>CP126891.1:110425000-111025000 GCA_030440675.1 Furcifer pardalis | reverse complement strand
CAAAGCAGTGTTACTACAAAATATCAAGTGTAATCAGGAATGTTTAAATGATAAGCACATCCTAAATCTGACTCCCCTCTTGATAAACATACTTTTTTCTGCACTAAATTCTTTATATGTTCCATGATGGGTCAGTGTCATATGACATGAGATCCCTGCTCTGGATTCAGTGATACCTTTTGTTCACTGCACCAAATATGTACTGTGAGTTATGGACAATGAAAATGCTTCTGTTAATTTTGAAGAAATGACCTTTCACCTAGAAAGGAAGTATCTCCAGCCACAGTATATTGGTTTGGTAGAATCCTAAATGGCTGGTGAAAAGAAATGTAACATGCAGCATGGTTCCTTGTATTCCATTCTTCTGTAGTATAATGGACAGAGTATTGGACTTTGACCCAAGACACATAGGGTCTTCTAATCCCCACAAGGCCATGAGGGTTGCTATTAAGGGATGATGCTGGAGAAGACATTCCTTGAATATTTCACATACAGTAGAACCCAATATAACGAAAAAGCTCTGTTCCACAGAGGTCTTCATTATACTATTTTTTTGTTATCCGAATCACTATTGTTGATACCCCGCATAATGAAAAAAAGTTCTTTATGTGGGGTATACCCCATATAACGATCCCCCCCACCCCGCTATGCAGGGTATCATCAATAGGTCAAAAACACTTCATTATACAATTTTTTCATTATACGAAGCATTTGTTATACGGGGTACCACTGTATTTTGGAGATCCTAATGAGGTTGTCATAAGTCAGAATCAACTTGATGACACATAACACACTCTTATTTGAGGAAGCTGTACTATATAAAAGTCAAGAACCATCTATGTCACTCCATTTTGGCACAGATCTTAGTAGTTCTTAGTCTAGGAAGCTCCCCAATAACTTTTCACTTTTCAGCACTAAAACACATGTGGAAGGGAATCCAAAGTACATGGATCCTAGCTTGTGCCTGGACAATAGCATTTCCTGTAGCCATCTTAAATAGCTCATCCATGCTCTGCAAAAAATTAATAATGCATTCTCAAAGGTAAGTTTTAAAACAGATCACTAGTTAAAACTAAAATGTTTTGAGACTTACTATGGGAGCTTCTACCCAGGAAGTTATCCGAAAAAGTCTAGTGGTTGCACATGCATCCACTGATAGTCCTCGTCAGACATCTGTTTTATGTTTGCTCAGAACTGAATGCCATTGATCTCATAACCCTCATCACATACTGAAAACTGATCGGGCCATAGAATAATCAGTTGGCTGCTTCACTTAGTGATCAGGGGTACCAGGAAGGTGCCTTTTATGGATTTGCACAGACCATAGTTTTCATGCTCACACCACCTGCCCATTTGTTCAGTCCTCAGATTCCACCCAGTGGCCCCCTGTGAAAAACATCAGTAATAAAGAGTATTGATTTTTCTCTAGAAGAAAGTGTAACCTCCACTGCACCTGGATTTTCCCCATTCCTGAACTGGAAATAGACTTCTGGATCATTTCCATTATCATTTTGGGAAGATTAGCGTAGCCTATTGTAGTCTGGCCATGTTATCCTGCTATGGTAATAGAGTAGACCATATTGTCAGTGATTCAGCACCAAACGTCAGGTGGCGGTTAACTAACCTGACCACCCTCAGGATTAGTGGCTTTTGGCAGCAAAGTCCACAAGGAAGGGCACTGCATTATATTCTCAGGACAGTCTTCATGGCTGATCATCTATATTCAGATTTGGATACAGCAAAAGAAGTGTAGCCTATGATAGGTCCAGAGTAGAAAAAAGTTGGCTTATGGATTTCCAGAGGTTCCCCATGCTCATTTTCACAGACTGGCAACAGCATTCCAAATTTTCAGAGCAGAATCTTTTCCCACCTTCCATGTCATGAGATTGGCAAGGATTAAGCCTGGTGTATTTTTCAAACAAATCATGTGTGTTTTTACCTACTAAGCAGCAGTCCTTCTCAACAGATTAATCTGGGTCATGTGAATGGCTGTTGTAAATGTGTGATGGAAAGCAAGCATACACAGTATCCAGAACACCAGGTACACATATAAACAGCACATATGGGCAGTGCTGTCAGTTCTTTTTTGCACTGTCTGTTCTATTTATCCTGGTTTTTAAAATCAATATTTTAGAGTTAAACATGAAAAGAACTCAAGTGCATTACACAAGCAAATGTGTATTGGAAAAACAAAGCACGGCTCTACTCTAAATTACTTAGAAATACTATACATTTTGCTCCCTTACTGATTTCCTCTTTTTCTTCTTCTGTTGTATCTGAATTCAAATATTGGTGATCATCATGGCAATCAGTCATGAAGACTGTCCTGAGAGTAATATTGCAGTGCTCTTTCATCTCCCTTCTGCATCATGGCATGACACCCATATTCCTGATCCAGTTCTGCAAGTCACCTTCTGGTCCTGAGCTCTTTTGGCATGCAAAGTCCTCATCAGCCCCAGACCAGTATTGATGAAGCTGATGCCCTCCATCAAGATGGATTCAAGTGGGATTTAATCCACTAGGGGACCATCACCCTTCCCTGTGGACTTCAGCATCCAAGGCTATTAGTCCTCAGGGTGGTCAGGTTAGTTAACTGCTGCCTGACACTTGGCATTGAGTCACTGGCTGTATGGTCTACTCTATTACCATAGCAGGATAACCTGGCCAGACTGGTCTTACTGATTTAGTTTTCAGTTATTATTATTTGCAGCTTGTTGGAAACCATGTTATTTCATTAAGTCAACATTCAAAGCCCATCCTGCTCAAATACTGCTATTCATATTTATGTTTTGCATGTATTTTAATAAATATGCTTAAGCAGTAGTTTTGTCCTGTAACCTCTCTCTTTGTGTTTCCTTCAATTGTACATATTTGTCTATAATATTTAGCCAGAATCTTACTCATTGGATGACCTTCGATCTGATTAAACTATCTCATAGGATTATTTTATGGTAAATATAGAAAAGACACCCAAGTACAGTATTGTATTTTGCAATGTAACAAATAAATAAATGCAACAAAATCATAAATATTACAAATAAGTAATCACAAACTCTACTATTTTCACTCCAATGAATATAGTGACTATTATTCAGAATGTGTTAGAGATAGGATTTATACTATATTTGTCAGATGCAATTGTCAACATTTACAAAACATGTGGATCTAATTGTTTGTTTTTACACAAACCTTGTGCAGTTGTTTGGAATAACCAGGTTTCTATAGTATGATTTCATGTCCCTGTAAGCCACTTTGGTTTGAAAGGATGGCTTATTTTTTAAAAATAATATTTTTGAGAAATGTCTTATGGACACAAAAATGCAGAAGAAAGGGCACATTAAAAAAACCCCAAGATTAATTACCCATGTACTGAAGAAAGGCAGTGTGTTAAACATACAGAAGTTATGTTTTGATTCTGGAAGAAGAAAGAGGGATCAGAGGTCTGATGGAAAGAAAATGTGAATAAAATATGAGTTTTATTTGGATCAACAAGCGATCTACATATTTTGGGTATTTTACATGTACAATTACTTATACAGACTGCTAAAATGAACTGTTGGAAGGTTATAAATCTGTGAAAATGTAACGGGTAGAGTACTATTTGTAGAAAACAAGGGTTCGAATAAACAAACAAATACTTACCTATTGAATAAATTATGAAGATTATGACATTTATTTGTTTAAACAAAGTTACACAAGAGAAACTTCCTTGCCAAAAAAAATCTGTAAATTAAACAAAAATGTGTCAAAAAAATTATCAGGAAAAGCATGAAGATGCACGCTGGCTTCTTACTGGCCTTTTAGGAAAAGACACAAACAGGTAAGGGATGAAAAAAAGAAAGAACTGCAAAGATTAAAAATTGGATTATACATAGCTGTCCCACCTGTATGAATTTCTCTTAGGTCAAGTATTACACCATGATCCATATTCCCTCCACAACTATCCCTTTGTCTACTCAAAACTGAACACACTGATTCCAGAATTTCTGGGCCCTCCTGCTCCTACTGAGCTGCAGGGGAAACCTGCAGGGAAAAGGGCTGAGTGACACCTGTTTTAGATGTTTTCTAGTAGGACTAAATTATTCTCTGTAAAAACATAATTTCATCATTGAAGCAGAATGTGTGCATAAAGGCTTATGTTAACCTATTTACTTCAGAGTAATTCCACTTGCTTTAGTGCAATACTTCTCATATTGATATACATTGCCTTGAGCTTATTGTAGCTGTATTCTTATTTTTTCCTAGCTGGAAACCAAATACCTGGATATTTAATATTACCTATACATAAAAGATTTCTGATTAGTCTCCTCAGGGCTGAGAAAAAAAACGTATATATACTTTCCCCTTTTGTCTGCAGGAGGAGAACATTCTCTCTCTCTCTCTCTCTCTCACACACACACACACACACACACACACACACCACAAAACATACTGCTGTGCTAAATCTTCAACTTTGCTGGTTTCAGTATTACGCACAAAGGAGGTCTCATCCTAAATCCTCGGTAGCCCCTTTCCTTGCTGTTTATGTGCATTCATTTTGCCAAAAGGATAAAAGGAGAGAATTATAAGTTATGTAAATGACAGCATGCATCAACATTTTGCCTTCTTCTGATCTGAGGTAGTGTTGTGTATCTTGGGTTTTTAATTGTGCATGGCGGTAATCAAACTGCAATCATGACAATAACCCTTGCTATCTATTCCTCCCTGCCTTGGCCCTGCCCAGAAGGATTTTAAGTTAAAGATCGAGAGCTTAACCCATCATCTTCTGCTTCATTGTATTTCCCATTGTCTTGTTCTTTACTTTTCCTGAAAGAGAGCAAAAACTGAAGAAAAACCTCTCTGTGTTCAGTTTTTCTTTGCATAGAAAGAACAAACACATAAAAATTAAAAGAAGGGTGGGGAGACAGAGAGGAATAAAGGCCAGAGGTAAAATAATTTAATTGTGTGAGAGCTGTTTGTTTTTTTCCATTGGCTCCTGCCAGCTGCTGCTATTGCTCCCTTCCTGTTTTAAGATGAAAGCAAGGATGGTAGACACGTGCAGGCACACAAAAGAACCTATTTGGACTGGCATGTCAGCTCATCTTTATCAAATGTTGCACAGGTATATTTTGTTGCCATGCTTCATTACCCCAGAATGGCGCGCCTGAAATGTTTGTCTCTGCTATAAACCCAATAGCTTTCCCACCGAGTCACATTTGACAGAGCAATAGACGGGTGTTCACTTGCTGGCATCCATTTGGAAAGCCTCGGCAATTATATAGGCTGTGCATGGGGGAGTGTGTGTTTGCACATGTCACACAAGTGTGCGAGCATCTGTTCACAAAAGATACGAACTACAAATAATCTGAGAAAACTGGGGAGGGGGGAGGCAAGTGTGCTTTTATGGGAGGGGAAACGGCTCAGATGAAAGAGACATTTCGTTTTCATCTCCAAATGCACGAACCAGTAACTGTTAGAATGTTAATATATTCTTTATTGGTAGAATTCTCTGCAGTCATGGAGGGGTTGGGGAACACTGACGTATTGTTTTCTAACACTTCCATAGGAGCAAAGAGGTGCCCAAATCTCCTCAGTTTGCACAAAATTGCAGTACAACAGCCCTCTTTAACAGAATCAGCTTGGGTGATGCAGTGAAGAAGTATCTCATCTTTATCTGCCATCAAGTTGCTTCCAGGATATGATGACCCAATGAATTCATGACTTCCAGAAGTTCTCATAATCAAAACAAAAGAGCATAGAAATTGACTACAAGAAACGTAGGTGAGTCCTGTAGATTCAAACTAAAGGCTTATCTAGTAAACAGCATTCTGTGCACTTTGGTATCTAGGCATGCCTGCCATATGTCCACAGAAACGTCTGCAAATACAGATAGTGCTGGCTCTTCAGTTATAAACAGAGATGAGCACTTAACCCTAGAGTCAGATACGACTGGCTTTTGAGCAAGGGTGACCTTTACCTTTAGCTTTACTCCTGCATTTTATTCCCTACAGTGGCCATCCAGATATATAGCACTATTCAGACTTCAATAACCTATGAGCAAAAGCTGCATCGCCAGGGTGGTCTGGATTTTATGTGTGCAGAATTAAAATGGAAGGTGGCATTAGCCTAATAGAGTTGGTGTTTCCATGTGTTTGGGAATGTATCCAGTTCATGAAAATCCTTCTTCAACCATATTGCCTTGAATAAGACACAGTGTTCCAGATGTAGTTTGGCCAAAGCAATTTAGAGTGATAATATTACTTTCCTTGATCTGAACTTTGTATGGCTGTTGATGTAACTTAGAACTACAATTAACTTTTTTTTGTCACTACATCAAAATGTTAACTCATAGTTAGCTTAGTTCTACTAGGATCTCTTGAGCATTTTCACGTTTACTACTGCCATTTTTATACAGCATCTCATGTTTCATGCCTAAATGTAGAACTTTACTTTTGTCCTCTGCTGAAATTCATTTTGTTTCGTCCCATTTCTTAAAATCTGCTAAAATACAGCAAAAGTGCTTTTTGTTTTGCTTTATCTTTCCTATGAAGGAACAATATCTTCTCCCTACCATCAGTCCAGGGTACACAGAAAGAGCCTCCTCAAAGATTGTGGTATTTTGGAACCACAATCAGGAGTATCCCCAGGCAAAGGCCACCTAGTGCCAGCTAATCTTTCTCACACTAGGTCAGGAAAGGAACTACAGAAAGAATTCAACAAAAGGTGGCTTAATTTTTGCAGTTTCATGCCTGGCCTAGACATGGAAGAACAAGAAACCATGAGCCCCACTTCTCTCATTAGGCCATTTAGTTTTCAGTGGGTAACTCCTGCTCACAAGATAATAGTAAAATCTGTATCCAGAGTACTGTAAAAGGGACCTAAACACAATAAAGCTTCAATTTTTATATAGAGCTTAGGAAAGATTGCTGTTGCCGACACAGGCAGGCACACAGAGACAGAAAATGAAGGGAAAATGATGAATCCACAGATGGACAAAGACTGAAATGAGCCAGCCTGCTTTAGGTTTTCCCCTCCCCTGTACTTTATTCTAAGTACTCTTTTTCTCTGCACATGCAGCCTATTTAAGATCCAAGAGTATTTTAAAATCAGCCCTGCCAATTCAACATTGTAATTAACTGGCTATTGTTCCTGTGTCACAATGATTCTACTATTGGTTTTTTTAAAAAAACATTCACTGAGCTATGAGTCACAGGCCTGATGCCACCAGCCAAGAACTAAAATCTTCTTTAGCTGGAATTGAAATGGGAGGGCTACGCTATTAATTTAAGAGAATGTTCCTTCTCCATCCATCTCTGGCATGGAATTTAGACAGACATAGTTGTCACAGTATAACATAACGCCGGCATCTTATGATCATTAGTGTATAAAGAGCTGCTTTAAACTGAGCCAGAGTAATGGCACACCCACCTTTATTTTACTTTCCTATTGCTAACAGCTCATGCAGAAGTATTACCAGATATTCTTTCTCATTAGAAATACTGTGGGCTCAACTGATAAAAAGAGCTATAGATTTTTTTTAAAAAAAAAACAGAATATCATACCTCAGCTGGAGGACCACCATCAGATGAAAGAACCAGAGTCTATGGGTAGCAAATCAGTCTTCAGGTGGGATGGCGAAGTGACTACAGTAATACCCCGGATAACGTTATGACTTGGTTCCACAAGTCATGACGTTATCCGATTTTTAGTGTTGTCCGATGTATGCATCGAACAACGCTAAAAAAAAAAAAGCCCTGACTTCAGGGACAAACTGCTTTAAAGGCAGCCAGGGAAAGAAAGAGACCTTTTCCTCCCTGCCTTTAAAGCCACCCCCCACCCGCAGCGGTCTCTGCGACTGCAGTAGGGTCGGGGAAAGGCGTGCCTTTTCCCTGACCCTATTGGAGTCGCAGAGACTGCTTTTGTCTCTTTCCCTCCCTGTATTTAAACTACAGGGAGGGGGAAAGAGAGAGACGTGATTGGTTCTCTAACACTAAGAATCATTATCCAGAATCATTATCCGATGCAAGTTTTTTCCAAAAAACTTGTATCGTTATCTGATTTTAGCATTATCCGATGCAATCGTTATCCAGGGTATTACTGTACTCCTCTCTCACCATAGTCTGAGGAAGAACTCTTCCCAATCACCACAGAGTGATTGCACTTAAAGAGAAAGAACACAATTGCCCTCCCTATAAAAATTTTTTTAGAGACTTCAGCAGAGGACATCTTGAGAGGAAGATCTTCATCTGCTGCAGTTATGGCATGGAAAGGATCTGATAGCATTTGGATAAAAAAATGCAGACAGCAGCAGTCAAGATTGCTGAAATCAATACATCAGTTCCTCTTGCATTCTCAACTTTCTTTACTCCTGAAATTACTGCTCCATTTGGCTCTCATGTATCTGACCTTGGCTTGATCAATATCTCTTTTCCTGACTTTCCTACACCTGATTCTCAATCAAGGTAGGATCTGCTCCATTATGATTGCAACTTTCTTTAATTTCCCTTTCACCTGCCCTTATCTGTCTTATTTGTTTATTGCATGTGTGCCTTAAACTCAAGCTTGGCTTGCTCAACACTATGTTTGGTTATTACTAATTTGCTCTGCCACTCTCATGTGGCTACCAACCTAATTTATGAGTGTCTGAGAACTTGCCTGATATATGCTACCTTCAACTAGAAAAGAAAAGAAATTGTCAAGCAAGTTCTCAGGCACTTATGAGTCACAAGGTTATCTAGCACTTTGGCTCTGTGAGGTTCTGCTAACAAACCTTCCCTTATTTCCAGGTAGGGCTGTCCTACTACAAGGTAAAATGAGGCGGCAAATTTGCACAGCCAGTGTCACCATTTCTCCAGCTGTTCTTTCTAATCCACTCCTCCCAGCCATTTCCATCTGTTGGAGATAACTTTGTGCATGTTACATGGTTAATTGGTTTGGGGGCCCTTTTTAATAGATTGCTGCCTTAGGTGCAACTGAAAAGGATATAGCATCTCCAGTGTTGGCATAAGATTCAACCAGTCAATTCAGTTGGCTTCAGCACATATTTTTGTATTTGGATTTGTATGCCGCTCTATTTGCCGAAGTGACTCAGAGCGGTTAACAACATAGATTACAAAATATCACATACAGTATCAAAGTATCACATATCAATAACAAAGTATCATATATCACATGCATTTCAAGAGATTCCCCCATCACAATTACAAAATTAAACAGAACCCCCAAATATAATTTCCCATGAAACAACAATATTACAATATAAAATATAAATATAACAAAGTATATACACAATACCACAGAATAAGATACAATGGAGTAACAACAAATAAATCACAATATCATATCATAACACATTACAAAAACAAAAAAGAAAAAACATTCATTTAAAAGTCTCATAACAACGTCCTCAATTGTCCAGCTTTTAAAGTCCTGCCCCCGCCACTCAGCTGTTCCTGGTTCCCCTCAGCTGGACTGGCTTAGGGAGCGTCTGGCATGCGGTGGTGGTGGCGGTGGCGGCTGTGGCAACGGCCATCCAGCTTTTAAAGTCCTGCCCTGCCACCCAGCTATTCCTGATTCCCCTCAGCTGGGCCGGCTTGGGGAGCATCCAGCGTGCGGTGGCATTGGTGGCAATGGCAACAGTCGTCCAGCTTTTAAAGTCCTGCCCCCACCACTCAGCTGTTCCTGCTTCCTCTCAGCCGGGTCAGCTTGGGGAGTATCCGGCATGTGGCGGCAATGACCTTCCAGCTTTTATAGTCCTGTCCCCACCACTCAGTTGTTCCTGCTTTTCCTCAGCCAGGCCGGCTTGGGGAGCATCCGGCATGCAGTGACAATGACAACGGCTAGCTTGTCTTTTGTCACAGGCATCAAAAATTTTGGGCTATGTTTTCTCTTAGGAGATGAAAACCATCCACTATATCTGTCTGCTCTCCATTCTAGAGTGGCATGTAAGAACAAATGGGTGTGGATGAATTTTTTTCACCTATTCCTTTTAGTCAAAGTTTTTAATCAGTATCCTTTTGATGTTTGGTGGAGCTTCCCATGATCTTAGACTTGGTATTGCACAAGGTGGAGATCACTCTATTGAAAGAAATGGGGTTTTCAATTTCCGAAAAGTATTATGCATCATTTTGCTAGAGCTTTGAAAGAGGACACTCTACAAGCTGATGGGACAAAGAAGATTTAGCACTTTCAGTGCATAAACATCTCCCAGTTTCAGCAGAAAGGAAGCTCTGAGTTAGCTGGGAAATAAAATTTTGGAACATTGCCCTACCCCAAAGTATTCAGACATCATTCTGGATTGAATCCTAACCAACAAAAACATAGTATAAACACCAATCAGAAAATTGCTGCCAGAGATAACATACTTTGGAAACTGGCTATGTTACACTGAGGTGCAAACCCACAAACTATAAGGACAACAGACTTGTCCCACAGCAGAATATGCTATATCATAAGGTATAAATAAACACATGCCAAACAAGTGGATATAGCTCTTAAAGAATCGTGCAGCATTATTACTGGCTGCCTCAAACCTACACCCACTAAAAATGTATTGCTTGGCTGGCATTGCCCCTTTGGAAGTACATTGAGAAGTGTTAGTAAATAATGAACAAAATAAGAACACACAATTATAGAATAGAATAATTGAGTTGAAAGGAGCCTATGAGGCCATTGAGTCCAACTTTCTGCTCAATGCAGGAATCCAAATCAAACCAGATCTAACAGATGGTTCTTTACTTTTCTCTTGAATGCCTTCTAAGCACTCACCATTTCTCAAGGTAATTGGTTCCATTGTCATACTGCTCTAACAGTTAAGAGATTTTTCCTGATATTGAGACTATATCTGGCTTTATTTCGTTTGAGCATGTTATTACTTGTCCTGCCCCCTCTTTATGACTATCTCTCAAGGTTAAACATGCCTAGTTCTTTCAGTCTTCTCAACATTGGGCTTGGTTTCCAGTCCCCTGACCACCCTTGTTGCCCGCCTCTGGACTTGTTGCAGTTTGTTAGCATCCTTCTTAAATTGTGCTGTCCAGAACTGAACACACAATTCTAGATGTGGTTTAATTAGTGGGAACTAATACTCACGAGTTTGTGAGACTATAATTCTGCTAATGCAGCCTAAAATAGCATTTACCTGTTTTGCAGCCACATTGCACTGTAGACTCATATTCAGTTTGTGATCTACAAAAACAACAACAAGAAGAAGATTTGTTTGTAGTATTACTGAGGCAAGTATCCCTCACCTTGTAATTGTTCATTTGTTTTTCCTATGCTAGGAATAGAACTTTACATTTATTCCTGTTAATTTCATTCTGTTGTTTTCAGCCGTGTTCAACATATTTTAAAATTTCTGTCTTCAAAGGTATTAGATATTCCATCCAATTATATGTAATCCACAAATTTGTTAAGTGTTCCTTGCACTCCCTCATTCAAGTCATTAATGAAAAAGTTGAAGAGCACTGGTTCTAGGACTTGCTACTCCTTCCCAGCTTGAGAAGGCACCATTAGTAATCACTTTCTGAGTATGAGTCTATAACCAACTGTTTAACCATCTGATACTTTTACTATCCAAGCCATACCTAATCAAAATTTACTAATCAAAGCTTACTAATCAAAACATCCTGGGGCACTATTTCAAAGGCTTTGTTGAAGTCAAGATATATTATATCTACAGCATTCCCACCAATTGAAACATGAGGTAAGATTAGTATGGCAGGATTTGTTCCAGACAAATTAATGTTGACTTCTAGTTATTGCATTGTTTTCAAGGAGCTTGCAGAGTGACTGCTTTATAATCTGCTCCAAAATTTTCTCTGGGTTTGATGTCAGACTGACGGGTTTGTAGTTCCTTGGTTCATATAGCAGCCAATCCATCCACTTCATGGACACCAGCAGTAGGAAGCTGGAAGATCATATAATAATCAAGTAAAATGGGGCTACTTGGATATAGGACAATTTTTAATTTAAATAATTTAATTTAATTAATTTAATTTAATTTAATTGCTGAACTTTTATCCCTCCCCACTCACAAAGTGACTCTGGGCAGCTAACAAAGAAACAAAATCACACTTACTATACAGGGTATCACGAACATTTCAGAAACATTTCAAAATATATGTACTGTATATCATAATTACAATTACAAAGAATCAGATTATTACACTTCAATAATGACTGGAATAATTAAACAATAAACTGGAATAATTAAACAATACAACAACACAGCATCTGATTTTGTAGCCGCCCGAGCCACCCAGCTGTAGTTCGTTCTCCAGGCCAGCTGGCCAAGGGGATATCCAGAGGTAGTGATGGCGGCAGTGGTTTTGTGGCCACCCGAGCTACCCAGCTGCAGTTCATTCCTTCCAGGCTGGCCGAGGGGACATCCAGAGGTGGTGATGGTGGTAGTGGTTTTGTGGCTGCCTGAGCCACCCAGTGGCTTCTCCATGAATGTGGAGAAATTCAATCAATACAGCATTTATATGCATACAATTTTTGCCCTAACATGTGTACAAAAGAAAATCTAGTAAGCAGTTGAGATAAGACTATTGAATCAGCCCACCTCTCCTCAAAATAGTCTAATTATTTTGTCATTTTATTTTGCTTTGAATTCACCTGTATTTTATATAAATATATGGTTTAAAACTATAATTTATAAATTATAATTTTAAATTGTAAAACACTCTGATATGAAGAATGAAAGAAGTTTCACCATATTCACTTATAAACAATTCATGCTGTAATTTGAGTGACTCTGCCTGACTCTTGGCACAGAGGTGGTGGCTAGACGAGGTAATAATCAGATCTCCTTGTCCAGACCTTCCTGGCTGTCTCCAGCAAATGTGAAAATAAAAGAGAGAAAAACCTAGCTATGGAGTCTTCCATATTGTTTTATATATAAAAAGGCCTTTCTAGGGCAACTTAGGTTGAGTGAATTGCAATGTTAGGAAGGAGACAGGAAATATAGTGTCTGTTATTTCATGTAGTGAAAAAAAGGGAAGCAACACCTTGGAGGTGAATGATAGATATTGTTATAAGAGAGTTGTAGCTTAGGGCAGGTGAGTGGTGTGTTAATGAGGCACACTCTTCTACTATCTGACAGATGACTGTCATTGCTCAGATGCTGCCACCAGACAGATTAATAACTGGATCGTGTTGCCCTGCAGTTGGAACATGCTGTCTTCACTCTTCTACTGACTTCTCTAATCCACTGACCTGAAGATGACCTACAGGAGGTGGAGCTCAACCTACTGTTTCATCATCGGTCTAGAACAACAGAAAGGTTTCAAAGGAAAAATACTGCTTTATGAAAGCAACTTAATAAGTAAGATTCCATGCTTCAAATTCACTCTCTGTTATAGAGAGTTGTGTTTTTGGTAACCTGTGAGAATCTTTGACAAAGATGTCAATTTAATTTTAACAAAAACATGCGCGAATCCCTCAGGCTGCTCCAGGATTTCTGTATTATAGGATTCTAAAATATAGTTCATCTGAAAATAATCTAGTAGAAATCTCTTAATTATGATGCTACTTTCCTCTGTATGAATATTGTCTTATTAGTATCATAAGACTGAGGTAGACAAGAAGGGAAACATTAATTCTATGTGCAGCATTTGAACAGAAAGATTATGACCTGTCAAGAAAGAAAACACATCTTTACTTACAGCTGAGCATCCCCCAACAAAGCCTCCATATGAACTCTGATATTTCTGAACATTGGTAGTTTTTTTTTAAAAAAATTCAATTAAGTCAGGCATGATGTGTAGCTCATCAATGCATCCCAGTTCCTGGAAGCCAATTTGAAGCATAGCAAAACATTGACTTTTCCCAAATATGGTACACTACATTTGTGGTGGCTTCCTAAAAGACAGAGGTAGAGGTGAATTGTGTAAATCATGTGGCAGAAGTGGGAAGGAATCCTGTTGCATCATACCATAACTAGTCCCATTTAGAGCATCATAGTCACAAAATGTACAATAAAAGTAGACATAACAGAGGTCTCTAGAAGGTATTATGGATGAGGAGGCATTTTGGAAAAAAGATTGAGATTTTTTTCCCCCCCAGGGCCCAACTAGGTATAGGGCAAATCACTTTACCTCCACCTGTTCCTGAAGCTCCTATAAATATATATCCACAGTGCATTCCATCATTCCTGTACAAATAGGACAATAAACCATGCATCTATGACCACAGTAAATTGGTTAATCTCCAGTAAAAAGCCAACCAAATTCTTTCCTAAGAACTCAGTCTAAGCATCTTCTCCTACACTACTGCATCCACTTGGTATTCTCTAGCTAGCACTGTAATTATTATGGATTGGTATGAGGCTTTTTGAAATCTGCCCCCAAAAGAGATACACCAGGGTTCTTGAAACTATGCTGTGACATATTTGCAAGTCACTTTGTCACTGCTAGATAAGATGTTGATTCACTTAATCAACCTTAAGAGCAACTGACTATCTGTATTTTCTAATATGAGCTTGCTGCAGTTTACATTGAATGAATTAGCTCTATTTCATTTTAGAATTGGTCTGTTGGAAGAACACACAGCTTTATCTAAACATCTGGTGTCTCCGGAATATAACCCTGAGATACTTGTATGCTTAGAATTATAATGTTGCAAGAGAAAGTAATATATATTTGCTTTAAAATACAATCTGAACCTTTGAACTTAAAGTTATCAATACCCAACGTGACTTGAATGTGTCTTTAGTAGAGGCAGTGCTATGTTGATTTTTTCCTTTCACAGATTCCATTATGTGTTCGAATTCTGATTCCAATAGAGGCTTGTTCAAAGAATGTCTGCTGGGCATATGATATGATGGTCTTAGTAATTTCAAAGCTCCCTGCAAATATGTATTTTTAGTTATTGAAAATGGTGTTCCAGAATAATATATTGCTTTTGCAAAAGCCTGATAATTTTTTCCCTGATCTTCAGGTGTCATCTTGTCTACAAATGATGTTATTGAGTATTTTTTTGGATGCAGTTATTTTCAATATTTGTTTACTTGATGTTGCTGCTGAAGGGACAATATTTTGTGATGCTGCTGATGTTACAACGGAGCAGGAAGAGGACTTCTATAATGAGATCATTGAGGAAAACTATGTGTGCTTTCATCATTATGGTCCTCTTCACTTAGATCCATGAAGAATTTTAAAAATATCTACAGGACACTTGTTACACACAAGAATGAGTTTTGTCATCCTGATAGCATTTGGAAATTGATATTTCATCTGACAGTATTTGCAGATCACATTTCTCTTCTCAGAAGCACTTGTAATGTGAAAATTCTTCCATATGCTAGATCAGGGGGTCACAACCTATAGCCCATGGGCTGACCCCAGGCCCTAGCGACAACCCCTGAAGTGGAAACATTTAAGACAGCCATAAATACACCCATGACTATACAAACATGCCTGTGTAAACACACCTGCCGCAGTTTACAGTGGGGGAACTATGTGTCCGGCCCACTGTCTTTGATAGGGAGTTTGGGTTGGATGTGGGAGATTCTTACTTTACTAGTAATGTCTTGCTTACTCTTTTTTCAGATGACCATTTCCAGATAGTGATGCTGGGAGTCAGTTCACTCCCCTTCTTACCATATACTCTGACGTGTATATTGCTAGTTCGATGATCTGGACAAGCTCAGCGTTGTGCCCTGTGCCATTGTAAACCCTGATCCAGAGCGCCCCTGCTCACAAAGCACACATTATTATGCTCTAATGCCTGATGTGACTGACTGTTAAGTCCTATAAAGATGCCACAGAGGATTGTCAATATACCTAAAGGAGCCCATCTCATGCAGAACCACATAAATGTATTTTTGTTCTTTTATTGTACGGTACCGTATTAGCACCGTATAATATCATATTGTATTTTATTTATGCTGTCTTTCTCCTTTCATTTTCCCTGGAGGAACAAGTTTTGTTTTTTCAGACAGAATGAGTTGCTTTCTGTTCCATCCTGCAAGTTTATTTTGAATCCTAAAGCTACGGGTGATATCTTTCTACTTTGCTGGTTTTGCTCTGGTTATCAAAATGGCTGTCCTTTAGTGCTTCTATTCTCACAGTGGAATTGACAATGGCATTGTATGATTCCTGTTATGCCAAGCACCTTGCACTAGGTTTGTTAATTTGAACGAATATGTGTCCCTGTGCAACTTTTGTGTTAAATATGTAACTGCTATGAAAGTGGCAATTTTTTTCTTACTCTTTTACCACAGACACCTTGAAAAGAGCTATTATTTGTCAGGGAAGTGTTTTTAAAATCTACAGAAGTTATCATTATGTGAGTTATGAGTCCTCAAAACTAATCTTGTAGAATCATATACCATCTCAATGGGCTGCCAGATGAGGAATAGATTATGCTTGGTTTCTGATTGCAATAAACCATTCCAATGTTTCTTCTTACACAGCTCCCTGCAAAGCACTTTTGAAAATAGGCTGAGGTCTACCTATGCCTGTAGAGGCAAAGGCAGTGGTGGGATTCAGCAGGTTCACACCGGTTCACCAGAACCGATAGTAGAAATTCTGGCCAGCCCCGTCCATCAAATTTTTGAAATAAAGTAGTCCTAATTTGGGTCCAATGCAGGGCTTTCCCCCTGGCCATGCCCATCATACCATGCCCAAAGAGTAGGTAGTAATTTTTTTTAATCCAACCACTGGTTAAAGGTTGCCCACCTCAGCCTTCAAAGAAAACTTGGCAATATGGCTCTGGCAAAAGTATACATTGAATGACAAATTGTACACTAGATTTGATTTTAGAGTTTATTATAAACATCATGGCTTAGCTCTGGCAGGTAAAATACACAGATACTGTAATGTTCTCTGAAAAAGGCATTGTTATGGGTGGGAAGAAGAACTTTTTTCCTGTGTAATTTTTCTTCTAAGATTTGTGGATATTCTCACTTTTTTACTTTTAAGGGTCTCTTAAAATGGTAGCAGGAATTTTTCCTGACCATCTGCAAGGTGTGGCAGAGTGTTAATGCATGCATCTGTTTTGGAGA
The DNA here is from genome assembly GCA_030440675.1 of Furcifer pardalis. NCBI lineage: Eukaryota > Metazoa > Chordata > Lepidosauria > Squamata > Chamaeleonidae > Furcifer > Furcifer pardalis. Next base: position 111,008,016 of record CP126891.1, on the reverse strand, counting down.
CACAAAGAAATAAAAGCAACATAAAAACGGCATAATTTTTTTACAGTGGAAAACTCAAAGCCAGTGTGGTACATAACAAATTTATCTTTAAGTAAACTCAAAATGTATCCCTGCTGGATTGTAGTTAGTGTACTTTTAATCCTGGAGACCTGTGCTATGGTAGGTACTACTCCCTGTATGATAAACATTCACAAATTGCATCAAATTTTGATAGCAAGAATTTGAGATTTCTTTTAAAAGAAGATCAATTGCATGGAGAAGGCAAAACAGACAGATTAGCCCATCAAAACAGATGACTCTGAATGATCTACTTGCAATTTCTTGCTTTCAAACTGCTAGGTTGGCAGGAGCTGGGACAAAGAAGGGAGCTCATTCCATTCTGCAGTACCCGGGAATCGAACTGCTGACCTCCTGCCTTCCAGTCAGTGTCTTAGCCACTTGAGCTACTGCAGTCCCTGTATGAATACACCAAAATGTGTAAAGTTCTTCATCTGCTTGATGGAAAGAATGGATTTTTTAAAAAATTGTCAAAAACAGAAAGTAAGACCAGCAACTGTCTGTACTTCTACATTTTACATGCTACAGGTGATTTGGGCTAATTTTTTTAATACCACTATTTACAGCACACTAGATTTCTCTCTATATATTTCTATGACAGCTCTATCCCCCTAAGAAAGATAAAGAACATACAAAGGGGAATTAGGGACCATCTGAACACTTTGTGCAACATGCTCCAGGTTCCAAAACAGATTTCAACAGGTGCACATTTGAACCTTATTTTCCCCACTCAAGTGAGATGTGCCACAATTCTGTTTAAACTGTATATACCTATTCTGATTTTGCATCTCTATTAATAAATAAGCATACGTCACTTTTTGCAGTGTTTCCTCTTCTTTTTGATAACAAACACCCTCCTTTTTTGAGTTGTGTCAAGCGGCTATGAACAGGTTCTGGTGGACTTCATTCTTTCCTTGTATAAACACAGAATGCAATCTCATGTGTTACCTCCTTCCATCTCAGCTGATAGGCACATACTGTATAGTGTGTGTGGTTTTTTTAGACTTACCTTCTTTTCTTTCCTCCACTTTCTGCAAACAAAATTTTTATTCCATCTGAATATCAATGGAAGAATTCCCCCCCCCCTTTATAATAACATAACATTGAATGCAGGGGTTATGATCCTTATATGGATATACCAATCTTTTCAACACTTTGTTGGTTCTTTCTTAGTTCAGTAACTAAAATGTAGGACTGAAGGCTCAAATGGTTGAAGCAATGCCAGGGGAGTGTAAGATTAATAGCTTGGAGAAGTAATGTGATTTTAAAATCAGATGTTCTAGAACAAGGGTATCCAAACTATGGTCCACAGGCTGGATCTGGCCCACACTGCTCTTGCTACTCCCAGAAGCAGAAGTTAAACGCTCCCACACATGTACAAACTGCTGCCATAAATGCACCAGTGGCAGTGATGGGATGACAAAAATTCTACTACCACGCCATGACGTCACGGACGTCATGGGCGTGGCCAATGGCATGACGTCATGACGTCACGGCCGACGTCATGACGTCATGACGTTGTGGGCGGGGCCAAAATAAAAATAAATAAAAAATAAAAATAAACATACACACACACCCCTCCCTCTCAGCCCACCCACCCAGACACAAATAAATAAATAAAATAAAAACAACCACCCACCCAAAACACAAATAAATTACCCACCCACCCCAAATAAAAACCCCTCGCTTACCTTTCTTGGGACCCGGCACCCCGATTGCTGTCCACAGCCGCCGCCGCCGCCGGAGCTGCCTGCACCCCTGTGGCGTCCTCCTTGGGCCGGTACCTTTTTAGCCCGGCTCCGGCCATGGCGAGGGGCGACGGGCAGCTGCGGCTGCCGCGCCTCCCTGGGCCGTCCCCATGTCGCACCGCCGCCGCCTACAGCTTCCTCCTCCGCAGCGCGCGGCAGCCGAGCTCAAAAGGGACCGACCCAAGAAGGAGTCCACAGGGATTCAGGCAGCGGCAGCTCCGGCGGCGGCGGGCGGCGGCTGTGGACGCCGGGTGCAGGCACCTGGCCCACAGGCGCTCGGCGGAGGCGGAGGCAGCGGTGTACCCCGCCGGGCGTCCCCAGGGCATGGGGCTTGTCAGCAGCGGACGGCCGAGGCAGCCCTCAACGTGCCGCGGGGAGGCGCCCCCCTCAGAGGGCTGCTGCCGCCGCCGCTGCCCTGAAAGTTCTAAATGTTTTGAAAATCGGAGCGAAAATGGCTCTAATTGACTGCGCATGCGCAGAAACTCAATCTGACGCATGTGCAATGCGTCAGATTGAGTTTCTGCGCATGCGCAGTCAATTAGAGCCATTTTCGCTCCGATTTTAATTTTTTTTTCTTTCGGTCAGGCGTCCGGAACCGGACGCCCCAAAAGTGGACTTCCCCTCACGGAGAACCCTCTGGGATTGGTCTTACCGGTTCCAGAGATCCGTCTGGAACCGGTGACATCCCATCACTGACCAGTGGTTGTCGTAAACACATTTATGACAACTGTGAGTGCATTTATGGCAGCGTTTTGCTCATGCATGGATGTGTTTTACTTCTGCTTCCGGTGGGAGGAACCACATGACCAGCCTGCTCAACCACATGACCGGCCCACAGCCTGAAAGGTTTGGGCACCCCTGCTCTAGAACATGAAGTGATTCTGTTTTCTGCATCAGTGTGGTAGGTAGGTATTTGGTAGGTATTCAAATGACCTTACTGCCAGATATCAAAATTGCCTTTTTCATATTTCTTAACATATTTTAAAATCACATTTTAAAAGGAAATTGCCTTTCCCCACAAGAATATATTGAACAGAAAGCCATGTGATTTGGAAACTAAACGGGTAATGCAACCATGGCATTTGTCAACAACTTCTGCTAGTTTTATTTCACATAAATATCAGCCAGATGATTTGCTATGGTGCTGGGCTGAAGTATTTAGTCCAGAGATTTTTATGAGTTTCATTAAACTGGATTAATTTTTAGAGGCAGACAGATTTCTAAGGATTTTCATAACTACTTAGGATAATCCAAAAGTAAGAACAGGAATCTATGGGGACCAGATTGGATATATGGCAAATTTCTCTATGTAGCTTCTCAGAACACATGGATTCTGATGCTTGAAAGTGCACCAGTGTTAAAATCTCCCAGTTAGCAGGTGAATTTATTAATTATATGAATGAGAATTAAGTAATCATAAAAATAAAATAATCATGAATTGAAATGTGAGTTTAAGATCATGCATCAATTTTTTTTGCATAGGGCATGGAAATTATCAATGAAAGTTCCAAAAGTTAATGCCAAGATGTTTTGCCAAGCTCTGTGGTAAGGTGTGAGTTGGAAAAATGGAAAATGGATGCATGTCTGAAGAAGGGATCTTGAATCATGAAAGCTTGTGCAATGTTTGATTTCTCTCTCTCAGTGATCCAGAAAAGGTATTGCCTTCCTCCTGCATTTGTTCTGCATAGGTAGTAAGTTACAATCTCCAGTTCCCTTACTCTGAAGAAAAGGAAAATTATAACAGGTAAGAGTCTTCAAATAGTGGCCCACAGACTATTGTATATATGGTGAAAGTGGGGGTAGAGGTTTTGAGTTGCAGAGGTGACCCATAGGTTCTCAATCAAAAAAGAGATGAAGTCTCAAGAGAAGGAAATAATAAATTTTATTCACCCAGAAAATACCTACTCCTCTCAGACAAAAGGGGAAAAACATAGCTATAAGAAGACAATAGCCTATGAATATTAGATATTTCTCCCAACATGTCACTAGCCACCACTTATTAAAGTTTGGAAACAGATCAGAACCAACTTTTGTGAACAAAGTTAAATTAGCATTATATAATACACAAGTAAAAGGCACTAGAGATCACATTGTACATACTTTCCTGGGATCTAAGATCACTGTAGATGGTGATTGCAGCCATGAAATAAAGAGATGTTTACTTCTTGGGAGACAAGCAATGAGAAACCGAGATAGCATAATAAAATGTAGAGACATCACCCTGCCAAAAAAAGTTTGCATAGTCAAAGCTATGGTATTCCCAGTAGTAATGTATGGTTGTGAAAGCTGGAGCATAAGGAAGGCTGAGCACAGAAGAATAGATGCCTTTGAGAGGTGGTGCTAGAGGAGACTCTTGAGAGTCCCCTGGGCTCCAAGGAGAACAAATCAGTCAATCTTGAAGGAAATTAACCCTGACTGCTCATTAGAGGGACAAAAACTGAAGCTGAAGCACAAATATTTTGGCCACCAAATGAGAAGGGAGGACTCACTAGAGAAGGCCCTGATGCTGAGAAAGATCAAAGGCAAAAGGAGAAGGGAGTTACAGAGGATGAGGTGGATAGATGGTGTTGTAGATACAATGGGTGTAGATTTAAGTGGGCTGAGGAGGATGGTGGAAGATAGAGGGGGCTGGTGCACGATGGTCCATGGTGTATGTGTGAACAACAACAAATTAGAGCATACCAAGAAATTTCAGGGGAAAAAATCCATCTATGTCGTGTGGATTATGAAAAGCTATGGATCATTCTGAAAGAAATGTTTGTGCCATAAAATGTGACCATTTTTATGTGCAACCTGGGTACCTTTGGCAAGAGAACAGTGTGAGGATAGAATATGATTGCCCATTAGCAACGATATTGGCCATTATATTTTATCTTCCTATATGTTCAGTCTGTGTTGTTCAAAACATACCATAGAAAAAACTTGTTGACTGTGTGCTGGGGCGGGACTGGCCCACTTGAAAAAAAGTTTGGGCACCACTGTTTTATATCCATGCAGATTTTTTCTCAGTAGTTCAATGCAGCTGAACTTCAAATAACAGGGGAAGGCTTTCTTTCATTTGGACCACAAACAACTTACATTCCAATGAATCCATGGAGCTTTCTGATAATCTTTTGCAGGTGATCATATATTTTTTTAAAAAAATAACCCAACTTATAATGGCATATTAAACAGGAAGACAAATATTTTCTCTTTATGGTTTATGCATTTGCTCATTTGCTAAAGTAATATATCTTTTAAATTTCACTTTGAAAATAAAGCCTTTGAGTACTGATAAACTAAAACAAAATCTGAGACATGTAATTTTCTAAATCTCTGCTCTCTTAGCTGTGGTGGATCAGATCCAGTGAGCACACATTGACTGTTTGTGTTTCTAGTGTATGAAATATGGAGATATCTATAAGCAGAGATGTTTAGAGCTTGTCTAAGTGAAAGAAGGAATAAGTATGCTGAGATCGTAAATGAAGATAGATTTTGAAAACAATTTGATAAAAACTGGCTAAAGCAAGAAACAAAGGAAAATAAAAGTAAAAACAAAAATATAAGACATACAAGTTGGGGCATCTTAAAGACTTACTGCTATTTTTTAGTGTAAACATTCATGGATCAAGTCAATTTCCTAAGTCAATTTCCTTAGATATAAGAGTGAGACTACATGGCAATCGTTTATATGTGGTATCATAAAGAGACAATGATTAGTTGGACATGAGTTGCAAATTGTGTGAGTCAGTGGGGAATTTCCCGCTTTATGATGACTTAAGCCAGGACTGCAGTGGCTCAAGTGGTTAAGACACTAAACGTGAAGACTGGAAAGTCAGAGTTCAATACCTGAGTGCTGCACGATGGAGTGAGCTTCTTTCTGTGTCCCAGCTCCTGCCAACCTAGCAAGAAATTGCAAGTAGATAAATAGGTACCACTTTGGTGGGAAGGTAAACAGTTTTCTGTGCACTCTGGTGTCTAGGCATGTCTGCAACATGTCCATGGAAACATCTGCAAACACAGACAGCACTGGCTCTTTGGCTATAAACAGAGATGAGCACTGAACCCTAGAGTTGGATACGACTGGCTTTCGAGCAACGGTGACCTTTACCTAATGACTTAAGACCACGGTTTGATATCCATTTATTTTCTAATGAGGATAAGTAAAAAGGGACAATGATGCATAGGTGCAGGAATCTATGCTGTAATAACACAAATGCAAATTGTGTGAGTCAATGTGGAATTTCCCATTTAGTAATAATTTAAGATCCTAGTTTAATATCCATTTCTTTTCCAATGGAGTTTGTTCTAGAAAGCTCCATTTTCCTGGTTAAAACTATTTTGCCAATAACCTTATCGCATTTCTGGAAATAGCTCAAAATAATTAAAGCAGATATTGTTTAAATTACTTTTTTAAAAAATGAATGTTATAAACACCTGGCCTGTGGTATCATTTTTATTCCAACACTGACAATAGTAAATATAAAGCAGGGGTTCTGATCACAGGAGTTTTGTAAATACTTTAACTAAACATACTTAGAGGATCATTTGCAGATCTTTATGGTAAACCCTTCCTGAGTTGTGAATTGTGGGATAATAATATGGGAATTGTGCCATATTTGGACTGATTCAGTAAAGGATATAGGGAGGAACTGTTTTAAAAGCCTTTTGGATGCTGCTAATTTTAATAATGTATGCTAAAATGAACTCATAATAGTGTATTTTTTTTACCCATTTTAAGTTTTAATGGCCAAAATCCTGTTGGTTGGTTAAGCCTGCAGAAGAAGAGGAACAAGATGAAATATGTCTGTGAGAAGTCTGTGTGTATTTGAAAAAATATTGGATTTTTCTTGAGCCTGTGGGTAATTGCATCCTGTGAGCGGCACTGCATTTTAATTCTACTACAGACTGACAACTGGAAAACTGAGAGCATTCTTAACTTGCATTATTAAAGTTGAGAAGTAGAGATGATTTCTGGAGATGCATGGAGGTTTTCCCCCATTCCATCTCTGATTGGCAAACTGTTGCAAGCCTTTTTCTATTTTTGTATCTAGCTGTTCTGAAATGAAGAGGGGGAAAATAGTAGCATCTGCATTTAAACTGAATCCTGTATGGTTAATGATAGATCTCAGAACTGATCATGCTGAAGTAGTTGCTATGTACTTTCAAGTTGCTTCTGAATTGTGGTAATTCTAAATTCCTATTCCTCTTCCTTCTACCCCATCAGGTGTTCAGGAAGATGTTTGGTTCTTGTTCTGGCACTTATAGCAGTTTTCGCTGGTGTTATTTGGTGTTCTTCTAATATTACTTTGATGTTATCTCTCCACCTTTCTCTGGTTCTGCCTCGTGGTCTTTGTCCTTCTCCTCTTTCCACATATGCCTGGTAAGGGATGGAATTCCAAGACATGTACAGAGGTGTACATGTGTTAAGCTGGCAAACCACTTTATTTTTTGTCTCTGTATGTAGTTCTGTTCCAATTCTTTCCCTTATAACCTCATTCCTGATTTCATACCTTCTAGCTATTCCAGCAGCCTTCCGTCATACATCTTATTTCCATGGTGACCAACTTTTGCTTATGTTTTGTTGTAAGTGTCCATGTTTGGCACTGGTAACATAAGGTGGGAATGAATATGCTTTGTATGAGGCATTTCTTTGTGTTGATTGGTATTACCTTGTGTTGTATGAGTGGAGCTAACTGTCCCAATATTTGGTTTACCTTACTGCACCGTATGTTAATCTCTTTGTTCATTTTATCATTTTCAGTAAATATAAAAACTAGGTACTTGAACTCTGCCACTTGTTTTATACTTGTTCCTTCTATCTTGATATCTAGAGTATGCTGTTTCTTTCCAATTGCCATTACCTCAGTCGTCTCTTTATTGATTCTCATATTATATCATCTTGTTCCTTGCTTATTATAAAATTGTTTGTGTGTGTGTGTGCATGTGTTCAGAGGTGTACATGTGTTAAGCTGGCAATTTAGAATGTCAGGCTGAGGGGTTTGAGGTTCAAAGGGATTAGCCTCAACTCAGCTGTTTTCTTTGGTGATCTCCTACCAGCTGGATGGGTGACATTTAGATGCCAATAGCACAACAAATTTACCTTACAGTTCTATTATTGACATCTTTCTGTGAGGATATGGGAAATTACTTTTCTTGATACATCAAATATCTTACTTTTTTAAAAAATTGTCATAAATGGGAAGAAGTGAGCTGAGCTTATCATGAATCCGAGAATGTTTGTATGTGTAAAAAAAAATCTGATGGTTATACAGACATATATTCTTTTAGAAAGTTTAGTTTTGGGTCCTCCCTCCATTTCACTAATAATAATTACATGCTGTCAGATCAATTTTTACTAATGACAACCCTTTACATGCCTTTTTAGGTATAGAGTACTGAGAAGTGGTGATACCCAATCTCTGAGCTATCAAGTCAGCTACCATTTGACTATAACTTAGTTTGTCCACTATAAGTTACAAGTAGGGCATGTAGATTTTATTTTAATGAATATTGACTGGTGAGTATTCTTCCATTCTCCATAGAGTATGCTTTCATTTACTAGTGAATCTGTGAAATGAGTGTTCACATCGGATGCTTAGTTCATTCCCTTTTATGTACCTTCTATACAGGTTTTGCAACATTTGATGAACAACAGTTAACATTATATTCATCCAATACATCCAGTAGAGCCGGAAGAAATAGAGACAGTAACAAGCTACCTACTTATCACTAAGATGTACCCAGAACATAACATTACAATCTGCGACATTGGTCAGATGAACATAAGTGGTTTTAACCAATGGCAAAGAAGCTTCATCATAACAATGAGGAAGCAATATTAATCAGAACATCCATGGTCTTTGGTATGTATTGTGGTGCAATAAGACTCTCTCTCTCTCTCTCTCTCTCTCTCTCTCTCTCTCTCTCACACACACACACACACACACACACACACACACACACACACACACACACACACACACACACCATTTTAATCTCTCTTTCCTTTCCTTTTTAAAAAAGGAGCCCAAGGAAGTTCCATAGTTCTGTTCCCACAGTTTTGTCTTCACAATAACAACCCTATGGTGTAGGTTAGGCTGAGAGATACTGAGCTAAATGACTAAGCAGAAATCTGAGTCTGTTCTATTTTAGTTTTCCTCTAAACAACAACCACACTGTTATAGAAATATAGTTCACACATTTTTGTCTTCATCGATTCTTGAATACATTTCTATTGCAACAGGTTTTTTGCAGCTAAATGTTAACTTTATATATAGATTGTATTTTATTGCCATATACAGTAATACCTCGGATAACGATTACATCAGATAATGCTAAAATCGGATAATGATGCAAAATTTTGTATTTTTTTTTTTTGCATCGGATAACGATCTGTTACCCCATTGGCTTCCCAGTCACCCCGCAGCTGCAGGTGCCGGGGTTCCCTTCACAAGCAAAGGGGTATTGCAGGGTCAGATAGCCCTTTGCTTGCGAAGGGAATGTGGTTTCCAATGTCCACCGACCTACCTGGGCGGTACTGTAAGGCAAAACACCAGGGTTTGAACCCCGGCGTTTTGCCTTACAGCACTGCCCGGGTAGGTATGAGGACATCGGGAACAGCACGGATCAGTTCCCCCAACCTCCCCAGAGGCCAAAATGGGTAGAAAAAAATGGGAGTGTTTTTTCACCCATTTCGGGCTCTCCGCCACCCCTGCCACCTCTGGGGATGTGGGGGGACCTGATCCGTGCTGTTCCTGACATCCCCAGACCTACCTGGGTGCTGCGATCACAGTGCACAGTGGGGGGGGGGGGGTGAACGGGAGCGTTATCCGAGGTACTAGTGTACATGTCTTTTACACCATCACCATCACCCTAGCCAATGTTGGATAGATTTAGTTCTTTGATCAGTCGCAAGGACCTAGAATATATATATTTCCTTAACATAAATGTTGTTCCAAATATGAAAGGCTTCTACAATTGGGGTATTGCAATATCTTTTACACCTAAAGTATAAATATAGTTTTCTAGGTCTTTTGGTATTGCCCCTAAAGCCCAATTAAAACCAGGACAATTTTAGCTTGTTGTTGTTGTTGTTGTTGTCGTTAGGTTACATATCCATGAATTCTTAATTGTACTGTAATTCATATTAGCATGTTTTTATTGAATGTTATTTTTAGTGCATTGGGCTTTGTAAGCAGGTTTTTTATCCTAGGATGTTTTCTAAGTTACTTAGAATACCAATACCATCAGAAGAGAATTCCATCTTGATTTGACTGTGCATCAGAACACAGGGTGACTGGATGTAGTAAGCCATAAAAGTCTGGATGCAAAATAGCTGTGGTTTAAGAAAGCATGATGGTAAACTGTAGTTTAAGCATTTGCTTACTTAAGAGTCCTTCCTACCTTTGCCCCAACCACAACAGTACCCCAACACCTTTGAAAGGAACCTCAATGCTCCCTGAGTTCAGCATGTACTGTCCCTTAATGATAGGCATTACATTTGCACAGAGCCATAAATCAAAGCTAAAGCCTGTTTTAAATAGGATGGCAGATCCATTGGGGCATTTACTTCTCTAAGTGATACTTGGAAAGAGAGGGAGAAACAGAGAGGGAGGGAGTGTGGAAAGGGAGGGGGAGAGACCATAAACTTCCTACCAGCCCATCTCCCAGAGCATGTAAAGAATTTTGAATCTCTGTATTTATTCACAGAGCTTTCCACCCGCCCCATTTTTAAAAAAATATTTAATGACTGCTTTAAAAAATAAGGGAAAAAAACTGGTTTTGGATTGCAGTTTTGTTATGTCTTACCTGCCCCTAGAATTCCCCTCCACTTTCCTGGCCAATTTATTGTAGTAATCTTGAGCTCATATCCTCACTCTTTCTTTCTTTCTTTCTTTCTTTCTTTCTTTCTTTCTTTCTTTCTTTCTTTCTTTCTTTCTTTCTTTCTTTCTTTCTTTCTTTCTTTCTTTCTTTCTTTCTTTCTTTCTTTCTTTCTTGTGGGTGAATAAGCAAAAGGACAAGAGAGCATACATGTAAAGACTACAATTACTGTCCCTGATTTCACTGTGAAAACTTTACAACGGTCACACTGAAAAATCTTCTCCTATCCTTCCCACTCCTTCTAAGAGAACAAAAAAAAATCCATCAAATTAACACATCAATGAGTTGATTGTAATCTCCAGGGTTCAGTGTAGCACTTTCTAGCCTCTCAGACAGGAGACCAGCATGATTTATCAATGCAAACCTAATAGCATCAATATGAATCTAACTAAAAATCAATATTTCATTACCAAATTGTTAGTGAGAATGAAGAAAAATTGCCAGAGTCAAAGCATTCTCTAGGGTAGGAGCATCTGGAGTTCAATGTGACAAGATGAGTGATGCATGACTCGGGGCCCGGGGAAGGACATTGGGAGGACAGGCCACTACGTAAGGCTGAAGACTCATGAAGAAATCTTTCTCCCTTACTTCGTTTCCTTAAAAAAAACACAGCTTTCTGTAAGAAGAGAAGGGAAATGTCTGGGAAATGTAAAATACTAGATTATTTAACGGAGCAAACACACAATAACAGATGCAATTAAAATCCAACTACTGTATAAAACAAACACCACATTCACAATGTCATAGATGCACACATGGACACACAACTTTCATATTTAGCAAGCGCTTCTAGAGTTGAGAGGGCAGATTCTGAATTTTAGCTACCTTAACATCATGCTGTGGTATATTATCAAATTGAGGATTCTGTGGCTTCAGTCTGGTGGAATCATGTCATGCTCATACAGTGCCATAATGGACTGAAAGTAGTGCCATCAGTATGGGCAGCCTCCACTGTATACTACTGCCTTGTGCCAAATAAAGTCATTCACTTATCTACATATAGAAGGCTCTGGATCCAAGTGGGGGAAGGAATAGTTTCATATGGAAATTCTGGAGGCCAGATGTTTTCCCACTGATCAGACCAAGACTGCTCATTTATCTATCTAAGCCAGGGATTCTCAACCTGCAGCCCATGGGCCAGATGCGGCCCATGGCACTATTTCATACTAGGTTGGCAAAAGCTGGGGCAGACAACAGGAGCTCAGTCCATCACGCAGCACTCGAGTCTCAAACTGCTGATCTGCCAACCTTATGGTCGTAAACTAGACCTCCATGGTGCATTAGTCACATTCAACACCTTAACCACTAAGCCACTGCAGTCCCTGGCAGAACTGGCTTGCCAACATGTAATTAATATGGCAAAATGTTTTCTTGCTTACACCCAATACTTATATACCACCCAGCAAACTAAGCTGTTTGTGCATTACAGTAAAAATTAAGATCACAGAAAGAAGTAAAACACCAACATACAATCTGGAAGAAAAGAAAACAAGAATAAAAGCCGTATCTATGTATTTTCCATGATCCAAATGGACCTTTACATGCTCTTTGTATGTATCATATAGAAAAACGTTCGGCCCCTTTCTTGATAGTTGCATCCCAACCCAGCAGAGTTTGAAAAATAATCAAAGGCTTTACCTGCCATGACATTTTGAGAACAGTAGTCCAAAAAGTAACTTTTTAAAGTGCAGGAAATTGTTAACTGTTGAAGCTTGGCTAACTAGAACAGTATTTAGTTATTACCCTTTCTGTTTACAGCAGAAAATTTACTTGCTTCTTCCAACAGACAGAAAACGAGAGAGGTGCTTTTGTTGTGCAGAGCGTAGAACAGTGCAACAGGAAACAGTGTGGGGATTGTGGTTCTCCACTTATGTCCTTATTTGGGTCATCCTGAGCCAAACAAATGGACATTTTTTTTTTATTGGTTATACTCGTATCAAGAATAACAGTAAAGTTTTTGTGTGATATGTTCTGGGCAAGTTGCCTTAGGAGGAGGACCTGAGGCCTTGAAGCAAAGAAAGAGAACTAAATTTCAGCTTATCAGTCTGTTCCTCTATTCTTGCTCACTGCTCAACTAGTGGCCTGAATGAAGGCCAAAACACTCTTTCAGAGGAATAAATCTTGGCTGCTCTTCCGCCATTTTCTTCCTAGTAATGCAATCTGCTTTGAGGCACATGACTCCAAAATCAGACATGCACAGGACCTCATTGTTCACACATCAGAAAGAATTGAGATGGCACATGTCATCTCCTTTTCTTGTAGTTTCACGTTTACACTTTTTAACCACTTGAAGGAGATTTCCTTCTAGAAAAGGATTTCTCGGAGTGTGGGCTTTGGCCCCACATGGGGATTTCTGCATGAATGTTCTATTGTCACTGAGTAGCAAGATAAAGAATAAGGGGAAACAGTGGAGTATAAGAAATCTGTCAGGTCACTCCCTCGGTGTGTAATTACACAGCAGGAAAAATATGAATGGATCTGCTAAGAAATTGCACTTGCCAAGTCAGATTTCCCTAGGAGAGTTTTGTTTTATCCAACCACACAGGAATCAGCCAAGGGCTACCTTAACAAGGTGCTGATCAACAAGAACTACCTCATCAATTTCTTCCTCTCCTCTCCTCCTTTGGTTTTCAGCTGCCATACTGCACCAGTGCTTGAACTAAGCCTTTCCAAGAACCAATTTTTTTTAATTGAGGGAAACTGACACTCCTGTGAGTGCCCCTCCCCACAATGAGGAAACTAGGAGAGCCAGTTTCTGATTCCCCATTCATACTGGTTTAAGCAATCACACAGTCTGAACTGATACAGATTTATTCCATTTCGGGTGGGGGAGTTGAAACTCCAACAGCAGAGGTAAAAAGTAAGGTTTGAAGGTAAAAGCTCCAGGTTGATTTGCATCGACCTGTATGTCATTTAGTCAATGGACAATATTATGGATCAGACCACTTTTCTCTTACAGCATCCACAACATTATTTATCAATTTAATCTCCCACCACCCATTTGCATGCTATTCATCTTCACTAATTTGGTATCTAATTTTCATGAAGAGCTGGATTGTGACTCTGTGGGGAACAGGATTGTATCCTTTTCATATATAAGACTGGTGTTCTGTTGTCTTTCCAACAAAAGTTTTAAGTAAATATTTCATGTGAAAATGTGTGACCAAATGGAGAGAATGACTAAACCTGGTTTGACTTAATGCACTGGGAAAAAAATATTCTCTAGATGCCTATTATCCAATTCTGGCAGGAAGTAACCTTTATTCTATAAATTCCAATTTTATTAGTAGCTCTCTCATTATTTAGTGTTTTTTCTCATGCAGTATGCCAGTTTTGGAATTGTAATCTTTTCATTACTTCACTGTTTCTGTTGCCTTATGAGTTTGGTTCAATTTGAGGTGGAATTTTCCTTTCTCTTGAGGCCCATTTACTTTCTTTAAATTCTGAAAGAAGTTAAAGTCCAAGAGTCCTTCCTTTTTATGAGGTATTTATAGTGTCCAGGCTTAAATGTGTCAGTCCAAATATATGTATTTCTCTCTAGAGTTTTTCTGGACTTGAGGTTTGAAGGAATAGATGAATTTCTACAGATTGCATGATGACTTTTGGATACAAAGAGACATTTAATAAAGTTGAAATATAATGTAAAAAAGAAATTAAGGCAAATGTGCTTGTTAGTCCAACATATGTTAATTATAACAGAAATTACTTTTGCTTAAACTAAATCTGAATTGGAAACTTAAGAAACAACAGCTACAAACAATACTGAATCCTTGACATTGAGTTTCTTTATCTTTGTATTCTGATTTATCTGATAGAACAAAGTAGCAACCTTCTATAGAAGGTTTGGTGTTCAACAGACAACTGTCTTGCCTCTGGGTTAGATTTTTCTCCTCTGCTGACTCTCCTGCTTTGGTTCTTTGCTACCGCCATTGAGTTTTGTTCTTATTTTTTGATTTTCCCTTTACTAGACATCAAATTAAGTACTTGGACATTGCGGTCTTCATATGTATAATTTCCATATTGTTTGTGTATATTGCCCAGAACAACATTTATGTTAGATGAGCAACAAACAAACAAAGTCTTCAAAATTTAATTTTGTAATCTGTGTGACAAACCAGTCCACCTGTTTATACTCAATAACTTTGTGTTTGTGCGTGAGAGAGAGAGAATGCAAAAGGTGTGGTTACATATCTCCAGCAAAAAATAAGATAAATGGGAGATCACATAGTAGTTAGGAGGGAAATATAAATGCAGCTATAAGATGACTTGACCAAGGATAAAACCTATACCCATTTTACTTGATCAATATGAAAGGCTAAGTCAAGAGAGGGTGGTGCTCACTGAATTATGGGAGCAAAAGACCTCAAACCAACAGGAGATAGCAGCCTTCTCACCCCCTTCTTGTTTCTGTGCCACTTCACTGTAAAGCAGATAGAAATGACAAGTAAATGTAACTTGAAAAGTGCACGGAAGTGGAAGTTTTAATGGAGGTTCTCCTTTGACCTGTCCTAGCCCTACCATCAATCATAGGCAGAGATGGGATGTAACAGGTTCTCTCCAGTTCGCCAGAACCGGTAGCAACTTTCCCCAGTGTCCCAGAGAACCGGTAGCAGCTTTTGGGGGGAACCACCTTCGGGGCTTACCTTTTCACTGGTTCCCCCACTGCGCATGTGCCCCAAGCACTTGGTGTGCATGCACGCCTAAAGTGCTTGGCGCGTATGCATGGCCTCCTTGCTGTCCTCCCAAGCGGGGAGGAGGAAGAAAAGCTGCTAACCTGAAGCTCCCTATAGCCTGCTCCCCAGGGTAAGTGACTCACCTTTGGATGTGTTATGTCTGTATGTATTTTAATGTGTATTTAATACCTTTACCTATATTGATGTACTACCACAGTTCCCAAAAAGGCCTGACGGCCGGCAGGCGTGGTGGCCTGGCTTGGGGTTTTTATGCAAAGTCTTGGAGTTACCTCATCAATAAGCTACACCTGTGCTGTTCTAATTGCTGTTCCAATTGGAGAACCCTTAAGGTGGTACAGCTGTTTTACATTTACATTAAGGCATATTATCCTAGAGAACTGGTTAGGCAAAGACTAAACACCTAACTTCTTTAACTGTTGAAAAGTGCCAAAATGAAGCTATCGTGGTGAGTTCATTCTGTAGTTTCTTCCATCTGACCTAGTGTGAGAAAGATTAGCCAGAATAAGCTTTAAACTCTGGTTTAAAATGCCTAGTTGATTTGTGTTTGGGGTGGTGTTTGAGTGGGTGGGTGAATGTATTTTAATGTATTTTATTTATTTATTTATTTTATTTACAGGTTTGTGTTGTGTGTGTGTGGGTTGAAGTGTGTGTGTGTGTGTGTGTGTGTGTGTATTTTATTTTATTATTATTTTTTATTATTTTTTCTTTGGCTCCACCCACAACATCATGACATCATGTTAGCTCCGCCCACACTGTGATGACATCATGGTGGGGTAGTAAAATTTTTGACATCCCACCACTGATCTTAGGTCATAAAAAATGCCCAAACATGGCTAGATTTTACCCAGATTTTAGGCGTACTACCCACTGATTGTTTAGCCCAAGGGTCGGCAACCTGTTTAGGTCAGGGGGCTGGGTCATGTTCCCTCAGACAGTTGAAGGGGCTGGACTGGTGGCCTCCCCCACCATAAATGCTGCCACAAATGTTTACATGGCCACTTGTGGGAGTGGCTAGAGCAAGGACACAGGCCAGATGATTTGGCATGATGAGCCAGATCTGGCTCACAGGCCATAGGTTACAGACCCCTGGTTTAGCCCCTCAGCTGACCATATTCCAAGAACAAACTGAGGTTTCTACCTTTTATACATTTAGAGATAGAAGGCAAAACATGTACTCATGGTTTAGCTGGTTTTGTGAGAAATTAGCCTTTCAGCATGATTAGACAATTGGTAATGCCAGTTTCATAGGACCTCATAGATATGTAAATGAAAGACTCATCCTGTAGTAGATAGATGTTCCAATTTGTGGAATGTCTCCTCCCTCATTCTGCCACCATGCAGCTTGGAAGAAGGGGGAGCTTTCCCACTTGGAATGATGACAAAGGTAAGGCAAGCAGTGGAAACTAGGCACACCACTGCTTATTGGCTTTGGGGCAGGAAGAGTAGTTGGCTATTGAAGCTGGCCCTGCTCCAAAGCCTCCCTCTTGCTGTGCATTTATTGAGCAAAGCAGTTTAGAGCAGCTTGCTTGGCACAGCATTTCAGTTGGACTGATTGCCTCATCCTTTTGCACTGCCGCTGCTGTGGCTTCAAGTTTGTTCAGCTTGCGGGGAGGGATTCTTGTAGAGCTGGTTTTATGGCCCAAGTGGCACCAGAGATGTGATTGCTGTACTAGCCTTTTTGGGAACAGGGCAGGGAGGAATTTTGATGGCACGTGCCCCAGATTGATCCCACTCACCACTGGAACACATTATAGTAGTTTATTCATATTATTTAACTGCAATTAATAATCCTGAAGGCATACAATGGGCTCTCCAAGCAGTCCTTACTGCCTGCTTTGGAGCCACCACAGGGTGGTTCGGTGACCTTTGCTTCACCTTCCCCATTAATCGTTAACAATGGGGTTTGGAATAGTAACTTTCCATCACAAGTTCAGTTAGTTTGTTCTAGGAATTTTGGCCATGGGCTTTGGCAGCCATTTTGTATGGGTGGCTATTTCATTCTCTAGAGCAATCTATTCTTCATAATTAAACCACCTTCCTTTCTGGGACTTTGGATATCTTTGTGGATTTAGAGCAGGAGTTCCCAACCTATGGCCTGTGGGCCGAGTCTGGCCCTTGGCATCAATTTATCTGCCTCATGGTGAGGATCCCTGGGCTGGAGCCACAACTACCACCACTACCACCACTGGAAGCGGTGAAAATGCTCCAAAAGCATAACAAAAGCATGGTGGAAAATCATAGGAATGCATCAAAATGTGTCACCCTTGCTCCTGCCACCACAGGAAGTGGTGGGAGCAGCAAAAATGGCCAAGATCACACTGTGAATGCCACTGCCACCGCCACCACCACAACTGGAAGCACTGGGACCAGCAGGAGGAACCATGCCTCTGGCCTGCTCACCTGTGTGAGGAGGGGCATGACCAGCCCATGACAGAAAAAGGTTGGCCACCCCGGCTGTAGAGCCTGAGATATTATGGTTTAGGTATCTGGTTGCAGAGACAGAAATAGGGAGTTCAACTCTGATTTGGCATCACAGCCTGTGCAGCCATGGAAAATTTAACTGATCTAGGTTGCCTCACACACAAGTTTGGGGCAATTACTATTTTTCAAAGGATTATTTGGTGTTCTGGTATCTGGTTATGTGCTGACCTACCCCAGTGGGCACGGTCACTGCACAGCGGCACTACACAGAGAGTCTACTCATGGAGTCTACTCACAGAGAGTCTAATCACTATCAGCTGGGAGCCTTCTCTGGTAACTAGTTCTAGCTTGCTTGAGTCACAGGTGTAGCTCCTTTTTGAATCTTTCCCTGACTGAGGGCTGATCATTCTCAAAATCAGACTTCTGATCTGAAAGGTCATCTGCCTGGGGAAACAGAGTTGAAACAGAAGCAGGCTGAGATTCCTGATTCAGGACATTCTCAGGTTTGGGTGAAGGCAGAACTGGGCTGGGCATATGAAGTGCGTCGTGATCCAGGTCATCTTTGAAGCCTGATGAGGACTGGATCACAACAGGTTATTGCCATTTCAATTAGGTCTTGGCTTCTTCAGCTGTTATTAGAATGAGGCCCAAGAAGAGTGCAAGTAAACAACAAGTCAAGAGAACTGCTATGGCTCTGCCACTTATACTATCCTGATCCTCTGATGTAGAGAGTATACCAGACTTTAATAATTTCCTAGTTCATTTCAGTGCATTGGAGCAGGAACATGGTGCAACTGCTCCAGTTTTGGAGACTAGACCTAATAAACTCCAGAGAGATATTAAGAGATATTAGGGCAGGTGTTTGCAACCTATGGCCTACAGGCCAGCCCCGGCCCATGGCACCATTTCATGTGGCCTGCCGCCCTCATTCCCACCACCACTGGAAATGGTGGAAATAGCAAACAGCTGAAAATGTGTCTCCCTCACTCCTGCTGCCAGAAGTGGCAGAAGTGGTGAAAACAGCCAAAAATGCACCATACATGCACCCAGGGCTGTCATAAACACATTTATGACAGCCACAGATGCATTTTATGGCAGCATTTAGGGGGGGGCATGTGTCTGGCCTGCTCAGCTGTCTGAGGGGGCATGGTTTGGCCCGCAGCTTAAAAGCATTGAGAACCCCTCTCTTAGGGGTTGCTTTTTTCACAGCTAGTGGAGCCCTATCTATTTTAGGTGCTATGCCAGGCAACACAGCTTCACCCATGTGGTTGCTATTTAATGGGACTCCATTAAATGAAAAATCTGCAGAGGCAGCATTGAGCAGTGTCAAGCAACTGGGATCATTTGCAACTCCCCAGCTGTTTTGCTGAGTGAGGCAGTAGGATACATAAATGCTGCCTTTTGTAAGAAAGGAACACCTTTAGATGTTCATTTATCTGTAGATGGTAAGAAAATGATTTTGAAGGGAGAATATGTGGACATCTCTACACTGCTTTTTGTGGAGTTTGAAGTAAAGAATAAGGCCTTCCTGGATGAAAAAGAAAAGGAACGCTTGAAAACAAGGCATGTAGGCAAGACGTGAGCCAATTGGCTTCTAGGTTTCTACATCAACACCATGGTACAGCAATACCTCGGATAACGTTTACCTCGGATAACGCTAAAATCTCATAACGTTAAGCAATCTGGAGAGGAGAATTGGATCGAATAACATTAAGGTCCTATGGGATGTATCGGATAACAACCGCTAAAGCCTGTGTGGTTACAGCGTATCTCTATGGAGCTTTAACGTTATCCGATCCAACCCATAGGATTTTAACATGCATCGGATAACACTAAAAATCAGATAACAGCAAGACTTGTGGAACCAAGTCTTAGCGTTAACCGAGGTATTACTGTACTTGTTACTTCCAACCCTGGATGACAGCTTCGTTCTTTTAATATGCCATTTTCATTTTCCAGTTATATATTGATTATGCATTTCATGCATGGCTGTTATATGATGAGACTTTCAGGCAACACATGCTGAGTCACCTGCAATTTGGTGGGATATAGGCACCAGGAACTTTGACTTCAAGTCATGAACTGTTTATGCCCCATACAATGGGATCAGACTAACAATGGTCACTTGATGTGTAAGATCTTTTCAGGTGAAAGTTCCTGCTCAACAGCTGGTGGTTCAACCTTGCTTGATCTGCTGGACATTTTGAACATATATCACATGCAATACAAAACTGTGCAAATTTGAGCACAAACTCTACACCTTTACCTTACTATCTCTGTTGGGGATTACATACAATCACTGCCTTCCCAAAGGGTAGAACAACTAGATTAAGTGGAGCCCCCAAGAAACCCTCTGTGGGGCCTTCAAAAGGGTCCCAGCCCAATTAGGCTGAATAGGCTACAGTTCTGGTTGCATGGTTAACCTAATGTTTCTGATGTTGTTATTTTGAAGGAGGGTTTGGTAAGGGTTTTTTAAATCCTTTTTAAGGCAAGAGGTTTTCAATGATGACAGGGAAGGGCCTTGAACATATTGTGAGGGAGAAAATACATGAGGAAACCAGGGCAGGGAGAGTGATGGGGCCCTTTAAATCTCTTCAACTCCCTAATTTGCATATGTCACCACTAGGCATAGTCCCCAAGAAGGCCCCAGGGGAATTTCATCTTATTCATCATTTGTCCTATCCTGAAGGGTGTGTATATTGGTCAATTATCCAAACCTGGACAAATTGTCATCAATTCATTATATTTCTTTCAACACCCCTGTTAATATGGTTCATTCCTGTGGCTGAGAGGTACAGTTAGTGAAATGTGATCTCAAATCTCTTACTTTACTTCTACCAGTGCACCTCATTTGCCTCCCTTCAAGAACAAATCCTCTAAAATATATTAGACTGAGAGGTTCTGATTAACCCCAAGCCCTAAATAAGCTTTATGACTAGGTAGGGATTTGAATGTAGGTCTCCTTCTTCTATCTCCAACATGCTGATCATTACACATTACTGGCTGTTCAGGTAAGAGGTTAGTGTATCAATGACACCAAGGTGATGTGTATTGGTAGAAAACAATGCAATGATGAATGTTCTTAATTTGTATAACATGAAAATTGGCATAGTATGTAAATAATGATAATTAGAAAATTAGTCCATTCTAATTTCCCTATTTTGCCAAAAATATGACATAACCAGAAAATAGACTAGCACCATTTTTCAGAATGCTCGTTATATAAGCCCTACCCCCCAAAATAAGCTCCAGTCAAGATCATCAGCCAAACAGACACATTTAGTACATTCATTGCAACATACAATGGATGTACTGAATTATTAAATAATATTAATATATAACTAAATATAAATAAATAATATTATTAATATTAATACTTAAAATAAAAAATAATATAAATTTTAATTAAGTATTTGTAAATACCCAAGTGGGTGCCTTTGAATGGGAGGTAAATGCCTATGTAAACAGATGTAGTTGAGACTTATTGCCAAATGACCAATCGGAGTACAGACACAACACATGAATAACGTGCACATTTGATAACAAATGGACATGGTTGTGTCTAGTATGAATCTTCATAATTCAATATGTCATGTGTTGTAATGGACAAAAAAAGTCCTCTGAAAATAAGCTCTAATCCATCTTTTGGAGCAAAAAATAATATAAGACCTGGAGTTATTTTTGGGAAAGTATGATATGTTACCTTCAGTCTGTCGACTGAACCCTATATTTAGTACACATACCTGAGTCATAGAAACAGGGGAGGGGTTTCAAATGCCTTCGTTATTGTACACCAGAGTTACCAAAATGTCTTCCTCCAGTCTTTGTAAACATTAAGTTGCAGACAATAGTCTCTACTGGCCAGTTCTGGTAATGCACCATAAAAATACACGTTTAATGCACATTTCAGAGATTATTTTTATTGAATATTTCTAAACTCATGAATAACTGTAACTGGATTCTGAACCCAAAGATATGGAGAGGATCTGTAACTCAAAATTGTTTCTGGTTTGGAAATAATATTTCTCTGTGCCTAAAATAAGCTCAGCCTCCCATGGCAGATTGCTTCTCCAGAGACTTCTTGGGATGTGATTAACTTTGTAATGAGAAAAAATTAGGAGGAGGGAATGGGGCGGTTGAAGAGGGCTCAGAAATAGTAGAATTGGGTTAATTTGGACATTCAGTATCATGAGATGACCAGTGCAGCCCTCCCTCAACTCCTAGAAGTTGTTCACTTTTGTTTTAGGAGCACTTTTGAGTATTGTGAATCACAAGCCCTACTTGTATTACATTTATTGTACATCCAAAGATTTAGTTTCTTCTCATTCTTTTCATGCCACTCGTTTTTTCCTTCCTTTCTCCTCTGTAAGCTCAGAATCGAAACATGTCCTGTAAACAATAACTTTACATTAACTTGGATTTTCTTTTCCTTCTGTGACAGTCTAATGTCTTCTCTTGTCTGAACGATGAAACATTGTTGGAAGTTTTAATCCTCTTCACTATGACAACTTCACAAACTTTACATTTAAGTCTACTGTCTTTATTTGTTTTGTTTGATCAGTTCCTTTTGTATAGGTCTGCTGATCAGAACTGATGTGCTTTTATTCCTATTATAACTTTTATGTACAAGATACGTGTCATTTTGGTTTCAGGATATATCAAACCTTTCTGAAATAAATTTCATGTGTTAAAAAAATAAAATTGTGACACAGTACAGCTCACTACAATGGATCATCACCAGTCAGGACATACAAAATGTCTAATTTTATTTTACTGCACTTTGAATTCATCTGCGTTAGTGGAAAATGTGTAGTTCAAAAGCTTGTAAACAATAGCTGCAATCTTTTGAAGTATAATACACCTATAGGGTAATAAGATGCAAAGACAGATAGATTCCCCTTATCTTTTAAAGACACAACCATAAATTTTCAGGTTTAGTTTTACTCATTTACAAATGACAAGCCACATATTCCAAAATTCTCTTTTCTATTGAGCAATTAAAAAGACAGAATCTAAGTGTCTTGTGCTTGATTAATCTATTTGTTTGTGTGCAAGTAAAAGGGTCCTTAGACCCTGAGCTTTCCAGTTCAGTTTTATAACAACTCCCACTTTAGGTTTAGTTGAAGAATTAGGACCTCAAGTGCTAAGTGGGATTCACAAGTTCCAAGTTGATTAGATCTGCACCATCTAGATTGGGGATAGACAAAACTTTAGATGTTGTTGACTACAGTTATCATTCTCTCTATCATTCTAGCTATAACTGATAAAAACTGGCATCTCTCTCTCTCTCTCTCTCTCCCTCCCTCTCTCTCTCTATCACATATCCTGCCCCTCAAGGAAAAATATTGTTCCTATTCAGGGTGACTAACATCATAAAACTGACAATAAAACAATCTAGAATTATTAAAAGTTACTCATAACAACACTCACAATAAAAACAGTCACAAAATATTAAAACTGCCAGGCTACTAATACATCAAATAAGGGCCCCAAAAGCACAACCTATTTGGGATGGAGAGAAACAGGGCAACATCTCTAACAGCTAGTTATAGACAGAACATTCCCAAAAGCATCTTCATCTACAATCTACCCATTTTGTCTCTAATCTAATGTATGGAGCAGTGAGTTTACTGTGGCAGAACAGGGGAGAGAAGAAGCTTCACCAATTCCTTGTATGATTCTACAGCTGTGGTTCCCAAAATGGGGCCTATGCCCCACAGGGTGACAATTTGATTTTTAAGGTGGGGGGGGGGACAATTTAAAAATGAGTTAGACCAAGTTAATTTCCTTTTAGACTTCCTGCACCTTAATAGGAGTTCACTTTTTGAATAACAAGAATTATATGTCACCCGTATGTGTGTTGTGTGTCAGGATTTTAGAGAGGCTTAGCTGGGGCATGGCCAAAGAAAGGTTGGAAACCACTGTTCTACAGTAATTATGTTCTTCCTCAATCTAATCCAGTGGACTGGTTTAATATTTCTCTGTGTGTGAGAGTACGTGTAGTATTGCATATGGGTGGCATAATCCATCTTGTATGCTGCAGCCTCTAAGATAGACCAGAAATAGATCATGTGTGATTATAATAAGTTCAAAATGAGAACAGAAAGCATGATAATGTCAGAGAGACATGATTTATAAATATATTTATGTTAATGAAATCAGTTTTAAAGAATCCTCTACTTCATTCCTGATGACCAACTACAAAACTAAGCAAGCTAACTTGAAAAATTACACAAAGCGTGAAAAGTTCCTGTTGCACATTCACACACTTTAATCAGGTTAGACATTCCTTTTTCTAGTTTATTTGTAATGTGTGTTTCTGCCAGTAGGCAAAGTATTGACATGCTAATTTGGCAAGATGGAACTGAGGAAAAAGTAGAATTTTTCTTCTGGGTAAGGGAATGGAATATTAGTTACTCAATGAAAACAATATAGGGGTACTTATGCCAACTCCAAGGCTGGTGTAAATTTTTACCCTTGTTGGAGACATGGGAGTGAGAGAAAGTTCCATGTCTATTGCTCCTAACGTA
The DNA here is from genome assembly GCA_030440675.1 of Furcifer pardalis. Taxonomy (NCBI): domain Eukaryota; kingdom Metazoa; phylum Chordata; class Lepidosauria; order Squamata; family Chamaeleonidae; genus Furcifer; species Furcifer pardalis. The sequence continues at coordinate 110,983,704 of CP126891.1, read as the reverse complement.
AGGACAGTGAAGGGGTGACAAAAATTTTACTACCATACCATGACATCACGGACATTGTGGGTGTGGCCAACATCATTATGTCATGATGCCATGGGCGGAGCCAACATCATGATGTCATGATGTCATGACATCATGACATCATGATGTTGTGGGCGGGGCAAAAAAACAAACAACAAACCCCGGCGAACCCATCGTGATGGGTGCTACCGGTTTGGATGAACTGGTAACATCCCATCACTGCGTAAGGAGCAACTTTCTTCTTCACATACAGCAAGGGAAATCCAAATAATCTGAGATCAGTTCAGGGGATCACAGATTATAGGTTTAAAGGGAGTTAAGGGCAAATCTAGGACAGTAATGGTGAACCTTGGCACTCCAGGTGTTCTTGGACTTCAATTACCAGAAGCCCAAGTCAGCACTCCTGCTTCTGGGAATTGAAGTTCAAAAACATCTGGAGTGCCAAGGTTAGTCATCACTGATATAGGACATATCTATATCAGTATTACAAGCCTTCTTTAAATAATTAGGTAATAAGAATATCAGCCATATTTCTATTCTCATTTGCACAGTTCTCTTCTTTCTTTCAAGTCTTCTTATATACATGCTTCTCCATTTTTCCATTTTTTCAGTGGAGTAGGTGCTGATGGCCTATCACGTTGCTGACAGAAATCTAAACACCTGAAGTACTAGCCATATTTTTAAAAGACGGTCAATTTTCCTTCAAAAATTAAATAGATACTAGCAGTAGAGCAGACTTATTAAATAACGTATGACATTAAAATAAAATGGAAAAAGGCAGTGTATTTTCCATGCTTGGCATTACTTATTTATTTATATATATATTTGTCATTAAAGTAGACATCTGTTAAAATGTGGCTGATGATAAAAATGGATCTTTTTTCACAGATTTGCATTTTACAACTAGATAATCTTTCATGAATTTCCCCCCATTTCACATACTTCTGTGTAAATTGTTTCACAGTAAATCTGCTTAACTTTATTTATGGAAGATGACAGGTGCATTTTTATGACACCTTATACTTTGGGTCTTTATTTTGACAAATGTTGTTTTATGCTATTCATTTGTTCATAGTTATCTATTTTCTTTAAAGGGAGATTTTGACGAAGGCCATGCATGGCTGCCGAGCTTGAGACTTTGAGAAACCACTAGCTAAACAATGTGAAAATGAGTCTTGTGTCCATAGTACACAAGTAGGACATGTGCAAATAGACTAGCAATGTCAGTCTTATTAGATAATCAAGATGTAAAGTTGGAGCTCAAAAACATGATGATATTGCAGAGTCGTTCAAAGTTTACTAGTTTCCTCAGAAGACTGTACATTCATTGTTGAGTCCTTTGGGGAAATACACTTTAATATTATTTGCAGCTGATATTTTTGATCTTTGCACACCTGCATTACTATGTGTATATAAGTGGAAGCTAACTGAACAAGGCACTGTCATAGTTTACTGAAACAGAAGAGGCTCATGCAATAGTTGTATGGGCCATGATTTCACCAGATTTCACATTTAGTAAGGATGAAAATGTACAGAAGACTGAACAGTATCTTTTAAATATGAGCTTTAGGACCTATACACAAGTTAACCATTACTTGGAGACGCAGACACTACTACAATGCAAATAATTCTCCAGAAATCAGGAACTCTGAAAGTCCTCATGATTTACCTTAATGATAGGTGAAACTACTTACTTTTCTCTCTCTGTGTGTTTTTTTAATGATGGCCAGGACATTTTTGTGAGTTCTCAGTTTAGTTATAGAAGTTTTTCTAGGCTGTCTGGGGTCTATTGTTTTCTGATTTTTTAAAAATAAAAGCACAACATTACTTTCTGGGTGTCCATGAATGGCATTCTGTACAAAGCCTAATGGGTAGTGAGGTTACAATTACCAGAAAGCATTATGGCACCTTCCTTTTTGGAAAACTCCCAACAGAAAGTAGATCTTAGATAGCCATTGAACATCTAAGATAGGCCCTGCTCTAGCTGAGCTAAATGTAGATGCCTTTAGATATCAGTAGATATGGGTCTGTAGACTGGAGCTCCCTGAATTCTGCTCAGAGAATCCCTGGAGAATACTGGGAGTTAAAGTCTGAAAAATCCAGACAACACATCTCTAGTAGTAAAGGCAGTGGTGGGCTCCAAAATTTTTTTACTACCACACTGTGGGTGTGGTATGGTGGGCGTGGCCAAGGGGAAAGTCCTATGTTGCACCCGAATTAGGACTACTTTATTTCAAAACTTTGATGGGCAGGGCCAGCCAGAATTTCTGCTACCGGTTCTGGTGAACTGGTGCAAACCGGCTGATGCCCACCACTGAGTAAAGGCTTCTTTGTGTATGCAGCAAAAAACAACAAAGACAAATGTATGTACAGCCCATAGTTGTGTGTGCGGGGAATCAATATTTTAGTTTGTTTCTCTGTATGTTTCTGTCTCACATCCATACAATTTTGCTGCCATTGTTTAATTATCTGCTTCATGACATAAGGGCTTTCCCTAGGTTTCAGGCTCTGGTACTGAAATTTGGAAGAATTGGACAATACTCATTTGTTAACCTTAAGCAGGAGTATAGATGGCATCATGTCAGGAACAGGGCTAAATAGTGTTGCCCTATTCCTACTCATTTTGCATTCATAATTTCAGTTACACCTAAATAGAGTTCAATTTGCCATGCTGGCTGAAATCCTGTTCCTTAAGTTGTTTTATTTTTAAGTGATGACACATAAGGCTGATGATATCATGAGGACAACTGCTGGTGGGAGTTGACAAGCAGCTGAGCTTAGGAAAGAGAAATTTCAACTACAGTACTTGAGAAGGCTCCTGCCCCATTACTGTGTCACCCAAGATGTTTGGTTGGTTCTGTGTCCTCCACTCCAACCTGTCTGCAAACTCTGTGGAAGGAGAAAGAGTCTCCTTGAGAAGCAAGAGGACTGTCAACTCTCATCACAAGCTGCCTCTGCCTGCCCTCACTGAAGGGCTCCAAGCCTGGCCTTGGACTTCTGTTCAAAATTGGGAATTTGGAAGCTTCAGTGACGGGATCTGACACCAACACAGATGTGACTATTTCCAGGGGCCTAACACCTGCAAATCAGTCCCCTTGGGATGTGGGTGAGTGGTGAGAGATCATAGCCAATTATAGAAAACCTTTACCAGCAATTGGAAGCTGATGGAATTTTTGACAGGCGACCCAAAGGCCACTGAATTCACTGGGAACAGAGTGTGTGGGGCTCACAAACAGCTATACTGCCAGTGACATCTTTAATAGTGGAATGTGGAGGGAAAATATGCAATCTTGCAGCCAAACAACACCAAGAAAATGCTTTGCAAAGCAAAAGATCATGCCTCATTGATAAATAATTAAGACATGAACCATTTTAAATTAATGCATCAGGCAGCGATTAATTAATCTGACAACCCTAAGGACTAACAGCTTGGGTGCTGAAGTCCACAGGGAAGGGTGATGGATTAAATCAAGTGGATTAAATCCTACTTGAATCCAACTTGACAGAGGGCAGCAGCTTCATCAGTACTGGCCTGGAGTTGATGAGGATTTTTTGTGCCAAAAGGGCAAAGGACCAGAAAGTGACTCATGGAACTGGATCACTGGTATGGGGGTCATGCTGTCATGTGGAAGGCAGATGCAAGGCCACTGTATTGTATTCTCAGAATAGTCTTCATGGCTGATCATCATGAGTATCACCATGTTTTAGATTCAGATACATCAGAAGAAGAAGAAGCCAATTGCAGGACCCCAATCTTGTAATCAGATTTGTACCCCAGATGAGAACTCAATTTGCTGCTTACTCTCTGAGATTAGGAGAAAGGGATTCATATTGAAATTGTCCATGGAGGTAGCCTCAACCAACCCTACACAGCTAATTCCTCTGCAAAACTAGTCAGCAGCCTGGTAGCCATCTTGCCAAACAGGGCCAATGAATGTGTCTGCAGTAAACAATGAAGAGAGAAAGAACTGAGAGATGTGAGTGGCATAGAAAAAAAGGAAGCAAAGAAGCTTAGTTGCCTAACTGAAAGCCTTTTATAAAAAAATAGGGAAGTAGTCACTTTCCTCATATGCTTCCCAACTAGTGGAACCTGGGTACACCCATTTAAGTTTGGAAATGAGGAAGATGCAGTTCTTTATGAAGATTTACCCTGGATCTTTTACTATGTTGAGCAGCATGGCTGGTCTGTTTCAATGTACATGCCAATTTTTCACTTGAGGAATATTTGTTACTTGTGCTGTGCTGTTCTCTATATTCCCCAAGAAATTTGGAATCAAACAAACCTATGGAGGAGAAAAGACTTTAACAATAATTTGCAGAATCTTTGCTTGACATTGTTATTTTCCCCTGGTTTACCTGAGCCTTTTTCCTTTTTTTTTTTGGAACAGAAAAACTTGCAGGTATAGAGGCCTAAAAAAGCAGCTGTTCCTTTTTTGCCAATTTCTCCAGCTGCAGGAACTGTGACACAATTTTTTTTGGGGGGGAGGGGGCAAATACACAGCCTTCTGTGTGGGTGGCTAGTGGGAGCCATCAAATCAAACACAGGCAGTTGTGCAGGCAGGCTAGAAACATGTACAATTTTATTTTTCTCTTTTAAAAACATTTTGTCCTGTATTTGTCATCCTCCCAATTGTTTGTGTATTAACACAGCACAGGCCTGTACATACAGAGGATTCCTCCTCCTCCTCCATTATTTTCTATGTTCCTTCATTCCACTGAATGCTTTCTTTCTTCATATCTAGCAAGAGCTCTGCTTAATTAGATATTTAAATGATTGGAGCAATGCTATTTCTTTAACTTCTCACCAACCGCAAACACATACGGAACATACTGTTGGCGACATTTAATCAACAGCACTCAATTTATCATTTTCACAGTTTTACTGAGTGGTTATGAATCACTAAAATCACAGGTATTGTAGACGCAAGCGCTGTGGCACTATCATTAACAAATACACAGTGCACAGAGGGATGACTTGGTAATTGAGTGGGACTAATAAGAATACATCATTTAGCCGTGTGTGACAAACTGTGCCTCAAAACACAAGCATGGAAAATTCACATTTTGCTTAATAAATAAATTACACAGCCGATGTATTATACATAATTTGTGTCCTTACGGATTTGAGTGATATATATAATGCATGGTCCAAGTCATTTATTTATTAAGACTAACTATATATATTGTAGGTTGGGAATTTTAAACTCCAGAGCAAGACCTGCCAAGGTAACTATTACAACTACTGAGTTTGATTGGGCAGCAAATGAGGCTGTGCGTTTGGGGACTTGCAAACACACCGAGTGTTTCTAACGTTACAAGCTCCAGTGTATTTATAAACCCCACTTTCCTCCATTTATTTAAAAGCCAAAGAAGAGAAAATCCAAAGGTTTCCTGGAAAGGTGTTTATTGGATGATCTTTTCCAGAACAGAAAAGGAAGCATTTTCTCATTTATTCCAAATAAAGTGGTAACAAAGGAGGAATGAACTGATGCTGATATCAAAGGGATGTTTTCAATATTTTTGTGGTATAAAAGCTGGCCCAACTATTATGCAAAATGAGATGACTGCTTCTGGCAGGTGCTTTGGGGTGTCCATTAAAATGCCAGTACATTGCTTATTATTTAATCTATTATTGTGTGCGATGCTCACTTTGGTTCCAAAATTATTTGGCCGACTTTGGGTAATATGCACTTTGGCTTGAGTAGGTGATTCTGCTTCATGCAGCATGTCTTGGGCTAGACATCTCCTTCACACAGTGAATCTGTAGCTCAGTTTTTCTTCACCTACAGCTGGGGGCTTCTTTAATTAAAAAAGCAACCCATAGAAACCTGGTATGTCAGGGCAGTAAGTCCTGTGATCAGCACCTGCTGTCTGAGGTTCACTGTCTTAGGGAAAACTAGAACCATGCAACTGAATACAACACCTAGCTATCAATTTAATTAATTAATTTAACCACTATCCTGCCTTCCTCCTGAGCTGGATTTAAGGCAGCTTGCAACATAGCATTTATAAGTAGCTACAACTCCCAACACTATAAACTACATGTTTTAAATAGTATTAAACAGGTTATCAAGTGAAAACAATTTGTTTTAAAACCATTTAAAAGCAACATGGGGGAAAAACACTATTGAAAGGCTGTCATCAGTCGACCAGTGCCAAAGACTGTTCATATAAAAATGTCTTTTTACTGCCAGCTGGGAGGGGGGCAGCTTTATATCCTTCAGAAAAAAATTCCATAGCCAATTAATTGCCTAACTATCCAGTCTACAAATGTCAAGAACTACTATTACTGGATCAGTAACAGCCACAACTGATGAGGAGCAAAACCAGAATGTTGCTGAGTAAGCGTTTTACAGCAGTAGAAAGAAACATTTCACTGGTTTTCCCCAGCAACATTTCCTGTGTTATTTTACCACACAAAAGAAGAAAAATAACAATGTAAGGGACAGAGAGTTATGTAAGGGATAGAGAAGATGGCAGGGCAAGGCTGCGTATATCTAAGGATTCTTCCATTCCACATACAGAAGGATGCTGGTTTGGAATGCTAGATGTTATTCAACACTGGCAAGACGGTCGTGTTCCCTAACACCCTGAGGGGAGCAAGGTAATGCAGGCTGGGCAAAACATACAGTTTTTTCATTGTAATAGTATAATAATAATTATGACCCTTCAAATCAAATCTGATTTAGGGTGACTCCAGAGTTTTCTAACTACATAGTATTCAGAAGTGATTTATCACTCCCTTCTTCTGGGGGAACTCTTGGACTATGCAGCTTACCCAGTGATGGGATGTAACAGGTTCTCACCAGTTCTCCAGAACCGGTAGTAATTTTTCCCAGTGTCCCAGAGAACCTGTAGTAGCTTTTGGGGGGAACCACCTTCGGGGCTTACCTTTTCACTGGTTCCCCCACTGCGCATGCATGCCAAACACTTGGTGTGCATGCACGCCTAGTGCTTGGCACATATGCACGGCCTCCTTGCTGTCCTCCCAAACGGGGAGGAGGAAGAGAAGCTGCTAGCCTGAAGCTCCCTATAGCCTGAAGCTTCCTATTTTTATTATTTTGTATTTTTTGTTTGGCCCCGCCCATGACATGACATCATGATGTTAGCTCCTCCCACACTGTGATAACATCACGGTGGGGTAGTAAAATTTTTGACATCCCACCACTGATTACCCAATGTCACAGAAGCTGGCTCTGTTCCTGGCAGGCATAGTGGGGAATCAAATTCCCAAACTTTGGTTCTGCAACCATGTATGTAAACCACTGAACTATCCAGTCAGCTTTTCCTGTTCTTAAGCCAAAGTGAAATTGCCAAGAGGTTGAGAAGGAATGTTTGGGAGCCTACCATTCCTACCTGCCCCAGTCTTCTGTCCACTGAGGCAGCAGTCTCACACTGCCTAATGATAGGGCCAGCCCTGAAAGAAGGAGAATGTATGGAAATGGATGAGTGCTAGCAATTATACTGTATTAATTGCTGCACACACTCTTTTTTAAAAAGATGACTCTAGCAAACCATTGAAGTCTTGAGGCAACACTGGTATATGTTTGAGGTAGAAGAAAGAAAAAGAAAAGGTTTATGAAAGCTGGTGTGCTATAAACATGTCTTTGCTATAATTTAAGTAATTTCCCTCAGCTATTCCTTATTAAAGTTCCAATATCTACAATAGTTCAAGGATTTTGTACACTTTCCTCCCTCAGTCTGTCATTCTTGATCTTTGAGCATTCAACTTAAGCTAACAGGATGAGAAGATAAAAAGCAACTAGTGAGATGTGTAGACCCCTTCAGTGCCTGAAATAAATTAAATACCTGTATATGGGCCTAAGGGGCAATGTATAGAATATTCTTCTTGTTTATATGACCTAGGGATTTTTTTAAAAACTCATTTTAGAGTCTGTATCTAGTCAATGTGAAAGTGTTAATGTTTCTGTATCACAGTACACTGATTACACATCTTTTTTTTACACCCAATAACCACAGACAATGATTATATTATTCATAAGATATTTTACCTGAAGTAATAAAGCAGGCAGCTTTAGTGATTATTTCCTAATCCTTTTTTCTTTAAAAAGAACACCTATTTTTCTAGCCCTAGGAACAACCTTTCAATTTATGTTTTCTTTTAAATGCTGTCTTCTCCCAAGCTGATACAACAGGATAAGCAGTGGCTAGTGTATGCTGATTTGTGGTGGGGTTTCTAAAGCTTTTTACATTACTTCAGGACCTTTGTTCATGTGAATCCATTAATATTTTCTTTATAACTTCAAAACATAGCCATGTACCCAGTTTATATTTATATAGGTGTCTCACATCAACACTATGAAGTAATGAAAAATCAGGGGCCTGAAATATAATCTTGTCTTTTTAACTAATACAGTTAACAATTAACAAAATTTACCACACAAAAGCCATCCCTCGACCCTACGGTACTTACCAACTACCGACCTGTATCCAACCTACCCTTTTTGGGTAAGGTCTTGGAGAAGGCAGTGGCGTGGCAGCTACAGGAAGTCCTGGATGAAGCGGATTATCTGGACCCTTTCCAGTCAGGATTCAGGCCCGGATATGGTACTGAAACTGCATTGGTCGCATTGGTGGATGATCTCTGGCGAGAACGGGATGGAGGTCATCCATCCGTCCTGGCTCTTCTTGATCTCTCAGCGGCTTTCGATACAGTCGACCACGGTATCCTTCTGGGAAGGCTCCAAGGATTGGGGATCCAGGGCACTGTGCTGGCCTGGTTCTCTTCATTTCTGAGGGGCCGGACCCAGTCGGTGTGGCTGGAAGGCGAGAGGTCCAGCCCTAGGCCCCTGCAATATGGGGTGCCTCAGGGCTCGGTACTCTCGCCTCTCCTATTTAACATCTACATGAAGCCACTGGGTGAGATCATCCGTTCCCACGGGGTGAGGTATCACCAATATGCAGATGACACCCAGCTGTATATCTCAGCCCGTGGAGATCCAATTGATGCAGTGGAAGTCCTATCCAGGTGCCTGGAGGCTGTCAGGGTCTGGATGGGGGACAACGGGCTACAACTGAATCCCGGCAAGACTGAGTGGCTATGGGTAAGGGGTCCTGCGCTATCTCGGGAGTTACCATCTTTGGTTCTGGATGGGGCAGTTTTGCCCCAAACAGACCTGGTGCGTAATCTGGGGGTCCTCTTGGACTCACGACTACTGCTCGAGGAGCAGGTGGCAGCCGTGACCAGGAGGGCTTTTGCACAACTTCGTGTAATACGCCAGCTACGCCCACTCCTAGACCGGGATTCCTTGCTCATGATCACACATGCTTTGGTCACCTCCAGACTTGATTACTGTAATGCACTCTACATGGGGCTGCCCTTGGTGACCATTCGGAGGCTGCAGCTGGTCCAGAATGCGGCTGCTCGGGTAGTGATGGGGTGCGGGCGTTATGCTCATGCCTCACCACTGCTTCGGGAGCTGCACTGGTTGCCAGTATGTCTCCGGGTGCAATTCAAGGTGCTGGTTATTACCTTTAAAGCCCTACATGGTAGTGGGCCAGGATACTTAAGAGACCGCATCGTCCCAAGGACATCTGTCCGTCCCACCAGGGCGGATCGGAGAGGCTCTCTTATCATTCCATCGGCTAGAGAGGCGCATCTCTCTAGCACCAGAAGGAGGGCCTTCTCCGTGGCCGCCCCGGCCCTTTGGAACCTCCTGCCAACTGAGTTACGTCTACAGACAGAGCTCCTGCCCTTTCGGAAGGGCCTAAAAACCTGACTGGCAGGGCAGGTGTGGGGGTCCAGGAACATGGGGTCCCATGTTGGGTGGCTGATATGATGGGACAGCCACCCCTCCCTCACTCTTTTAAACTTTTAAAATCTTTTTAAACCTTTTAACCTTTTTAAATCTTTTAGATTTTTGTAAATTCATGGTTTAATTCTTTTTTAATTGACTTTTAAGTAATTTATGAACCTTAAGGTTTTAATTTATGAATTTCTGTAAGCCGCCTAGAGTCAGGTTCGCCTGATTAGGGCGGGATAATAAATCTAAATAAATATAATAAAATAAAAATAAAATTAACAGTTTTATGGCCAGATCTATATTTCTGTTAATAGTCATAATGGAGTTGCTGGTTTTTTAAAAAATAAATTAATGTCTTCTACAGTGTCTGATGTTCAGGGCAAGCAGGCTGAAGATGAATGTAGACAAGTCACAAATAATGTTTGTGAGATATCTTAAATGCTCCCTAACTTATGATCACAATAACCCTGTAACTATGGTGGGACAAGATGAGTGAGAATGGCTTGATCAGGTTTATTAGTCCCATTAGTGACTGAAATTGAGCTGTACCTAGCTCATTCAAACTAAAGTGCTTAATACTGAAAGCCAGTAAATAAAAAGAAAAAAGGCATCGGGTCCTATATCACCTGAGGAGAAACCCAAAACCTACCACTTCAGGCTGATTTTATAATGCTGTGGAATCCATTTTGGAATTTAAACAAGAGCACCTGCTCAGGATGTTTTTTGGGGACTTTTCTGTTTTTCTTTTCCTTTATATATCTGTAATCCCTAGCCAGAAGAAGACTTCTGTAAGATTCAGAAACTTGCCTGTTTTTGAAATTTCAGTGGCATAACAAAGGTATCAACAACTTTTGGAAATCCAACCATAGTAAATTATTAGTTTGGCATATAAATTAGAAAGTCCTGTGAGCACCTCTTCATATTTGTGGCAGGAAATATACAGTGATAACAAACTAAATGACAAACCATTGGCTGCTCTTTTAATAACATTCCTTACCTGCTGTCTCACTCTGCCTAATGGTCTGTTGCGTAATGGAGTAGGAGTTGCAGGGGTGATACACCAATCCCTGAGTTTCCCCTGTTCTTCTAAGTTCAGCCACAGTGCACAGGAATGAATATAGTACACAATGAACAGTATATAATCACAAGCTATTGCTCTTGCTATGGAAATTATTTGAGTGTGGTTTAGTTTTGAAGATACAATTAAACCCTTCAGCTTTACAAATTACCTTTCCCTTGCTGGTAATAGAGAGATCCAACAGCTTGGATCTTTAGATTCTTCTTGTGCTAGGTGCCTAAACTTGTCACTACATCACTGCTAAGGATAGGAGTGGCCTCACTGCTGAATGTGAGTTTCAACTGTATTCCATCCAGCTCTAGCTTATCTCTCTAGCTACTATATAAGACTCCCAGTGCTCATATGAGGCATTGTTTTCAACACTCTGAAGTGTGTAGAGAAAACAGTAAATTGCTAGGGTACACAAAAAAGGCTCCCTGAAGATTGTGGTATTCTTGAACTGCAACAGCAACCTTGTTTTGACAGCTAATCTTTCGCACACTAGATCAGGTGAAAGAAAATGCAGAATGAATTCACCTAAAGGTGCCTTCATTTTGGCAGGTTCATGTCTGGCCTAGACATGGAAGAAGAAGAAGAAAATTGTTCATGCTGTGGTCCATTATGCAGTTAGCAAATAGGTTTCATCCCTTTATGAAGAACTTTCCATAGTGCTTAAATTTTTGACCAGCTGTAATAAGGCACACCAAACTGAAATACAATTTCATAGCTATTTTTTTAAAAAGTAACCTGATCATATACAACAGAAGGTAATGTGTCATTGCCAAAAAGAGAAAGAATAAAGGAAAGGAAAAGGAAATCAATGCAGTTTTCTGTCGATGCTCATCAAAGGCAAAAAGGCCTTGGCCTCATCTTCTGGAAGTGGCGCCCTGTGTGAGATATCATAGCCTTTCTGCTCTTTCACTCCTTCTCCATGATATAAATTAATATCTCAACATTGACCATAATATGCCCCCTAACAAGAGTTTATTATTACTGCATATTTTAGGCAGGTGGTAGGTATTGACACTTTTTATTATGCTGATAAACAGTGTTGGACTGCCAGGTAAAATGCATTGTCAGGTGTGATTTCTCATTCTCCTGTAGTTTCCTTTGGATTTTATTTATGCACATGCTGATGCATTTGGCAAAGATTCCTTTTAGTAGCTCTCAGTGCTGGGGCATAGACAGGCAAGGATCATTTCCAGCAGGATTTAGGCTGGAGGCAAATCATACAAGGAAGGAGGCAGTCTGGCTGTAAGGGGGACGGGGAAATTGTTTCTCCTTGCAATAAAAGCTTCATGAAAACCACCACATGGAGGCATGGGTTAGGATAGACACAATCTGTTGGATATGCTTGTTTCTTATTTGGAGGGAATTATTTGGAAATTTCAGGGGACATCTGAAAATAACAGAAAATGACATCATACTTTGTAATCAATTATGGTGTGATCCATTGTTTGTTGTAAACTTAGTTATAGTGACTCTACAAGGGTTTTCAAGATGAGATGTTTAAGGAATGATTTTACCAGTTCCATCCTCACCCCCCATGAGTTTCCATGGCTATGTTGGGAATTGAACCCAGGTCTCCTGAGTCCCAGTCCATTACTCTACCCACTACATGACATTAGGTACCCATAATCCATTGTAGCAGCTTGTTTTCTACATGTATAGTCTAGGCCAGTATTGAAACAAGTCCCTCAGGGCTAGGACTAGTCAGAATCTCCTGGAGCAGTGTGGTACAAAGTTGGATGTTGGTCTGCAACTGGAGACACCAAAAGCGAAGACCACAACCAACCATGAATGCCATTGGGAACTGGAATAGTTATGCCCTCTAAGCCTAATCTGGCTCACATGTTTGTTCCTTGATTCCTTGATTGACCAGACTATAAAATTGGTCGCAACTAATTTTCTATTTGTTTCACTTCCATGTTCTTCTCCAGGCTTGACCATGTTCACAATTGGATCTTCCCATCTTTTGGAGGGCCTTTTTACTCCTATGGAACACCACTCTGGGACTGCTACTGTCCAATGTCTGTCTGCCATTCAAACCTCACACCTCACATGTTTCTTCCTGACTAGAATCCTACTGGTGTTCATGCAAGGGTTGTGACAGCCAGGAGCTGTCTTGGGTATAGCTTTCCCCCAGAATTTGGGACTCACCTATGGAGGGCAGATGGTATCATCTGGGCCTTGGCTCAGCCAGTTGCACTATGGTAAGCACCACTAAAAAAATACCAAATTTGATATTCACCCACAAAGCAACTGGTAAGTAATATGAGTTGTTCAACCTGTAGATCTGAGAGACTTTTCAAACGTAATCTCTGCTAGACTGAAACAAACTGAAAAACATTTTTAAAAAACCCTGAAAGAATAAAAGGCCTGCACCTAGTGCTCAGGACAACACATGGTATGAGGCCCATAGGCCTTTCTAGGAGGGCATTCTTAAATATGACATGTGACTGAAAACGCCTTCTTTGGCTGGACATCTCAGCTCATTCAGTAGGAATGGTTAGAGAGGGGCCTCAGAAGGTTACATTGGTGTCTACATAGATATGTACAGGAAGAGACACTTTGTCAGTCAAACTGGCCCTAAGCTGTTTAGAGTTTTAGACATTGATACCTGGATGTTTAATTGGGATGAAAAACAGATTGGAAACCACTTGCTGCCTGATTATTTTCAACTGCAGACTCAATTCAACCTGAAAAACAAAGAGGGATCTTGTTGTCTTTGCAGTAGAGGTAGAATGTGATATCCACCTGTGGTGTTCTGCAAATTCCAATTTCTTATTTCTCTGAAGATCAGCACTGTTGATTTCCATACTGTTTATGCTTGTGAAAGGGAGTACTGGGCTGTGCTCCTTGTACAATTGCTGGAAAAACAAAACACACAAAAAACACTGCTCATGCAATGGAGTGTTTTATGAGCAGGACAGGTAAATAGGAGTCTGTCTTATCAATCTCTCACTTGGATCTATATTAGGCAATTTCCAGATGGAGAGAAATGAGAGCATGTGTCAGTTGTGCTGAACTTGCTCACACCTGTAATCCACAAAGGCTCCGTGCCAAACTCTGCTAATCCAAAGGACAAGAGGATCAGCAGAGGTGACATAGCAGCTGTGGCACAGGCACAGCATCAAGACACTGAGTTAGTTTTTGTCATTGCTTGCTCCATGAGATGTTTTATTTTATTTTCAATTGTAAACCTTAACTTCATTTCCTCCCCAGGTTTTAGTACATCTGTTAAATGTTGATTTCCCAAGGAACCCCCCCTCCCACAACTGTATTCAGAACAAAGACCCTATTACAGCATTAAAACAGGCCCCCATCAAAAGCACAATCTTGAAATGCTATTTCCACATGGGCAACCAGGTTAGTCTGTTGCATCAAAAAGAGCAAAAACTCTTAAAGCAATTTTAAGATGAACACATTCATTATGGAAAGAAGGTTTCATGGGTGAGAGCCTACTTCATTAAATGTGTGAATTAGAACATACAGTATAACTATAACTAAATATGGGAAATTGCAGTAACAGCAACAATGGGAGTACAAAAAGCTCTCATTCTGAATCAGATCATTGACTTATCTAGCCTGCTATTGTCAAATCTAACTGGCAGTAGCTCTCCAGAATTCAGGTAGGATTCTCCCTCACCCTCACTCCCACCCCCACCCCCAATACTACCATGATATACTGTTCACACTTTTATGGGCAAAGTGGATCTGGGATCATTTGCTTTGCCTGTGAGTGACAAATATTATGTGCAAAAAGGAGATCTGAAATTTATCTTTCTCTCCAAGAGAATTACTTTTTGTTTTGTAGTCACTGTAGGTGTGGTGTTGTATCTGCGTTATTTTGCAACAACTGGAGGGATCCTTAATTCTGGCAGTAGTATGGATAGTCATAACATCCATTTCCCCCCAAAAGCTAAGATTACTATGACAAAATACAACAATATGTAGTGTATTGCTCTCCATAAGGCTTCCAAACTTCCTATCAGATGACAAGTCCTAGAGACATTAACCACAGGTAGACCTTCTCCACATTTGGCAGAATTGTTTCGTAATAACTCAGCTTTCAAAGGAGATTGAGGTGCGAATTTACATGAGACTGAATAAGCCATTAGACAAAGAGAACATAAATGCTATGATGGGATACATACCTCATTATACGAGCAAAAAGAAGGCAGCGGAATGGTTTATCAGGGCCTCACTTGACACCAAATGAATAGTCCATTGAGCCCTTGTGGAACATTGATTAACTGCTGTACTGTAGCCAAAGCTGCTGACATTGTGAGTTTGTTCCTGGCACAGCTCAAAGTGGATTCAGCCTTCCATACTTCTGAAGTCAGTAAAATGAGTACCCAACATGCTGAGGGCAAAATGCTAATTACCTTGTGAATCAGCCAGAGAGTGCATTAAGTGTGATGGGGCAGTATATAAGTGCAATTACTATTGCTAATTTTTACTGCTAGCCCTCCAACAGTGATAGAGCACCAAATATTGATAGGTAGTTACATTATCTGCTTGTCCACAAAATAAATAAAACTGTTCCCCCCGAAGAGATTAAGAGAAAAGCAAGTTTTAAAAGAATTGATATGGTTTCTTGGAATTGTACGCACGATTATTTGAGTTAGAACTAGCTCTTGTCAGAAGCAGTGTATCACATGAAATGCACCATACTTTGCTTTATTATCTGTTTCTATTTTATTTTAATTTAATATAATTTTAATTGTATGAAATGCTGAGCAAGGGGTATGGTGTGGGAGAAGGAGATAATCTAGTATGTATTATATTGGAGTTGGGAGTAGAAAGGATTGTTAAGGAAAGCTATTTAAAATAAGATTGTTATATTTTAAATAAATTACTAAACATTTCCCAAATTTCCCAAATGGGCAGTATAAAAATGTAATTAATTAATTAATACAGCATCTCAAAGTGTCCTGTTCTTCACAATGTATTCATAAAATAAAATTCCACTTTCCTTAGATAAGAACTGCCAAACATTTTATGAAAATTCAAATTACAGCTAATTTTCATAATTATTGTTTGACACTATTGTTATAGTTCATTGTGTGAAAACCATGATTGTCAGTACAATCTTATATTTGGCTGGTCAGAAATGAGCTACTTCAGATTCAGATAAGTGACTACCAAATTGTACCCTAGGGCATGGCTACACAGGATATTCTCTATAGTGAAGCATGATACAAAAGATTAATTTAGCTGCTCTCCAATATCATTTTTTGCCTTATTGGCCTTTTAACATCTGACCAGTTTCCTTCTTCTAGTGATTTCCACTTTTACTGGTGTGTGTGTGTGTGTGTGTGTGTGTGTGTGTGTGTGTCTGTGTCTGTGTGTGCATGTGCTGATTTGATCCTCAAGGTTCTTCTTATCTTCCCTTCTTGTAGCTTTGCATATGCTTTGTCAGGGTTTGTCTGTATTAAGTCTGCATGAATTAACACTTTGGAGTTCATCTTTTCTTTGCAGAAAGTTTAATCAAAACCTGTATAAAGTGCAGGTATTTCTCATAGAACTGCAATGATTTGTCCTTCCTTGCAAGATTATCCAAGATAAAAAGAGAATATTCTTTTATGTGAGAGTAGTGGTGTAGAACCTGTGTGGTGTCATGGATAGCACGATGGGCTAGGACTCATGTGGTTTGGGACCAAATCCCCATTGAGCTATCAAAAATCTTTGTCCAGCCAACTATTTCTTGAACAGACATTCCAAACTCTATGAGCATCACTATAATTCAGAAGAGACTTGCTAGCCCATAAGATGAACAATGGCAAATTGCATCATGGTGAGCTATCAGTTGTTACCACAATGTCTTCATTCCATGAGACTGAATACCTGGCACCATTACCAGAAGTCACTGTGAGGCAGCAATAGAGACCTAGTAGAACTGCTGTTTCAGCATCACATGCTTCTATGGTAGCACAATGAACTGTCAAGTGAGCACCAGCGTTTGATAGAGGCCACAAACACTGGGATTTCTGATACTTTGAATGGCTCTCAACCAACAAACTCTTCCTCCCTACTGCAGTGCTGCTCAGTAGGAGAACCAAGTGCCATTCTTATGGACAGTAAAATGGGCTGTCATCAATAGCGGTATCCTTGATTTTCTGTCTATTAATGCTACAAATGTATGAAAATGGAACAAAGACCAATCGATAATATTATAGCCCTGATACCATTCACAGCATTCCACTACAGCCTGTTTAAAATAATCAAACATGATGGTGGAAGGAAGAGAGATGGGATGATGCAACATGAAGTCACAACTCTATCCCAGATGTGCTACTGTTGTCGGCGGTAGTTGCAACTCGATCTGAGTATATGTTTTTTCCAGCCCAAGGCACCAGGAGGTGTGGTCTTGGAGGCTGGCTGGTTCTGGTCCACCTTCACCCACTGAGGCAAGCAGGGAAAATGCCACTAGTGTGAATTTGTTTAGGGTGGATCCCAGCTTGCCATGAAGTGACCCAGTAACTATGATCTTGGAGCCACCTCCTGCAGCACATGTGAAATGAGACATGCAGGATTTAACACCAGGACAGCAATGGGCTGCCGCAGCCTTGAGGATATAAGCAAGGTGTGCTTTCATCTGACATGGCGTCTTCTGCCTCCATGACCTTTGGGAATCAGAGTAGTAAGTCCTACTGTAAGATTATCACAATTGAAATGATTGTTCAAATTCACCTATAACTTTGTTGAATCATTACCACTTAGGTTTGAACAAGCAGATTCAAAGATGCACCCAGTAACAAGTGAGCTTGCAGGTTTAACAGGTACCTGTATATACAAGGTACCTATCTCATTGAAATTCATAACCATCTAAAAAATGACAAGGCAATTTCCTTGCTTCAGCCCTACCAGATATGTCAAGATGGGAGAGTGACTTGCTCAGAGTAACCCTCTGAACATCATGACTCAATGAGGAGTTGAACTGTTTTATCCCCTGTTTCAGTCCAAAGATTTGGCGGTAGCATATGAGCATACTGTTTCCCTACGAAAGGGATGGTAGCTATGCCATTTCACTTTCATCCACTTTCATACTACATAAACTAAACTAGTATTTTCTGAAACAGTCTTCTGACATGGCATTAATTTTGACTCAACATTAGGAATGAAAAAAATATTATATAAGAAATGTGGATGGAAAAAGGCTTTTTATTTGACCCAAGCTGCTTAGAACTGCTAACCTAAGCATGTTTTATCAAAAGAAAGTTGCACTGAAATCATAGAGATTGACTCCTAAGGGGGGGGGGATCTACTGCAAGATTAAACTGTTTATTCAGCATATGTCTTACAAGTCAATGTGTGTGAATTGAAAAGAAATAAGAAATAAAAAAGCATTTTGTCATATAGAGCTTCATATCTTTATGTATGTAGAAGAAAAAAGATATTTAAATGATTTGTTAATCTGGAGGGGTATGATTTTCGTTCACTTGTCACATTTACTGATTTATTTTGCCATAGAAAAAGGGAACTGTGCAATACTGTAGATTCAAATTCATCACCATATGTTCCTCAAGAAACCTGATGTATACATAAGTCTATGTGTTTCCATTTATCCAAACATCTGATTATCCGAATGTTTTGGATGCTCTTCAGGCCAATTGAATAAATGGGTTTGCATTGTATTACAATTGTGATAAATACAGATATTATGCTGGATCAGCATGCACAGAGAACAGCAAATGTACAAAGTATTTAATTCGCTCAATTTCCCTTGATGCCAAGAGCAAAAATGTGCAGGAAATCAAAAGGAAGAAATGAAACACCAGTAACTATGAAAGTTGCATGGAAGATGTCACACTATTATCAAGTATGTATACAGTCAAACCTCGAATAAAGAGCGCTTCGCTTAAAGAGTAACTCGCTTAAAGAGCAGAATTTTCTCTGAATGTTCACTTCACTTAACAAATAAAACCAACCCAAAACTCACTTAACAAATAAATCGGGGTTCACAATCCCCCCCCCCCACACACACAATTGGTCATTTACAATGGTGTTTCGCTTAAAGAGCAAACTTGCTTAAAGAGCAATCCTGTGGAACGCATTATGCTCTTTAAGCGAGGTACAAGTGTATTTTAGGCTGATGGATAATCAATTCCATCCTTCGACTCTGACAAGTGATATCCCTAACCTATTGAAGCTCAAGGATTCTAGAAATTGCATTTCAAACACTGATCTGTAATGCATGTCGTATTGAGTATAAGAATGTATCAGTCTACAGTACTTAATCTATGTATTAAGTGACACCATTTAGAATCCATCGGAAAGTCTGTATCTCCATCACAGTATTTTCTGTAAGTCGTAAGTTGGATATTTCCAGGAGAAAGTGAACTGCAGGTTTGATTCAACCTGTAGTATTAAATGTACACATACTAAAATATTCCATAATCTGCTTCTAGTGCTGTACCTGTCTCTTAAAAGGAATAAATAGCACTCAGATTTCATCCATATACAGTCAAACCTCGCATAAAGAGCGCCTCGCTTAAAGAGTAACTCACTTAAAGAGCAGAATTTTCTCTGAATGTTCGCTTCGCTTAACAAATAAAACCAACCAAAAACTCGCTTAACAAATAAATTGAGGTTCACAATCCTGCCCACAATTGGTCATTTACAATTGTGTTTCACTTAAAGAGCAAACTCACTTAAAGAGCAATCCTGTGAAATGCATTATGTGAGGTATAACTGTAGTTTATATTTAATACACCTTTATTGACAACTGGTACACAGAAAGAGCCTCCTCGAAGAATGTGTTATTTTTGAACCAGAATTGGACATACCCTGGGCAATGGCAGCCTTGTGTTGCTGGCAAATCTTTCTCACACCAGGCCAGGTAAAAGAACCTGCAGAATGAACTCACCAAAAGGTGCCTTCATTTTAACAGTTTCCCATGTGGCCTAGACATGGAAGAAGAATTGATAACTGTTCTTAAGAACAAGTGAGCAAGTTTCATCACATGTAGCCCTCAGTTGCTTTCCTTAGAACTACTGGTCTATCCAGCAAATTTTCCATAGCTAAAAGATCTAGAAGTGATTTTTATCAGTACACCCCAAACCACTCATTCCTAAAGAAAAAAAGAAGCGATTGAGGAAGGAGCTTACTGGGCAAAGAACAATATTAAAGGAGGATGTGGCTGAGGAACTCAACCTCCCCTACATCACTTGAAGGACTTTGAATAGGATGAGGGTTGGAGTCCCTAAATGCAAGACCAACATGCTCAAGTGGGGGCTGCTGGCAGACAATAACACACTGTGTGAATGTGGAGAGAGATAGAATCCGTCTCATTTACTGGTCTTCCAATTACTGCCAGAAGCATGCACTGATGAGGACTTAAGTTTGGACGACAACAAAGGCAAAAAATGGCTTCATTTTACCAGTCCATGTTTGGTTGGAACATGACAGAAGATATAGCTATATTCTCCTTGTTAGTTGTTTCTTTCTGGTTTTGTTGTTGCAGGTTTGAGAGCAATGTATTCTGTGATGGGTCTTGGAGGTAATAAATTGGCCCCTAGACACTCAGAAATTATTCACCCTTGTGTTACAATCTTGCATGTGTACACTTGTGCTAGAAGAGAGCTAAAGCATGGAGAGTATGAGGATGCAGTTGTAAGGTTCCCCTTTCAGGTGCCATAATAAGCATATAAACATTTTTCACATTTGTAAGATATATTATTCAAATCTAGCTGTTCTGTGTGAGACTGTGAGCAAAAGATACCTTCACCGTTCTGTTTCTGTGGAATTCCTTGCAATTAGAAACATAATTTACAAAATGCTCCTGATCGCTGAAAACTTGAATATCCTATTTTCTTTGGAGAAAATTATTTTTTTCCTGTAAAATAATCCTGAAGATAAGTATATGCAAGTCCATTAAGTACTGTTTAGGTCGACAAATGTAGTATTTAGTTTATAGGCATTAAATACTGTACATTATCCTAAATGCACTGAAAACAATATATAAAATGCACTGATATTCTCAAGAAGACAAATCAGCAAACCTTTTAAATTTTCCTCATGAGCCACAGGAGGACAGACCCAAATAGGATTTTTATCCTTAAACCTACTTAGTATGTAAAAGGCTGATGGTACTAAAATGGCCATATGTTTGTACATGTCAGTTTTGAGATTTGACATCTTTCAGGCAATTGGTAGTATTTCCGTACTAGACTCCTGCCAACCTAGCAGTTCGAAAGCAAGAAATTGCAAGTAGATAAACAGGGACCACTTCAGTGGGAAGGTAAAACAGTGTTCTGAGCACTCCAGTGTCTAGTCATGCCTCCCACATGACCATGGAAATGTCTGCAGAAGCAGATAGTGCTGGCTCTTCAGCTTTGAAACAGAGATGAGCACTGAACCCTAGAGTCAGATATGACTGGCTTTCGAGCAAGGAAAACCTTTACCTTTACCTAACATGTAATCCTAAGATATGTATTGCAGAGGTTAAGACACTGGTTACAGAGGATGATGTTCATATTTCTGAGTGAATTTATGTATGTGTATAAACATGTCACAGTACTTAAGCTGCAGTACTGCAATTCAAACTCTGCTCATGATCTGATTTCAATCCCGATGAGATCAAAGTTGACTTCCATCATTCCAAAGTTGGTAAAATGAGTAGCCAGTTTGTTGGAGACAAACTGTAACAAGGAAAAGTGGACAGAGAAGCTCCAGCACAAGAGTGGCCCTTATCTCCACGTAGCAATGTTTTAAATTTCCCAGGTGGACCAGATTAAAAGCTTCATCTGTTCTGCCTAACAATTGTTCCTTGCCTAAAAGCTTGGCTAACTGGATAATTGTTCCATCAGCTGTTCCCTATTAACCAACTTCACTCATATTAGATTTGTTCCTTGCCTTCCCCTTTGCATTCCTTAGTGGCGTGATCTGGGCTGACCAGCCCATGGGGGGCAATATGTACCTCCTCCCTCTCATAGGTGTACACTCACAAAATACACAGAGGAGAAGGAAACAACACTAAAGGTCCACACAAACAAATCCACCATTAGAGCAAATCAGAGGAAAGCAGAACAAAATGACACCACTACCCAGCAAATGTGTAGGGAAAAAAACGCTTTCAAATTCATTTCTGTTCTGCTTTGACTCTATACAGTCCTATATTGTGTGAACACCAGGAAGCAATATCATGGCATCATAGGCACAAGGAACATGGGGGGTGGGAAATGCTCCCAGAAAACATTGCAGGCAAAGATGTAAAGGAAACCTAGTTTGTATGGAAGGTGGTGTGCCTCTTAATATATTTCAGAAAGGGTGACCAGGTGAGATTTATTTATTTATTTATTTATTATTACTCGTATTTATTATCCCGCCCCAAACAGGTAAAACCAGACTCTGGGCAGCTTACACATAAGTTAAAACAAAATTTAAACCAATAATAATATAATACAAGTTCTAATTTAAAACTGTAAAAGTTCATAAGAACATTAAAACACAACAGAAAGGGTGGCTGTCCCTTAGATCAGCCACCCTACATGGAATCCCCCATTCCTGGGTCCACACACTTGCCCTGCCAGCCAGGTTTTTAGGCCCTTTCGAAATGGCAGGAGCTCTGTCTGTAGGCGCAGCTCGGTTGGCAGGAGGTTCCAAAGGGCTGGGGTGAACACAGAGAAGGCCCTCCTCCTGGTGCCAGTGAGGCATGCCTCTCTGGCCGATGGTATGAGAAGAGAGCCTCTCCGGTCCGCCCTGGTGGGATGGGCCGATGTTCTTAGGGTGACGCGGTCTCTGAGGTATCCTGGCCCACTACCATATAGGGCTTTAATGGTAATGACCAGCACCTTGAATTGCACCCGGAGACCTACTGGTAGCCAGTGCAGCTCCCGAAGCAGTGGTGAGGCATGAGTATAACACCCGCATCCCATCACTACCCAGGCCGCCGCATTCTGGACCAGCTGCAGTCTCCGAATGGTCACCAAGGGCAGCCCCATGTAGAGTGCATTACAGTAATCAAGTCTGGAGATATCAAACAATGGCCTTTTCACAAGTTTATGGCCCACCTTAGTGCACAAAACCAGTGGTCACTGATGCCTGTTAGATTTTTCTCCCTTCAGCATTTTTGGAAGATCTTCCATCTGAAAAAGAGTCTAGAAGTTTAGTTATTTTACCAGAAACATCTGAGCAAGACAACAATATCATGACTTGTACCTTTCTTTTGAACACTTCTGTAAGCCAAGCTCACTCCAGTTTTGTTTTAACACATAGATTAAAAAGCAAAGACATGGGACATGCAATAGTTAGACATAATATATCAAGCTGGAAAACTTTCTGTTAGCTATCATGCACCATGCTGTTGTATATAATTATTAGCTAGAAAATAGCACAGCATGAACCTTAGTATTGCACATTAAAGAATCTTCTGCTTATAATTATGAAAAACAAAAACAAAAAAAGAAATGTTTACAAATCATCTGCCAAAAAGTGACTTTGCATATGTAGGAATCTAAAATGTACATCTGTCCTTAACTAATTACTAATACACATAAAACTCCATTTCTATCACCCTCCCCAATTTCTTCCTTTTTAATTCTTGGGGGGAAATATAGAAACTAACATGCAGACATCAGTGGACAGATGGAATAAAAGTCATTTCAGGACCAATGGCAACTCTCTATATAAAATCAGTATAAAGTAAGTAGTAAAGGGACCATTTGAACGTCTCAGTTGATGTCAAAATAAGTTTGAAACTTGTAAATTATTTGCCTTAATTTTTATTAATTTTACCTCATTATCCATTACTCCATGTCATGGAAGACTTAGACAAGTCAGAAAGAATTTTATTAAGAGTGGCCAAGAATTTAATCCCATTTGTGTGTTTTTAGAGGTACTTGTCAACTGTCACAAATTTCTTCAAAAATTTGACGGTTAAGAACATGATACTTTAAAAATTCAAATGTGGAAGGAAACCACATTGACAGCTATCCCATGGAGGTGAAAGATATTCAGTATTTAGCTTTTAAAAATAATCTCTTTAAGCCTGTGCATTCAGTCATGTCTCTGTTCCTGAATTAGGGTTGCTTACTCCTTCTAAAGGTAACATGGAGGGCAAGTATATCATGCTTTCCCTCCCATCTGCAAAATAAAGAGGCAAGACACGTTCAATATGGTAGAAAGGTCTGGGCCACAATTTTATTTAACTTTATTAACCCCTAACCTGCCAGGTGGGCTGGTAGTGATACCAGAGGATGGGAGAATCCTTGCCCCTGTGCAAGGCCAGCTGTTATTTGGGGAAACAACCTTGGGTTCGTTTCCAACTCTGTTTGTATGAACACAAGCTGGATGTCCCACAAAGCTATTTCATGGTGTGCCTTGAAAGCCGAACGGATTTGCACAAATCATGCCAGGCAATCAGTGCCACCTCATCAATAGATGCCCTGTGTATTCACTGCTAACCCCATCCACCCAGGACTACCCACCAACTAATTGTGACCTATTTATCACCACCCGAGTATATCGTGCTTTTCATTGTGTTTTCTTGTTTACACATTTTTTAACATTGTAATGGAACTACATTTTTGTCACTAAAGAAATACATCTATAAAAAGCTGCAAATCTATCGATAATACATGTAATTTTTCTCCTCAAAAGATTATCAGACTTACTGGGATTTTGGATTTTAAAATATAAAAACAAGCCCAAAGGAATTTGAAATATCTCAGTTGTCCAGATCTTGATTTGACTTGGTAAGTATGGACATACCTCCTCATATTTCCACACTCCGTGGCCAAAAATCCTCTTATGTAGGCCACGCAAACAGAATAATCTTAAGAGTAGGGGTGCCCAAAGTATGGCCTGGGGGCCATCCTTGGCCCCCGACACCAATTCATCTGGCCTGCGAAGCCATTGTCGCTCCTAGAAGCAGAAGTAAAATGTGCCTGTATGGGCACATTTTACTTCAACTTCCATGAGCGATGAGGACTTTGTGGGCCAGATGAATTGGCATTGGGGGCCAGGTATGGCCCCTGAGCCATAGTTTGAGCACCCCTGAAACACATGACTGGCCCATGGCCCAAAAGGTTTGGGCATCCCTGCATTAGAGATAAATTGCCCCAATTTTAAAAATAATTATAGACATTATAAATTGCATGTTTACTCAGCATGCAACTGAGTTTTGCAACTGATATTTTTCAGCTGCAGTGGCTCAGCGGTTAAGAAGCTCACCTTGTTAGCTGGAATGCTGGCAAGTCGGCAGTTTGAGACCTGGGTACTGCATGACAGATTGAGCACCTGTCTCTGTCCCAGCTCTTGGGGACATGAAAGGTGCCTCATTCAGGCATCCCCTGAATGGAGTTTCTCCAGCAAAATTCCTTTCAAGCCAGAATAATTTCTGACACGAAATTATTATAGCTGATATTGTCTGTGATTTTTAAAAAAAACCTTTGGAGCAATTTACCTCCAAATATTCAGCACTATGGCAGGGTAACTAAGTGAGAGGAATTAAACCTGAATCTTTTTGGATCATGCAATTTACCTGTCAAGGTGCAGCCTCCTAATGTAATACATCAGTTGATACATAATTTTACTAGTGCCAATAAACTTATGTTTTAACAAACAAACATTACCCAGCAGCGTGTAAAGCATTATTCCAAATTGGTTCATTGGCAAATAGCTCTGTTCATTTTAAAAACTGCAAACCTGCTAATAGAGAAAAAAATGAACAGGGCTAGCAAGCAATCATGTCAGTGAACCAGATCCAAAACCACCTGATTAACACCATCCCCTTAGAACTGATCTCCAAACTACGTGGCGTCTTTCCTTTTTGGTGTAAAAAATATTCCTCCAGACTCATGTATACCTGGCCTATATTTGGGGCCAACTTTTATCTTGACTTAAAAATTGAATTTTTAGTCAGTGTTCTGTTTGGGATTTTT
This sequence comes from Furcifer pardalis, assembly GCA_030440675.1. Classification (NCBI taxonomy): domain Eukaryota; kingdom Metazoa; phylum Chordata; class Lepidosauria; order Squamata; family Chamaeleonidae; genus Furcifer; species Furcifer pardalis. The sequence continues at coordinate 110,957,977 of CP126891.1, read as the reverse complement.
ATTTTTTATTTTTTGTCCAGCTTCTTGCTTGGGACTTTGTGCAAGCAGTTATGCAGTTTGACATGATGCCTGTTGTATGGTTGGTTTCATCTGTGATGACAGCTCTAGTTGCACAACAAATGCCTCACTAAATACTGCAAACCTTGGTGCCTTGTTAACTGCACTTATTACAATCCTCACTAGGATATCGGTCATTATTTGCAAGATTTTTTAACCTTGACGACTGTTGCAAGGTGAGCAAGTACCTTGAAATTAACAGTGATTTTGGAGGGAAAGAGACCCCAATTCATATATACGCAGACCTGAGCATTGTTCAGTGAAGGCGCAGTGTGTAGATTTTCCATGGAATTTTAATATGGCAGCAATCTGGAAGTTTAATGTGGCAGTTAATCTGCTCAACCAGTTTTAAAGAGACCCCATATTTCATTTCATTTTGTTCCATTCTGTTAAGCCTAGAACAATGAGTGTAAATATAATGGCTGCTTTTGACCTTCTCCCAATTGCAGTCAATGATGTCAATCAACATGTCAGTACTGGTCCTGCAGCTAAGCAGAGAAAAATTGTCACCAGTTGGGCAATGGCACAGCCCCCCCCCCATTGCTATGAATTTCTTAAGGGGACTTGGTATCACTGGGACAGAGGACTATTTTTCAGATTTCTCCAGAGCTTAAGGATGACGATCAAGAGATGGGCTTAAAAGGAACTTTTGCCATCTTCATCATAGTTATCATCATTGTCATTGTTGTTGTTGTTTAATGAACTTTTTCTTGTTTCATGTCTTCTTCTTTCTTCCAAGTCAAACTTTAAACTGCCAAAATAAAGTCACCTCTTGGTTCTGTTGTTGGCCGAACCTCAATCCTCATCAGTGCATGTTTCCAGTAGTAACTAGCAGACCAACAAATGAGCCAGATTCTATATCTCGCCACATTCACACAGCATGTCATTGTCCACCAGTAGCCCCACTTGAGTATGTTGTCTTACATTTAGGAATCCTGACCCTCAGCCTGTTCAGGGTCCTCCAAATGACATAGCAGAGGTTGAGTTCCTCAGCCACTCCTCCTTTAATTATTCCTTGTGAGCTCTTTCCTCCATCTTCTAATTTGATCTTGCATTTCCTCAGAAATGTTTCAGCATGTTTCTGCTATTATTGTCATGCTATCCATAATTTTAAAAAATCATACTATGATGAAATGCAAGATTGAATGAATCACCAAAAAGTGAATACAGTTGTACCTCGCTTAAAGAGCATAATGCGTTCCACAGGATTGCTCTTTAAGCGAGTTTGCTCTTTAAGTGAAACACCATTGTAAGTGACCAATTGTGACTTCTGGTGGGGAGGATTGCGAACCCCGATTTATTTGTTAAGTGAGTTTTTGGTTTTATCTGTTAAGCAAAATGAACATTCAGAGAAAATTCTGCTCTTTAAGCGAGGCACTCTTTATGTGAGGTTTAACTGTATCTTTGATTCTACTTTCTACAACATGCTTCAAGATCCAATCTTAAACATACACATCGACTGCAATGAAATTTAACATTGCACTGCATCCATCAAGGGTAGGTAAGAGAGTTGATGTGCGGGTGCTGAAATCAAGCAGAAATTTAGAGCTTTTCTGGCTAATAACATATTGTCTATTTTGATTTTTGTCTGTAACTGGAAAGCAAGCTTAATGTTAAAATGTCCACTCTGGTCTGTAGCAAAAACAGATGTTCATTAATAAACAGACAGGCCATAAAACATTGGAACTGCCATCTGGATGAAATGTTATACAGGAGATGTTTTGTCTCTCATATTTCCTTTGGTAGAGTTCTGGCAAGAATCAAGTGATTTTATTTTTACTGTATCAATAGAAATATGATTCCACCATTGTCACCTTTGGCATATATATTGATATATTTGAAAGCAATCATGTTTTTTAAAGGTCCTTTTTTAAAAAAACTGTCCTTTTTTTCCAATCCTGTCCAGCTTGTGGAAGTTTAGCAAACTGCTTCCTGTTTTAGAATATTATCAATTTGTTCTTTCAGATGTTAGAGTGCCTGGTATAACCCTTGTGATCATATCACAAAGTGTTGTAGGCAGTACATTTAAGAAACAGTGAATCTGATTCCAGAAGGAAGCCTTTCACATGAAAGAGAAAGGCTATTTGAAGAGAAAAACCTCTGCTACATGTGCAGCTTCTCCGTGTGAAGCAGTGGCATAGCATGGGTTTCAGCTGCTGGGGGTGTAGGCCAAATTGTCCACCCCCTGGGTGTGGCCCAGGATACCAGCGATGGTGGAGGGTCCCGGAACCCATCCCTGCATTGGCCTCTTCACCCCAGTTGCTAGGAAGTCTGGTGGTGGCAGCGAAGTCCTGTCACCATAGCAGCCTTTTGTTCCCTGGCCCAGGGCGGGGCCCAGAACACCGGTTGTGGTGGATGTTTGCGGTGCCCATCCCCGCAGTGTCCTCTTCTCCCAGGCCACTAGGAAGCTCAGGGGTAGTGGCAAAGTCCTATTTATTGTGAAATTTTACTGCCCCCCAAAAATGCTGTCTGGGACACACACACACCACTACGCCAGTGATGTGAAGAAGACAATTGAATAGGGCGGCCAACCGTCCCGCATTCCACGGGGCAATTCCATTTAGGGAGGGGGTAGTTCGACTTACCCTCCGTTCGAAAATCCTCCCGACCTCTCCCGTTGCGTCACAGACGCACCTGTTTCCCCTCTGCCCTGCGCAGAGACCCAATCTGGCTGCATTCTATTCTCTTGCCACTAGTCTATGCTGTTGCATAACTTTCTGACGCCAGATTGGGTCTCTGTGCAGGCGCGGTTCATTGGAGCCTTTTCGGCTCCGTTTCCCTTTAACTGCCTGCAGGGCAGAGGGGAAACAGGTGCGTCCGTGACGCAACGGGAGAGGTCGGGAGGATTTTCGAACGGAGGGTAAGTCGAACTACCCCCTCCCTAAATGGAATTGCCCCGTGGAATGCGGGACGGTTGGCCGCCCTACAATTGAATATTCTGGCTCTCCATTGTAGAGTGCCCCCACATGGAGTAGATCCTTTCTCTTTGGTCTGTCTTTCTCTAGGTGACGAGAGCAGGAGGGGAGGGGATGGAATGAGCTTCCTCCTCTTCCTCACTTGCTACTGTTAAACATTTCTCAATTCTCCAATAGGACGGTGGGTAGCAATTAGCACAGACCTGAATTTAACTCATTTGCATATAATTGCCATTATATGGACCTATTACAAATTAGTCTATAGTACAGGGATGCCCAAACTATGGCCCAAGGGCCAGATCCATCCCCTGACACCAATTTATCCTGCCCATTCCACTCTCATCGCTTTGTATGGGCGTGTTTTACTTCTACTTCCAGGAGCAATGAGGGTGGTATGGGATGGATGAATTGGCATTGGGGGCCAGATCCAGCCCATGGGCCATAGTTTGAGCACTCCTGCTATAGTAGTCGTATCAGGCTCCTTATGAGCTGAAGAACCATTATCTAGATCTTCCCCTGCCAATTGTTCAGAGGTCACTTCCATGATATCCCTGGATCATCCTCTAGTCTTATACCCTTCCAACAACTGGCATTGATCTCAGATGAGGGGAGTTACTTTTTTAAAACTGCAAATTTTGGAAAATCCTACCCACATTTCCATGCTGAGTGTGACATGTTTTTAAAGCAACATCAGACTTCCTCCATCACTACTTGTAATGAGGAAAAGCTAGTATGGAACAAGTGGAAGTTCTTTTATAAAAGACATTGGGTCTAGATCTTCCATCTCAAAAATATTTTCCCAACATTGTTGTCATGTCCAGAGAATCTTGCCTTCTCATGATGTGTCCAAAGTTGGACAGCTTCAGTTTCATCATTTTTGCCTCCAGAGACAGTTCAAGCTTGATTTGCTTTAGCACCTATTTGTCCATCTTTCTAGCAATCCTGTGAATCCACAGGGCTCTTTTGCCACACAGTATTTCAAACAAATCCATTTTCCTGTCAGCTTTCTTTACTGTCCAGCTTTCACACACATACAAGGTGATCAAGAATACAAGAGTGTGGACAGTTTTGGTCTTAGTCCCCTGTGACACATGCTCTTTTCCAATTCCTTAATGGTGGCCTTCTTAATCTCAGCCTCCTGATTTACTGTACTGCAGTTTCCATTTGGATTGATGATTGAAACTAAAGTACACAAAACCTTTCACTATTTCAGTTTCATCACAGTCAATGTTAAAGTTGTATTATCCTTCCGTACTCATGATTTTTGTCTTCTTGATGTTCCACTGCACTCTCATCTTGGTACATTCTTCATTAAAATTAATTTCAAGACATTGTTGCTTTCTGCCACTAATATGGTGTCATCTACATATCTTAAATTAAATTCATAAAAAAGTCTGATTTACCATTGTATGATATTGTACTTCTGCATCCATGATTCAAAATGCTAGAAAATGGCCTAATATTGCGGCAGTAGTTAGCCTTGCAGTAGTTAGTCATACCTACAAATTATGAATAAAAACTGGTTTGAGAATTAGGAAAGTGTTATACAATTATTATTGTTGCTGATTCTGCTTAATTGCTTTTATTATTTTGCTTTCCTTCAATATTCATTTATTTGCTACCTTATTTCCATTCCATCACATACATTTTATAACAACAGCCCTCTTCAACTTCACCTGTTAGGATGTTTTCCTTTAACAACTGAACAATTTATGATCAAAGTTACTTCGAGTCATAAATTCCCCACTGCAAATATCTTGCTGTGTACAACACCCAAGACTGACAAGTCATAGCAGAGAACTCAAATGAAACACAATCCACTGGTGAAGGAACTGGCAACCCACACCAGTACCATTGCCAAGAAAACTCCATGGACAGTATCAAAAGGCTAAATGATATGATGCTGGAAGATGAGCCCCTCAGGTCAGAAGATGTCCAATATGCTATTGGGGAAGAGCAGAGGATGAGTACAAGTAGCTCCAGAAAGAGTGAAGCGGCGGGGCCAAAACCGAAAGGAAGCTCAGCTCTGGATGGAACTGAAAGTGAAAGGAAAGTCTGATGCTATAAGACACAATACTGCATAGGAACCTGGAAAGTAAGATCTATGACTCAAGGCAAGCTGGACATGGTCAAAAATGAGATGGAAAGACTGAGCATTGATATCTTGGGAATCAGTGAACTAAAGTGGACAGGGATGGGCAAATTTAACTCAGGGGACCATTATTTCTACTACTTAGAAGAAATGGAGTGGCCCTTATAGTCAATAAAAGAGTGAGGAAAGCAGTAATGGGATACAATCTTAAAAATGACAGGATGATCTCTGTCCAAATTCAAGGCAAACTATTCAATATCACAGTAATCCAAGTCTATACCCCAGCCACTGATGCAGAAGAGGCCATAGTAAACCAGTTCTATGAAGACCTACAGCACTTTCAAGAACTGACACAAAAAAATGATGTCCTTATCATCATAGGAGATTGGAATGCCAAAGTAGAAAGTCAAAAGGTAACTGGAATAACAGGCAAGTTGGGCTTTGGATTACAAAATGAAATAGGGCAAAGACTAATAGAATTTTGTGAAGAGAATGCACTGGTCATAACAAACACCCTCTTCCAACAACCTAAGAGTCAACTCTACACATGGACATCACCATATGGCCAACACTGAAATCAGATTGATTATGTACTCTGCAGCCAAAGATGGACAAGCTCTATACAGTCAGCAAAAATGAGACCTGGAGCAGACTATGACTCAGATCATGAGCTACTGATTGCCAAATTCATGCTTGGAATGAAGAAAATAGGGGAGACAATTAGGCCACTAAGGTAATGTCTAAATAACAGTCCTCATGAATATACGGTGGAGGTGAAGAATAAAGTTAACAGATGTGACTTGACCGACAGAGTGCCTGAAAAATTATGGCCTGAGGGTCTTAACATCATACAGGGGGCCACAATTAGAACCATCCCAAAGAAAAAGAAATGCAAGAAAGTGAAGTGGTTGTCTAATAAGGCTTTTCAAATAGCTGAAGAAGGAGGAAATAGAAAATCAAAGAGAAAGAGAAAGATTCACTCAACTGAATGCAGAATTCCAGAGAACAGCAAGAAGAGATAAAGATGACTTCTTAAACAAACAGTGCAAAGTAATAGAGGAAAACAATAGAAGAGGAAGGACTAGGGATCTCTTCAAGAAAATTGAGGAAAGCAAGGGAATGTAGCAAACAAAAATGGCCATGATAAAGGACCAAAGTTATAGGGACCTAACAGATGCTGAAGAGATTAGGAAAAGATGGGAAGAATACACAGAGGAATTCTACAAAAAGGACCTTAATGCCCGTGATAAACACAATGGTGTGATCATTGACCTCAAGCCAGACTTCCTGGAGTCTGAAGTCATGTGGGTCCTAGAAAGTATTACTAACAACAAAGCTAGTGGAGATAATGGTATTCCAGTTGAGCTATTTAAACCCCCAAAAGAAGATGCAATTAAAGTGTTGCATTCAATATGCCAGCAGATTTGGAAAACACAGCCATGGCCACAGGACTGGAAAAGTTCAGTCTATGTTCCAGTTCCAAAAAAGGGCAATGCCAAAGAATCCTCAAATTATCATACAATTGTGCTAATCTCACATGCTAGCAAGGTCATACTCAAGAGCTTACAAGCTAGGCTTCAGCAGTACATGGATCGAGAACATCCAAAAGTACAAACTGGTTTCCGAAGAGGCAGAGGAACTAGAGACCAAATTGCCAACATTTGCTGGATCATGGAAAAAGCAAGGGAATACCAGAAAAACATCTACAGTCAAACCTCACATAAAGAGCAACTTGGTTAAAGAGTAACTTGCTTAAAAAGCAGAATTTTCTCTGAATGTTCGCTTCACTTAACAAATAAAACCAAACAAAAACTCGCTTAATAAATAAATTGGGGTTCGCAATCCCCACCACCAGAAGTCACAATTGGTCACTTACAATGATGTTTCACTTAAAGAGCAAACTCGCTTAAAGAGCAATCCTGTGGAACACATTATGCTCTTTAAACGAGGTGCAACTGTACTTCTGTTTCATTGACTACACCAAAGCCTTCAATTGTGTGGATCACAATATATAATCACCATCAGTCATTCATTATCAGCTTCTTCCAGTCCATTGCTGGGCAAGGGCTTCCTAGATTGCTCAGGCCCCTTGTGTTGGATGTCTTTTGCCAGGACTGTGCAAGGCCTAGTAACCAGTGCCAGTTGGTGCAGCACTGAAAGAGTTTGCCAGCTTCTCCTCCCTGGTGACTAAAACACAATGGAAGAACTGCCCAAAGACTGACGTTCCTTATGAAACAAGATGGGCATTTGTTTGCTTTGGGGATAAGCTTAGTAAAATAATGAAGGAACATAGCAAAGACTAGTGTACTCATATTTCAAGTACAGTATCTGAGTACTGATTAAAGGGAGAAATGTGGTAACAGTCCAGCGTGTATTCTCCTTTCTAATTCTCTACTGCCCTGTGACAAAGAGAAGAACAAAATGCAAGAAGCCCTCAGTGTTTTCTTTCTTACAATACAGACAACAACTTGTGCTAATGTTATAAAATTGCCTTGTGGATCAACAATACATTGGCTTTCCAATCAAGCTAAGATGTGGTGTTATTGATAATAAGAAAGACAGTGGTTGATTTTGGCACAAAAGAATGCTTTAAAATATTGTTGCATCAAGTGTAAGTTTCTGCAGAACTCATGTATCTGTTCCGAATACCCTAGCTCTAGCAGATACATATGTTCTCTGATGTCTGTGATTCATGCCTAATAATTCCATGTGGCTCAGCCCTCATGCATTTGGATTGACTGTGGAGTCAATGTAAACAGTATTGGTTGGCCTCTGTTTGGGACAGTGGTTTACCAGAGGATTAGATGCAGCATGGAGTCAGTTTCAGGAGTCAGGCCTTCATTAGGTAACCGTTATAGCATACCTCTTCTATGTATAACTTGCAGAACTTTTTTGTTTGTTCTTTTATGACAGTAAGGCCACCTTTATTTTATGCTTAAGCCCCCTTCTCTCTATAGACAAATTGCCTCCAGGAGAGCTGCAAATGAAATCCATGTTCCATAATAGATGGTGACTTTTTGAAAACAATATTTATTCTTTCCTTTCTTTTTCTCTCTCCCCACACCCGCCCTCTTTGCTATGCTGGCCTTCAGGAGTCAATGTCTCCATTCCCTCTGTGTGAAAGGATCTCCCATGACACCTATAGACCTTTCATAATGGATAGATTCTTTCACTGATACTGACAAAATGAGTTTTCCTAGATGACACAGCCCCACTCTGAGCTGATAAGACTCCAGAACTGTGGGTATTGCTGTGATTACGACTTCTGCACTCTGTGGTGTTTGAGGAACTTGTGCATCTCCTGCTACCTGAGATATACTTGGCCTAGGGGACCAACACGGAAGGATGAGGGAGAAAAGGAAATGCATAATGGTATGGCCTCCAGCTCTATTATTTATGACAGTATCCTTCCAGCAATCGGTGCTTGCATAGGGTGAAAGCATGGTTTCAATTCTGCCCTTGAAACATGGATTAAGCAATGTTGCTAATACATATTTGTCCCTGTGGCTGTCAAACATTTCACTGATACTAGACTCTGTAGACAGCTTAATAGCTAGGTCTTCTGTCAATGTTACTGCAGGAGTGTCTCCTTTGCTTTAAGATGCTGGTCAGATTTATTCCAGCAATAGGTGTAGCCTGATACTTGGTAAATAGTAGCACCTGCCTGCCTACTTTCACCACTATTCATTGACTTTCAAAACATGAAAGGAGGCCGTATGCATGTGTGAATTCCAAGAAGTGGAAAGAAGGTAAAACTGTGAAGGTGATGGATCTCTTTTTGCTTTTTATGCCTCTTTCCCAATCAAATATACTATTGTGCCATAAGACTCTGCAACTCTAAGTAATGCCATAAGGACCTGCAATTTTGGCACATGTACCGTATCCAAAACAATACCTCAGTGTACAATGCCAGGACAAAGATTTATGACCATTCAATAAACAGCCAAAGGATCCTAGGGTTTTATACAACCCTTTTTGACCCCTTTCTGTCCCCTCCCCTACTCCAAAGCCTCCATCAGTAAAAATGTTGGATAGGCAGCAAAAATGAATAGGGACAATACTAGATTTACTGACCTTTGGGATTAAATGGACTTAATTAAAATAGCATTTTACACTTCTTTAAAAATTTGCTCAGACCCACTGTTTCACTTTTCTTTGAGTTGAACAGCTAAAAAACTGTTCTCTTAATTTGATATTTCAAAATATTGCCAATATGTAACAAATCCTAATCAATTTAGCATGACGAATAATACTCTTTTATCTTCAGATACCTTTTTCTCAGTATTGTGAACAGGAATATTCTAGGGTCTAGTCTCAGCTTTTCTTCCAAAACAGTATTAATTACTTTCAATATTTGCTACAAAAACCAAACCTAACTAAACCATAATACAGTATTAGCATTAGCGCAGAATCACCAGTGACAGACATGACATGCAGAAAGCAAATGCTATGTAGTGTTTTGGTCAGTAATCTGAAGGGGTGTGTGTGTTAGAAACTACACATGAGCATGCTGAACCTTAGGTGTTATGGAGAGAGCATTTAGTTTTGTGTTTGGGTGCATATGAATTAAACAAAAAATGTTAATGATCTCTCTCCCAGGGAAGAACTAACACTGATGAATTTCAGTGTGGTGTGTTCTCACCATGTTTTTGTTTATTTCTATGAGAATTTTCCATCATTGCTTTTATATTGGCTTTCATTTTGTTTCTTCTTTAGTTTTGTAGTTCAGGAAAATAAATGAAAGTTTCTGTAAAATGCCCAATTCTCCCTCCCTCCCTTCTGATAATTTTTCTTAATTTTGGATGAGAACATTGTGATAAGGAATTACAGAGTAGAACTGTGAATTCAAGCCATTCAATCCAAATAGCCTTTGTTTTGTTCTATCCTGCTATGAACAATTGTGGCTAAAGGTGGGAAATCACCCTTTTCTGGCACAAAATGGATTTCTTTTTGAGCCAAGGGAATGCAAATGGAAGATAATGTTGTTGTCCAGTTGGCATGGTTTTCACACATCTTTCTGGCTGTGCTTGTCCTGGGTTTTTATAATGTAGATTGCACCGATGTGGACTCAAGTATATTGACAATGGAGATAATGCAGAACAGGCATATGTTACGATGCAAAAGAGACAGGTACATATTGCAGATGCTATAATCAGCCCCAGCCTACACAAATTATTGGCATGCATACATCCTTACCTGATGAAAGGTTATGATATGGATTTCACTGTATTTAGCTTGCTTTGGTTAAAATTCAGAGTTTATTTTCACCAAGCTATTTCCCCACTCATAATGATTTAGCAAGTCATGGGAAAGCAATTTTGAATACCACTCTAAATCCAGAGTTTATATAACAAGTCTCCCTGAGACATCTACTTATTATTTATCAAGATTTATTCTTCCTGGGATTGAGCATATTTTGTTAGCCAGGTGGTTTCTTTCACATCAGAAGGAAACACAGCACAATAGTAGCAGTAATATTAAAACAGTTTCTTTGAGGCTGTTTCCTTATAATTCAGCAACTCATTTGTCTGATCTTGTTAAAAAGAAGAGTTTGTTTTTCTTCAGTTTATTTTTGCTACGGCTTGAATGTTGAAGGAATACTTATAGTATTTTAAAAAGTTTGAACTTTCTGTTGCAGAATGAGAGGCAATTGAATATTCATACAGAAATAGGAGTTTGTTCTGTTCAGCCACCTTGCTCTAGACTGGGGTGTGCAATCAGACCATGTTGGCTGCTGGTTACCCTCGGCCATGCTAACTAGAAGGGATGGGAGTTATGAGATGGAAGTTCAATGGCAGAGTGTCATAAATCTGTTTGGTTTTAATGCCGGTGTTCCAACTATTACTCTATGTATGTTTTGTTTGCGTTCTATATATGAAATAAGAAAGAGCTTTGGGGAACCTTTGCAAGTTTTATTTAGCATACTTTTACAACTATCAGAGAGTAAACAAAACAAAAAGACAAATTCGGCACCTTAAAGACTAACTGCTTTACAGTAAAACACTGGATAAGGATTGGATCGGATAACGCTAAAATTGCATAACGTTAAGTAATCTGGGGAGGAGAATTGGATCGAATAACGTTAAGGTCCTATGGGATGGATCGGATAACAACCGCTAAAGCCTGTGCGGTTACAATGTATCTCTATGGACCTCCGATCCATCCCATAGGATTTTAACATGGATCAGATAACTCTAAAAATCAGATAACACCAAGACTTGTGGAACCAAGTTTTAGCGTTATCTGGTGTTTTACTGTATTTTAATGTTAGCTGTCATAGATCAAGTCTACTTTGTCAGACATAAGAGTGAGTCTTCATGGTGTGAATTTATACACATCAGTTACAGAGGTACACAATGGTTGGCTAGCATAACCGATAAGTTTACAAATCAATGTGGGTTTTTACAACTGGTAATAGCAGAAGATCCCTGGTTGTTATTCAGATTTGCTGTGAAGTTTGGCCCTGTTGAGTTGCAAATGGATGAAAGACAAACATTGTGCTCAGTTGATAATGAGCTCACCTTTCAGACCTAGTATCTATTGAGAACTATGTGAGTGAGTCAGGCAAAGCACCAAGTTCTTCCTTTGTTCTGTGAGGTGGCCAGAGGCTGTGGATGAGACTTCCACTGAAGGAGGTTCTGTACAGGTGGTGTGGGAAATTGCAGCATTTAACAACCTGTCAGTTGTGGTGTGTTTTATTCACTGTTCAGCTTACTTCATTGGATGAAGCTGCAGTCTACAAAACCTTAAGCTGAATGAAATACCTCAGTCTTTTATGCTGCTGCTTTGTTGTTTTGCTGCAAGAAAGTAACACAAACTGTTTATTATCTTATTATTCTTGACTTTTTTGTCTTTTCCATTTTTTAAATTTCCATCATTCTGGAGCTCATTCTTTCCTACCCACAGTATCTTCCATATTTGCATCCTGATTTTTGGACTTGCTTCTGTTTTGCAAACCTGGCCTGCTAGCACTCCAGCTGGATCAGCAATAGAGAACTGGTAGTTTAATTAGTGATTGAGTGGAGAAATTCTAAAGGTGCATTATCTGATTAGGATAAAATAAAGATAAGAAAGAAACAATATACTGAAGAACTGTGTAGAACAAATGAAAGAATGGTGGATCTCTTCAAAGAGGAAACCTTTGGTGAAGAACTTGTAGTTTTAAAAAGTAAACTGAAAGTTTCTCTAAAAGTACTGGGAAGTAATAAATCACCAGGAATGGACAGATACCAATGAAGCTATTTTTAAGCTACTGAATCTATCACTATTTATTAACTCAATCTGGAAATAATATGTCAACAAATATGGAAAATATGGAAAATTTACACATAATACAATTCCAGAGGAAGAAGATATTATAGACTAAAGTTACTGTAGGACAATTTCACTAATTTCCTATGCAAGCAAGATGATGTTTAAGAATTCATTACAAGATTTTTGTCATATTTGTCAGAAAAATGTCAGATTTTCAAGCTGGATTCAAACAAGAAAATCTTTCACACTGTAGATCCTGTAGATCATGAAAAGCTATGGGCTGTTGTAAATGAAATGAGTATACCTCACCATTCCACTGTTCTGATTTATAGCCTGTACTCTGGGCAAGAGACCACTGTTTGGATAGAATATGGAGAAACAAAATGGTTTCCAACAGGCAAAGTGTCAGACAAGAATGTATTCTATCTTCTCACCTGTTAAATTTATATGCAGAATATATTATACAGAAGACTGGATTTTTCAGGTGAACAGGAGCAAAAAAGGGTGGCAGAAACATTAATAATTTAAAATAGCAACAATTTGACTACTGATGAAAATTAAGGGACAAAGTAAAAAGGCAGGATTACATTATGGAGGTAAAAATAATGACTACGGAAGGCTCACATAATGTCAGTGTTAAGAATGATGAATTACTTTGGACATACAGTAATACACCGGATAACATTATGACTTGGTTCCACAAGTCATGACGTTATCCGATTTTTACTGTTGTCCGACACATGCATCGAACAACGCTAAAAAAAAAAAAAAAGCCCTGACGTCAGGGACAAACTGCGCAGTTTGTACCTGAAGTCAAACTGACCATAGGATAGCGATTGCTAGCCTAGGGTCAGCTTGACTTCGGGGGCAAACCTCTTCTCGCCACCCGACACGAGCCTTAGCAAGGGCTAAGGTTCATGTCGGGTGGCAAGACAAGGCACCCGCTCGTGTGCTTTGTTGTGCGCCAGCGGGTACCTGTTTCCTGCACCACACTGGCCCCTTAGCAAGCAGCAAGGGGCCAGTGCAGTGTGGGAAACAGGCACCCACTGGCGCGCAACAAAAGCGCACAAGCAAGTGCCTTGACTCGACACCCAAAACAAACTTTAGCAAGCGCTAAGGCTCGTGTCGGATGGCGAGACAAGGTTCCTGATCACACGCCACAAGGGACAAACTCCGCAGGTTGTCCCTTGTGGCGTGCGAGTGGGCAACACTTCTCGCCACTCAACAAGAGCCTTAGTGCTTGCTAAGGCTGGTGTCGGGTGGTGAGACAAGGCTGTTGACGAAGTCTAGCAGCGCTCGGGCTAGCTAGCCCATGCGCCGCTAGACTTCATCTAGCAATCGCTGCTACTGAACCAGGGTCGGGGGAAAAGGCAGGTACCCGCCTGCCTTTCGCCTGACCCTAGTTCAGTAGCAGCAATCCATCGCTGGGGTGGTGGTGGATTGGGTAGATATTCTACCCAATCCAACCCCACACACACACACGATTGGCTCAGATAACACTAAAACAATCATTATCCGATGCAAGATTTTTCCAAAAATCTTGCATCGTTATCTGATTCTAGCGTTATCCAGTCCAATCGTTATCCGGTGTATTACTGTATTGTGAATGGAAAATATTCCTAGTATAAGGCCATAGTAATGGGAAAAACTGAAGGCCTAACATAAAACAGATTAACTCATCAAAGAAGGCTACAACCTTGATTCTGCAAGACCCGAGCAGGATTATCAGTGGAGGTCATTAATTCATAGGGTCACTGTAAGTAGGAAGCAACTTGAAAAGCATATAACAACAAGAACAATGGATATGGGAGGAAGGGACCCATCTGTGTTTTTCAGATTATTTACTTCTTTCACAGGCATTTTTCCTGTAGTCAACATTCCAAAACTGTGTTTCCATTCATAAACTTAAGCCAGGACAAAAAGCAACTGGAAAGGAATAGCGGCCCATGGTCTGAGCTGGGGGGCACCTCACTTGTTACTTCAGGGTAAATAATAATAATAATAATAATAATAATAATAATAATAATAATAATAATAATAATAATAATAATAATAATAATAATAATAATAAGGAATATGAGCACTCTTTGTGAAAGGAAAGTTGTAGGAAAGGCAACATGAGGAAGAAATATTTGGTGTTCTTCTCCCACAACATTGATGTGGAAAAAAACTGAGGTACTCTAGTAGTACTTTGTAGCAAACAAGCAATCAAACATGTGGCAAATTGTGTAGCATGGACCACAGCTAACGTATTAGGGTACACAGAAAGAGCCTCCTCAAAGAGTGTGGTATTTTTGAACCACAATTGGGTGTACCCTGGTAACCGCAACTTTGTGATGCCAGTCAATCTTTATCACACTAGGTCAGGTGAAGGGAACTGCAGAATGAACCCTCCAAAAGGTGGCTTCATTTTGGCAGTTGCACATCTGGCTCAGACATGGTGGAGGTTTGATGTTTGATTCTTCACAGTGCCTCTTGGAAGAAGAGCCAGTATGTATGGCCTTGAGCAAGCTCCACAGTCTCAAGATGCCTCCAGAAGATGTGAATAAGAAACCAGTTACAGGTATGTGCATTTTTCTGCCTTGAAAACTACTTTCTACCTAGAATTGACTTGATGGCATATAATGATTATTATTAAGCACTCCTGTTGTGGTCAATGTACTTTGGGCTAAGAGCATTGTAGCATAGTTTTTACTAGAACCTGCTTGGCATTTTCTGTCAGGACAGAAGAGACAAGATTTATCACTCTTTTTCTCTGTTGTTTCTAGAAAATAAAAAGGAATATATTTCACTCATCAAGGGATGGAAACCTTTGTGCTGGGGGAGACAGAACGGTGGCCCAGCTTTGGAGTCTATGTACCTAAAGTATCTTCCATTTTATCCACAACTGTCCACTTCCCTTCCTCATTGGCATTGGAAGGAAGGGCTATAAAAAGATCTTCCAAAGTCAGAGCTCTCTTTGAATTCATAGAGGGATGTCCAGTTTGTTCTGAGATCTCTGGGGACACAGGATTGAATTACCATTGTGAGAATCTACGAGCAGTAGGAAAAAGGGTATGAGGTAGACATTTTCTTTTCACCCTCAGAAATATGAGCTTTTATCGATATGAGCTTTTATTCATGGAGGCATAGTAGGAAATCAAACTACCAATCTCTGGCTCGGCAGCTAGAAACCTAAACAACTGATCTACCCAGCAATCAATTTTGCTCTTAAAGGAACATATTTTTGATAGTTACTCTGCTGTGATCTTTCTAGCCACTATTCCTCTGATCCTCACCATAACTCCTTACTACTTAATATCTACAAAGTCAAAGGACTGTATCCTGGCATAATGTTAAGGAATAATGATCACAATTGATTCGTTGTAGTGTTGGAATTTTATGCTTAAACATGAATATGATCATTCAGTTTGTTGAATTATAATTTCAAACTCTTTTCTCCCTGAAAACAGTAAATAAAAACTCCACTGAGTGCATTTAAAGCTAAAATAAAAAGCAGCGTATGTCCTGAGCTCTGCAGACAAAAATTCTTCAGAATTTGAAAGTTGCTCCTTGGGTGCATTGCAGGAGAAAATGTTGTTCACAGCTTATAACTTTAAAATATGTTTATCTGAAGTATAACATTCTAGCTCTGATGTGAGATTTACTGTCACATATTAAGCCATCTGTTTCTAAGGTCTGTGCATCAAATTCCAGGGCTTGCCAATCCTTTACTCGGAATGGCTTACTTTGGAATTATTGAGCCCTTTAGCATGTCTGCCGAAAAAGAGGATAAACACCGATTCACTTTTGTTCACTTGGATGGCATGTTTGGCACAGTTTGTGCTCTCTGTGAGTACAGTGACAGAATTTAGTTTTGACTTGTGTAGTAATAGGAATAGTTAATTGAAACTTATTGACAGTAGTGAACTTAATTTGGTTCTCCAGTTGTTCTCTGTTTCTACCTGCCATACATGTTTTATTCTTTATTTTCATCCCATTCTGCAAAAGAGAAGGATACCAGGACTGAATTCAACTTGACCACAACTTTCATTTTAAGATTTACATTTAATTGTTTATTTGAGAATCATAAATATGTGAGGTGGGATGGGGAAGGAAGGTCAAGTTCTCTCTATTTTCCTCTATCCAATTGGCCTGCCATTTCATACTCTTCCTATGCCTACTCTTGGCCAGGTTAACTGCTTATGCTTGATTCTGTGGTGATTTCCTGTAGTTGCCTATAGGAGCTCCAGCAATTGCCTTAAATCTGCTGGGTGTTTCCCATTCCAAGCCAGTGGCGTAGCGTGGGGGGTGGGCGGATGCCCCGGGCAGCGGCTTTCAGGGGGCGGCAAAATGTCCCCACCGCTTTGGCCTCCCTCTGCCTGGGCTTAGGAAGCAGGACTTCCCAGGCGGAGGGCGGCCCTTTTGCTGGTAAGCGCCGCGTGCGCGCGCGCTCTGCTCGCCTCCGCCCGCCTGACTAGTCATTGGGGGCTCTCCGCTGTCTGCCCCTGGTGGGCGCCCTGCATGCACGTGCATGCTACTCACCTCTGCCTGCCCAGCCACCCACCCAGCTTGCCGTCAGGCGGAGCGCTCGTCGGGGGTGGGTGGCACCGTGGCGGGGAGCGCCTGGCGGCTGGCTGGGTGGCTGGGCGGGAGGAGTTGAGCAGCGCGCAGCCTGCCCCACAGGAAGGCAAGATCCATCCCAGCCACTCCGTGGGAGAAGCAAAGCAGCTGCAGCATTTGCAAGCGGGGGGGGGGGGCTAAAGTGGAAGTCCTCCCCCCGCCCCGTGTGTGTGTCTCCTCTTCCCAGGCAGATGCAGTCCTGCCCAGGGAGATCCTTGCCCTGGGGACAAGGATCTCCCCCCCACACACACACACACACTGCTGGGCAGCACAAAGGGTTACTTCTTCTGGCTGAGCAGCTTTGCAGACCCACTATGGGGTGGGGGTGGGGGGTGTTGCAGGAGGCTGGATTAAGAAGGCAACGGGCGGCCGTGAGACAGACAGATGCCGTCTGTGCTGAGCCCAGCCAAGAAGGGCCTCGGCGTGGCTTTAGCGGTGAGGGGACAAGCGGGGGGGGGCTGCTGTGACTTCTGCTGCGTGGGGAGGGAGGGGGGCTGGTTAGGGTCAGGCTCAGTCAGAATCTGTCCCATATCCAGACAGCCTGGGGGGGTGCGCGGGGTGCTCGTTGGGGGTGGGTGCCGGAGGGCCCATGGCGGCTAGCTTGGTGGGCTGGCGGGCGGAGGTGTCCGGCACGTGGCGCTCGTCAGCAGGGGGGCCACCTTCTGCCTGGCTCCTGGGGGGGGCGGCGGCGGCGGCGGCAGCAGAACTTGGGCTATATGATCAAATATATTAGTCCCAGAAATAAGTCTGACCACTGCATTCTAGGCCTACTTAATTTTCTGTATCAAGTGGAGCACTACTTAAAGAGCATAGCATTTTATGATATTACCAATTGATCTTATCTTGTTAATATCACATTTCTGCTATTAGCTGGGCAATCAACAGAGGTTGATGGAAGGCACTATTTACCTGGGCAAATATTTGGGCCTCTACAGAGAGTACCATGTCCAGGAGTTCTCAACCTGCAATCCTGCTCTTTCAGGAGATACGGAACCTCATCTAGGCAGGGGAAGTTTTCCCCGACAGGTCCAACAATCTTCCCAACAGCTTCACGGGGGATACATACAGTACAGTGACCACAACCTGATGAACATACAGGTTTCTCTCAAGTTTCTTGGTGGTTTCAGTAGCCCGGGGAAATTGTGGACTTTATTGTTACTGCCATTCCTCTTATCCTTTGGTGCCAGCAGCATCGTCTACTGACATTATATAGATTTTTTTATTTCTCCTTTCCTCAGCTGAAGACGCTGGGATCCTTTTGGACTGGACTTTTAGTTTAAAAGTTCTCATTTACCAGTCAAATGGACATGAGAAATGTGCCAGTTGTCATGAAGCATCATTAACTAGGAATACTTGTGGAATTTGCCCCTTTGTTTCTGTGAATTTAGATAAAATTTGTGTTAATCTAGACTAATATGCAAACAAGAACATTTAGATTTTCCCCTCCTCCAATGTTTGTGCTGTAATCCTCTATGCAGAAATCACAAAAATGCTCATGAATGCATTTATTTTCAGATAAAATACACGTAACATGGTATGTGAAAAATGCTTCCCAAGTGTGGGTTTTGCTGTGAATTTAAATGCAAACATTGACTGTTTACTGTGGAAATGGGGAGGGACAAATTCATGAACAATCTTATGAGAAATTCCTGTGGCATTCTTACATGTGACAGATCAGACAGCAGAAGTAGGTAGACCAATGGTTCTCTCATTTGTTGTACTTTGGAAGGACGGCCAGAATGTAATCAGCAGAATATTTGGTTTACCCGTTGTTACTATATGTTTTCATTAAATACAATATGAGTTGGATGGAAAATGCTCTTCTCTGGATTTCAGGAAGAAGCAAATAGCAAATACAGTAGATTAGTAGATTTATATATTTATTTTCATTTGTAAAAATGCAAAACACTTAGAGAAAACATTACATTTTCATATTATTCATGCCAATTAAGCAATTAGATTTTACTATAAATTCACTAGGTTTCATGACAGCATCTACTGACTGTCTCCTGTGCTTAAAGATGCAGCACTCTCTTACTCAGAAGGTAGTTTCAATCTTCCCTCCCCCATTTACTTACATCTTTAATAATTATATAGGAAGAGAGTGGCAATCCAGGCTGTTCTTAATATGATGGCAGAAAGGCCCAAAAAGCATCATCCAAAACTTCAGAGGATAATTTCTTGACAAATATATTTCTGTGTAGGTGAATTGGGTCCATCTGTACTACTTCAGGAACAATGCCCTTTCCAATAATCTCTCCTAGTCAAAGCCAGCTGAGTGCTTTATACATTACCATGACTACGAGCTTTCGCTCTAGATGAAATAGCTTGTTTATTTTTATTTTCCCCTCTTAGCATGCAAAACAAATATTATACATGCAATTATTTGATAATTTATGGAAAGTGGACTTCAAACATGCAATCAGAGCAAAAAAAACAAAGCTATTCATAAACAGATGTTCAATGCAACTTTAATTTCTGTTCTTTCCATTTCTGCTGCTTTGGCTGTGCTTGGAAATATGTTTCTATCTGCTTTATTATTATAAGGTACCAAAGTAAACATATCTTGATACTTTTCTTTAAACTCGCTTTTAAAAAAATTGCCTTTAAAAGTATTAGCAAGTGTCATTAGCTACGTTGCATCTTTTAAAAGTTTTACTTTCCCAGGTAGAATGTTTCATATCCATGTTTCAGTTTAAATGGTAGCAGTTCATGAATGATGGAAACTGTGTCGTATGTGCTATCAAGTCCCATCAGATGTACAGTGGTCCTAATAGAGTTTTCAAGGTCAGGGGTGCCCAAACTATGGCCCAGGGACCAGATGCAGCCCCCAATGCCAATTCATCTGGCCTGTGAAGCCCTCGTCGCTCCTGGAAGCAGAAGTAAAATGCACCCTTATGGGCACATTTTACTTCTGCTTCTAGGAGTGATGAGGGCTTCACAGGCTGGATTAATTGGTGTCAGGGACCACATCTGGCCCCCAGGGCATAGTGACCAGCGCCCTGACCAGCCCTCAGCCTGAAAAATTTGGGTACCACTGACTTAAGGAGTAGCTTTACCATACCCACACCCAGGAGTCAGCAAACATGGCTCTCCAGGTGTTCTTGGACTTCCATTACTAGAAGACCTAGTCAGTAAACCTGCTGCTCAGTGCTTCTGGGAATGGATTTCCAAGAACATCTGAGGAGCCAAATTTGCTGACCCCTGTCCCCTCCTATGAGCTTCCCTGGTCAGATGGGAACTTGAACTCAGGTCTTTTAAGTCGTAGACTGTTGCTTTGTTCACTGGCTTTCTCTCAACAGTATGCTACCTAATCATAAAGAATGAGAATTTGTATTCTGAGCTGGTTTGAATTTTACATTTTAAAGAAAGCCAAATCCCCTGAAAACATTTCAGTCTTGGCTGCCTCCAACATATTCCCCCTTTCACTCTTTCTTTATTGTTATCTCAACTACAAATTAGCCCTCACATTGCATCTTCTATTACTGTTGTGGTATTTAGTTACTGTGATTCTGTGGTTGAGGGACAATGTTCAAATAACAGCTGTCTTGACAAGACTGTCTTCCCACATAGAACAGCTGTCATCAGAAATCTTCACTGCTATTTTCCCAGAATAGAAAAAGATATGGAGTTCTCCTAAAGGTAAATTCTGTCTTTCCAAGTAGACCCAATGGACGTACAGTGCAGCTGGTCATGTGACAATTTTGTTCTTGATTACAGTGCTGTGTGCCTGAACTGCCTATTCAGCATGTGGTGAATAGGTACATTTTCCCTCTCACATGTCATTAATGTGTTGAATGGAGTTTTGTGTAAGCACTGAAGCAATTGAATGACCGTCCAGCAGCAGGGCATGCCCATTAGATGCTTACGTTGGCAAACACTGAATGGCACGTGAACTGGTATCCATAAAACTTCAGGCATTATGAACATTTGAAAAAATTTCAAAAAACAATGCTGGAAGTGATCAAATACTCAAGAGTTTACTTCTCACACTGTTACTTTAGTGCTTTGTTAACTCACTACAGTGTATGGAGCTGGGCTCAGCAAGTCCCATCAAGGTGAGAACAGATACAGATTCACACACACACACAAACCTTTTGAGGAAGTTATCCAGTAAGAGGCATTTGTGGCATCCCCCTTATTAATCTCTAGATTGGTTTCCACCTAATATTTTATAGATAGCATCCTGAGAAATCTTGTTACATTAGAAAAAATGTGAATCCTTTTTTTTACTTGGAGTAAGTCTGAAATACAAAGAGCATAACAAGGGCTGGGAGTTCATTGCATGCCCTTGTTCAGATAAGATGGCAGCATTCTAACGATCTTTTCCAACTACAGTCAAACCTCGCATAAAGAGTGCTTCACTTAAAGAGTAACTCGCTTAAAGAGCAGAATTTTCTCTGAATGTTCGCTTCGCTTAACAAATAAAACCAACCAAAAACTCACTTAACAAATAAATCAGGTTCGCAATCCCCCCCACAGTTGGTCATTTACAATGGTGTTTCACTTAAAGAGCAAACTCGCTTAAAGAGCAATCCTGTGGAACGCATTATGCTCTTTAAGTGAGGTACAACTGTAACACATTATAATCCAGGGGTGGGCTCTAGACTGAATCATAATTATGATAGCTCATTGAAAGTCATGGGATTTCAGATAGCTACAGCTAACTAAATCCTTTGATTTCACTAGATCTACTTTAAGTGTGACTAAGAATCCAATTAGATCTCACATGGAATGTGTCTTTCCTCTAATTAACCTGTTCTCCTTCCAATAGTGAGCTTTTGTCAAAGACAAATGCCTCAGCAGTTAGACTTGAAATCATGCCCATGTTTATCTTCCAAAGGCCAATTTCAAAAGAAAACACACTACATAGAAGATACCAAGTTAAGCTAAATTTTGTATTATGACAAGCAGGCATCTTTTATTATTATTATTATTATTATTATTATTATTATTATTATTATTATTATTATTATTATTATTATTATTATTATTATTATTATTATTATTATTATTATTTAGACTTGTATGCCGCTCTACTCAGTAAAGACTGACTCAGAGCGGCTCACAGCATTCACAAATAACAATATTACAGTGCAAACCAAAATACACTAGCATATAACAAAACAATTAAATACAGTAAATACTATACAAATCAATACACCTACAATATTATAGTGTAATCAAAATACAATAAATAAATATTATCACAGCACAGTCCTCAATATACAATAAACAATTCAGCAGAGTACAATATAGGAAAGAGAAAACAAAACTATCAGAGGAAGCACTTCTACATATGCAAATATATTTATCCCCTATGAAACTGATGAATTGACCCTGTATTATAAACTGGGAGACCCAGCAGATCTGTTGTTGCAGGCTGAGGAATTAGAAAGGTTTGAAAATCACATGGTGTGTTTATTTCCCACAAGATAACAAATGGGAGAACTACAGTTTTTGTTGTTCAGTCACACAGTCGATTCTGACCCTCTGTGACTCCATGGACAATTGCCTGCTTATTACTATGTGTTGGATAGTAAATTGATCAGTGAATCTCAGGAAGACATATAAGAATTCTCTTTGATCATATACAGATTGCTACATAGCCCACCCAGAGCCTCATTAACAGAAATTAATAGCAGCACATTATTAGAAACAAATGACAGGGAAATCTCAGTATATTACTTCCAGGGTAGGTAGGAGAGTTTAAAAAATCAATATGTTGTTGTTGTTCTATGTCACCAGGTCAGAGCTGACATAGTGACCTCAAGAGAGTTTTCAAAGTAAGTAAGATGTTTGAGGAGAGATTTTACCAATTCTACTCCTTCAATGCATTTCCGTGACTGAGAGGGAATTCATACCTAGGCCTCTTAAGTCTTTCCCCCTCCTTTTATCCACTACTCCACACTGGGTGTCTCTATCAATATGACTACCATTAAATTATAATGAAGAAAAATCCTTCTGTGCTTGCTTAAGAATCTACAGCAATTAGATACATTTTATTAAACTTCAGCACACTTCTGGCTGTACGGATCTTGTCATAAGGATAAATACACCATAAAAGACAAAACACTTTAAAAGTCAGGATGATCTACTGCAATTTCCTAACAAAATGAAGCAATTCACTAAATATGTACAGGTGCTTTTAAAGAGCTGAAAAGGTGTCAAGTGTTATTAAGAACCCACAATGGAGAGACAATAGATTAAAAAGAGGTTCTCTGGTGTAGCCAAAAATCTGTGCAGAAGTCACTCCAAAGGTTATATTTTGTTCCTTGCTATTTGAATATAGATAATTAGGCTTTCTTGCAGGGGGATGGATACAGGAAAAGAATTGTTGCTTTAAAATTTTACGAACATGTTCTCTTTGTAGCAATAGCACCAAAAAAAAAAAAAAACTGCCTCTGAGCTGCAACTTTCCCAGACTGAAACAGACATTAAATTAACTTAACAAGTTCCAGAAAACATCACCACCTGAGAAAAAGAAAACCAAGGGACAGAGATAATTCGCATGAAGCACAATTCTTTGCCCTGATTCACTACTTGTAATAAAGTTATGCCTAGATACATTAGGATTTGGGAATCATATTTGAAGAACACAACAACAGGACTTTAACAGCTGATGTTTCAGATTCTATACTTAGTAGGGTTATAAAGTCATAGAGTCCTGGCTGGAGTCACAGGGAACTGCTATACTTTTCCAGGTAAGGAGACAAATTACAGACCTTACAGTGCTGAACATCTTCAATGTAGCTCAATTGGCATCAATAGGCTTTCCTCTCTCCTAACTCTGGATTGCTATATTTCCCATTTAGTAGAGTTTTATCCAGATTATGCACCTGTTTACTAAGGTGCCCATTTCCACAAGCAATTGGCCTAGAAACAGCTTCAGTTCCCCTTCCAACCTTTGCATGCCATGGTCCTTTGACCTCCCATAGCCCCACCTCCATCGCAGTTTTTGGCCCTGAAATCTCAGGGAATCGGATGCTGCTAACCTGGCAAATGTAACCCACTTTATGTGTTATGCCATATGGGGTAGCAGGTGACATTTTCATCTTTGCAAATCCAAATGTTTTTGTGTTTCATCCCTAGAAGCTTTGGCTTCACTTCACCATCGTGTCACCTGCAGTTTATGGCTTCCACATCACAAGTTGTACTTTGGGATGATCACTTGATCCAGTTTTAAGTGTAAGTGGACAATAGATGAACATGGAATTTTGTGTCTGTGTTATTTTGTATTCATATGGCTGTAGCCTTTAATTTCTGTTTTCACCAAACAAACACATAGGTTTCTATCAGCAGAAATATTTCATGGGTAGTAGATCTAAATTATATCCAAGTGCAGGAATGTATGGCAAGGAGCTTGCTGTGATTTACTCTGGGAACGAAGCCTGGCTGGACCTCTAATAGAAGACTTGTTCATTGACAGGCCATGCTGAGTTACCCTGTTTTGTTCATTATGTCTGTTGCTGCAACTGTTTGTTAAATTAATTTGCTATATAATCATAACCAGCCTTCAGTTTGGTATAAATTTCAAGTAAGCTCTTTTTGACGGGTAGAATGATTTTGCAGGCTATGTTATCAAAATTTTCCTGTGCAAGGATAGTGTTTTATGTGTCCCCAGTGTGTCCTATAAATGTCCATTATTAATGGTGTGTTAGTGGTTATATTGATGCGTGATAGCATTGATATGGCATGCACAGTTATGGTCTTTTAGTGTTGTAAACCATTTTAGTGCAATGTGCTTTGCCAGGCTAAGTCTCGATAGCGCAATATTGCACTACTAATTATATTGATCTAATTAATCCAATTAAATGGCTGCTAGATATGTTGTACATGTCATTTATCTATAGTAACACTGTGTAAACCTATTCGGCTTGTCCATGCATTTTATATATGGTTCGGTATATCCTTTTAAACCATCTTTAACATTTGGCTGGTGATTTAGTTGGCATTATGACATCTGTAAGAGGTTAGCATAGCACAGCAGAGATGGTTCACTTACAGCAGAACACATCTGCCCATATTTTAAAATGAATATCATTCTCACACATGAGCTTTTATTATCTTGCATATTTATATTATTATTGATATTATTATGCTTATATTAGTTCATAATTTTAAATGATAATAATAATTGCATGCTGTCAAATAAAATCTGACATATGGTGACCCTTTCCAAGATTTTCCAGATAGAGAACACTCCTTCTCTTATTCTGGGAGCAACGTGGGACTGTGCAGCTTGACCAAGGCCACATAGCTTGGCTCTTCTCCCAGGAGGCACAATGGGAAAGTGAAAGCCCAACCTTTGGTTCCTCAGTCAGATTCTTAATCACTTAGTTATTCAGTCAGCTAATTTAATGTAACATGTGATTAAATATTGGAGACGATACCCATCTGTACGTTACAGTTCTAAAGGTAAGTATAGTTACAGTAGTTTATCTAATTGTAACCTATGTGAAGCAAATGGAACAACGTCATGTCTCTGTGCTATGTACTAATTTCATCCCAAAACTTCAGTGACATATCAAACATGCTTGCCTATAGGATTGTTCTCAGCCCTGGAAAACAGTGCTATAGTTGAATCTGTCCATTTTGTGTTCTCTCACCTTCAATTTTTTTAAAAAAAGTCTCTATTTCTTTCCAACCTACTTAAGAAGTAATTTGTGAATGTTAATAAGTCCCTTCAAAAAAAATCAACCAAACAGAATGTTCACCCATATGTACTGGTTGAATTCAACAGGTACAGTTATTCTAGGCACAGAATATATTCCATCTGCCTGCCATGTAGCTGTTATAAATGGAAGCATCATAGGCAAAAAAAAAGTTGTCACAATTCTACCTTGTGGAATGAACTGAAGCTCGAATGTTTAACAGCAACATCCTCTGCTTTGCACGTGATATTTTCCACTTCCTCCCACATTTAAATTATTTAAACTCACATTCTTTCTGTCCCATTTATGAGCAGCTTCATGCATTTGTATAGGTTTATTTCTCAAGGAAGGAAACAAACCAAAGGAAAATCCTAACCTGTCACTCCAAGTTTTGTTTCCATCACAACTTTCTGCTCCTCGTTTTGGAGGGATGTAGCACTTTCCCACATCTCACAATGTCTCACATGATCAGTTCTTTCTAGATAACACCAAACCATTCCATCTCAGATTATTGCAAAATGTGATGTTATATCATCACAGTGGTTATAGCAACAATGTACCCTCACCTTTTCTTTTTTTACTGTCTACAGAAGGGGTGCCTAAACTTTTTGGGCTGCAGGTTGGTCACGTGATTCAGTAGGCTGGTCACGTGGTTCCACTAGAAGCAGAAGTAAAACACACCTTGCAATCTGTTTTGCAATAGTATGAGACAGATTTTTTTTCGGTTGCCATTTTCTCTGCTTAAACCAGGGGTGCCCAAACTACAACCCGCAGGCCATGGTTTGGGCACCCCTGTTCTACAGGCTAGTCTTTCTCTCTCTCTCCCCACCTCTCCATTGGTTAGATTCAAAGCTGCCTACTTCTTTCTTTCAGCCCTACCAGCAGAATCAAGGAGTAGCACCAGTGCTTTCCTTCAGATGCCAATTTGTTCCAAATACCCAGAGAGGTATAAACAGACAGCATGTTTATATCATAGCCTTTGAGAAGGTTTGAAAGGCTGACAGGTTCTGTGGGTTTTCTAAGCCTATAGCTTCAACCAAGCAGAATAAGCAGCTTCAATATATGCCAGAGCTATCTTTTATCAGAAACTTTAAAAGGACATGAGGTTTCTTCCCCTTCCCTTAATGTTTGTTATAATAAAAGGGTTTAGGTGATTATAAACCAAGTTATCTTTATGGTATCTGACTGCTGCACAGTAATTTGAGTTTTTTGATCTTGATATTTTATAGTTTAGCATTTTTTTAAAAGGAAGACAAAAGCTGTGCTATATATATATATGAATACTGTGAAATGTAAATGTGAAGTACTGTTGATAAAAAAAAACTACTTTGAGAAAGCCATTGACACCCTCTGCATTGTATCATGGAAGTTTATTCACCTATTTTGCACTTTCTAAGGCAGCCATCTGAGCCCCCAAGTTTAGTGAAAAGTTTACTGATCCATATTTCACTTGAGCCATATGCTTCTCTGAAAAAGCACATAATTTATAAGCCTTTTAAGCGATTGTGTTCAAAAGCCGCCCACCCCCTTTCTGCTCTTGAGACAAAGCCCTGGCCCATTCCATCTGATCAGCATCTTATTCTTCATCCAGGTGTCAGGATTAGTGTATTTTATCCAGATGGCAACTGATGTTGAAGGAGAGACTCAGCAAATTAAAAACGATCAACCAGGCAAACCACAAATGCCACCAGAAACCTCAATTCCCACTGCCAAAAGCCAGGTGACATGTTTGTTCCTAGTGTTGCAGGCAACAATAGAAATGGCAACCACCAGACCTTCTCACAATAGTTAGGATGAGGGAACTGAAGTGTAAGCATCAGAAAATAAGCTCGTTATGGTTTTCAATCTGGACATTTTGGGAGAAGGGAGGGAAAAAATAAAGCCAATAATTGAAGCCTCCCTTCTCTTGCTCTTTTTTGTGATTAGCATGTACAGGTCTGCTCATGTCAGAGCTTGTGCAGCAGTAATTCTTCCTAATAAACCCTTTTGATTTGTTGAGAGAGAACTACCGAGCCTGTAAGCAAGATACTAGTGCAGTGAAAGTTCCAGCTTCTGTGTATAAAAAAGGATTGGTCCCATGGGCTGCTTTGCAGTACTTGTAACAGCTAATTGGGCCTGTTAGGGTCAGCAATTAACTCTTAGCTATTCAGAACTTCTAACAGCACCACCTTTATCTGTAAACCAGCATGATCTTCAACAACAGTGTCTTGGATAATCTGGGAGTTCACCAAGTGTTATACAAAAGCAAGACACATTTCTCCCAGAAAAGGCTCTGCCCTTTTGACATTTATGGAACTGGATCATTCAGCTCATGTCAATCTGTGCTGAATAAGAAATTGTTATCTTTATTGCAGAGAACAAAAAAAAATCTCCTTTACTCAATAACAACAATGTGGCTGGTTTTCTCTTAAGACACTTTATGCATTACTGAAATGTGCAAGATGCACTGTAAACCATCGTTGTCATATTCACCATTAATATGGGAGTCAGTGTGATGTAGGAGGTAGAGTAATGGGGATAGTATTTAGGAAACATGGATTCAAATCCCTGTTTAGTCATGGAAAGAAACTCTCTGAGGTGTCATAAAGATAAACTTTTCCCCTGTATATCTCTCATACTTTGAAAACCTTACCAGGGTCATCCTAAGACAAAAGTGACTTGACAGCACATATTGTGAAGCAAGATCATTTTTGGTTCATTTCAACTATTTTGATTTTTATTAAAACCTACATATTGAGAGTATGTGTTCTTTATGGTTATGCAAAATAAGGAAAGGTATTTATGTCCTTGTATCTTTCAGAGATGGTATTTTAGGCAGGAGCAATTTGATGGACAAGAATGAGAAAAGTTGCACTTGCTGAAATTCCTTCTGGAACACCAATATGAATTGTCCAGAAACTTGTCAGCATTTCCATATGGCTGCTCTACAAGTAAGTGTCAGTACCATTTTACAAGGGTATCTAAATTCTCAAGGTACTTTTCAAACATGCAACATCTGTTATTTAAGTTCTGTGAGCTGTCCTGTTCACATTTTAATCTTCTTCCCCAAATAATTCAGGAAAGGGGTCTGAAATCTTGTTGCTTTGTCATACATGTGGAAGGCAAATGATGTGAAATTAAGCTGCTTCTAGCTGGCAATTAGTGAGTCACTGCTGGAATTCTTGAGGTATGTACCAATGATGGGTTGGTATGTACTCAAGAAGCCCAGCAGGCACTATTAAGTGCCAGCTAGAGGCACTTAAAGTTATGCTATTTGCCTTCATAAGCATAACAAAGCAACAGGATTTCAGCTGGATCTCCTCATACCAGCAACTGTTCAATTGGCACAGAGTCAGCTATCACACAGATACGATATTGTTAGAAATCCAAATCTGGACACATTTTGTTTTGTGTGATAAATGGGAAAACTTTTTAAAAATCCTTCTCAACCCGAGCTGTCACAAGGCAGTGGCCTTTGTTAGTTGTTCTCAGGAAAAATGTGCACTTTTTTTTGACAAGGTTTTCTTTTGTTTTCATTTCTGTAAAATGTGTATGGTCAGAATAAAATGACAGGACTATTGCCTTTTAGCAAAAATTGTAACAATGTCTATGAGTTCTGTGACCAATTAGTCCATCCTGTAGCACTTTATCTTGTGTGTCACTTAGTTTGACAACAGAAAGACACTGGTTTTGTGTTAAATATTGAGTATACTGGAAGGTATCATTTATATAAAATGAAGAAATAATTCTTTTTAAAAATTGCACAATTTGGCATCTTGGCCTCATGCTCCAGAAGGATGACGCTCTCAAAGTGGGTGGGAAATCTTTGTAATGCTCTCTTACTATGCTGAGATATCCAGTTGGCACTAAAATCTTGGAAATGGCAACATTTCTTCACATCCACAGATGATGCACTGAGTTACAGTACATTCATGTAAATTCTATTATTGCCTTTGATACTCAGTCAATATCAGAGCCTGGAAAGGTCACTTTTGAGAATTACATATCTGAAACTCTATCAGCTATCATGATCACTACTCCAAACATATATAATAATAATCTTGTTTTGCTTGCTACAATGAGAAAATGAAGCATTTTGTTTTTGTGAGGTGGCTAGAGTTTGCTAGAAATAGAAGGGCAAAAGTGAGAGTAAGGCTGTCCATGGAGTGAGAGGACCTTTAGGTAGATATAACAGTAGGAATAGGAGTATAGTTAAAGCAGCGTCACATATAACTCAAACGTGCAGCTCAATTCAAACAGAGAGTCTTCCATGGAATGCCATGTGAGACAGGACTGAAAAATTGCATATCCTTACACAAAGGATGTCATACGTGTGAAAATAAGCATCTACGACAGTGATGGCGAACCTTTTAGATACTGAGTGCCCAAACAGAGGGGAGGACTGAACTTTGTGCTGGGGGAAGGGAGGAAACATTCCCATTTGGCAGCTGAGCAAAGAGGAAGGGCGAACTCTGAGCTGAGGGAGTGCAGAAGCGCTCCCATTGGGCTGCTGGGCAGAGGGCCAGGGCAAACCCTGTGCTGGGGAGTGAGGATTTGCTCCCATTGGGCTGCTGGGCAGAGGGGTGGGACAAACTCTGTGCTGGGGTGACAGCACATGTGCCAACAGAGAGTCCTCTGAGTTCCTCCTCTGGCACTCATGCCGTAGGTTCACCACCACTGATCTAGGAAAAGACTAGGTTACACTCTGTTCAGGTGTGGTGTTTTCTGTTTCTTAGGTACAGTAATACCTCGGATAACGCTAAAACTTGGTTCCACAAGTCTTGGTGTTATCCGATTTTTAGTGTTATCCAATGCATGTTAAAATCCTATGGGATGGATTGGATAACATTAAAGCTCTATAGAGATACATTGTAACCGCACAGGCTTTAGCGGTTGTTATCCGATCCATCCCATAGGACCTTAACGTTATTCGATCCAATTCTCCTCCCCAGATTACTTAACGTTCTGCGATTTTAGCGTTAACTGAGGTAAACGTTAACTGAGGTATTACTGTATTTTCTGTTATTTTCTTTTGTAATGGTCATTCAAAACATTCCACCCTGTTTGTGGAAAAAGAAACCTCTGGATACTATTCTTCTGAAAGTTATTGCTGGCAAGAGGTTTATTAAAGGTAGGATTCACCCTTATCAGTGGTGGTAGCACAGCTTGATTCTTTTAGTGGCAGCTGCTAAAGAAAAGGAAAATGTAACGGAAGAGGGACAGCAGCCACTCCAACAATGGTGGTGAGGTTTTGGAAATAATTCTGCAAAGTAATTTTCTGTCTCTGGAGATGCGTGGGGGTGGGGATATTCTGAATGTTTCTCTGAGTCTTCTGAGACATGTTGATTCAGCACTTGGCTCAACTTAGTACAGTAATACCCTGGATAACGATTGCACCGGATAACGCTAAAACCGCATAACGACGACAAATTTGGGGGGAAGACTTGCACTGGAGAATGTTCTTTTTAGAGTTATCTGATACAGTCGTTCTTAGCAGCAGGGTGGGTGGAAAGCTGAACGGGGTTCTCCATTCAGCTTCCCAGCCACCCTGCAGCTATGGAGGCAGGGGTGGGGTGGCTGGAAAGCTGACGGGAGGCAAGGGCGGGTGGCTAGGGAAGCTGACAGGGATTCCCAGTCAGCTTCCCCAGCCACCCTGCAGCTGTAGATTGGGTCCTCTGATCCTATCTGGAGCAGGCAGGGGACCCGATCTATAGCTGTTGCTGGGCTTCCCTGATGTCCCCAGCCAGTAGAGCAAGCCAAAACGTCAGGGTTCGAACCCTGACATTTTGGCTTGCTGCACTTGCTGAGGACATCAGGGAAGCCCAGAAACAGCTTGGATCGGGTCTTCCCACCTCCCTGGATCCGGCAGGGGTGTCAGGGAGCCCAAAATTGGTAAAAAAAAAAAAGTCCTTAGCAAGTGCAGCAAGGCAAAACGTCAGGATTCAAATACCGACGTTCTGGCTTGCTGCAGCCTCCAGGGAAACAGGGCTTTTTTAAACGTCGTGTGATCAATGTATCGCACGACGTTAAAAACCGGATAACGACGAGACTTGTGGAACCAAGTCTCATCGTTATCCGAGGTACTAGTGTACTCCACACTTTCCTTAGGCTTTCCAAATGTTACATTTTTGAGGGGTAATTTTCTCTTTACTGCAGATGCTACTGATGGAGCTCATTCTTTATAAAGCCTGGAATGGTGAGAGGAAAGCAGAGTCGTCTTTAGCTCCAGGAGAAAGTGAAGCTTATGCTATAACATAATATTTCCTCTAATTTCCCATAAGTTTTATTTTTCCATGAAAGAAGCTTTAATTTTTCTGCCTCATTCTTGAGGTCCTTCAGAATTTCTTAAAGTGATTTCTGAGTTTACTGTAATCTTGCAACATGGCTGAACATATTGCATCCCCTCACTTTCTATTAGATATTTCCTCATCACTGTTTAGCTTTGCTATCTGATGATGCTTCCTGATCTAAAAAATAAAAAGCCCTGTGGGCTCAAGACATCTTCCCCCGAGCTTCAGTTTAAATGTGGAAAATGCAGGGTTGGGGGGCTGCCAGCTGTCACAGAGATGATTGTATAATGAAACATGAGATTTGAAAAAAACACATGCCTCAGTTTCTTCATTAGCAAAATAAACCACATGAATCCTGGACCTCATTTAAGATAGTTTTTCCAAGAGTCCTCCTCTGATTTCCCCCCACAATGGATTTCTTCTCTGTCAAGTTGAAAAAATTAGCATAGCACCAATACAAATCAACATTCAAATCTGCATTATTATATGAACAGTTATATCACAACAAATATGACGATGACGACAGTGACAACAAGAATTCTACCATACCATTTTCCAGCATATCTAGCTGGCCACTCTAAATCTGACTGACAACTTGAATTCTGAGCCAATACCTTCAAGCTGGTGGTTGAAGGAACCTTGTGTCCGTTTATTAATTTAGTTATTTATTTTTAATTTTACAAACATAAACAAACAAAAAAGGAATACAAAAAAGGAGTACATACTTTTTTTTCTTCCATGTCCAGGTCAGGCGTTAAACTGTCCAAATGAAGCCACCATTTGGCAAATCCATTCCGCAATTCCATTCACCTGACCTAGTATGAGAAAGATTAGCCGGCAGAACAAGGTTGCCATTGCCTGAGGTACGGCCGATTGTGGTCCAAAAAATACCACAATCTTTGAGGAGGCTCAGCAGATACATAAGACAATCTCTATGTGCTCCCCCCCCCCAACTGTATTAATCCACATGCTCTTGTATTTCTGTGGAAAGTTATGTGTTTTTAACATATATTGCAACTTCCTTTCCCTTTCTGTCCTTTCTGTCCTTTTTGAACAATTCATATTCTTTTACTAATATGTTGTTGTCGTGGGAGTTATCTCACTAAGTTTCAGTTATCTCCATGAAGTCAAACTTGTAAAGTCAAAATATGTCAATGCAATCACAATGCAAATCTCAAAAACATGAGAGGCTGCCACAATTCTCATAGGGCAGTAGGGATTAGTTGACCTTATGGGAGGTTGTCAGAAGAACAGTTCAACTAGACCACTCTCTGGGATTCATTATGTGATGTTGCAAAAGATATGAGTAGAATCCAATAGATTATATATGGCATAAGAATCCATCTTGCCTGTTCCCATCTCGAAAAATGCAAGGTTCTGCAGTTGGGTATATTATAAACTACTGATTTGTCACATGAGGCTGAATATTGTCAGTTGCTGAAATCCTTTAGCTCTCTTCATTCTTCAGGTTCTTGTGTTGTCTAACATTATTTCTTGGACTAGAATTCAAATACTTTGGCATAGCTGTTACTTGCTATGGAATTAAGGTCCCCCGCTGCAACCTCCCTTTTACTTTGGGCTCTTGAAGAATTTTGTAAGTTAAATTTTAAAAAAGAAAGGTGATGCCCTGGATGCATAATATGGCATTTCTGTCCAAAATGATTAGAATGTCAAAATTGTTGTAACCTTCCAAAAGAAATGCTAAATCACACTGTGATAAGAAAGGCACCCTCGACAGGTCTGCAAATGACAGCTCTATAATTTCGGCATTATTTTAATACAATGTGGAAGCGCCTTATATGTTTAAGCTTCATTTTACATCTTTTTAAAAAGAATAATTGATTCATACTTGTCTGCACGGGTTTCAATAGTTTTCTCTTCTTTCATTCTTTCATTGTCTATCTTTCACTTTTCTTTCACTTTTTGATTCACTTAAAAGTTTTTTGTTTTTCTGTCCTATTGAAATAAAGTGCATATTCTAGCAAATTTAATTAACAGCCCCTTTATTAAACAAAGCAGGTTTTTGCTCTTTAGGGGTAACAATGGCTCTTACTTACACTGGTCATAAAAATGATTTAATTCTTTGAATTTCCATCAAAGTTTGGCATGATTCAATATCTACTGACTCTTGACCACTCTTCAACTAGTTGGTTTTCACAATATTTTCTCTCTGAGTATATGTGTGTGCGTGCATGTTTGCACACACACACACACACACACACCGTATTCAAGCATCTGCTTATTTGTACATTAGCTTCAACATATGTAGTATATTGCCGGTGCCATTGCCATTGTAGCCAGAGAGTCACTGGGAGTCACAAGAGCCACGGCTCTGCAGATACCAGGTTGTGAGACCCTGTTCCTTCAGTTGGGCCCTAAAGGTCAGTTGGGAATCTTGCTCCTGTACCTACTCCCTTGCAGAGTAGCAAGTTCCCTGCCTGAGCTTCTTGTGGCCATTACAATGTTGGTGTTGGAGTTCCCCTCACTTATGGTATTGGGAGACTTCAACCTGCCTTCATTGGAGGCTGGCACTGAGGTAGCTCAGGAGTTCATGGTGTCCATGGTAGCTGTGGACCTGACTCAGGTAATTCAGGACCTGACCAGGAACAGTGGTCGTACACCAGATTTAGTCTTTCTGTCAGGGCAAATAACACCTGTGTCATGGTCGGATCACTGTCTTGTGACTCTGGTGTTTCGGGGTGTGACACTTCACCATAGGGAGGCTGGGCCTATTAAGTTGGCCTGCCCTCGACAACTGATGGATCTGGATGATTTCCAAAAGGAATGGGGTTTTCCCCCCTCTGGACCAGCTACATGATTCATCTGAGGCTCTTGTTGATCTCTGTTATGAGGGAGCGATGGTGGCCTTGGACATAATTGCACCACTACAGCCTCTCCGTGCACTGTGGCACTGCTCTTTGCTCTGGTTTATGGAAGAATTGAGGGAGCTTAAACATGCAAAGAAATGCTGAGATGAAGACTCAGAGTGATTCAAACCAAACACTGGCTAGACCTGCTATTAGAATCTATCTTGTGGCAATTCAGGTGGTGAAATGGCAAAATTTCACACACACCCCTTATTGCCTCTGCAGATAACCTCCCAGCGGCCCAGTTCTAAGTGACTAGGTCCTTCCTTAGCAGAGGGAGACCTAGTCCCGGTTGGCAAGGGTCAGCTCAGATTTAGCTGCTTTTCTGGCGAAGAAAATCACTTAGATTCACTCAAAGTTTGGCCCTAGTGTGGTTGCTGTGGATCTGGAGTTGATTGTAGTACAGTCTGGCCAAGTGTTCAATCCAGTTGTCCCTGAGGAAGTGGACAGGCTCCTTGCATCTATCCACACCACTGCCTGCCTATTAGACCCTTGTCCCACCTGTCTAGTCAAGGTGTCCAAGGTGTCCAACACAAGTAGTTGTGTTGGAGCAATAGTCAACACTTCCTTGTGGGAGAGAGTGTTTCCTGCACCATTAAAACATGCTTTGATGTGCCCCCTCCTGAAGAAGCCAGCGCTTGACCCATTGATATTGGCCAACTGCTAACCTGTTTCCAACCTCTTCCTTTTAGGGAAGGTCCTGGAGAAGGCAGTGGCACTACAGTTGCAGGGTGTTCTGGATGAAGCGGATTATCTGGACCCCTTTCAGTCAGGATTCAGGCCCGGATATGGTACCAAGTCTGCATTGGTCATGCTGCTGGATGATATCTGGTGGGAGTGGGACAGAGGTCATCCACCTGTCCTTGCTCTTCTTGACCTCTCAGCGGCCTTTGATACCATCGACCACGTTATCCTTCTGGGACAGGTCTGAGGAATGGGGATCCAGGGCATTGTTTTGTCCTGGTTTGCCTCATTTCTGAGGAGCCGGACCCAGTCAGTGTGTTTAGAGGATGAGATGTCCAACCCTAGGCCTCTCCAGCATGGGATGCCTCAGGGCTCAGTTCTCTCACCTCTTCTATTTAACATTTACATGAAGCCACTGGGGAAGATAATCTGTTTCCTCAGGGTGAGGTATCAAAGCCCGTGGTGATTCCAGCGATGCACTCAGGTGGCTGGAGGCTATTGGGGCCTGGATGGGGGACATCGGGCTACAACTGAATCCCGGCAAGACTGAGTGGCTATGGGTTATCTCAGGAGCTACCATCTTTGATTCTGGAGGTCCTCCTGGACTCACGTCTACGGCTCAAAGAGCAGGTGGCAGCCATAGTCAGGAGGACTTTTGCACAACTTCATGTCATACACCAGTTACACCCTTTCCTAGATCAGGACTCCTTGCTTATGGTCATGAATGCTCTAGTCATCTCCAGACTTGATTACTGAAATGCGCTCTACATGGAGCTGCCCTTGATGACGTTTTGGAGGCTGCAACTGGTCCAGAATGTGGCTGCTAGTGTGGTGATGGAGTGTGGGTGTTATGCCTGGGCCTCGCCACTGCTTCGGGAGCTGCACTGGTTGCAGGTATGCCTCTGGGTGCAATTCAAGGTGCTGATTATTACCTTTAAAGCCCTACATGGTAGTGGGCCAGGATACTTAAGAGACCACATGACCCCAAGAATATCTTCCTATCCCAACAGAGCGGACCGGAGAGGCTCTGTAATTATTCCATCTGTTAGAGAGATGCAACTCACTAGCACTAGAAGGAGGGCCTTCTCAGTGTCTGCTCCAGCCCTATGGAACCTCTTTCCAACTGAGTTGCATCTCCAGACAGAGTTGCTGCCCTTCATGAAAGGTTTAAAAACCTGGCTGGCAGAACAGGTGTGGGACACTGGCAGTGCTGTGGCCTCAGCCTGGTGGCTGATTTAAGAGTGTTCTCTCCTTCTTTTTAAACTGGTGGGAGGGTAGGAAATGTTTTGTGGTACTTTTTAATGGAGTTTTAATTGTGATTTTAAAATTGTGATGGTTTTAATATCTGTACACAGCCCAGAGTCTTTGGAATTAGGAAGCAATACAAATCCTAAAAATAAATAAATGCTCCACCTCTCAATGTCTCCATGCCCTTGCAGCATGAGTTTTTTAATTCATGGAGCTATACATGCTTACAGAATCTATGGTTACCAAAGTTTTAAATTGTAGGAGTTCAGTAAGAGCTGAACTATTGATATTACTCCCATTTTAACTTCCGTCTCTTGATATACTTTAAGTAGCCTCATTTTAACTTCTATTATTTTTGCTGTACTGTGCTTGTCTTGGACCATAATAAAGATTGATTGATTGAATTATTGATACAAAACACTCTACAGATCTTTGAACTGTGAAATTCTAGGAAGGTCCCAGGTGAAAGGGGTTGTTGGGAATGTGGCTTAATCATTTGCCCATGGCTCCATCTTATAGCTGTCACTACACATAAAGAGGAGAGATGCCTCTTCCACCTGGCAAAGATACAGCAGATTCTATTACTCTAGCCTAGAAACCCCCAATTGCCATTTGCTTCTGTCTTTCTCAGAAACTATTCATATCTGCACTCATTTGCACCCATCCGTATTATCAACAAAGAGATATTAAAATCTATTTATTACTCTGTCTGAAACCCAACTGCTATTTGTTTTGTCCTCTCCCAGAACTATCTCATCTTCTATTCCTTTTTCTTTCTAGCAGAAGATGTGCAGAGAATGTATTTTTGCAATTTCAAGCATTCTTGCCAGGGGCCATTTGCTTTCCTCTTCTGTTTTCTTTTTGTATCAGTCAATGTTTGGAGGCTGAAACTATGGTGCTGTATACTGTCTGTATACCACCTAGCTTTGATTCTTGCCTTAGGTGTTTCATCCTGCCTGGCAGAATATAAGAAGCTACATTGGCATTTCCTACAATTATCAGTGTTAATGACATGCAGGTATTATGGGAAATTTAAGGTCACAGCTGCCCTGTCATTCATTGCTACTCACAAAGTTGCAGCCAAATTAGCCCCCCCCCCCCCCCCATACACCATCATCATTTCAAATTTATATCCCGGCCCACTCAGGTGAACCCGACTCTAGGCGGCTTACAGATTACAAAAAATAACAGCATTACAGTCACAAATTCCACATTATCATAATCACAAACATCACTGTCCCTTCAAGCTGGTGTGAGGTGGGGCGGGGAGCTGGCAATAGAATGGCCCTGGCGCCCCTCAACATGGATGTCTTGTGTGAACACTACATACTACTTTGCTAAGGTGAGTCTGTTTTCTTACTCAAACAGAAATCAAAACCTGTGCTATCCAAAGAATCATTCCCAGGACTATGAATTTCATACCATTTTTTTGGAGGGGGGGATGTTAATGGTGTGGTAAAAAGCAAATATTTTTAGTTATTTAAGGTTACAATTCTATAACAGCATAAACTAGAGGAGATTAGCAGCTCCTCTGGTGGTTTAGTGGTTAAAATGGAGATTGGCAGGTTGGGTTTCAATACCCAGGAGCTGCACTTTGGGACATGAAAGGAGCCTCATTCGGGAAGCCTCTAAAAATCCTTTCAACCCAGAGTAATCTCTGATATGAATAGGAGATTTACCATATCATTTGCCATAGTTTACAGAACAGATTAAAAACAACTTCCTATTACATTTAAACCAGTAAAAATTAAATGAATAAGCAAAATGACCCTCCTAAAAAGTCCCACAAAAGCCACATGAACAAAATTACCAGTTTTGGCCATCATTAGTACTCATACTACACACCTAAGGTTATGTGCAGATACTAAAAGCTAAAATAATCTCTTCATGCACACTTACAGGGTAATAAACTGATGACAAAAGAAGAAGGGAAGGATGGAAGAGAAACTTAAGTACTGGAGCAGCTATTGTCTGATGTCAAAAATGCTTTGGAAAGGGAAATTTTCCTCTGTTCCAGACATGCTTCTCCTTTATGTGTTTGGCTTGCCTGAATAATTTCAATGGCAACAGAGAATGCTTTCTGAGCATCCCATGGGGAGATTAGGCATGTTCTTAAAATATTCCATGTGCATCTACTTTTTTAAAGTAAAGCTTGGAAAGGTTATGACTTTCAGCATTGCCTCGCTTTGCAAAAATTAATAGCATAAGGTTTCCATGTTTGCACTCTTTGAGTGTATCTACACTCTTAGCAGTTATATCAACTTGATACTATTTTAATTGCCTTCCTGGGCATTGTATTTAGTGAGGCACTTAGTTCTATGCTCTATGGTTCAGAGTTGCAGACTAGAGCTCTGTAGCATGGGACTGTTAAGTACTTAACCATACTAAAATACTATGTAGCATAGATATACTCTACACTCAAAAATACAGTGGTGCCTCGCTTAAAGAGCATAATGTATTCCACAGGATTGCTCTTTAAGCAAGCTTGCTCTTTAAGCAAAACACCATTGAAAGTGACCAATTGTGACTTCTGTTGGGTGGGATTGTGAAACCCAATTTATTTGTTAAGCGAGTTTTTGGTTGGTTTTATTTGTTAAGCAAGGCGACCATTCAGAGAAAATCCTGCTCTTTAGCGAGTTACTCTCTAAGCGAGGCGCTCTTTATGCGATGTCTTACTGTATATTCCATTGTGCTCAGTGGCATTCACAGATTCTGAATGCCAGGTTGGTGTTCACTGAAATTCAGCCTGTGATTAGTATTTCTGTTCTATAATCCTTTCTGTCTAATATATTTTTAGTTTCCTGCTGGTTAAACAGAAAGCCATGGATGTAAACCACCAGGAACAAAACAAAGTATATTAAGTTTCTCCCCTTTGCACAAGTGTGTTTTGTACCACTGAGCTGACCACTGACATTCTGTCCCTTATCATCTATGTGAGATATTAGATATAGGCAAGGTTAAGTAATTTGGGGAGAAAATGAAACATTTTACAATGAGACTGGTCTCGCCAAAATGGTTCCTTATGTCAAAAACCCATGAGACCTGATAGATCTCTGTTGGTGCAAAAATATTTTCTACAACACACTAAAAGAAACAAGATCTTTCAGATTTTATTCCAAAAAACGCTTCTAAGTTTTATGCCACCCTACTAATTTGCTTAGGCTAAAGGGCTGAGCTTTGGGAGGGGTTAAGCACAAACACTTGGCGAATTGGGTAGTTTCTCTTCAAGTGCCAAACTACAAATCAGAGCATAGAACAGGAAAACAAACAGCTAAAATGATTAATCCATCATTTATGGTCTCTATATCCAACCCCCTATGACTCCTCTAATCAACAAAGCTGGGGAGGATGTGGAAAAAACCTTTTAGGCAAAATTAGTAAATGCTCTTGGGAAAGCTTTAGCTTTCCTTTCTGCTGGGTGAGAGTTTGGTCCCATAATAAAAACCCATGTGGCACCTTTACCCATAATTGCAGTTGGTGGTTCATTAAATTCTGCTTCAAAAACATATGATTTTTATATTTCCCCAAAGTGTTGATTGGAGCAGAATATTTTCTAGTTTCAACATACAATGACACCTTTCTTCCCTTTTAGAAATCCCATGATACTGCAGGGGTCCAAACCAAGGATGGAACGTTGCTGTCACCACTTGTGGACAACTAGAGAGAACTTCCATTACTTGCCCACAGACTTAATCCTCATGGAGTTCATTCCTGCTTCTCATGCCAAAGCAGTTTCTCTGCTCCCACCCATATCCATGAAGCAGCATGGTTTCATCTCCATTAGGTTGGAATGAAAGTAGTAAATCCTAGATGGCATCACGGACACAGTGGGTGTAGACCTGGGCAGGCTACGGAGGATGGCAGATGACAGTGGAGCCTGGCATACAGTGGTCCAAGGGGTTGCAAAGGGTCAGACTCTACTGTGCAACTGAACAACAACAACAACAACAACAACAACAACAACAACAACAACAACAACAACAACAACAACAACAACAACAACAACAACAACAACAACAACAACAACAACAACAACAACAACAACAACAAGTGGTGTGTCTGAATAAGAAATATTACATGACAGAGATGAATACATTGTCTATTAATTTTTTCATAACTGTGAAAACAAAGTTCATTCCCTGCTGACAATTTTACAGACAAATTTTGGGGCCGAGATAGGGGTTGGAGGTTGGTGTACCAAATCCATATAGTCACTGCTTCTGTACAATTTAGGTAGGTACTGTAGTTTGTGTGAATGGTTTAATCAAACACGTTTGATAATTCAGTACAGGTTTTGTTTTCTGAATTGCACTTTGCCACCTTATGACAATGTTCTGTCATATTCTATTGGTGAGTTTCATTTGAAAACCTTGAGTTAACAGTGTTCTGTGCATTCCAGTGTCTAGTCAAGCTTTCCACATGATCATGGAAATGTCTGCAGAAGCAGACAGTGCTGGCTCTTCGGCTTTGAAACAGAGATGAGCACTGAACCCTAGAGTTGGATATGACTGGTTTTCAAGCAAGGGTGACCTTTACCTTTACTTTACCTAACAGTGTCTTTATGAAGTTTTTAAAAAGTCTCTGTATACCTTATGGTAAACTTAAAACCTACATCTCAATTTTTCTCTCTCTACCAGTCTCCAGTCCATTTTTATTGCAAGTGTGGTATTTAATGAAATTAGGGCAAAATAGTTTACCAGTGCAATGACTTTTTGCATTGCACCCACCAGACTCTTCATTGTACTATTGCTATACTGTATTGTTATGGTGATATGCTGTCTCTGTAATTGGGCTATGTATATTGTACTTGATGTATTTATTGTATTCTGTTGGTTTGAACCTGTAATGGCTGATCTTGTATTATTTATATTATTGAATTTTGTATACTATATTACTGTATCTTTTATTTACTGTGTATATAGTTTGATATACAGTAATACCCCGGATAACGATTGTACCTGATAGCGCTAAAACCGCATAACATTGCAAGATTTTTGGAAAAATCTTCCATCGGATAACACGAATTTTAGCGTTATCCGGTACAAGCGTGTGCGTGGGGGGGGGGGGAGTTGGATTGGGTAGAACATCTACCCAATCCAACTCCCTCCCCAGCGCCCTCCTGCCTTTCCCCCGACGCTACTGCAGGGTTCCTTCTGCTTACCTTCCTTTCCTTCTCCCACTCCCAGCTGATTGCAAAAGGCTTGGTTTTTTTAAACTGCAGGGAAGGGGGGGAAGCTGTTCTTGCTTTACTTCCTGAATTGAAAAAATACAGAGATGTGATTGGTTCTCTAGATCAGCTGATCTAGAGAACCAATCAAACAGGAAAGGGGGAAAATACAGAGATGTGATTGGTTCTCTAGATCAGCTGTTCTAGAGAACCAATCACATCTCTGTATTTTTTCAATTCAGGAAGTAAAGCAAGAACAGCTTCCCCCCCCTTCCCTGCAGTTTAAAAAAACCAAGCATTTTGCAATCAGCTGGGAGTCAGAGAAGGAAAGGAAGGTAAGCAGAGGGAATCCTGCAGTAGCGTCGGAATGGCACTTTCCCCGACCCTACTGCAGTCGCAGAGACTGCTGCGTGTGGGGGTGGCTTTAAAGGCAGGGAGGTCTCTTTCTTTCCCTGCCTGCCTTTAAAGCGGTTTGTCCCTCAAGTCAGGGCTTTATTTTTAGCGTTGTTGGATGCATGTATCGGACAATGCTAAAAACCGGATAACGTCATGACTTGTGGAACCAAGTCATAACGTTATCCGGGGTATTACTGTATTGTGTTATTATATGTATATAATTTGTATGTAATTTGTAACTATATATCTGTTCTGTGAACTGCCCTGAGTCGGTTTACCGAGTAGGGAGGTATATAAATTGAATAAATGAAATCAAATATGTTGGTCCAAGTGTTTGTCACCCACTGTCATTCTGAATAAACTTGATGTATAATGACTATCAGTTCTGTGGCTTGGTGAAAAACCTCAGTGTGCAATCGGAAATGGCTGGTGTAATGGACTTGTATAATTGTTGTTTTTGCTCCGGCCGCAAACTGAGAATGGATTGTTTACATTAGTTTTATAAAGACCGTGCAGAGGAGGCTTTTCTTCTATCTAAAATATCCACAACTAGCACCATGGGTGTGCAGGGCACCATGGGAAGGTGCTGGACAGGGAATGGTGGGGACACCTATTTGGGGGGGGGGTGGCTGGCTGGGGGGAATCCCATACACTGCTATTGGCACCGCAGGGTGCCAGAGGTGAGGGCAGGGTGGGTCAAAGCCTGCCTGCCCAATATACCAGCCCATGCCATTGCCAATCTCTTCTTGGGCTCATCAACTCTGCTTGTAAAAGAATCATCAGATATTTGGTTCTTTGCATCTCTCTGCAAACCATTACAGAAAAACTACCAAGCCATGGATTTCTAAAAGAGCCATCACTGTGATATGAAACTGATAATCCAGTTTTAAATGAAATTTACACAGAATATTCTAACAAGAAAGAATAATGATTCATATAGATTTTTTTTCACTTTCTGATCATAATGCTGTCTTTAT
This sequence comes from Furcifer pardalis, assembly GCA_030440675.1. Lineage (NCBI taxonomy): Eukaryota > Metazoa > Chordata > Lepidosauria > Squamata > Chamaeleonidae > Furcifer > Furcifer pardalis. Next base: position 110,914,795 of record CP126891.1, on the reverse strand, counting down.
TTTTAAATCTATAAAAAGAAGTAGAAAAGTTGATGAGGGTCTGAACAATATGTATTGGAATATATTTGTGACTACCAACATATTGGATGAGATTATAAATATTACATCTTATTAAAATGCATGATGGGGAGATAAAAGATAGGAATCATAGAGTAGGAGTCCAAATAAATCTCACCATTGTTTCAATTTTGGCTGGGGACTCCTCAGTTCCCAAGAAAGCTCTCATTTCTACAGCAAAAGTGTGTGTGTGTGTGTGGGGGGCACTTTTAAAATTGTGGTGTCGGTAAATTGTACAACATATTTCAGGGCAGAACTAGAGCCTTTTTTATTTTCCCAGAAATAAAGTAAATGTAAAAGATGAAGCTAACTGATCAGAAAGACAGCCTATACCAGTGGTGGCTAACCTATAGCATGTGTGCCAGAGGGGGCACTCACAACACTCTCTGTGTGCATGTTGCTGTTGCCCCAGGAAAGTGAGGTGACCAGATACTCACACTTACACATCCACACCTCCTATACTTCTAATTGTGTGTGTGTGTGTGCCCAAGGAAGCATAGGAGGAGGAAGAGGCACACAGGCAGGCACCACACATGTGCACGCATGCACCCACATGACACTGTCATCTCTTCCGCCTCCTTGGGCACTTGGTGTCTAAAAGGTTCACCGTCACTGGCCTATACAATATTTCAGTGTTAGACAGCTCATGTAAAGAGCAGGGATGTGAGTTTCCCCCCTCATCTGATGGTTCTAGAATTTTTGGAGATGTATTCTAAAAAGAATTTCACATGTCTAAGAGGAAAGTAACACTGATTACAATATCTAATGTATACTTTCCAGAAGCATACGAAGGAAAACTAGATTATGAGATTATTTTCTTACTTTAGTAATCCTTTATGGTTTTGAGTGAAAACCTTTTTTTAATATGTGTCACAATGTTATGAAATTGATTCAAAATGCCCTTAAAATAACTTTCCAAAATAGTTACAAGGTACAATTTTGTGGCAACTCTATTGTCACACATTAATACAATAATTAGCTGGTTGGATAGCTCAGTGATTTGGGTATTTGGCTGTGAAGCAAATGACTGCAAATTCCCTACTATGCTTCCAGGGAGAAGAGTGCATGGACACAGGATGACCTCAAAAGAAGGGAGTGGTAAACTACTTTTGAGTATTCTCTACCTAGGAAATCCTGATAAGGTTTGGCACAAGCTGGGACTGATTTGACAGCGATATACATACATATAATACTATATTATTCTGCTCAATAATTTACTTTAGAAATAGTTAGCCTGAAAATATATAATCTGTTACATAACTATGCCACTTGTTACTTGGACATTTGTGACAGAATTGAGTCATATTTTGTTTTTATCTTCTTTGCTTATCTTAGTATTTTGGTTTGGCCTCATGTAGACTATACTATCAATGTTGGAGTCTACTATTTATCTTGCTGCAAGCTTGTGGAATACTATAGTCCAAAATAATTTATTTAACTATTGTTTTTTGTGATCTTTAACATGTCCAGACTACTTCTTATGGGGCAGTCTGGGCATGCTCAAGTTTGGGTTGCAGTTGGAAGAAGGAGGTGCTAAATAACATTTAGTCCAATCCCCCATCCAAATACCCCAAGCAACCTAGAGGCATCCATGGGAGCGGGGGTGGGGAGGCAACCATGATATAGGAATAAGCAGGAGAAAGTAAGGAGAGATGGGTAGGTGGGTGGGCAGATAGGCAAAGAGAGGGAGGAGGGCATCCTGTCTCAATTTACAGCACCACTGAGGGACCATTTTCATATGCACAATAGCAGCAAAACACTTCCCCTGCTCCTCTGCAGAGGGGCAAGGAAAGTGTAATGATACAGTATTCACATTTATCCCTTCTTCTTTAATATATGTTTTAATGCTCTATTTTAGGATAAATGCTTTTCTGCTTCTTGGTAGTGCCTAAATACTAATCTAGAATGGGGAACACTATAGTGACTCTTCAGAAACTTTTTGAGGGAAAATCAATGTTGTGCAGAATTTCTTTGTAATCTAATCTATGCAGAGTACAGGAACCTCACACCAATATTTTGCATGACTATCCCCATGCTTGGTCCAGAAGCTATCCCTAAAATCTTTCCTACTTTGATGCCAGGACATAGTTGCCTGTCCTTCTGGGCTGAGTTTCAAGTGTTAGCATTGGCTATGTTTACATTTGTAAGCACTAAAACAGATCTTTCATGAATCTATATCTGGGGTTCGATGTGGATCACATGCTAAAATGGCCTGTGTGCCAAGTGTTCATTTTCAGGCCTTTGGATCAGGTTTTAATTTGGGAGGGTCACATTATTCCCTGATGCTTTAACCCAGCTGGAATAGCCCAAATTAATCCTGGTACTTAATGATAGCAAACTCAGCTTAACCTTGGTTTAAACCATGTATTTATACATATCAATGAGAGAAATAAAACAGGTTATTGATTTTACATCCACTTTCACAGTGGTAATTAAAATGTACCTTTGTAGCCTGCAGATTAGTAGACTGTATATTTCAAGCCACATAGTCTGCTAGTAATTTTCCTTTGGTTATATCATCTGAAATCACGTCGTGTGGAGCAATGTCTCCCTGCCCCCTCACTGACAGTAATACACAAAATGGCAGTATTGGTATGAGTCGATATGGGCTCTTTATAGGAATTCCCCCTGCAACATTTTGAGGCACAAAATAGTGGAATCGAAATAACTATAATCTTGTCCAATCGTTTCATACAGATATCCCACAGAACTGATTCACCCTTGCTGTCAGCTGGTAGCCTGCACAAACAAGGCAAATAACATTTTATTCCACATGGCAATCTTGCTAGACTTTGTGGGAAAATGGCAAGATGTTTTTGCAGATTGCATTTGTGTGTGTGTGTGTGATGTTCTTATCTTTACAGGAAACCATACAATTTTGTGAAGCAGACTGCTTTTCTACTGAATGGAGTATTTCCTTCAAAAATTTAATTGATTTCACTGCAAAGGGTACCTCCTTCTCTGTTGTGGACCATGCTATCTTCTTACTTAAAACTACTATGCGTTTTGCAAAAATATGAGCATTGACGCTGAGCAGTAATTCAGAGACAGCCAAATAAAGATACATCTCTATCAGCAGCTACTCCAGCTCTGTGAAAAGCCACTTCCCTGAAATTGCTTCCCTCAGTTCTTTCCATGGATAGCCTTTCTGGTAGACTACAGTAGAGGATAATGAGCTTGGAAGAAGGACTGTTCAACTATAGCTTTATTAGGGTTGTATTCTTTTTATTAATTTATCTTTCATTCTCAACCAAGAGTCATAAAATAAAAGAACAGTAAGGCTATCAGGTTTCCTCTCTTGCTCAGTACAAGAATTCAAGTTAAAATATATCTGACAAATCACAACCTAACTTTCTCCTCAGTGTTTCCAGTGTTAGAACTCCCAACATCTTCTGTTTACATTTTGGTACCCTCTGTTCTATGTCGATATCATTCTCTTCAGCAGCTCATCTTTTTAGATTAGAGGTTGAGGACATATTCCTCCAGATAATGTTAGACTCCATCTCCCATCAGCTCTAGCTAGACTTTTGGAACTTGCCAAGTAGAAATTTTAAAAAGTTCAAACTTTAGGAAATTTCAGCATTCTAAAACAAATCAAAGGACTGTTTAACATCAAACTGTGGCTCCCATTGACTAATAATGTATTTCTTTGGGCAAAAATTGTTTTTAACTTAACAAAGTACATCAGTTTTAGCTCTAACATTTGCTTTAGCATCCATTACTAGCTTTTTGTAGCATCATCAGGTCACAGATATTTCAGTGGATATTTTCAAGCTGAAATAGCTTCACAGCTGTATTTACATTTAATTCAGTTGTGGAGTCTGAGTGGAACAAAGATTTGAGAACTGCTGTCCATTTAATTGCTTCCTCTCACTTTTCCCTCTTGTTTTTTAATCATAAGGTAAGAACATGATTATGATTAGGTGAAATGAGTTCAATTTGAAACCAGCATAAAATACTATAAACACTCAATTAGAAGCATATCGGTGGAATAGACCCTGTGATATATTGATTAATGCAACGTGTATATTGCATGAAGATATGTACTGACATATAGGTCATTCATAAGCATACATTCTTCTCAGTCTTTATAAATACATAAACTTTGCTACTACACTCTAGTTAGAAACACATTTCAAAACTATGGCTTGAAAGAGTGGGAAAAGAGCACAATTGAGATTAATAGTGTTCATTACCTAGTCAGACATCTGACCTACACAAATTTGAAAGTATTTATTTTTCTTGTTTGTGAAAAAAGAGGTAAAAATATGAAGGTAGTGGAGAGAGCTGGTTTATGTCTAGATTCTGCTATAAAGGTATTATTTAGGTTACTCTAAGGTGCATTTCTATTGGTTTTACAGTACATGCCACTGAGCAGACATACAGTAACTGAATTGTTTCAGCATACCCAAATAACATTGAAATAGACTTAATTGTTGAGCTGGAGGAAAACCCATGTGTCTCCTGAGACTATTAGTGTCATTTAAAAAGCTAAATGTATCATAAAACCTGTCTTTAACAGAATAAAATTGTACAGACCAACACAATTTTAGCTAATGTTTTCCACATTTCTTGGAGGTTGGGAAAAAAAGGTTTAAAAAAACTCAGCTGTAAAGCAGAATTGATGCCATTTCTGAAATGTGCTTCAGGGCTGCAAGGCCTCTAAAGGCCTTGTCTTACCTTTCTTACTCCATTGCCTTGCTTTGTAAATAGCCAAGGTACAAACAGTCGAACTTAGGGTTTCCAGTGCTTAACAGGAGATGGTTTATATTCCTTTGAAACTTTGGGGTGATCACTGCAAAATGCTTTGTGCAACACTACTTCTTAATGAATCTTCTGGTCAATGCTGTGTTCCCTTTCTCCCCTCTAGCATCAAATAAAAACACTGTCCTATTCATTGAGTCAAGAACTGACCAGATAGCTCAGTGGTTTGGGTATCTGGATGTGGAGTCAGGTTGAAGATTTATTTCCCCACTGTGCCTCCTGGGAGAAGAGCAATGGGCAAGCCGCACAGTCCCAGGAAGCTCCTAGAATTATGTAATGTCAATCACTTCTGTGTATTCTCTACCTAGACAATCCTGGGGTCACAATAACTCAGAATGGAACTGACGGCATGTGATTCTCATTAATTCACTGGGTTTGGTCAAGAGGGAGGTGAAGGGAAAGGAACAGAAGAGACAAGGAAACATCATGGCCATACAGCTGCTTACTGCTTTGGAAATCTGAATGACAGAGGTGTCTTTACTATGTTGCAATTTGGATTTTTGTTGAATTTAATTTCATTTAATATCTACACTTGTGCTGAGTGCCTAATTTTGTTGTTGTTCTGTCGACTATGTCTAATACTCCTTGTGAATTTTATGTGAGATTCCTATACTTTGCCCAATCACTTAACAGAGTGATGTTGTTGTTTCAGACAGGAAATCAGAGGTGGGCAACATGTAGCCTAAAAGTACTTATCCCAGAACTCCTGCCCTTCAACACCTCCCAATTTGTATTTTTTTTAAAAAAACATTGATACAAAAAGTCCTCTTGTGTGCTCTAAGGGCATGTAGATAGTTTGTGTGTACTGAGACACTCCACCCTGAGCATTCTTGGAAGTCCCCTCGTTCCCTATTTTTTTTTTTACTGTAATATCCCTTTTTTGGTAAAACAAATTTGGGAAGCATGGAGAAATAAATATGTGAAGCTCTCAAACCATTGGAGTTTGCCCATTCCAGCAGTAAATTGTATGGGGGAAGGAGGAAGAGTGGCAGCAAGCCATTGGCTGTTCTCCTTTTTGGATAATCAACGTTGTGTGTCCCAGGGAGTCTGCTTTGTAGCTCGTAAACTAATTTGATGGGCTCAAGCACAGTGGACAATGCAGTCTCATCAGCAGTGACATTTTCTACATGAAATAAGGGGTCTTCTTTTCCTTTGACCTTTCATGAGAATACAAAGCTCACTGGACAAAAATCATAGGAAAAGGTGAAATGGATTGAATTGATAAAAGAGACCACAGTCTTTAGTTTTCAAAATGATGGGACATTCTGGTGGTCATTGATTTGTAGAGTTGTCATCAACTGGAGGCAACTTGATGGTGTATAACAAAAACAGCAATGGATGAGAGGAAAGGCTCCTTATCTGTTTGTCAGTTTCTTAGTTCTTTCACAGACAAAACTTAGTCTAAGTTTTAGAACTGTGTTTTGTTTTACAAACAAAGCTGTGAAATGTGAGCAGGGGTGGAAATAATCTGAAACGCATCAGTGGCACATCACATGATCTAGGATGTGTGCACATCTTGTCAGAATCCGGCTGTCCCATTCAAGGCCGTCCTCTTCCAGTTCCAGAGACCCAATCTCTTTACGGGAACTGTAGACCTTGTCAGCTCTATGGGAGAGCCGGTCTGCATTAACAGAACTCTTACTATGCTCAAGCAATGAAGCAAACAAGAGAAGTTTGGTAGCTAGGCCTTGTGTGTGTGGTGTCACCTTCTGTTAAGAAAGAGACGATCTTCAAGTAAAAACAGTAGCTTTATTGTAGTAGGCTTCATAAAGGATAATCCAGAAAAGCGTAAATAAATTCAGTAACAATAGGCAGTCCAAAAACAGTCCAATCACTCTAGGTGATCATTTTGAAGAAGCAAAAAGGCATGGTCCCTCAGCCAAAGATGTTAACCCATAGACATCCAAAAGCAAATTCTCCCTGCTCTCCCCAAGATGGAGATTCTGCAGTCAAGTGGAGCACTTTCTAACCAGTGGTGGGATCAGTGATGGGATGTCAAAAATTCTACTACCACGCCATGATGTCATGGACGTCATGGGCGTGGCCAATGTCATGACTTCATGATGTCATGGGTGGAGCCAATGTCATGACATCATGACATTGTGGGCAAGGCCAAAAATAAAATAAATTAAAAAAAAACACGCACACAGACCCGTAAATAACTTAAAGAAATAAAATAAAGAAATAAATAAAATAAAAATTAAATAAAAGTACAGCCACCCACCCAAAACACAGATAAATCACCCACCCACCTTAAATATAAAAGCCTCACTTACCTTCCTTGGCGCCGACGAACCTCCATGTGGCCCGGGGCCACCCGGCAAGACATGCTGCCCCTGACTGCGGCCGTTTCCTCCTATGAAGGCCACGGCCGGCCCTGCAGCCGCCGGCCACGGCTGCCACAGCCGCCTGCAGCCACTGGCCAGCCACCGAGCTCCCACGGGCATGTTGGTGCCTGCCTGGGCCGTCCGCCCGGGCCGCGCCCTCCTAGGGACTTGGGCCCAACAAACCCCCATGCCCTGGGTAAGCCCGGTGAGGCTCGCCACTGCCGCATCCTCCTCCGCCGGGCGCCTGCAGCTTCCTCGGGCCGGTGCCTTTTCGGCCCGGCTCTGGCTGTGGCCACTCGCGGCCAGCGCCTGCGGGCAGCAGTGGGTATGGTGGCAGAAGAATTTTTTTTAGTGCGCATGACCAGAAACTCAATTTGACGCATGCACAATGCGTCAGATTGAGTTTCTGCGCATCCGCAGTCAATTGGAGCAAAATTTTTTTTCTTTCGGTGAGGCGTCCGGAACCAGATGCCTCAAAAATGGTTTACCCTCCCGGAGAACCCTCCGGGATTGGTCCTACCGGTTCCAGGGAACCGTCTGGAACCGGGGACATCCCATCACTGGGTGGGATGTCAAATTTTTTTACTACCCCACCGTGATGTCATCACAGTGTGGGTGGAGCTGATGTCATGGGTGGGGCCAAATAATAAATAATAAAATAAAATAAAAATAAGCACATACGCCCTTCAACCCACCCACCCACCCATAACACAAACCCATAATTAAATTAAATTAATTAATTAATTAATAAAATAAAATAAAAATTACATTAAAATACACCCACCCACCCAAAGACCCACCACCCACCCCAAACACAAACCTGTCACTTACCTGTTAGTATAAGTGCCTGGGCAGCACCATGTTGCAAGGTGGATATGGTCATCATACCGGTTTTCTAGGATAATATGCCTTAATGTAAATGTATAACAGCTGTACCTCTTTAAGGGTTCTCCAATTGGAACAGCACAGGTGTAGCTTATTGATAAGGTAACTCCAAGACTTTGCTTAAAAACCCCAAGCCAGGACTATCGGCCACCAGGCCTTTTTAGGAACTGTGGTAGTACATCAATATAGGTAAAGGTATTAAATACACATTAAAATACACACAGACACACCACATCCAAAGGTGAGTCACTTACCCTGTGGAGCAGGCTATAGGGAGCTTCAGGCTAGCAGCTTCTCTTCCTCCTCTCCTCTTGGGAGGACAGCAAGGAGGCCATACACACATTCCAAGCACTGTAGGCATGCATGCACACCAAGTGCTTGGCATGCATGTGCAGTGGGGGAACCAGTGAAAAGGTAAGCCCTGAAGGTGGTTCCCCCCCCCCCCAATAGCTGCTACCGGTTCTCTGGGACACAGGGGAAAGTTAGTACCGGTTCTGGCGAAATGGTGCGAACCTGTTACATCCCATCACTGATTCTAACCAATCAGGGTACACTCCTATTGAAACAGAAAGTTTCTCAAAACATGGGAACATGTAGAGGCAGTGTCTCTGTGGTAGCCACAATAAGGCTAACTACAGATAAGGGATAGGAACACTGAACTGAAAACAAGCCGTCTCATGACACATAGTCTTGTGAGACAGAGAGGAAAGGATTTTTGAGGCCTAGTGGAACTAGGTCCCCTCCAGGCTTTAGGAACGTGAGAAAAGAGATGTTGTCTCATGACACATCTCACTTACCACCAGGTAGAAAACAAACCATTTGTTTTTGCTGGGAGCATAAATGTTAATTAATTTGCATCAGATATTTGTACCATGTACACAAACAATGGCTACTTCTCATACAGTGCATGCTCAAAGTTTGTGTTCCTTGTCCTGTTAGAGCTTATGCTTAATTTTTTTTTCTAGTTGAAGGTAGTAGGCACCAGGAAGCAAAGAAGTATTAATGCAACATGAGTTAGTTCAATAAAAGAAGCCACAGCCTTAAGTTCACAAGATCTAAGCAGATCTTAGAAACCTCTGGAGATTATTAATTCACAGGGTTGCCATAGGTGAGAAGCTATGCGATGGCATATAACAGAAACAACAACTCCAATAAAAGTCTTTGTAGTTGCCATGTGTGTAAATTTTCACTTTAGGAAACTGTTGGCAGTCTACAATTGAGTCTTCATGCATTGATCATTGATCTGTGAAAAGCACTATGAAGAAGATATTCTGTGCAGTTGTACACTACTGAAAAAGTGTGAAGTAATGTGTATGTCAACAACAACAAAAACCACCCACATTTCCAGTTGCATTATAAAAGGTACTTGAGGTCTTTTGCCAAAAACCCCTAATTCCGCCAACAGAATTTCTACCTAGTAGCCTTCAATTAGATCAAAGTATGAGTGATTCCTTCTGGATATGACCAGGGATTGTTAGTTACATTTTGTCAGAGTTACACATTTCAATTGCTATTACTGTATATTAGAATACTGTACAGTGGTACCTCGCTTAAAAAGCATAATGTGTTCCACAGAATTGCTCTTTAACTGAGTTTGCTCTTTAAGCGAAACACCATTGTAAGTCACCAATTTGGGGGGGGGGATTGCAAACACTGATTTATTTGTTAAGCAAGTTTTTGGTTGGATTTAGTTGTTAAGTGAAGAGACCATTCAGAGGAAATTCTGTTCTTTCAGCGAGTTACTCTCTAAGCGAGGCGCTCTGTATGGGAGGTTTTACCGCACAGGGAATGCAATAATTTTATTTAAACCTGATTTAAACCTGAACTTGAGATTCTTTTCTTGGAGAGAAGATAGTTGATTTATCTAAACTTGGAAAAAAAATTAATATATTGCTTTTATTTATTTATTTATTTATTTATTTATTTATTTATTTATTTGTTCCAACTTGTTATCCCGCCCCAATCGGGTAAACCCAACTCTGGGCGGCTTACAATACAGATTTAAAAATACATAGCTTAAAACCATCGTTCATAAGTCAGTAAAACCAGTAGGGTAGTCCCACGTACCCCATATATATCACTTAACTATTAACAATTAAAATGTGAATTAATACAATATTAAAAATTAAGCTAAAAAGAAATTAAACATTATCAGATTACAAAAATTTTAAAAGAACAAGGGCAGGAGTAAGGAGGCAAGAGCAGAGGGTGGCTGTCTCATCTGATCAGCCACCCAACATGAGATCCAACATTCTTTGATCCCCAAACTTGCCCTGCCAGCCAGGTTTTAAGGCCCTTCCGGAAGGGCAGGAGCTCTGTCTGTAGTCGTAGCTCAATTGGCAGGAGGTTCCACAGGGCCGGGGCGGTCACGGAGAAGGCCCTCCTCCTAGTGCTAGAGAGGCGCGCCTCTCTAGCTGATGGAATTACAAGAGAGCCTCTCCGATCCGCCCTGCTGATTGATTGCTGAAAGTGATATTTTGGAGTTGGCATATAATTTTTAGTTCAGCTCATCTAGAGGACTCAAGCTAGGTTGCAGTTTAAGAATTAGACAACATTCTATTTTATGATGATTAGGCCAAAACAGAACCCCAGTGTAGTGTAATGGATAAAGTAATGAACTTGGATTCAGGATACCTGAGTTCAATTTCCTAGTTCTGCTGTGGAAACTCTGGAGATGTGGAACTGTTAAAACCACTCCTTAAATACCTCCGTTACCTTGAAAACCCAATTAGGGTTGCCGTAAGTCATTTGCAACTTGACAGCACATAGCAGGCAAGAAACAAATATATAATGTATGTATAGTATAATTTCTTGCCAATTAGATCTTAAACCTGGTGACCAAAACCCACCCATCAGAAAGACTTCATTCCGGTTGTTGTTGTTTTTCTCAGTTAAGATGCTCTGCATTTTATATGTTTTTACTCTTTTTGGGTCTTTCAGGTTTATCCTGACTAAGATAAATAATGGCATTGCTATTCCAGGGTGTTGGGGGGAGAAACAGATGCAAAAGTACTCCTTTTATACTGTCATGCACACAAAAGGTTGTACCTGTTTTGAAAAAAGTTGAAAATAGAGTGGCAAAATATGAAGAGCAAAGACAAACATTAGATCAAATCTCTTCAGAAGTAACAAAATTTTCTTTTTACCTGTCTTCGGTTTTCACTGGAATTTTATTTCAACTATCATGGAAGCTATTTTGAATAACTTCTGTTAACATAGTTGTTATTTTTACAAGTTTGGTTACTATGGAAATACATGATGTAATCCTTTATTTCCATTACAATTGTTACTATTTCTTCCACCTAACCAGCCATAGTTTTCATTTTTCCTTCTCTGTTAGTCCGGTTAATTTTTTAGAAACCTTCAAACTTCACGATATAATTATCCATTTGGATGGTGCTTTTCTTCAGCAAGTTACTTTTCCTTCTAACTATATCCCTTGTCATGACTTCCCCATTACAGTCATGTGTGAAAGGAAACAATTGTAATTTCCTCATGGCAGCCTATTAAAATGAAGTTTGAGCCTGTAAATCATTGGAAGGAAGACATTACTGAGACTGAAATTATTGTTTATGTCTAGCTTGAAAGTTAGTATGTTTAGTTCTGGCTTTGTAAAAGAAAAAGAGCACAAAGGTCTAGCATAGAACCTTCTTTGGAACGAAATTTGCCAAACAAAGGCTGTCCTTGGTTTTGGGTGTATGTGTGTTTTAGATCCAATTTTGCAAAATGAATGACTCCTACATGTTCTAAATTTGGGTACAATATGAGCCTTTTTGCTGTACAGTTAACAAATGGAATACAGATGTTATAAGCTGCTTTGCGTAGCTTCCCAAGTGTATTTTTACAGGGGTTCTGGCATAAGAACTGCCTCAGTCCATATAACAGAACAGGATGGTCTTTCTTATTTCTCTGATACTCCCTTATTTCTCTGATACTCCCTCAACCACATAGTCACATATTATTCACATATTATTCATTGTATTTGAGCCTACTTCACTACATATTTCTTTGTGTAGATACAAATTGAATTCAGGAGTGGGTAGGCTATTTATTTATAGATCCTGATTTTATGTAACAAGGATTTCTGACCTACCTTTCTAAAAGAAAAAAAGGTCATGCAAGGTGGTTCATGAAAGTGTTGACTAAACAGTACTAGGTAGGACAAACTTTCTGTGTCATATCTCAACTTCCATAGAAATTATAACTCGAAGAATAATTTCAGAAATAGGTTCCATTCTGTTTTTGAACTACATTTTTTTACTAGAAGAGCCATAAATACATGGACATTTGTCAAAATACGATTTGTATTGCTCTAGTCAGATCCTATGAGTATCGCACAATAGTATTGTAGTATGAGGGGTTGGACTGTCTTTCTTTGGATCACTATTTATCAGCCAGAATTGTATAGGTGTTTTTGTATAACTTGCCACAGGTAATTGTGGCTAATTGACGAAGTGCTTGGAGGTTATTTAGATTGCACAATTGAGTCTGTGACCCTATATAGAACTAAGGTATCCTTTTGCACCTCCCCAAAGCTTCAATTAGCTCCTAAACAAATGCCAGTAGGATTCTGGCCTTCTTGTGGTTAATGAAATATTTGAACCTCCTCCCATTTCCTGATGTTCAAAATTTGCAAAAGTTAAGCAAAATTATTTCTCAAATACTGTACAGGACATTCTAATATAAGCTTGAAATTTAGACACTGATTTTTTTTTGTTTGCACTGTTTATCTTGACTAAAACAGCTGTCAGAAAAAGCTGCTCAGCTTCAGAAGGTTTATAAATTAATACACACACCCTTCCAAGAATTGTATCAGGTATTTCTTGCAAACATATCTGATGTGACTTAAGTTTGAGCAAGTAATTTTCAAAATGGGAAAAAAATGATGTACATAGTATCTGTGAACAAATGGTTCTCAAGTTTTCTGTGCCAGAACTTAGTCAAAGTACAGTATTAGTAAAGGTAAAGGTAAAGGTCACCCTTGCTCGAAAACCAGTTGTATCCAACTCTAGGGTTCAGTGCTCATCTCTGTTTATAAGCCGAAGAACCAGGACTGTCTGCATCTGCAGACATCTCCATGGACATCTCCTAGACACTAGAGTTCACGGAATGCTGTTTACCTTCCCACCGAAGTGGTCCTTAGTTATCTACTTGCAATTTCTTGCTTTCAAACTGCTAGGACGGCAGAAGCTGGGACAGAGACAGGAGCTCATTCCATCGTGCAGTACTCGGGTATTGAACGGCCTTCCAGCCAGCTTCTTAACCACTTGAACCACTGCAGTCCCCTATTCAAAGTACAGTAAAACCTCATATAGCACTAAAACCTGGTTCCACAAGTCTTCGTGTTATATGATTTTTAGTGTTATCTGATCCTCTATGGGATCCATAGAGATACATTGTAACCACACAGGCTTTCGTGGTTGTTATCTGAAGCATCCCATAGGATCTTAATGTTATCTGATGCAATTCTTCCCCCCAGATTCCTTAATGTTATGCGATTTTAGTGTTATTCGATACTAATGTTATATGAGGTATTACTGTATAACATTGTTCAAATGAGGTACGTTGGAAATAATTATAAATATTTTAAGAATGTACACATTTAGAAATTCATTTTAATATTGTTGTTTAATGTGCACACTTAAAATAGTACAATTAGTTGTTGGAATATTTTTCTGTTTTCTACTATAACCAGGCAGACAATTAATAAGATGTTAAAAGGGGGGGATTACATTAACAAAATACTTGTAATACAGAAAGCCAGATGAAATAGTCAGAAGCATTATAATACCAGGGTATGTGACCCTTGCCTTTTCTCATTATTCAGCAGACTGTTGCTAGGTGATATGGGCCTTAAAGATGCCCTGACGTTTTGATCTCTTATTGTAAGAGGTTTCAGATTAAATGTGCATACCGTATTTGAAAGCAAACACTCCACTACTGACAGACTTTTCAAAAATATGTAAGAAAAATTAATGACTCTCCAGTTGCAAAACAAGCTGGATGCATTCCCCCTCCCCCTAGGGTAGAGGAACAAGGTTCTGCTTTTTGGGCTTCAGCAACCAATAGTTTGTGAAGCTGTATTCCTTCAATCACAATTTAGGAATGGAGAAATTGTCCAAAAGTAACACTCTGAAAGTAACTTGAATTATGCAGTACTCTTGACTGTATTGGGTGCCATGAGAGTTACTACCTTCCTGGTAAATTTGTATTGTATTGTTGCCTTAGTGATCATGTTGGCCATGTGGTGTAAGATGACAAGTTCAAATTAGTAATAAATGCAGGGAGGATAAAATATTAAGCAGATGGCCTTGAAAAAAAAAGAAAAGAAGTTAGTGATTTTGTTTATTGCAGTCATGATTGCTTTACTTGATGTGAAGTGCTCGCTGTCTATATTTCAGCTGAAATGGCTGAATGTTAGAAGTGCCCCATATTTAGAATGGTCTACATTGTTCTTCGCCCCCTTGTGACTTATTGGTTAAGACATTGAGATTGATGCCTGGAAGTTTGGCAGGTCAGCAGTTTGAGACCCGAGTGCTGTATGATGGAGGGGGACTCCCATTGTCTGCCCCAACTTCTGCCTATCTAGTGTTTCAAAAGCAAGAAAATGCAAATAGAATAATAGGCACCACTTCAGTGGGAAAGGTAACAGCATTCTGTGCACTCCTGTGTCTCGTCATGACTTCCACATGACCATGAAAACGTCTGCAGACACAGACAGTGTTGGCTCTTTGGCTGTAAACAGAGATGAGCACTGCTCCCTAGAGTAGGACATGGCTGACTTTCGAACAAGCAAGACCTTGACCTTGACTTTGACATATTTCCGTGTCATTCTCTAAGACTATGTCCAATGATTGGAGTCTCACTTAAAACAGCAAGACCAACATCTAATTTTAATAGGATCAAATAAACACATAATTCAAAATGAAAAACAACAATTACAATGGAAGAATCAATTAATTTTGTAAAGAAAAAGTATGGCAAATATATTTATCATACAACAACATTAAACAAACAATATAACGTTTCTCTTGATCTATCAGCTATATACAGTTTGGATTCAGGAGACATACCTCAGGTATTATACCCACCCATGTTGTCTGGCTGGGCATCCTACTACGGTAATGGAGTAGACCGTAAGCCAGTGACTCAATGCCGAGTGTCAGGCAGTGGTTAACTAACCTGATTTCCTAAAGGGTCCAACGGCTATGAGGAGATGAGCCCCTTTAGGTGGGGTGGTCACCCTCAGTGGAGGAAATGTTACTGGAAACCATCATATTGGCCCAACGGCAAAATGAGCGGAGGAGGAACTCTGATTTCCAACAGTCATGGAGGCAGAAGAGGCCATGCCAGATGGACTGGCTGTGAAGGCTCACCTTGTCCATATCTTCAAAGCTGCGGCAGTCCATTGCAGTCCCAGTGTTAAATCCTGCATGTCGCACTTCATGTGTGCCATGGAGAATGGCTCCGAGATCATAGTGGTCATGTCATGGCAAGATGGGATCCACCTTAAACAAATTCATGCCAATTACATTTTTCCTGCTTCAAACATTCTCGGATACGAGTTGAAGTCAACGATTATACCACCCATATCAACCTTGCTAGGTTTTAAGTATTTTTTGTGAGGGGGAGGCCATGCATGAATGTTTGATGTAGATGTTGAAAAAGGCCTTTTTGATGGTGGCTTCCAGGCTGTGGAATTCCCTTCCAGGGGAAACTGTGCAAAGTCCTTTCTTTTCAGACCAGCTTTTAATAGGTAAACTGTCACTCAGGAGGAATTTAACAGGGGAGATGTCTTTTAAAATAAGCTTTTAAATGTGGTTTTTAAAGTGATATTCGTCCTTGTTTTAATGTCTGTGTTTTTAAAAATAATCTGTAATCCAAGGCAGTGTGGAAATTAACTGAACAAATCAATAAGACTGCATTCTCCACCACCTCTTGCTGTTTCCAAGGGCACAGATAAAGTCCAGCTTTCTGGGTATATTCTGACTCCTTTTGAAACCACTTTGGTCCGTCACCAACACTGGCTGATTGTGTAAACAGTAGGGGCGGAGGCAGCAGATATGGGAAAGGTGAGTTTCCCCTCTAGCTGTCTTAGGACCTGTACTCAGTTCTGAAACAGATATGCCCAAAACATTTTGCCCATTTTCATTCCATGCATGACTGTGGATTTCACTCAATTACTAATAGAAAATTTCTTATAGATGGGCTAACCAGGTTTACCTATCAAATCTTCCTCATAGTAATACTCATAAAACTTAAAGTTTAATTTTAACAGTTTTATATTTGAGGTCTTTAGGTAGTGTTTGTGTTTTTATTGTGATGTCTTTTATTACTTGTAAACCGCCCTGAGTCACTTCGGTGAGAAGGGCAGTGGATAAATAAGAACAAATAAATAAATAATAAATAAATGTATGCTATGCTTTTAATCATTGCCCGCTGTCCCTTCATAGGATCCATGTGAAGCCTTGAAGGCATTGATCTACATTGTATTTAAGTTGGAAACAGTATCCTACATCCTATCCTGTGTAGGGAGATCTAAGTAAATGTCTTGGATTGTGGCTCCTAACACTATGCTCAACTCAAGGGTGTCATCTTCATGTCATCTCAGTTGGCCAGAAGGACTCACCTAATGGCTAACACCCATAGGGCCTCCCATACACTGTCAATCAGCTGGTTTCCCAGCATTTAGAATGGCATCGGTAGGTTGGCTAGGAAGCAAGGCTTTTGTCAGTTGCACTCTTGGTTGCTGAAACATGTCCTTGCAAACAGTAAAGTGGTACCTTCTTTATTCAATGACAGTCACTTTGTTATATGGTGTTTTTATTACCATCTCTCTCTTCTTCCATTCCCCAAGCTGCTAGAGGTGCAAGATAGTTGATGTTCAACCTAGAAATGAACTTTCTTTTAGGGACACCTTCCTAACATATAAACTCTTAAACCATTGGGTAAACAATCCCATTCCTTCAGGTTATTTTATTGATGGATAATTGTTTTATTGTCTGATGCTTGTACTGTTGCCCCCCTTTTCTTTCCAATGTTTATTGCTTTAGTGTAGTCACAGATTTGTAGCTTTTATGTTTCACTGTGTTAACTCTTTGCTTGTTTAACTTTTTTGCTTAAAGGAAGCATAAAACTCTTACAAATAAACAGAAAATTAACCTCAGCTTATATATTTTGTAAACAACTGAGTCTTTGAGAGTCATAGACTCAGAGAGTCTTGTTTCATAATTTCTTAGGACAATTAACTTTTCAAACAAATAGTGGATCCAAATATTACTTGTTTCCAGAGATAAATGTCCTAAGAAATTAAGAAACATGATCCTCTGAATTCTAGATGTAAGAGAAAATATTGTGCAGTAATACCTCGCTTAAAGAGGAAAATGTGTTCCACGAGATTGCTCTTTAACCGAGTTGCTCTTTAAGCGAAACAAATTTTCCCATAGGAATCCATTGAAAACCAAAATTTTGTTCTGGACCTCAGGAAAAAACCCACAAAAACCTTTTTTTTTGTTGTTCAAAATTATTTATAAAGTGCAGTTAAACAGCATAAATAGCAAGCAAGCGAGAGAATTCTGTGACCTCCTTGCTTCCCTCCCCCTCTCCCTCCAGTGTTGTGAGAGGCTGTATCGCTTGTCCCCTCTGCCATTTCGGCAAGTCGCTGGACGAGACAGCCTCTCGACAATTGTGGGGAGGTGCTTTTGGCAATAGGAGCGCTTTCCCACAGGGAAGCGCTTCTATGTCCAAAAGCACTCCTCCGCAACTGGCAAAAGTCTGTTTTCGCTAAGCAAGTTGTTGCTCGTTCAGCGAAGCAGACATATTCTCAAAAAACCTCCTTGTTAAGCGAGTTACTCGTTATACGAGTTACTCGTTATGTGAGGTATTACTGTATAAGTTTTCTTTATCAGATGTTGGGCAAAAGACCCTCCCCACTGCAACTTACTTGCCACCTGTCCAACTAGCCAGATATGTTTTTGTGGAGACACAGCTGGAAGAAAAAGAGGAGCAATTTTATATTGTTAGCCGTCTGTTTACGGAGCACTGTATGTGAATCTCAAAGTTTCACAAACTATGTTCCACGGAACACTAGTGGACTTCAATTACCTAGAAGCCTAAGTCAGTACACTGGCTGATCAGTGCTTTGGGAGATTGACTTAGGCTTCTGGGAATTGAAGTCCAAAAACTATTCAACTAATCTAATCTCCACAAAGTACATTCTATGCCAATGCTATATTGTGCTATTTTGGAATTTAACAGATGTCAGTTAGGTTATGAAAAGTCCATTTTTTAAACACAGTATTCATAAATGCAGTTAAAGAGTAATCTAGTTTTGAAAAAATAGCATTGCTTGCTTTCAACAAAACTTTATTCAGAGCAAACAAGCCAAATAAAGTTAAATCCACTTATGAAACAGACTTGATTAAAAATGTTATGTAATTTGAAATCTCTGCTTGTGTTTGAGGAACTCCTTTCTTGTGTCTAAAAAATAAATGCAGGACATCCACATTCTACTTGTCCCTGTTTTAAAAATGTCAGTACATTGTGATCTTTTTTCAGTGCTCCTTTTCCTAGACCATTCTAAAATTAAAATGAGCTTCAGGAAGAACCATGGAGCTGTCACTTGATGTAACATTCTTGGCTTCAGGAAGAATGAGTGGATGTCAATTCAGATAACTCTATGGAGGTGCCACATTCTGCTCCCTAAACATGAGCAGGGACACTTCAGTGGGAAGGTAAACAGCACTCCATGCATTCTGGTGTCTAATCATGCCTGCCACATGACCACAGAAACATCTGCAGAAGTACACAGTGCTGGCTCTTCGGCTTTGAAACATAGATGAGCACTGAACCCTAGAGTTGGATACAGCTGGCTTTCGAGCAAGGGAAACCTTTACATTTACCTTTTAAATGCCCAGTTAGCACCTAACTAATACTGAGTTAAACTTGCAGAAGCCTGTAGAAGTCAAAATGGAACTTGTTTTTTCTGGAAGGTCATATATACCGGTATATAATAGACTTATTTATTTATTTATTATTTATTTATATTTGTTTATCGCACTCCTCCCCAAAGGGACCCAGGGTGATTTACAACAATTATAAAACCATTTAAAAGATTTAAAAACTTTTAAAACTTTAAAAACTTAATATTAAAAGCTAGAAATTGTAACATAGGCATACTGGGGTCAAACCAACCAATTGGCTGGGGAAATTGAACCATCCACTCCCCAGACCAAACCTGCCAGCCAGGTTTTCACTTTTTTGATTACAGGTCCCAAAATGCCTATGGCTTCATTGCATTCTGCACAATTTTCAACCAGC
This sequence comes from Furcifer pardalis, assembly GCA_030440675.1. Lineage (NCBI taxonomy): Eukaryota > Metazoa > Chordata > Lepidosauria > Squamata > Chamaeleonidae > Furcifer > Furcifer pardalis. The sequence continues at coordinate 110,895,443 of CP126891.1, read as the reverse complement.
TCTTCACACAATGTTCAGCTGTTTGCAACCCAGCTAGGAATGGGCTTTCCTTCAATTGTCACTTTTACTTTATACATTGTAGAAACAATTTGGTATAAGTTCTCTGTGGACTTTTATAGCAGGGTGAAAGGCAGTCTTTCTTCAATGGCTTTTCATGGAGGAAGTCCTCTACAAAAGGGGGTGGTTGAGAAATGTCAGGTGGAACAAGCCTAAAATCTGCTTAAAGGCTGACCAACTGGATAATACAGCAACCATACATACCTGGCCTCATACTTGTTCATTTTGCACAATCATGTTTAGAGTCTGTAGAGATGTAAATTCATTGTTTTCTGCTATGTCCTATAACTATTTCTTTTAGATGGAAATTCTCCATAGACTAATGAAGGTTGTTAAAGACAATCATGCATGAATGACCTACTTTCCAGGTCAGTATTGATAACTAAAACCATGTAATTAAATATTGATAATTTAAACCACCTGTGTTGCGTTTTTGTCATGATCCCCTTGTTATCATACTCCCCCCCTTGATACACAGAATAGTTGGATGGTGAAAAATCTGCTACATTGCATAACTCTGTTCTCAAGGGAAGAGAATAAAAAAGAAGGCTGAAAGGCTAGTCCAAAGTCAGATCTTACACTGTTACAGCGATGCTAGGGCTACAAAGAAAGGCAGCTAATGAGCAATCTAGGGCTTGGCTAAATTGTGAAGTTGGAAGCAAATAAAGCTGGGAAGCAGTCTATGAACAGATGAGTCTGTCACTGAAAAAAATGAGATACTCATAGTGAAAAGGCAGCCTAGAATATCTACTCTATTGGCCTGGTAGGTTCCCTTAGATTCCAACACATCACTTAATCTTGGCCCATGACCAGTGATAGTGTTGCTGTATAACTAAAACCAAGGCAACAGTTCTCTTTGCTAGAAACTTAGGCTGTACTTCCATAGTGACTTATTGAAGACTTCAAGAACACATTCTGGCCCCAGTATTGGTCCATTCTTATTTTGCTGTCATGGTCATATTCATAATTATTTGCCATTTCTCAAAAACTTCAGAAAAATGGAAATGGTTGTTTCATTTTAATATTTTTAGTGAGCTTATGTATTCATTCCTGGTAATCTTCTTGTGACCTCACTATATTTTTATCTTCAAAATACCAAAGAATGCTTCACCATAAAAATGCATTCCCAATATTTTAGGCTTGGTCTTTGCTCCTTGAAACACATGGTTAAGCTATCCATAGTACTTGGATATCCTTTAGAAAATGAACTGTATGTCTGCTTTAAAATAATAGTGAAACACAACACAATAGATTATTTTTCTATTATTGACATTTAGGAATTTTCCAGCATTCATTATGCATCTCAAAAATAGATGTTTTTTTAAAAAAATCTCAGTCTTCTTTTGCCCTATTGTATTTGCCTTGCAATACCACAAGTATAAATGATGCATAGTGATGTCCCTTTTTGTAATTGCTTTACATTTAAAATCAATTAGAAGCTTGCTAATTACAGGCTAGCAACTTTGGGTCAGGATTGAGATCACAAACTGAACAGATAAAGGGCATATATTATACATCTTCAGTTCCACAGAGGCCACATTTATACTGTAGGTGGAGCGGCAATTAATACTACTAGTGACAAGGTTTTTTTTAAGTGCACAAACAGAATATTTATTTATCCTTAAAGAGTCCAAATGCCAGGTGTAGATGGTTCCAACCAACGGATGACTACATGACTGTGAGATACAGTTTTGGCTGTTGCTTTTACTATTTAATCTGAGTGGCCAACTTCAGTTCTTTCTTCCATTGTAGGCAAGTACCCAAATTCTCAGCCTGAGAGAGAGAGAGAGAGAGAGAGAGAGTGAGTCTTTCCCTGTGTGTGATTCAACCTTGTTGGTTGTTGAGCATTCATGATAGCTCCCTTTCAAGAAGAAAAGTTGATGCATATAAATTGCTTAAATGTTTATACACTACTAATTATTGCCAGCATGTGTAGAAGCTCAAATGTTGGGGTCAGGAAGGAATCTTTCAAGGATGCTTTATAATAAGGATGTATAATGATTTACAGGCAAGAACCCCCTGTTGTAGCTGGGCCTGCTAATGGTGAAGGATTATGGGAGTTCCAATTTGGAAACAGTACTCATCCTTATTTTATGATGAAAATTGATAGTTATACTGTATAGTCAAACCTCGCATAAAGAGCACCTTGCTTAAAGAGTAACTCGCTTAAAGAGAAGAATTTTCTCTGAATGTTCGCTTCGCTTAACAAATAAAACCAATCAAAAACTCGCTTAACAAATAAATCAGGGTTTGTAATCCCCCCCATCAGACGTAACAATTGGTCACTTACAATGGTGTTTCGCTTAAAGAGCAGTCATGTGGAACGCATTATGCTCTTTAATCGAGGTACAACTGTACTCTGTTTCTTCAGTTGTAACTTATTCCAAATCTATGCTTCTATCCTGAGAGAATTTTTTTTAAATGATAGCTGAGATTCTCCAGAAGGAAATGTTACTGCTCAAATACCAGTTGTTGTTGATTGTACCCAGCTTGCCATCTGTGGCTTGGCATTCAGAGTAACCATGAATATAATGCCATGTTATTAATTTGGTGTAAAATATTTACACAGTGTTGTCTACCTTTTAACAATATTATGACATGCTTCTAATATGGTCTTTGGTGCTATTTCAGTACGTTGTCACCCATAACTTGAAATAATGCTGTTTGAGCCTTTATGGCATTGTGTGAGAACCTGGTTTTTCTTGGCATGGATTCTGGCATTTATTATTTTTTAGAATGCTAAAAACTTTTCATAGAATGTTCCACTCCATCTGTGGAGTAAACAGAGAGACCAGGCATTGGGCTGTCATATTGAGTTTGCTCAACATACTTGCATGTCATTTTACTGGTTGGTCTGTACCAAAGTGGAACTGCTGCCACTAGCTCTGTTGCATTTTGGAGCCAGGAATTTTATTTCATTATGGGGTGGTGGTGGTGTTTTTGTTAAGTCAGAAGCCATCTAGTTAAACATCTGTTAATGCTTCCTTCTGGCCCCTCCCCATCCATCCCCACGGTACAAGGAGGTTCAGGAGAATATTTGCTTTTCTCTCCTGCTTTCCTTCTTCTCTACATCAAAGATAGTAAAATATCCTTTCTTTAACTTAACAGCTTCTGTTCCCCTGGGAAAGGTTCATTTTCTGGCTAACAAACATTTTAAAATTGTGACTCCTGCAAACTCACATTTTTACATGAATACGTAAATGGATATTTTTGTTGTTGTTCAGCCGCACAGTCGATTCCGACCCTTTGTGACCCCATGGACCACTGTCCGCCAGGCACCTCTTTCCTCCACCATCCTCCTCAACTCGCTCAGCTTTGTGCCCATTGTGTCTACAATACCATCTAGCCATCTCATTTTTGGCCGCCCCCTTCTTCTTTTGCCCTCCACCCTTCCCAGCATCAAGGCTTTCTCAAGCAAATCCTCTCTTCTCCTTTGATGTCCAAAGTACTTTAGCCTCATCTTTACTATTCGACCTTCTAAGGAGCAGTCAGGGTTAATTTCTTCCAAGATTGACCTATTTGTTCTCCTCGCTGTCCAGGGGACTCTCAAAATTCTCCTCCAACACCACATCTCAAAGGCATCTATTCTTCTGCGCTCAGCTTTCCTAATGGTCCAGATCTCACAACCATACATTGCCACCGGAAATACCATTGCTTTGACTATACGAATTTTTGTTTGCAATGTGATGTCTCTACTTTTCACTATGTTCCCCAGGTTTCTCATCGCTTGCCTCCCAAGAATCAGTCTTCTTTTTATTTCATGACTGCAATCACCATCTGCAGTGAGCTTTGATCCTAAGAAAGTAAAATCTGTCACTGCTTCTACTTCTTCCCCATCTATTTTCCAGGGACTGATAGGGCCTGTTGCTATGATCTTTGTTTTCTTTATATTGAGTCTCAAGCCAGCTTTTGGACTTTCTTCTTTCAACCTAATCAGGAGCTTTTTAAAGTCCTCATCACTTTTTGCCATTAGGGTGGTATCATCTTCACATCTCAAATTGTTGATGTTTCTCCCAGCAATTTTGATCCCAAATTGTGATTCCTCCATCCCTGCATTGCACATTATGTGCTCTGTGTATAAGTTAAATAAGCGGGTGACAAAATGCACCCTTGTCTTACTCTTTTTCCTATTCCAAACCACTATGTCCTTCCGTATTCTGTCCTAACTGTTGCGTCTTGATTCATGTACAGGTTTCTCATGAGGGATATAAGGTGTTCTGGTATTCCCATCTCTTTAATTACTTGCCACATTTTGTTGTGGTCCATTTTGTTGTGGATATGCTACTTTCCGCAATTAATTGTAATACTAGGATCAAATAACACATTTGATTTTTACCAATGCCTGCATTTCTTTAAACATGGGCAGACTATCTCCATCATAGTCAGGTGTGTAGGTTGCTTTTATCCCTTTTCAATCTGGGAACTATATCTGTCAGCTGGACTGAAAGATTGTATCTACACACCCAGGTGTGCATTTATTGCCACAAACCATGCCAGGTTTTTTTTTTTAATTAAATTTTTATAGGTATTTAAACAATATAAACATACAATAATAAAGTTAAAAATAAAGAAAGTACAGTAATAAAGAGTTATACAGAAATTACAGAAATAAGAAAATTGAAAAAAAAAAAAGAGTAAATCATAAAATAGGAACATATTTTCTTCCCTTATCTCAATATGAGTACATTACATTAAGGATATATAAGCAACAACGACAGTAATAAAAGAAAATACCCAAACTCTACTCATCCCATATAAAAGCTGCTTAAATCATACTTGATACCATTTTTCAACTCATTCTCTAATACATTTAATTTCCTACACTATCATAAATCACACTTTGTTATCACCCCTGTGGTATTTACAATGTCCAGGGAATTGTACAAACTCATAATTTCCAAAAATCATTTTGTTCCGGTACAGGGATAACTCCTTTCTTCTTAACAGTCACATATTCCACGAAAGGTTTCCAGATTCTCCAAAAATTGTTAACTTTATCTCTACCTTTTTTTATTTTTAACTCGCAGGTAAGTTTATCATTAAGTGCCAGCTCCCACATTTCTTTATACCAATCTTGTATTTTTATCTGAACATCATTTTTCCAATTTCTCGCAATACAAAGTCTAGCCGCTGACAACATCACCGACATCAATTCTTTATTATCATTACTCATGTTGAACTTATCAACCTCCGTTAACAAAACTGTGTCCGGACCCCAGGCGAGCTGCTTTTCTAGTATGTTATTTACTTCCTTTCTCACTTTTCCCCAAAAATTTTCCAAACTTTTACAAGTCCACCACATGTGTATATATGTTCCCACTTCATGTTTACAACGCCAGCATTTATCGCTAATCCTGCTATCCATACGGTGCAGCCCAACTGGGGTCCTATACCACCACCAGATTAACTTGTAATTATGTTCCTTCATTCTAACGGACATGGATCACATAATCCTTTTTCTCCATTTTCTCTTCCAATTTTCCACTGAAATTGTCTCTTTTAATTCATCTTCCCACTTATTTTTTAAAACTTCCTGTATATTTCCACTTTTATTCAAGATTTTATAGATCTTACTTACTACCCCTTTAATACCCATGTCCCCTTTCCTAAGCTTGGTTAACATAATTTCAAATAAGGTCAACTCTCTCTTTAAACTATCATCTGTCAAATATTTCTTATTCCAATTGTTTATTTGGAGGATCTTGAACCAATCTAACTGCATTTGCGAAAATAGCTTCTTTTTCTTTCACTATCCTTACATATGTTAATCCAGTCTTTCAACAAGAGAACCTACTTCTCTACTAATATATTTCTAATCCTACTATCTATTTGTATTGGAAAAGCACTCAAGTCGTCCAATTCTACAACAGGCGAGATACCTGGGGCAAGCTCCTCTTTTATTTTGTTCCATTCTTCTATTGTTATCTTTGTCAACTTACATCTGAGGGTCTTTTTTAAATTTTCCTTCTTTTCACTTAAAAATATTGATTTATCAAATTTCTGGGACTCCTTTCTTTCAATTTTTTCCCATATTACTTCTTCCCTATTCAATATTTTGATAACATTTCTTACATGGAATGCCCTGTAATAATCACGAATGTTAGGTATTCCTAATCCCCCCTCTTTTTGAGATATGTACCATAATTTTTTAGCTATCCTAGCTCCTCGTTTACCATTACAAAATCTGTTGATTATATTCTGATACTCCTTTAATTCTTTGTCAGTGAACTTAATCGGTAATACATCAAATAAAAAAATTAATTTGGGTAACAACATCATTTTACATAATGCAATCCGTCCAAACCATGATAGATTTAACTTATTATACCGAATTATTTTTTGTTCAATTTCCTTCTTCTGTTTATCATAATTTAACCCTTTAAGCTCTCCAAACTTATTAGATATTATTATCCCCAAATATTTAATTTTGTTTCCGATCTGGATTTTGTATTTCTCCTTTATTTTTTTCTCTTCTTCCTTAGTCCCATTGCAAAATATCATTTCAGTCTTGTCCCAGTTAACCTTCAAGCCTGTTATATCCTCAAACTTACTTAAGTGCTTATATATATTTTCAATTGCTTTTATTGGATGTTTTGCAATAATTAAAGTATCGTCTGCATATAAGTTTATTTTATTACCTTTCATTCCTTTTATATCCTCATCCTGGCGTATTGAGTTTGCCAAAAACTCCATTGCCAGAATGAACAATGTTGGTGACAATGGACAGCCCTGTCTTGTACCTGCCTCTAAATTTATATTCCCTGAATATTCACCGTTGATTCTAATCCTAGCTGTTCCAGATTGATATAATTTCTTAATCACTCCCTGAAATTTAGTACCGAATCCATACAGTCTAATCGTCTCTTGAATTGTTAACCATTGTAAAGAATCAAAAGCTTTAAATATATCCAGTGACAAAAATCCCACTTTCTCTTTCTTTTGTTCTACTAGGTCCATTAAATCTATTACTCTTCGCGTTAAATCTGACATGTATCTGTTTTTGACGAACCCTGCCTGATCTTCCTTTATATAATCAAATATAAAACTACTCAGTCTGTTTGACATTATTGATGTAAAAATTTTTGCGTCCTGATTGATTAGTGAAATCGGTCTATACGATTCCACTCTTTCTAAATCTTTGCCTGGCTTGGGGACTAAAACTATTGTTGATCTGTTCCATGAACTTGGAGTTGCTTCCCCCTCTAATATTTTATTAATCAGTTTACTCAATCTCGGCACGATCCATCCTCTGAAATCTTTATAGAACTCAGCCGATAACCCATCTTCCCCTGGAGCCTTGTCTACTTTTAATTTCTTTATCGTTTCCTCAATTTCTCTTTCTGTAATTTCTCCCTCCATTATATTTTTGTGTTCTCTTGATATTTGTGAGATTCCTTGAGTTTCAAAACATTCTCTGAGTTTATCCAAATTTACCTCCCTTTTTGAGTACAGTTCATTATAAAAATTTTCTATTATCTTCATTTTATCCATTTTTTATTACACCTCTTTCCATTTTTGTCAATCAATACTCCAATCTGACTTTTAGTTTTCTTCTCTCTTGCTGCCTTCGCTAATAATTTAGAATTCTTATTACTGTACTCAAAATATTCTCTTTTTAAATAAATCATGTCCTTTTTAACTTTTTCTATATCTTTCCCATCCAGTTCCTTCTTAATTTTTTGTATATCCTCAAGAATTCTCTGATTCTTAGTTCTTGCATGCTCCAGGTGAAGTTGTTTTAGTTTTATTTCTAACTCCTGATACCTACTTTTTTTCTGTTTATTTTTAATACTGTTTAATTTTATAGATTCCCCTCTAAATATCACTTTCATTGTATCCCATACCGTGCTATAGCTGACCTCATCATTATCATTTCAATTCCAATACTCTTCCCATTTCTCCATTACATTTTTCTTACTAACGTCATCCCTGAATAAATTTGGATCATATCTCCAGTTATACCCCTTTTCCCCCCCACTGTCCAATTTTATTTCCATTAATATTTTTGCATGGTCTGACTCTTTAAACATTCCTATTTTAATGTCCTCAATAGTTCTAATTAACCCCTCTGTAACAAATATGTAATCTATTCTAGAATACATATTATGTACATGGGAGTAAAAAGTATATTCCCTTTCATTCCCTTTGATTTCCCTCCATGTATCTTTTACCCCCAGTATCTTAATCCAATCATCCAAAATATATTTTTTACTCTTTTTCTTACTACTTGTACTATCAATTTCTGATCTTATTAAGTTAAAGTCCCCCGCTATAATCATATTTTTTGTTCCTTCTCTTTCTAGTATTTTTCCCATCCTGTTTAAAAACTCCTCCTGATTATCGTTTGGGGCATATATATTAACAAGTATGACTTCCTCCTCATCTATATTTCCTTTAATTATAAGATATCTGCCTTCTGGGTCAGCTATACTTTGTATCATATTAAACCCTACCTTTTCTGAAATTAGGGTTGCAACTCCTCTTGCCTTTGATGAGCCATAGGCCTTCTCATAAATTTGAATCCCTCTCAGGACTATTTTATTTGTTTCTGCAGACTTCTGATGGGTCTCTTGAAGAAAGATAATATCTGCCTTCTCTTTGTTGAGTGCTATTTGTAACCTCCTTTTTATTACATTCCCTGTACCCTTCACATTCCATGTTACTATTTTTAGATTCTTAGCCATCTATTTTATTATCTTCCTTAATTTTTTGCAACACTCCCTGGACGTGTACCATCTATCCCCTATCTTAAAAGAACTATAAAAACTAAATAATAAACAGAGATAACCTAAAAACATATTAAAGCTAATCTGAAAGACGTTATGAAAATATAAACAAAACAAAACAAAAAAACCTTACCTATTCTTCTGCTTTGTTTAAACCTCCCCATGTCCTTTCCAAGAATATCACCTCCATATGCCAAAGAGGGGAGGGGGGGATCAGGACATCATGTCATTGCTTTCCCTGCAGTTCCCCTCTTCCCTCCGCCAATATTTCTTTATTATACATTATTCTCACTCTACAATTTCAACACTCGGATCTGATGTATCCATCCCCCCCACCACTCCCCCTCCTCCCCCTCCATTCTCAGAACTGGTACCATTTCCCCAGACATACACAAATCCGTTCTTAATTCAATCCAATCACTTGCAGCCACCTTGATCAGACCAATGTGAGTTAGATAGCCCAAAACATCCATCTTCGAGTCAATGATATGCATTTTTTTGTCATAAAAAAACCTCAGTTGTTGCGGAAATCTCCAGTTATATTTAATACCCTTGGCTGTCAGCAATTTTGTAACTGGTTTCATCCTGTATTTCCATCTTCTTTCCTCTGGGGCAATATCGTTGTAGATTTCCACGTCATTATCTTCAATTTTTAGAACGCCAGAACCAGCTTGTTTAATGTAAGCCATTACCTTAAGCTTATCCGCCCAATTTGCAAATTTAACCAAAACATTTCTTGGTGCATTCTTACCCCTTCTACCCCCAATTCTAAAAACACCTCCAAAATCCTCCGGAACAAAATTTTTCTCCATTTGTAACGAATTAAGCCAATCAACTATCCTTTCTTTAAGCTTGTCTGGCGTTCGTTCAGCCATTTTTCTAATCACAATGTTCTGCTTCCTCTGCCCCTCCTCCACCATAAGTATCCTTCTCTCTTGTACCGAGACTCTTGCTGAAGTTGCACGTTCATGGATATAAAGTTCATTCACTGTTATTGCCACTTTTTTTACATCCTCTTGGACTGTATCTGTAATCATATTAATCTTTTTAGTGTTCTCTGTGACTTCTTTTTGTAGGTCGGAGAGAGATCTCACCAGGCTCTCTTGTTGAAGTCTGGCGATTTCTCTATCCTTCTTCATTTCTTCATTGCTTCTTTTTATTTCTGATGACATTTGTTGTAACATCTTGAACATCCTATCCATATTAGGTGATTCAAAACTGGGCGTGTCTGTTGCAACTGGTGTCTCCAGGACTGGTGATGGAGTGTGTCCTTCCCTCTCCTTCTGCTCCTTTCGTTCTTTTTTATCTTTCCTAGTTTTAGGTTTAACCACTTCTTCCTCCTCTCTCCCTCTCCCTCCCTCCATTGTAGTTCCAGAAAAGTCCAAAAAATCAAGCAATCAGTCTAATGTTCCAATCTATGTGGATTAAAATGTAAATCAATTATTTTTATATGTTTTTATAATTTTTAATCAAATATCCCAATTAATTCCCAATTTAATCCAATTTAATCAAATTTAATCAAATTCCCTCAATTGATTCCCAAATTATTTAATTAGTTAATTAATTAGCCAATTAATTTCTCTTATATTCAAAATTCCAAATTCTAAACAATAAACTTAATTAATTGATTGATTACTTGATGTGATTGACCAATCAATGAAACAAAGTAAATTAATCAATATTCTCCTTAATTAGTCAATTCTAGTAAATTAATCCCCTTAATATATACTAAAAAAGCTTAAAAATTCGAAAAAATTCAAGATATGTATGTAATTTAAAAAAAATTCAGTTAAATTTAATAAGTTTAGTAAATTTAATAATTTGATTTAGTAAATTTAATAAATTTAATAAGTAAAATTGATAGCTTTAAAAGATAAAAGGTAAAAGAAGAAGGGGGGAGGGAAAGGGAGAAGGAGGAAAGAAAAATATTTATTTGAAATTAAAGAAAAAAAAAGGAATCCCAAGGAGCAAAGAAAGACTTCAGTCCACAGGTAATAAAATCTATAATATTCAGGGAAAAGGACCAGCACACTTAAGACGAGACAACAAAAGCTAAACACAAAAACAAAAAGGAGGGAGAAGGAGGGGGGAGGGGGGAGGGGGAAAACCTATAAACAGCCTACAAATGCTCTATAAACAAATGGGGACTCTAAAACTTGACCAGACGATATTAACTTACACCGGGGAGAGATAGAGACCAAACAATACAAACAACGAGACAAACCACAACAATAAACAACCAACCAACCAGAACAAAGAGGCAATATGGCGCTTCCGTCCATTCCTCGCCTCTTGTATTCGGACTTGCTAAGTTCCGCTTGGGACCAATAAGTTTCGTTTTACTCCGCCATTTTCAGATCTTTTCCTCCAGACCACTTTAATATTTTCATGTAAAAAGTTCACAAAAGTTCATAAAAATGCTAATAAGAAGCACTTGCGGTACAATTTTTGTTCTTTGGCAGACTCCGGCACCACATAAACACTTCAACAATATCAATTTCGTTTTCAAGCCGCCATTCTCCTACCCCTTCACCAGTCCGTTCGGCTCAACTTTTGAGTCTCTTTGCTAGGGACAGCTCCGGTACTGCTATTCTTTCCCCGTCAAAAACCAGCTTACATTTCACCACTCCGAGCCCTCTGAACGTAGGCACTTCCAGCTCTTTATTCCGAATTGTAAACACGTCCCTCTGTCTCGCTCCTGCTCTCTCTTTGCCTTCCCTTTCCTTCCCCGTCGTGACTTTACAAGCTGCAATCTCTTTCCTCTTTTCTCCTTTTCTGCCCCCAAGTCGCCTCTTCGGGATCCGCTAAATTCCTTCCTGCTTTTTGACACCCCGTCTGCCCCTACACGGATCTCAACCCGACTCACCGCCTCCAGTTTTTGTCCTCGGGCAGGCTCCGGCGTCCAACGCAGGCTCAAAAAAAAGGTCTCCATTTGATCCTGTTTGTCGACTCTCCAACTTCTCGGCACCTCTTTAAAACTTGGTTCGGCTCCCGGAACGGCTCAACGGGTGATGAGTCGCACCCCGGCCCTCTTTCGAGGTCCAGAGTCGTTCCCACACCCGGAGCTCCGAACCTCCGAGCCCGCTCTCCGGCTCCTTCACTGTAATTGGTGCCGATTTTAGCTCCTTTCTTAGCAGATCCACAATCACACTTTTATTTTGTATCCACTCTTATATTAATCACGAAAAAATCTCTTTAAAATCTTTTTAAAATCTCATTGATACCCCATTTAAATGGCAGAGCAAAGGGAAGACGCTGTTGTCTCTACGCCATCCAAGCCACGCCAGGTTTTAAAGAACAGTGATGTACCTACCTATGATTTCTGAACAATATGAAGGACACCCTGTTCATTACAGGCAAGTCTATAACTGAGTGAATATGGTACATCTGACCATGCAGTCAGAGTTCTTGTAAAACGTCCCATATATGTCATCTTCTACTAGCCTAATCAGATTTTTTTGCGAGCTGTTCTGATACAAACACAAAGGAACTACAATTGTAGATCTCAAGTCATACTTGGGGATGATGAGAAATGCCAAGAAACACTGGTTAGGTGGCTAACATAGCTAAATTCTATGTGAGCAGGACAAACACACCTCATGTTGGTTGCTGATGTCAGTTTGACTTCTACATGTTCTTCCTACTTTTCTCAACACAAGAGAGAAAGCTTACTAGGAGAGGTAGGATGGGATACTTAGTAGCATAGCAGCTGCAGTGGTGGTAGTGGTAGTTTCTTCTTGCTAGGATAGGCCTCCTTGGCTTCTCTCACCTTCCCTGTGCACAAAATTGAAGGAGATGCTTTCATTGCACAGTTACTAAATCTTCTACTTGGCCCCATGAACTATAGTTTCCAATCACCTGACTGAAAAAGATCAGTTGCCATGGGTGAAGTGAGCTGTGGTTCACCCCCCATGAACTTGGGCAGAAGAAGACTGTTAGGTAAGGATAAATCTGTCAGTTTCATTTTCTCTCGTTTGATTTTTGGATTGCTCATTGCTCTTGAAAATTGTTTTTAGAATTCTGGATGAAAATTGAAAATGTGCATGTGTTGTTGGATGAACACATTGTTTGACTGGAGAACTCCGTTCCAAAATTTGGGAAAATAGTGGTTTAAATAGATAACAAAATATTAGTTTGTGCATGGATTACAAGGTATAAGGTTAGGTACAAATTGTATTAAGGTACAATCCACCAGCTTCATTATTTCTTTTGCTTGTAAAGAAGTGTGTGGAGAAAGAAGTTTGGTGAGCCTGTGAGTACGTCAGAGCATCATTCCAGTTTGAGCAATGCAACTGAACAATGAAACTTCTTTCAAGCAATGTCAGTGATCAGCTCAGCTCTCTCAACAGGTTATGGTGCATTGTAGGGCACAAAAGATTAAAAGACCTCTATTTCCACATGTGACTGATAGTATGTGTGTGCTTTTGTCAACTAAAGGTACCAAGACCACATCTCCCTTTATGAGCATGTTCAGAGGAGGTCTTTCTCTCTGCTCCACCACCCTCACAGGTACATTTGGTGGGGACACAAGAGAAGACCTTCTCTGCTGCTTCCCCCAGACTCTGGAACTCTCTTCCATGGAAGGCTAGGCTGGTCCCTTCTTTACTTTCCCTCCACATGAAAGCCTCTCTCTTTTGCCAGACTTTCCCCCACTGACTTAATAGGAATCCTGGTCTCCTTCTGATTTTAAAAGTGTTCTTTAGCATCACTTGTATGTATTATTTTAATACATAACTTGCTTGAAAAGACTATCTAGATACATATGGACCCCACATGGTTCTTATTGACTAAATAAGATTGATTCCCCTATCTACTCCAGAGATGCCTGCTCTGTGTGATAGGAATCCCCTTAGAATAGCCCATATCCTAATATACTTCCTTATCACAGTGGGAGTTTCAGCCAGACTAGGCCATGGTTAAGTGCATTCTTTCTCTCTCCCATGTAGTGGTTGTGACTATCTGATCCTTTTTTATTATTATTATTATTATTATTATTATTATTATTATTATTATTATTATTATTATTATTATTATTATTATTATTATTATTATTATTATTATTATTATTATTATTATTATTATTATTATGCTCTTCTTTCTTTATTCGTGTCAGATGCACCACCAGCATATAATAACATACAAAGCTAAAATTAACACATCTATATGCAAAATAGAATTTAAGAGGGCTAGATGACATCTGCCCAATATTGGGTCACCTCAACAGCATTTCCTCTTGCCAACATAAGGTCCTCCTCAGTGCACGTTGAGGGGCATCATGTGCATTGTATCATATGGGAGATAGTTTGTTTTTCTCCACATTCACACAGGCTGTCATTTACAGGAAATTCCACTTTCTCAGATTAACCCTTGATCTTCCTACCCCTGCACACAGTCTGTTTAAAGCTTTCCACACAGGCCATGGTTGTTCTTGGCCAGGCAGTAAAGAGTCATGTGGTTCTGCCCAGTTATCTGGTAGCTCCTTGCTCGCCTTCCATAGTTCTAAGGGGTTCTGTGGGGGCTGTCTGTTCAGAGGGGGAGAAGTTGTGAGGAAGCTATGACTTGATTTCAGTCTCTGCTTTGGTAGCTGGTGATCAAATAGCAGGTGTGTTTCTGAGGAATTTGCTTTGACCCACTCTTTCTGAGCATCACATTCTCAACAGAATTTTGGTGGAGGGTTGCCAGCTAAGTAATGCACTTTTACTCTTGATGCCAGTTATTGTACCTGGGACCCCCTGCATACCATTGAGGAATGGTTCCTCTCCATATCAAGGCGATTATACTTTATTTCATAATGAGAACTGGCAAAGGAGCTGTTCCACATCGTCTCCATTGGGACATTGCATCAGCAGCTGCAACTGCTGAGTCAGGGATCCCATTACTCCCAGATTTCTCTTCCTGACATTTAATATGCATAAAATACTGCCAATAAATTCTGGAGCACATGATTACTCTGTTTCATTTTTAATCAAATGTGGAAGTACAGTACAATGCTATCGCGGGGGGGGAAGGAGCTTAAAAAAACACTCTACACTTTCTTCTTATTCAAAGACACTATAAAGCTTTTGTAAAAGTCTGCCCACAGCTGTCTCTTTAGTTTCAACAAGAGTACTCCCCAAACCACATTAAAACATTGGTTCTCTCATTCCAAATCAATGATGAACATTGTCAAGTTCTAGCAATACTTGGTTGAGTTCAGATAAATAAACTCAGAACACATTTTTCCTCAGTCTCTAATGCCCAAACATCTTGTGAGTATAGATTCTTTGTCTGAAAATACTACTTAGTCTTGGAACACAAAAAGCCATGTATTTATGTTCTGATTATACAACTGTATGGACTACGTTAATAAAACTACACACTAAAACTAACTGATACTTTGGGTATGTACCTTCTAGTGCTGTATCTCAAAGGTTAGAGAGCTGGTCTCTGAAGCCCGTAGTAAGAAACTGACTGGCAGAAATGTATTTTTAAATTTATTTAATATTCTTCTTTCATGCCTAGGTCAGACTTTAAACTGCCAAAAATGAAGCCACTTTTTGTTGAATTCAGTCTGTAGTTCCTTTCGCCTGACCTAGTGTGAGAAAGATTAGCTGGCTCATCAGGGTTCCTATTGCCCTGGGTATGCCCAACTGTGGTTCAAAAATACCACAATCTTCAAGGAGGTGCTTTCTGTGTAACCTGGGCAATGACATTTCATTTATTTAAGGAAAATGTTTTTGTTATGCCCTTCACCATCTCAGACTGCAAGGTGGCATTCAATGTGGGTAATAAATTGTGTAAAAAATGCAAAGAAAAAACAGACAGCAAATGACTAAAATAAAAGACATCATATTAAAAATTAAAACATCAGGAAGTCCAAGGATTCATAAAAATTTGAATATCTGGGTAAATACAAACTTATTCCCTGATGGCAAAAGGGAATAATATTAGATGTGCTTCCTTCGAACCGGCTTTGCAATGCTATCATTAAGAAAGCCCTTCTCTGTGCTTACTTGAAATTTATGAGTAATTTTCCAGGATAGTCCTAATTTAATGTATTACAGGAATCCAGTTGGAAGCTTTCTACAACATGGCTAACCTGTGGCCAAACAATCTGTGTGCAGACGTGGTTGCAACTGACAAAATGTGCTGAAGGCTGCAATTCACAAAAGTACTAAGGTCATGTAGCACATTTATGGGCAACACACAAAGCATTTAAACATCTGTTCAGTATGACTGGAATTCATGTTGATTTTTAAAACAACAACAGCAGCCACAACACTTTCTCACTTGTACCAGATTTATTTGGCTTCATAGAAGACTGGGCATAGACTGAAAAGTTTGTGTTGTAATAACAAATGATTCCGGATGAGTAACAGTTAGTTTCCTTCCTTCCTTCCTTCCTTCTTTCCTTCCTTCCTTCCTTCCTTCCTTCCTTCCTTCCTTCCTTCCTTCCTTCCTTCCTTCCGAACCACCCAGAGAGTGCACTAAGCGCTTTGTGGGGTAACATATGTGTAATTGCTATTGCTAACAGGGAGGATTTTTTTTCATTATTTTGTCATAAAAACACACATGTAACTAAAGAAATAAGTATGAAACAAAAATTATGAGAAAGTTTAGAGCTCGGATCGCATGCACACAAAGATTTCCAGACCTTCTCTGCTGTTACGCAATTGCCAATCCAGTGCCATACCAAGCTGAGAAGCATGTGTCCAAGTCTGAGTTATTTTGTAGTTTTCTCCTAGACCATCTTCTCATTTTTAAAGGATATGGTTTGATCCCTCACCTGTTTTTAGATAGGCCAGCCCAGATCCAGGAGTATCATTACACAATGATGAATAATGGAAAAAATGTTAAAACATTTTTAAAAACCATTCACCTGTATAAGTAAATAAATAGTTGATTCTTTTCTCTAACAAATTACAATTTTACCATGTGTTATGTTTTTATTTGGAACAACAGAAGGCAAATTTCAGACAGAAGGTCTTTCTTTCCCCTTTTTAAGATTGATAGGCCCTTATAAGCAGCAACATACCTAGGCACATTTTATAACGTACTGTATGAGGAAAAACACATTTTAAACAATTAAGCAAGAAATACTTTTATGATGCTGTATTGTCTTTGTGAACATTTTTTAAATTCCTGAGCATTTTAAAATCTTCCTTCTCACCAACTAAAAACCTCGGATTTCCTTGAAATTGGCTTTAATCTTCTATACCTGAAACTGGAAATAATCTGCTTCCCACTTAGAGGAATAAAAGCCCTTGTCCCTAAACTAGATAAACATGAAATAGTTGGATGATACAACCACAAAAAGCTAAAGCCATCTTACACAGCAGTAAGAAAAGTGTGACCGCCAGATCACAACTGATGTTTCTTCTTTCTACTGACAGGGCAGAAGAGAATGTAAGTCACTTTCCCTGTCTCTGTCTTGTCACCTCCTAGGTATGCTTAAGATAGAGAAACAGATGCTACAGTTTGAAGGGGGTGATATCTTTTAAACAAGACAATGGCTTCAGTGTTTTCTGGCTAGCTACATCCTAAATAGTTATTTAAAATCCACAAATAATCTAAATTCATAGAATAGGTCAAGGCCACTAATGAATTTTCCTAAAGATTTTCCTAAATACTGTATTGTATATTTTAGACAGAAGGTTTAATGTAGTTTATCAGGTTCCCCCCCCCCTTTTTTTTTGTCTTTATCAAACCCCGGACTGCCAAAATGAAGTCACTTTCTTTGCTTTGTTGTTGCCCAAACTGAAGAGCTCATTGGTGCATTTCTTTGGCAGTAATCAGCAGACCAATAAATAAGCCAGATTCTGTATCTCTCCACATTCACATAGCATGTTGTTGTCTGCCAGCAGCTCCCACTTGAGTATGTTGGCCTTGCATTTAGGGACTCCAATCTTCAATCTATTCAGAGTCCTCCAAGTGATGTAAGGGAGGTTGAGTTCCTCAGCTATATCCTCCTTTAATGTTGTTCCTTGTCCAGTGAGCTCCATCTTCTAATTTGGTTTTGCTTTTGTGTACCCTCAAGAACATTTGTTCTGCCATAAAGATCTTCCTGGATCTCTGCTGGTGGCCTTGAGGCTTGAAGCTTCAGTAGCAGGTGTATTAGACTTAACTCAAAAATAACTTAATTAGTCTTCAGTAAATAGCTTGTAGTTAGCAACCACAAGTCAAAGCAATGTATTTATAGGATCAAGGATGTATTTGAATTTAGTCAGGTCAATATTTCCTCCTGGTTTAATCCTTAAATAAATAGAATAAATGACAGCTAACCTTGCATTTATGAATTACTTGTCAGCCTATCAGTCTACTGTCCAAAACTTTATCTATAATGCATTAATGAAAATTTTTTGTTTCTTCATTACAAATGTTTTGTGATAGACACGATATTGCAAGCAGTCTCTGAAATAAGAATGATGGGATGCTGCAGGCATTGTAGCTAGTTTCTATGTTTAATTTGTTTAAAAATAAATAGTTTACTTACTCTCAACAGAGACACAAATCAAGGAAAGAAGCTCTGCAATGAACAGATGTTCCCTGTCTCTTTATTTTCTTGCCTTCTTCCTGACTCTGATCACAACTTTCATGGTCTCATCCAGGTAAGCTAAAGTTGGTGTACACTGTCTGGGTTTATGAGGCTATACTCTTTATATGAATGTTATAAACATAATGAACTTTACAAAATTGTGACTATATATATATTTGCAAATGACAACAACCACAGTAAACTTGAATGCTACAAAATACAAGCTCCTGAGTTCCATTCAGCAATACTGTATCAGAGCATGCGTAACTGGGGGAGGGGAAGAAGAGGAAGTATGCAGATTTATCTTTTGTGCAATTAGCTCAGAAACAAAGTCCCAGATAACCTTTATCACCCAAACTAGGAGAGGGTCTACAACACAAAGGAAACAGCTCCAGACATACAATGTTTACAGCCCTAAAATGAAATATAATTCTGATACAAGTACTGTATATAATACAGCCACATTGACTTACTCTCCCAGTGCTCTCTCCTCTCAAATATATTGACATTCTAATTTCTATACCTAAGTGACAAGGGCTTATATCATTTTCCAGGGGAAGAACAACTCCTTGCCCTCTACAACAATCTCCCCACCCCTTCCCTCCCAACAACAAAAAACAAAATCAAGGCTCAGGCGCTTCCTAAGATTTCTGTACCTACTGGGCTGAACCAAACAGTCCATAGGGATTACACTGATATCCAAAGACAAGACCCCCATTTTTAGTGGAACCATTTCTATATCTGGAGCATGACATTTGAGTAAATTCCCAGATCTCCCCAGATATAATGAACACTGGTCAGAGATTGTGAGAATTCTACTCCAAAAATTAATGTTCCTTGCTTACTCTTGGGGTCATGTGAGAATGCGGATCTACTGATATCTCTGTTTGTCAACACATGTCATGTGTCTTCACTAGACAGCTATAATTATTGTTTCAGGCTAACCACCACTGTCAAAGGGAATGTACAGTTCAATTTAATCACTTTATTATGGTGAATGACCAGCTCAGTAAAACGAGAGGGAAAAAAGTTAAAATTTAGATGCTTATAATGTAGTTAAAATATAATATTTAAAAACATGTCCCTTCAAAGTTAAAAAAAATAGAATAACATCACTTTTTAAATTAGTGCTATGGTAACTGCTACTGCAATATAGCATTCATGATTTGTGCCACTGAGGGGCGTCGCAGAATTGTTCTTTTAATACTCATCGCTGTAGCACAAAACTTGGCAGTATTATTGGTAAAAGCAGGACTTTTGTCTGATAGTATCCTGTGAGTGTAAGTGCTGTTCAATTGACCAGCAGATCTGCTAACAAGCTAACCACCATAGTCAAAGGGAATTTACAACAGAGTATTCTTTACTGGCCTTACTGGTTTTCCAAAGATTGTTCAGTCCATGACACCTAAGAAGACAAGTTTTAGAAAAACTGAAAGCAGAAACAGACAATTCCCTTTTCTAGAGCTGCACAGTGCTATTAGTTTGCTGCAGTAAAAATAAGGAGTCTTGTGTCACCTTAAAGTTAATGCTGAAAAGTTTCATTGGACCATAAGCCACTATGGAGTTCAGGACACTTCTTCCAATGAAAGATAAAGCATAGTGCCTTGCTCTAATGTCATTATTCAAGTACCTGTGTGTCAGAGTGTTTTATGTTAAGTGTTGTTTTCTGCATTGTGAACCGCCTTGAGTTGCCTTGGCACTCTCTAACAGGCACTCTCTGTAGAAAGAGAAAATGTGACCACCTCAAAGAAGAAAAAACTTTAATGTCTCCTCCTTCTCTGACTGCTTCCTGTTCTGGGCTGGAGGCACCCTAGTTACAGTGAATGTGTGAAGTATGAAAATAGCTGATTACAAACCACCCCTTTTTTGAGTGCTATTGAATAGACATCCAGTTTTTATATAGAGGTTTCATTTCCTCATTAGATCACAGCCCATGCTTCATTGCCTAAGTGCTACTCCAGCATCAATTGGAAGTGCATAAATAATAAGTATGGTTATATATTTGTTTGTCTAGGTCCTGAAAAGCAATAAATCAGAAACCTTTCTTGGGCTAACTTCAGTTCCCAGAACGAGAGCAATACATCTGAGCTATTGTAGATTATTTGGATGTTCCCTGTCAAAAGAGTTATTTAAATTGGGAACCAGTTTCCTCTGCCACTAAAGAAAGGTTTGATAAAAATGATTTTATAGATATTTGGGGTGAATTTATTCATTATGTGTTTGTTAAAACCAAAGGGATAAAACCAGGACAAGAATATTTAACTTTCTGGAAATACAGGATTTGAATAAGAAAGGGAAAATGTGTTTGGATTATATTAATAGGATAATAATGTCCCAATGGTGTGGGAGCCCTTGTATTAGTGTTTTTTTTTATTATTATTATATTATTAAGCTTTATGTTGTTGTTTATTATTTGTATGTATTTCTCACATTTCTTCTTTTTTATTTTATGTTGTTTATTAATAAAAAATTAAAAAACCAATTCCACTTCATCAGACATAAGAGTGGATTTTCTTTGTATGTATTTATCCATTTCATATAGAAGCCCAGAGTAGTTGTACAAATTTGGTTGTTTCAGAAGACGGAGATGTAAATTGCATGTTATTACTGATTGTAAATAACTCATTGATTTCCATACCCATCGAAAGAACCAGCCAAGTGTGTGTCCAGCCACTCTGGGCCTCTATACCAGATATGTATAAATGTATACCATGACAATCCACTCTTGATCTACAAAGTTAGTCTTTAAGGTGCCACAATGTTTTTGTCTTTTTTGTTTTGTTTTGTTTACTCTCTGATAAGAAAAAGAGAATGAGTTTGTCTTTAATTTACAAATATTCATTCCCTGTTTATGGTGCTGAACTAAGTTTGCCTTATGTTAAATCAACTTGATGGCACATTTTTAGTGTTATATTTCTTTTCCCTTTTTGACAGTATCTCATTTTTAACAGCAACATGACAAGTAAGAACATGACCCTCTTTGTTCTGAGTTTATTTAGGAAGAATTTAGTGGTGGAGCTAAACAGCCATTGGTTGTAGCCAGTGGACTGACAGATTAGGACTCAGGAGATCTAGTAAAATTTCTTTCTATTGCCAGGGCTGCCCAAACTACGACCCATGGTGCCAAATAAATTTGCCCTAGCTGCCCTTGCCACTCCTGGCATGCACAAAAAACTGCTGTAAATGCATCATGGCTGTCAGTAGCCATGGGTGCATTTATGGTAGTGTTATGTGCATGCATGGATGCATTATGTGCATGTGTGCTCATTTTACTTCCGCTTCTGGTGGGAGGAACCACGTAACCAGCCCACTAAACCATGTGACCGGCCACAGTGCAAAAAGTTTGAGCAGCCCTCTTCTATACCATAGGAAGTCACTGAGGTAGTGGCAGCAGTAGAACCACTCCTTTAATATCCCACATACCTTGAAAAGTCTATTTGGGATAACTATAAATTGGATGCAACTTGACAGCATAGAACAACAATTACGCACCTGGTGCTATTAAGAAGTTTAATTGTAGTAGTTAAGAACTCAAATAATTTGGCTTCTGATTGTTAAATTGTCTTGTTTCAGAAATACTCAAAATATTTTCAATTTTCTTTTTTTCTTGTATCATGTATTTTTCAGCCAATAGAGGAGAAGAAAGGGTTACCTCCATCCACTCTTTAGAACACTTTGCTTTGTTTTTCCTTCTTTACTCTTGCTAAAGGTGTTTAATTCTTTTCAAAACTTTCTAGCTAATATGTGCTAAAAGCCATTCATTCAAAGCCAGCTGAAATCTTAAGAAAATATGTCGATACATTTCAGACCTCAGACATGTAATTAATCTTCATATATTTTCAGTAATGCAAATGCACCTGTGGGATGTTTTCCATTGAAAACAAGAAAAGGAAACCTGAAATGTATCTCAGAGTGATAACTTTATCATGACTGACAGAGCTGCTGGAGGCCTCTCCTTTAGGAGCATAATTTGGGATTGTACAAAGGAGAGATTGATTTCCACATAACATGTTCTTTTCTTTCTAACATTTATCCCTAGTGTGTAAAATCCTATGTTTAAAGTCCAAGAAGGATTTTTCTGATATTTAATTTATATATACATATATATATTTGGAATAAAGCAGCATGAGTGCATGGCATAATCAGCACATTGTAGGTGGGCAAAGTCTAAATTCAAGTAGAGGGTACAATTTGCCAGTATGATGCTGTTTCAGTCTGATGCCTTCTTGTCAAAACTTGTTTTTATTCTGGACAACTGGAAGAGGGGAAAAATAACACATGGAGCTTTTCAGAAAGTTTGGGTTTGAAACAAAAGACATGTTTTAAGGCCTTCTTAGGCGATTTTTAACAGAATTCATTAGAGGTAGAATATTCACTTCAATGACCTCAGTTCGTCTGTCATATCACCATGTTAGTGTTTTTGCTGAATGTCAGATGGGTCCCTAATAACAATTGATGGACTCATGTCAAAAGCCCCTTTTCTTTCCATAAACTACCCCTAGAAAGAGTTCAGTCTGGTCATACAGCATTATGTATTATATATAGAAGTCAATTCACTTTTCAGAGGTCAAATCAATTTCACTCTCCAGATATCTCAAAACCACCCTACCACAAACTAGCATGTTATTCTATCCCACTTTCTTGACAAGAAAGGTGAAGAGACATTTGTGTCATGCATTTCTGAAACTTGGATGAACTTCTCTTGGTAGTGTCCACCAGCATATGCCATTCAGTAATAACAAGTGGCCTGGAGGCTGAGAGATGCTTAGGAACCCTCAAGGGCCTGCTGCAGCACAACTGGACATCTCATACCTACTGAGATTGGGAAGTGACAATATAAACAAGATAGTCTATATCAGTGGTAGTGAACCTATGGCACATGTACTAGAGGTGGCACTCGGACCCCTCTCTGTGGGCACCTCTGCAGTCACCCAAGCACAGAGCTTGCCCTGCCCCTCTGCCCAGCAGCCCAATGGGAACGTTTTCTCTCTCCCCCCAACACAGAGTTCACCCAACCCCTCTGCCAAGCAACTCAATGAGAGTACTTCCTTCTCCCCAGCACAAAGCTCACCCTGTCCCTCTGCTCAGCAGCCCAATGAGCATTTCCTTCCTCCTCTGTTATTGTGTTGGCACTTTGTGATAAATAAGTGGGCTTGAGGTTGCAGTTTGGGCACTCGGTCTCTAAAATGTTCACCATCACTGGTCTATATTCAAACTTGATACGATCCCTCATTTTCGATAGCTTTTCATTGTGGAAAGCTGAAGTCATAGACAAGAGCTTGGACAAGTGGAGTCTTGTGGGATCTAGACAACATCTGGAAGTAGCTTACCTTGGTTTTCCTGTGTGAAGAAGTTAGCCACTTACCTTCTACTAGAATCATCATACTTGCTGGGCGCATCATGGAGGTGGGTGCCTGTCCCAGCTAGAACAATTTTATGAACTTATTCCTACTCTACACAATTTTACCATCCTTTATTGTTTTGTCAGGCAGATTCAAGATGGTATACATCTGGCTCTTCCATGTTACAGCTGTAGGGAGAAGCGACCAGGTAATTACAATACCCCACATTCAAAAGAGTACCAAATAAGTACAAGCAAGCTGTAAATAAAATCCATTGATTCACCCCAAAATAAGAAAACAGTTTGCACACAACCACAGATAAATTGCTGTGTCTCTCACTATGGATTCCCTTATGAATGACTCTTCCTTCTGCCCCTGAGGGTTCCGAATGACCCAGTGGTTTCAATTTTGGCACAACACAGCAAAATGATTTATTTAGTCTATATCCAAACGTATTTATAATGTCATTATTCAATTTGTGTGTAGCAAGGATTTCACCCCACCCCCACTTTTAGTCTCATCGAGAGATACTTTGTAAAAATACAGCTACAGCTGCCAAGGAGATGATTCTTATGAACATGGAAGGTAAGAAATGTTTATTATTGATCAGGAGACTCAGACATTAATGGAAATAGCTAAATTGGAAAAGATCTCCTTTATACACAATGGCAAATTGTATTTATTTGATCAGGTAGGGCAACCTTTTATTGAACGGTGTAGAGGCTTTGCTGTTTAAATGGCTTGTTTTCCTTCTCACAATGTTTCAGATAGTTCTATAAGTACTGAAAGGTTTCCTTTTGGTTTTTTCTTGTCACTCGCTTGCATTGTTGGTTTTGTTTCTTCTTCATTGCAAAATTCTTAGAAGTTAGTGATGTATGAATGGGTGAGTTATAGTGTATAATTCTTCATGGTGAACTGCTGCTAACTTACAAGACACTGGTTGTGTTATAAGGCACATATCCAATTGTGCAACAGATTCACATAATAATGCAAAGGGCATTTCATTGATTATGGCAGTTTTCTGTGATAAGTTATGCAATTTAAGTTACATGCACTTAAAGATCCAACAGAACTTTCAAACATTCTCTTAAAACCTTTTCACTGATCTTGAGATATCATTTCCTTCCCCTTAACTTGGAAATGTTTCTATTCATTTTTCCCTTAAGGTTCATGAGGGAGAAGAGAGCTAAAGAGAATGTTGATTTGCACTGAGGCCGTGTTTTGAGAGTTGTGAGCTGGTTTGTTCACAAACACACTGTGGTGCCCTTTTGCATTTTAATGTTCATTAATAATAAGCTGTATACATTTTATAGTAATTTAAAAGAAAGTCCCTTTTAAAAGGCCTAAAATAGATGGAAGCCTGGTTGCCTGGTCAAATTACCATGGGACCTTCTTTCTTTCTTTCTTTCTTTCTTTCTTTCTTTATTTATTTATTTATTTATTTATTTCCCTCCTCTCCGAAGGGACCCAGGGTGATTCCCAACACAACATCATATTGACAACAATTTAAAACCAGTTCAAAATTTAAAAGTTTTAAAAGAAGCTTAAAAACTAGGCATTGTAGCTAGGAGGCACTGGGTGTCAAACCATCCAGCCAGCTGGGGAAATTAATCCATCCATTCCCCAGACCTGACCTGCCAGCCAGGTTTTCAATCCTTTCCTGAAGGACAGCAGCTCCGTTTGCAGGCGTAGTTCTATTGGGAAGAGGTTCCATAAGGCAGGAGCGGACACAGAAAAGGCCCTCCTTCTAGTGCCAGAGAGGTGCGCCTCTCTGGCCAATGGCACAATCCGCTCTGGTGGGACGGACAGATGTCCTTGGGATGATGCGGTCTCTTAAGCTGGTTCACTACCATGAAGGGCTTTAAAAGTAATAACCAGCACCTTGAATTGCACCCGGAGGCCAACTGGAAGCCATTCCCTCAGCAGCGGTGAGACACGGGAATAACGCCCGTATCCCAACACTACTCATGCAGCTGCGTTCTGGACCAGCTGTAGCCTGTAGCCTGGTTGCCTGGTCCAATTACAATGGGACCTACTTTGCAATCTGGCGAATCCTGGGATACGATAATTCCTCGTGTCCCCTTACAACCCCATGTGGGCAATAATCTGTTGTGAGGAGGACAACTCGTGTCACCCTTATGCCACAAAGCACCCTTCCTTATTGTACCACATCCAGCCTTAAGCAGCCTGAGGCTAGGAACTGTAAAATGGGACCAAAATATGTGTATTTTTATTTTATGTGACTTTGTGGAATTAAGCTAGCTGCTTAACTTTACAATGGTAACTGGGAAGAATGGATGCTAGCTTGTCTTGATGGTCCCCAGGTGTCCTCTGGAGAAAGGAGGAGGAAGAAAAGAAGGTGGTAATTGTTACAATATATGTATGATACTGCCCCCTTCCCCAGTCTACTATACTGTATGGAAAGATTATTCCCCATTTATTGTATGGGATGACATGGAGAGAAAGACCAGGAAGATCACCTATAGCAAGCCTGTGATACTCGTTCAATTGGGACATTTGGTTAAAATAAGCTCTGTGTTTTAAATAAAGAATGCTTCTAAAAGTGAGTGCGAAAAAAAGGATTATTTACAATGAAATGAATAGACACAGATACTGTTACTCTCCTCAATCACTACTAGCAATAGAAGGAGGAGTAAGTACATGGCTTCTTGTAATGATAAATATATTGTCAAACAGAGTGTGGCAGAGACTGTATTGTTAGATGCAGCAAGCATCATCTTTTGCTTCAGGACAGATGCTTTAGGAAGCAGTGACCCACGTCATATTTTCATTAGTGGCTGTGGTCCATTTTTAATGAGGTGATGATATGTGCATGATGATAGTTTAATAAGGGGGGGGGGAGGTGACAGTGATGATTGTATAGCTGCTTCTGGAAGTCCTCCTCAAATATTATGCTTAAAATGTTCTTTACATGATGCCCTGGGCTTTTCTGGGTCACCTCCATTTCAAGTGGAAAAGTGAATAAGAATGTCAAAGTTCATTGAAATGGAGATCATTTCATCCAGAGCACTCCAAGGATTGTGGTATAGTGTATCAGCCTTCTTCCTCCACTTTCATTTTTTGACAGTTGGATACCCAAATTTCTCCCTGTAATTAACTGTATTCTAAGGGCCCATTAAGATGGCATGTGATAGCCCTAGGCTGAAGATTGCTGGCATATTCATGGCCTTGGAAAGATTAGAATGCCAGCAACATAATGTTGGTGTGAATGTGATAAGACTTTCTGTAGCTGAAAGAAGAGACAAGAGAAAGGTCATTGCAAATAAGATAGAAGATTTGATCTCTTGAAGAAAGACAGATTGCTTTTTAAAAAAGGAAATTTACCCAATAATAATAATAATAATTTTGTGTCAGAAATTATTCCAGGTTGAAAGGATTTCTGCTGGAAAAACACCTGAATGAGACTCCTTTCATATCCCCAAGTTCTTTTCCCACCAAAGTGGTATCCATTTATCTACTTGCAATTTCTTGTTTTTGATCTGCTAGGTTGGCAGGAGCTGGAACAGAGACAGGCGCTCAAACCATCTTGCAAGAATGGTTGAATATGCTATTATCTTGTCAGTATTCAGCTTCACTTCAGCACAATGTTCACTCTTTGCAGACTCTTTGGCTCAGATAAATATGTTTGGCTGAGGAAAGTGATTCAGACAAGTAAGCCATGTTGATGCTGTAGAGAAAGTGTGTGTCGACCTACACAATTATAGCAGCTTGGTTCCACTTGTAATGTCTTGGTTTTTCTATCGTTTCGGAGGTCCCTAGTCCTCTCTCCTGTATTTCAGGAGAGTGCAATATTCACCTGGCACAGAATTCAAGTACTTCATCAAATGAGTTGTCCCAGGATTCCATAGGACAGTTAAATTGGAATCAAGCAGTTATAATTAGGTAGTGCAATGCACCCAAAGCAAATAATAATACACTTCTTCCTATGTATCCATCATAGCTTCCAATATTAGAGGATTCTTATATGTCAGGTTGATTATGAAAAAATCCATACTGTGGCATCAGAAAATGCATATTTAAAAAAATACTGGAAGCAGCAAAGGACAGAACATATAACATGGCTAAAGAATACAGAATGGATTAATCTGTTCCCCTCTTCCATCCCAATAAATCCACTTCAATTTACAAATCTTAGGTAAAGGTAAAGATCACTCTTGCTCAAAACCCAGTCAGATTCAACTGCTTATCTCTATTTACAGCCAAAGAGTCTGCATCTGCAAACATTTCCATGGCCATGTGGCCATCATGACTAGATGCTGGAGCTCACAGAACACTGTTACCTTCCCACTGAAGTGGTATCTATTTATCTACTTGAGATTTCTTGCTTTTGAACTGCTAGTTTGGCAGGATCTGGGACAGAGATGGGTGCTTCTCTGTTCTTTTAGTCATTCTTTTAACCATAATTTTTAAATAATTGATGGTGAGGGGGAGGGTAATCTTTAAGGTCTATTAAGGGTTTTAAAGGGGTTGTAAATGTTTTATAATTGTAATGTTCACTGTTGTTATGCCGCCCAGAGCCATTTGTTCGATTTGGGTGGCAATATATACATTTGAATAATAAATAAATAATAAATAAGCTTTCTCTGTTGTGCAGACTTTGGGTCTCAAACTGTTGACCTGCCAACCTTCCAGTCATCAAGCTCAGTGTCTTAACCACTAAGCCACTGCAGTCCCATTCTCCTTTATATGGCCTTTCTCCAAGAGGAATAAAGAATGGAAATAATAGCATCATGGCAACAAGTAACAAGATTTCTTTGCTTCTCCATTAATATGTAATTCACTATTTTAATGTTATACTTTTCTTAATTAAAGAGCTATATCATCAGTGGGAAAAGATGTCAGGGTAGCTATCTTGCATTTCTAATAAAACTATTTTTTTTACTGCAGCACTATAGGAAAAGTGCAAAATGTATTTATTTATCATATTTACATACCACCTTTAAGGCTACACAGTCCTCTCATGGTAGCTTATTCAACAACACAGTTCCAATAACATCTTAGAAGTTATCATACTACACAAAACAAGTATGAAACCTACAGAAACATGCCAAACAGTAAACAGCACCAACAATTAAAAAAATTAACAATATGAATGCCTGAGTCACCTTGAAATTAATCAGAAGAGTCATAAATCCATGTTAGACCCACTGAATCAATGGCACTTTGTTAAGTCATTAGTTGTGAAACTACCAGTGATTCAGTGGGTCTACTCTAGTTCAGACTAAGAAATGGATTCAGGCCAGAACCTGTCATAAAAGTGACTACCAAATTGTTAATCCCTTATTCTTCTAAATGCCATGTACAATTAATAGCTCAACAAAATGTCTTTTTTCTGCTTTGCCAGTCATAATATGTGTTCCATTAAATTTTTACAGGAGTTGCTTCTTCTAGGAAAGACCTAAGTGACCTGTTTGCTCCTCATATAATCATCTTTCATCTATAGATTGAATAGACACTTTCCAAAACCTGACGTATGCTTCCCATAGAGGAAAATGTAGACCCATGCCTGTGATGGGCATATTTAGTGAAGAGGACAGGCTCCTGGTGACCTGCTGTTAAAACTGCAAAATGGGTTCAGTGTGCCCTCCTGGGTGCCTAATGATAAGACAGTGCTCCTGTTCCATTAACTGCCGTGTCTGTGCAGTCATCAGGCGGACTGCCGGCTAAGCACTTTACTGCCCATCTACATCTAAGTCAGTGCTACTTAAAGCTAATCACATGCTAACTACATATCCCAGTGACAAAGCGGCATTCCACTCTGTCTGTATTGATCTCCCATCAGTCATTTGTAAGTGACCGTGCAAGACGTGGCCCTTGGGCATTTTTCCAATACAGAAGCCACTTAACATTAAAATTGCAGGATCTTTCTTGGCTGTTTTACAAGCCTTTATCAAAACCATTTAAAAACTTACCCTTAATCATAACGACTCTATGAATTCTTTTCACCTTTGAGCCCTGACCCCTTTAACAGGACAGCAGCATTTTTGTCCCAGTTGCTTCTTCTCTGGGTTTATCCATCATCACAACCAAGACTTGTGTCTTAAAGAATGCTATGTTCCAATGCTATAGCAAAATCCTTTTCATATCGTCCCATTTTGTATATGGATCAAATAGGACAGTTTCTATCTTCAGTTATTGAAAATGAATAGATTGATTTATTTTATTTTATTACTTATAACCTGCCCTATTGGCCAATAGGCCAATCAGGGCAGCAGACAAACTTATTTGGAAATAGACATTACAATACAATCATAAAATCAAGTTAGAATAAATCATTAAAATAACAGCAAGTTGATATATAAAAATATAAGACAGACTAAATACAAATTGATAGGACAAAATAAAATGAGCAACAAGAAAGGGGTTGACAACTTATTATGAAACACTTCTCAAAACTCACCAAAACAGAATATGGAGGATTGGGGGGACAGCTCTTCCTCCTACCACTTTGATGGCAGGCAGACACTCCAGCCAACCACAAAGGAAATGGAAGAAAATCCCTAAAAAAAATCAATAAAATAGAAAAGTTAAAAAAAGCAGGGAATCCAAGTTACATAGAAAGTTACCAAAAAAATCAGAGAAATGATGATAATAATTTTAAAATGTAATCCTCAATGGAAGAACAACAGTGCTAACAAGTCAACAAGGAACAAATCCAATTTCAAAATGGAAGTCAGAGGAGCTCTCTCAGCATCAATGAACCAGTAACCAAGCAACTAAAGAGAAGCCACAGTAGTTTTCTAAGCCCTTTCACAGATTCAGTGTCCACCCTCCCCAAAGCCACTTCCAGGATGTTCTCTGAAGACTAATTGGTAGTTGGCAGCTCTCTTGTGAGACTCGCAACATTTTTAATGGAATATCAATGAAGGACCTTTGTGTACCAGGATTGAACACAGGTATCCCAAAAGAAAAAATATTAAAGAAATTGTTTCATTGCCTTCTCTTCTGGGATCTGGGATCTTTCATATTTCAGAGGCTTTCTACTGTAAAACCATGACAGACTCCAAAAAACAGAGAAAGATCCCTTTTCTCCCTACCTTTGGATTAACCCAAATCCCCATTTCTAATAGTCAAGTATACATAAAGTTTTCTTAACTTCAAAAACTGGGAACATTTGAACATACTGTATACGCTTCTTCCATGTAACCTCTAAGAGCAGCGTTGGGACAGGACACCTATAAAAACTAACAAACATCCCTTGTTCTGTCACCAGAGTAAGGAAGCTTTAGCATCATCATTTTGGGCTTCAGAAATAATCCAGGCTTGATTTGCCCTGGGACCCACTTGTTAATTTTTCTGATAGTCCAAGGTAGCTACAAAGCTCTCATCCAGCACTAAATTTCAAATACTTTATATTTTTACCTGCCAGCATTCTTTATTGTCCACCTTTCACACCTGTACACAATGATTGGGAATACAAGAATGTGAATGATGTTGGTCTTCATCTCCACTGATGCATCCTTATACTTGATGATCTTTTCTCATTCCTTCATTGCTGCTGTCTCCAACTTGCTTCCTCTCCAACTTGCTTCCTTTGCCTGTGTCATCTTCAGCTACAGATGCTGCCCAGTAAATGATTTGAAGAGAATGGATGCATTTTAAGTCTGGTGTCTCAGCTGTGACCATTCCACCTTGGGTTCTTTGTGCTGGGGGAAGAAGGAAGCACTCCCATTGGACTGTTGGGCAGAGATGTGGGGTGAATTCACTGCTGGGGTGATGGCACACATGCCCCCAGAGAGGGCTCTGAGTGCCCCTTCTGGCATGCGTGCCATAGGTTTGCCACCACTGCTATAGGGAAACAAAAGTGGCAAAGAATGTAACAATGCAGTAAAGAGCTTAGTATAAAATTTTTGCTTTCTAATATAAAATTATAGTAGAAAATCCTTTTAAAGTTTTATCTTTTTAATGTAAGCAATATTGGTTGTCAAGTTAGGTAACTTGTAGCACAGAATGGTGGCTTTATTTGCATTTAACTTTTAATTGCCTACCTTCTACATGTCCAGTTCATGAGATAGGCAGGTCTAGGGTGTAGGTCCACTACTCTACTACTGATAACTGTTCAGGTGTCTACTATCCTTCTGCAGGGTGGTGATGAACTTGAAAATAATAACAAAATTGTATGGTGTTGCCTTTAAGGCCTGCTATTTCCCATCATTTTGTGCTTGAGGTTACTTGGAAAATGCTTAACACAACATGTTAAACTACAAAGATTTTTTTTTAAAAAAATTGGATCATATCATGAGTATAGTTCTTTTTATCCATAAGCAAAGAGTATTAGTATAGCTGAAGGCAATATGTAGAACTGACATTATCAACTATGAGCAACATGTCAAAAAATAAAATACTCAGACCGACAAGTCATCTGTATTTGTACGGGTTCTACTTTTCATACTGTTTTGATTTATGTCTTATGACATGCATCTGTTACATAAATGCTTAAGATTTTCAGCAGAAAGAAACACAGCACACAGGGTAACAATGGACAAATAAAGGTCAGAAGTGCTACAGCCCTTCTTTAAGAAAAAGACATCTGGGAGAAAGCTACACATAAAAAGTCTTTCTCGAATGGAAAGATAAAAACATAAATGTCACGGGATTTGGTGAGATAATAGCAATCTTGCATGCATTTACACAGGATGTAAGTGGGTGTAGGTTTTGCATCCTAATATGATTGTCATTTCCCACTAGCTTGACTGGTAAAGTTCATTCCTCATCTCTGGCAGTTGAGGCAAGCCCTTAGTCTTCTTCTGGTTTTTTCTTCTTCCATTATTTTGTTGATCAACAAGCATAGAAGTTCTCTCCATGTGCTGGAGACTCCATTTTCCCCCCTTATGACTATAACTATGGATGGACATACTTTTTTACTACTTTAAAAGCTTCTAGAGTATTTTTCTCTGCTAATTTAGTAGAGTAGAGAAAGAAGGAAAAGGGTAAATGAAACTGTGTTGAACTCTCCATGTTTTCTCTGTTTTTTTTTCTATCTTATACTTTGCTACCAATCTGGCCAGGTTATCCTGCTATAGTAATAGAGTAGACCAGTGATGGTGAACCTATTGCACATGTGCCAGGGGTGGCACCCAGAGCCCTCTCTGTGGGCACCTGTGCAGTCGCCCCAGCACAGAGTTTGCCCTGTCCCTCTGCCCAGCAGCTCAATCGAAGCACTTCCTCTCTCCCCCAGCACAGAGTTCACCATACCCCTCTGCCCCATAGCCCAATGGGAGTGTTTAATTCCTCTCCTGTTGCTGTGTTGGCACTTTGTAATAAATAAGTGGGTTTGGGGTTGCAGTTTGGGCACTTGGTCTCTAAAAGGTATGCCATCACTGGAGTAGACCATATTGTCAGCAACTCAATGCAATGTGCTAGGCAGAAGTTAACTAACCTGACAACCCTGTGGACCAACAGCCTTGGGTGCCAAAGTGCACAGGGAAGGGTGATGGTCCCCAAGTGGATTACATCCCACTTGAATTCACCTTGATGGAGGGGAGAGCTTCATCAATACTGGCCTGGGGCTGATGAGGACTTTGCATGCCAAAAGGGCTCAGGACCAGAAAGTGACTGATGGAACTGGATCGGTGGTATGGGTGTCATGCTCCAAAGCGGAAGGCCAGATGAAAGGCTCCTGCATTATATTCTCAGGACAGTCTTCATGGCTGATTGCCATGATGATCGCCTATATTCAGATTTGGATATGACAGAACAAGAAGAATAATACTCTGCTAACTAAGAGAAATAACCAAAAATCCCCAAAAGGAAGCTCCATAAAATCCACATTAGGACTATTTAATGGAACAACTCTAATTATTTGTCTTGTGTATATCATTTCTAAAGGTGGAAACCAATTTCAGGAACACCCACAACTCGCAGGCAAATTGCACACATATTTTGTGGATTTTATGGAGCTTCGTTAAGGTAAGGATTTATAGACTCAGACATTTATTTTCATTTTTTTTGATAGCATGAATAACCCACCTTTCTCATGGCAGTCACAAATTTTACAACATGATTTGTAACAATGAAAAGGATATGCACCAAAAATTGCTACCCTAAAACCTCTGTGACCAAAAACAGAATCAGAAGGCTGAAGCCTAATATATAGGATGTCATTGTATTACAAGTACTCAACCTAACAGCTCAGATGCCCAGATCTATGGTCATATCCCATATTGTAATCACTGACATTCAAACTTGTCAGGTCCTGAACTATATACAGAATGTAACTCTACCATTAAAAAAGGGGGCATGAAGCAACTATTTCAGCTATGGAGAGAAAGATAGGGCAGCATTTGGTGAAATTTACAAGCCCACTCCTGGACTACCTCCAGCTATATCTATATCACATTTCTCTGTTAGCTTTCCATAACAGAAGCTAAGGATATATCACAAAACAATAAGATGAATCCCTCCTCTGTCATTCAAACCCTATATAAAAGAAAGAAGAGTATAATTTTAGAATTAAGGGGGTGATGTTGAGCAGTATTAACTGTTGAAAAGTACATAGAACTAACATGTTGAGCAGAGATAATTTCAAATCCTAAAGCATGCTACAAAGCACACACATATCTGAAAATAGAATAGCTAATACAAGGTTAACTGTTGTTATTGGCTCAATGTTTAGCATCATTCATAAATGAGAAAATGATAAGTCACTTCAAATATAAAAGCTCTGGACAATACCAGGATGGACAAGGTAAATAACAATTTTTAGCCATTTGATGGATTAACTCATCAGACTTATAAACAACAATCCAGGATTTCATAACACAAGATATGTCTTTTTGGAAGGTCTTGATTACACCCTGAACTTTGTATTGTTGCTGATTCTGTAAAATTTGTCGTAATGGCATAGTTTCTTTTTCACTGCATTGAACCCAGATTTAGTCATATTCAATACAGATCCAGTGAAATTTAAGATAAGTATCATGAGCTTTCATCACACTGGAAGTAAGTACATCACTGAGCTTGTGGTAAATATGACTAAGGTTCTGTGAGGAATGTAGGGGAAATGGTAGTTTTGGCCTCTCATAGCTCTCTCCATGTGGAGAGTGTATTAAGTGGGGAAGATTTCTCAACATGAGGAGGTTTGCCAAAGATTTTGAGCTCTCAAAAATCAGACTTTCTGATTGTGTGTGGAGGATCCAAATGAAGATGAAGTTCTCTTCTTCATAGTATTGCAGGCCATTGCTCTCAATATGAGGAGAATAATGAAGAGAGAACGAGAATGCTCTCCCCTCCTCAGCAGTTCAGATTAACCCTTTTTAAAATGCTTGACTAGGGCCTGCAACTTCAACTCAACGTTGGATTTATATTTTGTGGTCTTCTTGCATCTGTTGTTTACTATGGTTTTGCTTCAATTCCTTATTTTAAAAAGGAGCAGAATATCCTTTTAAAAAGAAGGAAAGCAAAAAGAAAGAACCCTTCCAAAAGCTACATGGTGACACTGGAGGGCAAGGGTATTAGATGAAGGCAAGAGCGCTTCTGCGACTATTATAGCAAAAATCTTTTAAAAGGGTTTTTCTTAGCAAGGTTCAGGATATCATTATTGGACCACTTTAGGCTACAGAAGGACTTGGATCCATCCAGATCAGGAGATATTTTGAGTATGAGCCAAGTAATAATGGAAATATGAGAACTTTGTTTTCATTCCTAGCAGAGCCCAAATATTTCCTCTTGAACCTTTTACCTCACACTATATTTTGTTGTGTTTTTAAAAGAAACAGTTACATAATTCTCCTTTGCTCAGAATAAGTGGACATCTATCTATCTATCTATCTATCTATCTATCTATCTATCTATCTATCTATCTATCTATCTATCTATCTATCTATCTATCTATCTATCTATCTATCTATCTAAAATAGATGAGACCTAAACAGCACTTTAGTCAAACATTTTTTTTAATGAATTTTGTGTCCTTACTTCTGTCACTTGTTCCATAATGTCGATGGGTAATTATTTCTAAATGAAATGCCTCTTTTTATCTTCTTATTGAACACAGATCAGTATAAAAGTAAAGATTTGGAAAATCAGAAACATCTCTCTCTCTCTCTTGTTCTCTCCCTCCCTCCCCCTCTTTCCCTCCCTCTCCCTCTCATTTACCTGCCTGCTTGCCTGTCTATCTATCTATTTTAAAATCATTTACTATATGTTTTTTTTTCAGTGTGTGCATGTGCGTGTGTTGCTGCAGTGAAGATACTCTGCATAAATTCCCAGACATAAGCTTTTTAGAGTGCTAATCTGAAGGAAAAGAAAATCAACATTCAAATAGTAATTGTTTAGAAGTAAATTGATCAATTTGTTCTAAATTCTATGAAAATGAACTAAGGTCAATCCACTTTGCCTATAAAATTGTGAAGATATCTGGTTGGATTATTTTCACAACAAAAGCATGGTTCCCACTTGGGTTTCTCAAGAAAATAGAACACCAAACTCTAGCAAAGAAAAGTTTTTAATCTTATTGCAAATTATTCAGCCTGTCTTCAGTAAACTGCCCATGTAAATAACTTCTCAGTTATTAGTTTCTAATACAGTAGCTCCCCCTGAGGTCTGTGAAACTAGTTATACTGGCTTCTCTTTTTTATCATTTAAATAAATTATCTTTGCTTAGGGGTATGAAAATTATGTCTGCTACACTGCATGAATAGTTAGGACTGGCTTGCTCCTTCATTTTTGTATAGTAGGCAAAATCCTGGACATAGCAAATGGAGGCTTAGGCCCTAACTAGATGTGATGCTTAGCATGTCATTAGAAGCAGTGCTTGTTTGAGTGTTAGAGGACATCTATTTGTTATATCATATAATTTTGCACACAATATCTAGCATTCCAGCATGCTTTGCTTCATAATTCATCACCAACCACGGCTGCAGATGAAGCCACAGTTGACCAGTTCTACAAGGACCTAGAACACCTCATAGAACAGACACAAAGAAATGATGTCCACATTATCACAGGAGACTGGAATGCCAAAGTATGAAATCAAAAAGTAAATGGAATAACAGGCAAGTCTGGTCTTGGAACACAGAATGAAGCAGGGCAAGGATTGATAGAGATCTGCCAAGATAACACACTGGTCATAGCAAACACCCTCTTCCAGCAACACAAGAGGTGACTTTACACATGGATATCACCAGAAGGCTAACATCGAAATCAGATTGATTACATACTCTGCTGCCAAAGATGGAGAACCTCCATACAGTCAGCAAAAACAAGACCAGCAACAGATTGTGGCTCAGATCATAACCTACTGATCGCAAAATTCAGGCTTAGACGAAAAAAATCAACCCTGACTACTCCCTAGAATGTCAAATAGTAAAGATGAAGATGAAGTACTTTGGACATCAAATGAGAAGAGAGGATTCACTTGAAAAAGCCTTGATGGTGGGAAAGGTGGAGGACAAAAGAAGAAAGGGGCAGCCAAAAAAGAGATGGCTAGATGGTATTGTGGATGCAGTGGGCACAGAGCTGGGTGGGCTGAGGATGATGATGGAGGATAGAGGTTCCTGGAGGACAATGGTCCATAGGGTCAAAAAGGGTCAGAATTGACTGTGCGATTGAACAACAACAGCAACAACATATAAGGCTAATCAATAACTATAAGAATAACATATTACATAGACCTGTTAAGGATAGAGTGGGGGTATATATTGCTTTGAGTTTATTGAAGGAACTTGAGTGGGGATAATAAGTTTTGATGGAATGTAGCTCTTGGAAGTGGAGGCTAAAACCATAAATTGGTATACTGAGGTGACTTCTAGCTTCCATTTTCCAAGCCTTTCTTGCTCACATTGTCCAATTTTCCCAACAAACTTTCTTTAAAACCCTCCTCCTCCTGAAACAAAAATAAATGCCATCATTGTGTTACCCTGGTTAAATGCATCCTTCTTCCCCTGCAAGAGAGATCCTTATTTGAGCATGGAAACCAGCGGATATTTCTATGGGCCTAACTAGAGCCTCTGGCACAAATGTAAACCCTTCCCCTAGCTCCTTTTTCTACAGAGGAGGACCTCCATGTCTTCTTAAATATGACCACCTAGCATGAACATTGTGAATTTGTTAAACTTCAGACACAAGAATTGGATCAGCTTATACTTTCAGATACAAAGGCATAAGACATCTTAAGGAGGCCTGGGGGATTGTAGAATACCTTTAAGAAGACCTGAGAACTAGCAGAAGCTCCCCACTCACCCACCGCATCCTGATGAGCAGAAATCCCTAGGGGAATCATTAATACCTCAAGAGACATCACTTTGGATATGAATTAGCAGGACATATTGTAAATTATCAAATTAGATGTTTTACATGTTGTATATGATATTTGCTGAGAGTAAAGCATGGCTATAGGATATACAGCCTACCTGTCTCTCCCTATAATTTTTTAATGTAGTAGAGGATATATGTTGACTTTGATATTCATAGTACTTAATACGTGCTACACAGCACTGAACTTCTCTGATCATATCTCAATACTGATGACGACATTTGAGGATTATTCTTTTGCAAGCAAAATGGTAGAAAACAATGAGCTAATTATTGAAGAAAAAGGAAGTTTCAGGTATACATTTATCTGCACACTGTAACAATTTCAGTATTCAAAGTCCAAAATCTAGCACATTCTGGGAGCATAGATGGGAAGAATGTGGTGCTCTATTTGAACCTTCTTTTTTAAAATTGCAAAGAAATACTTTCTCCTTGGATGAAGGTGTTTCAGCCCACTGTAAGCAGATCATATATAACCATGAATTTATCTTCTTTCCCAGACTAATTCCCTACCTAACCCTTGTATGAAATCGTTACTTTCTTCCAGGTCTGTGGAGTCCAAAGTTGGCAACACTTCCTATTTATCTCAAGAATTTGCCAAGACAGAGCTACCTCTGCTATTCCTGCTGTCAACAAGTATACTGAATATGACAATATATTGACCACAATACCTGACTTCTTTATCTTTGTAAGAAGCAGTGCATATTTTTTAAAAATAAAATGATCACTCCTTCAAGGGTACCACTACCCAGGTTTCATCTCTTATCAAATAAGTGTTGTTTCTCTTACACAGGGCATAGGGAAAGCTATACTATCAGAGGTGTACAAGGGTACACCTGTGAACATAGTCTCCCAACATGAAATAAAATTACCTTGGTGACTACAGCTTTCAGAATCCCCCAGCCATGTTGGTTGGAGATTCTGTGTATTGCTGTTAGAACAATTTTTTTTTTGCCTTAAACATTTCCAGACAAATTCTTAGAGATAATATATTGGAGTACTCCTGTTACTAACTGAGTAGAGCTGTTAAATGTTCTCCACCAGAGTATGTCCCCTCCATGGAGATTGAAAATCCAGGGGGGATATAGGGATCAGCCTGATCCTGGGTACTATAATGAAGCAAAAAGGGTGTTTTCTTTTCAAATTACGGTAATACCTCGGATAACGCTAAGACTTGGTTCCACAACTCTTAGTGTTATCCGATTTTTAGTGTTATCCGATGCATGTTAAAATCCTATGGGATGTATCGGATAACGTTAAAGCTCCATAGAGATACATTGTAACCGCACAGGCTTTAGCGGTTGTTATCCGATACATCCCATAGGACCTTAACATTATTCGATCCAATTCTCCTCCCCAGATTACTTAACATTATGCAATTTTAGCGTTATCCGAGGTAAACGTTATCCGAGGTATTACTGTATTGTGAAACCAAGACAATCTTATGCAAGTCTACACTAAAATGAAAGCATGGTGTTCAGTGGTGTTCCTTAGTAAATACGTTTAGGATTGCAGCCTTAAAATTATTCCAGCAATAATTCCAGTAATTCCAGTGATATTATGTACTTTGCATAGGACGTAAAACCCATTGAGGCCAAGAAAGCTTGCTTTGAAGTAAGTGTTATAAAATTTAGTCTCTTGCTGCTTCAAAAGCATATACAAAAACATTATTAATGGTAGTGGAATTAAAACTTTAAAAAAGCAATGAAACATGTGAATCTTCTACTTTGAGGCATTTCAGGTTGGAAGAAATATCATCAAAAGTAGCTCTCCTTTTATTTCAACAAACAGCTTCCTTAGTTACTGAATATACTACTTACTATGTTTGCATTTCCCACAACTGTGTTCTAAAGACAACAAAGGTATGACATTTATCCTGGTTCCAAGAATATTTTAAAGGATGGGATCTCATTTTTGTGTGGACAGGCAATCAATAATTATGAGCACTTTTTTGTTTTGTTACTGGACTCCTGAAAAGATGGCGTATTGCTCTAGCTAGCTTTAGATCTTGTAAGAGAACAACAATCTATTATGACTTTATTTTGCCTATGACAATTATTTTAATAAAATGTCCACCTGTAATCAAATAACATGCAGTATAAAATGGTAGACTGTGCAAGCCAGGTGTGATTATTTTGGCAAGGAGTGGTTTTAGATTAAGAATTCTGTGGATCAAATAAAATTGCTAGTATACTTTGAGTTGCAATTTTTATTACTGGAGCTTACAATGTTAGATTTGAAGGTTTTCTTTATTCTTTTAAAATGTTAAAAGTGGGGGTGAGCAATTCATTGCTGGTAACATTTAAAATGGGAAACATATAACT
Organism: Furcifer pardalis; assembly: GCA_030440675.1. Classification (NCBI taxonomy): domain Eukaryota; kingdom Metazoa; phylum Chordata; class Lepidosauria; order Squamata; family Chamaeleonidae; genus Furcifer; species Furcifer pardalis. Next base: position 110,855,206 of record CP126891.1, on the reverse strand, counting down.
CATTCAGTTTGCATTATTCATTTGTTCAGCTAATTTTGAAATAAAGAGAGGGGTTTATAAAAAAATGGCATGTAAGTTGTCAACATTGATCTCTGATGTCCCTTTTTGTTGGTTTTAAAAGTACTCTTTTTGTCACTTCAAAGCTGCACCTTTTTCTAAGTTGAGTACAAATTCCATAATACAGTTGTTGGCAGTGAATGGAAGAGTCCAACATGTCTGAAAGATGTCAGGTTGAGGAGTACCATCTGTTCTAAAGCATAGGCTATCATCTCCTTACCTCCAGAGGAAGAGGAAATGTTATGCTTCCATATACAGTCATTAAGTTCTCAGACCAGCTTCAAATGCACTTCTTTGGAATCACAGTATACAAGGTTTTCTGAAAGTTTGGTCTTAAGGAAATGTTCCCTAGTTTCATGCTTCTGCATAGCTATATCTTTCACTCTTACAAGTTAAAGAATTATTAACTCTGTATAAAGGCAATGTTCTATTGGAAATATATAGATATTTCTTTTTTGAAGGGGGACTGAACACACACATGTGACCTCTGTAGAGGACATAGTCATAACTAGCTATAGTTAATGATTAGAAATGTTGTTAACATTACCTTCTAGATGTTACTTTGAAAACACTAGCCGAATTGTTTGCATTTTCTCCATTTGATTAAAAAATAATATGAATGTGTCAAAATTAACACGTTATCTGCAAAGTGTAATATTAATTGGCCTAGATCTACCAACGTTCATTTCCTGTGGTAGCAAAATAGGGGAAAGGAAACCTCCATGTCTTAAGTATGGGAAAAGACTGGCCTTGATGGCTGGGAGATTCTGAGAGTTGCTGTCAAAAAAAGCTGTTTCCTATTTCTGCTCTTTCTTCATTGAAGACTCACAGGCCTCTTTGAAATCTCCTCCAGAGGGTTGGGAAACCCTCCAAAGAAGAGATTCACACAGACCTGCAGATAGGAGAGGAAACTGCATCTCTTCCAGTTTGACAGATGGAACAGCTTCCATTTGTGGACCAATTACAGTTAAGATTTTATGTTCAATATTTTGTATAATTTAAATAACATGAATTCATTGGGTACTCTCCACAGAGAACAAGGAACATATGAGTGAAACATGCACATCCATATACATCCAAGTACATCTCAATGTTGCTCCATCCAGAACTTTCATTCCAGACATGTACACATCAGTGTTTAATTACACTTATCAGTCATTCATACTTCCCACTTTTGCCATGGTGTAGCAATTGCCATATAAAGTATGACATGGCCTGAAGCTACACAGCTAATGTAGAAAATGTTAGTCTTCTGATCAATCTTAAGGTCTCAATTAAAAAAAAAATGAATGGACATAATGCAGTATGTGAATAATTATGCAGGATAAATCAAACATTGAGGCTTCATAATTTTATTCCTAGAATTTTTAAGAAGGAAAGAGCAGTCACATTTTATGTTTTTGATTTTTTTTAAAAAAGAAAGAAAGAGTGCTTCAAGAATTCATATGAATTCTGTTTGTATAGAGAAAGGTAGTGAATGCATTTTAAAGGCTACTTAAATCAGTTTGGTTGATCCTTACCTTGAAATTTGCTGAGCTTTCTTTTAAAAGCTAATTGTGTTCTGCATTATTGTTTGCACCTCTTAAACCTTTGCTGCCTTTCATGACTTGTTTTTATGAAATATGGTTAAGTAGTATAGCATATTTACCTAAGTAACATAAAAATTTGAGTTGGCATGTAGCTAGTACATACTCTTAAACCCTAGGCATTAGAAAAAGGCATTAGACACAGTGACTAGTATATGTCAGATGGTGAGGGAAGCTCTTTTGCTAACTGTAAAGCAGTCAACCTCAAAATTCATTAAATAGGTATGAGTTCCAGCACTTCTGGCTTATGAAGTCCCATCAAGTTCATCATATGTACAAATATTGCCAAGTTTTATATGCTTTGTTATATAAGAGACAGCAAGAATATGAAGGAAGTTTATATGATCTCAGCAACCATGCTAATTTTGATCTTTCCATTATGTTTACATGGAAGAAAGAGGAAAACTTCAATTTGATGCTTGCTGTATTTTCTTTGTTATGTTACCTTTTACATGTAGTAGTTTTGCCATATAATGTCATGTCCCTATCCATTTTGTGAGCAGTGACAGACTCTTCTGCATAGTGTTCAAGTCCACATTAAAAAAATTGGTTTCCAACAGGCCTCCAGAATATGATACATCTCTTCTAATTAGATATGTCAGCCAAGTTTTCCCAGGCTAGCACAGAATATTTTAGAGAGCTCATAAAAGGCCTCTTTAGAGATAGTTATTTCTAGATTGACTTAAAAATGTGAGAAGGACAAGAATTTCTTCTTCACCTGCCAGTTCTCTTTATCCTCTGAGTATCTTCCTGGATAGACTCTATGCTGCTCAACATCTCTTAATTACCCGATGCAAGCAAAGACAAGAATCCCATTCTCCTTGATTTCAGTCAAAGTCTGAGACCAGGTGTAGAACCTTGTGATGTCACATGGGCAGAACTGGTCTTTCCCCCTAACTTTGTATCATGTTCAGCAGTTAGAAAACTCAAAAGTTGTAACACTGATGCTCCAATTCTTTGTCCAACTGACTTAATAGGCCCAAATGTTATGGCACCCAAAAAGATAGCACTGATAGCAGAAGTCTGGCATGGACATGGGCCCATCGTGCCTTTTGGGGCAATGGACACACAAACATCTTCATACTGAGTCAGTAAATCCTGGCAGTAAATGGGATAGGATGGAGGTGGGTGAGCAGGAAGTCACTTTAGATAGAAAAACCCAGCTGTCTTTTCCTACAGTGCTGCTTATCCAGAGATTTTACTCCCCTCTCTGGAGTACTGAAGATGCAGAACAATTCCCAGCGAATTTAGTGTGAACGCTGAGATCTGATAATCCTAAAGGTGAGGGGTCCACAAACCTAGCTCTCCAGGTGTTCTTGGACTTCAATTACCTGAAGCCCAAGTCAGCACCCCTGCTGATCAGGGCTTCTGGGTGAGCCAAGTTTGCTGACCTCTGCTTATGGTGAAGCATGAAGAGAAGGAAGCAATCAAGAAGGACTCTGCTATCATTCACTATGGTTTTGGCCAGGTAAGAAAAAATAAGATACTTTGAGCGAGTATTTTAGAGACTGGGGTATTGGTAGATTCAATATTGGGGAACCTTATCATTTTTGGGCTACATTGTGTTTTTAAAAGAAATGATGGAGGCAAAGAGGATTGCCATGTGGGCACTTTAAACAGGAATGGGCTGGAAAGTTTAACAGTCTGCTTGATGAGAGAATGAAATCTAATAGAGATACTGGCAACAAAATAAAGCCAGATGAAAAATAAACTAAGTGTTGGGTGTTGATAGGATTAAGTGTGGATGATTTCAGAGAATGGATTCTGGGGAAGCTATTTTTTAAGGCCAGGTCACACATACCAGCATATCCATGAGGGATACATTCTGAGGCCTGCTGCTGATACCTGAAACAATGGATGACAGCAAACCTTTTAGTTACAGTACAATGCAAAGAGTGGCCTCTAGCGGCCAGCTCTGGCTATGCATTACATAAATATATACAGTATATATTATATACTTCAGTGATTTTTATTGAATATTTTCCTCACCAACTCACTTCATTAACTTTATAGTTTTGTTGTTGTCTGTGGCAACTTCAACAATGGAATCCCCTATGCATGTTGCTGGGTGGAAATTGTCATTCCTTTTGATGTTTCAGGAAACTTATATAGAGTAAAACTATCATATAACAAGACTACAGCTTTCAGAATTTCATGAACAACATGCCAATAATACATGGACAGAATGCCAATAATGTATCACATGCTGTGTATCTTATTCTAGAAATATGAGAGCAATTTCACCCAAAGAGGGTGTGACCCTAGGATTATTATGCTGCACATTCCTGGGGCAAAGAGAAGAGTCTGAAAGCAACACATTTGCTGTTATGGCTTATATCAATTTCTGTTTCTCCAGCATAAAGGTAGAAGAAGTAAAGGCGGGGGGGGGGCAGAGTCTGTGCTACATTCAGGCTTGCTCTGGCTGCGGAGAGCTTGGCCTATTGCCAATCATGCATTCTCTTCCCAAGAGTTCCCTAGTGCTTTCTTTATACCCTCTCAACATACAAATATTCTCCAGTCTTCTCCCCCCAGAAAATTAAGAGGAAAACCTTTGCTCTCGCCAGAGTATTTTAGATATTTAGCAGATAATTTAATTCTGTGCATAGGGCATTCACTCACCAGAGAACAGAGGCCAGAACCTCTTTGTCGACAGGCAGAATCAACTTACAATCTTGGCTCTTCAGATTTACTGCTAACACATTGGCTGGCAGGCAACAGTAGACTGTAGGATGCAGTACTGGAAATGAATGGCCCTGGCTATTGGAGAGTACCCATGCTATACTCTGGCAATTGTGATCAGCCAGTCCAGGTTTTTTAGAGGTAATGATCCTCCCTCCCTTCTGTTGAAGGTTCTCATTCCATCCATATTGCTTACTTGTTCATGCTGAAGGAAGATACTAGGGATTCCTGTTAAGGAACATCTATGTATTTATAGTTATAATCAGGTTGAAGACATTACTCATTACAGTACTTACTTCTGTTTTCTGTATAATGACCCAAGAGAATGATTCCTGATTCCGATTGTCCAGTCATATTTTGAGTGCACTCCGGCAGAAATAGTGGTTAAATTTCTGATGATAATCAGGTTTTTATTATGTATACTGTAGCTCAATACACTTTGGCAGCTAGGAAACTGCGATCCTATTTTATTAAAAGTCATCATATTACCAAATAGTACATAGCAAGGATCTGAGTTGTCTTAGTGAATATAATATCTGGTTTTATTAGAGAATTTTACAATAAGCTTTAAGTCATGTCCTGTTTTGTAATGGCCTATTGCTAAGTACAATAAAGATTGATGATTTATTTGTTTATTTATTTATTGGATTTCTATTGCCACCCCCCTCACCGAAGTGACTCTGGGTGGCTCACAATCACAATTAAAAAACCTCAAATATAAAAACATGATGATGATACTTGTTCCTGTCTTCCCTACCTCAACAACAGATCTATCTATCTATCTATCTATCTATCTATCTATCTATCTATCTATCTATCTATCTGAAAATAGATGAGACATAAACAGCACTTCAGTCAAACACTTTATATTTAATTTTGTGTCCTTACTTCTGTCACTCCTTCCAAAATGTTGATGGGTAATTATTTCTAAATGAAATGCCTCTTTTTATCTTGTTATTGACAGAGATCAGTATGAAGGCAAAGGTTTGCAAAATCAGAAACAAAAACAATGGACTGTGAATATCCCTTTCTCCTTCCAAATTCCTTTTTGCTTAAATTAAATTTAGGTTAGACAACTTGCAGAAGTGTGGTAGCTGTACCTCCCCTGACTTTCCCATGCCCTCTGAATCTGACCCTTTGCTGTGATTGGCCATTTGAGCACATCCCCTCCTTTCTGACCTGATTTGGGTCTTTTGGAGTCTCCCCCCCAGCCAAAAATATCCCCCAATTACATCAGGTTTTGACATTCATCTTGTCTAAATTAGATTAAAGGGATGCAGTGAACTGGCTAATCATGCCTCTGCAGGATATGACCAGCCAGTTTGGTGCAAATTGGAGCAAATTGTTTTTTGAGGGTATTAAGGGGCATTGAAGCTTCTAGGGGTCCACAGTGTAACCCTTGGGCCCCCATAAAGCCCAGGGAGAACACTTTGCTTCACCCACAAATTATTGGATAATTAGTTTAAAGCAGTTTCTGTGAAACCTAAAGGCAAGTGTGCAGCATATGGCTTTCCCTTAAACTGAAGTTCTTGATGCAAGAGTGGCCACTTGATAGTCCTTTGCTTTTCCCACCTGAATATTCAGATGCCTCAGATCTAAATTTGAGATAGACATAACAACCAGATTTTCATGCTCAGGAGATATTACATTAATACGAATAAAATATAGTAATACTTTCACATGTACAATACAAGGGGCTATTTTCCTTGTTCTCTCTAGAGCAGCAGGTGATGTCAATCTTTGTTGATGAGGACTTTGCGTGTCAAAAGGGCTCAGGACCACAAAGTGACTTACGGTACTATATAAGTGGTACAGGTGTCACATTGCAATGCTGAAGGCAAATGGAAGGCCACTGCATTATATTGCTCCCAGGATAATCTTCATGGCTGATCACTATGAGGATAGCCAATATTTGGATTTGAATATGGCACTTCAAAAAGAAGAAGCTCAACAGAAAATAAAATAAGGCTGATCATACAGAATGCTATCTGTTGCTGCTGTTGTTATTGTTGTCATACTTATTTAAGAAAAACTGTGCCAAATGGGGAAAGGTGATTTAAAAAGGGGGCTAACCAAGTTTGATGGGTCAAGTAGTTCCATAACAAGTATAACCAACATTGGCTACTGTAGAGGATTGTTCTTGACACTTATGCTTTCATTCTAGGTTAAACAAATGTAACAGTTTGCTACATAATATTGGGGAACATAATTGTAGGAGAAGAAGGAGACATAATTTGGAATTGTGAGACTGATCAGCATATCTGTGAGAATATTTTGTTCAGTTTTGCTGTCTAACTTTTCTTAAAGTTTACACCAAAGCCTTTTCATTTTCATGAGTGTTCATCAGAGAACTTAAACCACTGTAAAAATAGTCCTTGGAGGACTTTGCTTTTTGCTTCTTTGGTATCTTACTTTGCAAATATTTGTTATACTGTAGCAGAGGAAAAAGACTTGCCCTACCCACATTTCCTTCCGTAACCTTTATTAAATACAAATAGCAGGCTCATGAAACCATTCATTTAATTAATTCCTTCTTCGTGTCATTCTGCAGTAGGTTGATCTGTGTCCAAAATGTACATTTCCCTATTTCCCCAATGGGATGGAAAGCTATAAAGTCCCCTTTTCTACAAAATGAAAAAAAGAATAGAGCTATTCAATTCTAAAATTATATAGAATTAAGTTAGATAGATATTCTTTGTAGTTGCTAATTGTACTGGTGCATCACCTTCTGTTAAACAGCCAGTAATGTATTTTCTTTCATGTATATAAAGCTATGTAATTTAGGATTAGATGATGATCTTTCACTATAAGTTGACTTATAGAGATCACTAGTCAAATTTTGATTCAGATCATTTTCCCCTCTCAGCCATTTAGGGGTTATAATATCTGCAGTTGACCTTATATTGCAACCTATGAACCATTCTGTTTAATGTGAGTGAAATTACATCATGTAAGAAATGTCCTTTGGTCCATTATCCTGGTCAGTGCCACTGCAGGGCTCGGGAACAGTCAGAGGGCTGTAAATTAACCAGGTGGAGGTGGGTAAAGATAAGATGGTTGAAAGCATCTCCTTAAGTCTAGCACTAAGGTTCCTAATATTCTTAATGCTACAGCAAGATCACTGTGAAGAATGGTCATGAGGTGCTCCATCTTGGCACTCTGTCAAATGCAGAATATTTTATGCAAATTGAAATATCTTGTTCCGAGAAATAATAGATCTGTAGTGATATCATTCCCATGTTTAAGTGGGAAGGTTTTCTTTGAAAAGATGGGCTGGTCACAACTAGGACATCTTGTTGAGCCTAGGAGGGATATGCCGAGCAGAAATTGATGGTATGGCATTAGCTAATAGCAAGCAACACATATATGAAAGAGAGGTCACAGACTTTTTTTTAAAAAAAGTGATGAGGCATAATTCATTACTCTGATTTGCTTAACGAGGGTGAGAAAATTACTGGAGTGTGTGAAAGTCAGGGGAGCAGAAGGCAGAACGGAGGGTCATGATGGATCATGTAGGGCATATGTACACCAATATACTTCCCTAGATCATTAGACCTGTTGTGCCAGTACTAAGTAATCATGGAGGGAAGTATAGTACCTGTAACAGAGTTTATCAAAGAGGCACAAAGACTCAAGCTTCTTTCACACACATGCTGTAATATTAGGAACAAGATAATGTCTTCTGAGTGACTTTCAAGTAGCTGAATGGAAATAGGGTAGGGGAAAAGGGAGCTTGTTGGCATGATGATGCATTGGGTAGAAATTAGCAGTTAAATGTACTCGCATGAGAAGTGATAGCCTTCCAGTACTGTATTTCATTAGGAAGCTTCACACATACCACTCACATGGATTACTTTACAATATGAAAAATTTTAACATTTCTGCAAACAAAATATGTTTTCCAAGAGAAGAAATAAATCCTGTGGAATCTTGTCATTTGGTATCTCATATAAATCACAAAGCTCTTTTAAATTTAGAGGTCTTGGTGAAGAAGTGATCTATAACCTAGATCAGGGGTGCCCAAACTATGGCCCATGGGCCAGATCCAGCCCCCAAAGCCAATTCATCCGACCCACGCCACTCTTGTCACTCCTGAAAGTGGAAGTAAAATGTGCCCATCCGGGTGTGTATTATTTCCACTTCTGGGGGCAACAAGGGCAGCATGGACTGGATGAATTGACTTTGGGGGCCAGATCCAGTCCATGGGCTGTAATTTGGGCACCCCTAGTTTAAGCAGAGAAAATGGCAGGCTAAAATCTATCTCATCCTGTTGCAAAACACAGATAGCAAAGCATATTTTACTTCCGCTTCCAGTGGGAGGAACCACGTGACTGGCCCGCTGAACCATGTGACTGGCCAGCAGCCTGAAAAGTTTGGGCACTCTTGACCTAGACCTTTTTCTTTTAAAAACATTATTTGTCACTAGAGAACAACACATAGTGGTGTAGTATCTTGTGGTGCAACATGAGGATATGGGATTACAGCTTTTTTTTTAATGGGCAGGGTCTGTAAAACCTTCAAAAATAAGCACTCTTTGGTGATGTCTGTTTCCAGCAATATGTTTAAAAATTCACTCTTCAGAAGCAATTTGGTAAACCCTGGGGAATCTGACTGACACACCAATTTTGCATTAAATTGTGAGTGATTCCATCAGATATATAAGGTGATCCAAGTACTCTTTTCTTTTTGTCAAATTCATTTGAGCACAGGGGAAACCTGGGAGAATACAAAAGCTCCTACATTTTTAAAAAAACAGAGAATGAGATCAAAGTCATGCAAATACACTATCAAATGCAATTTGTATTCTCTTATTTGAAATTCCACTTAGGTAAGTAGGCTGTTTATCCATTTGGCACAACTATAGAATCTCTGCAAAGAAAGCCTACACCAGAGATTCTCAACCTGCAGCCTGCGGCACCATTTCATTTGCCCATCACCACCTCCACCACACCAGGAAGTGTCATGTAGTGGAGGAAGGGCAAAATGGCTGTCCAGACCACAAAACTGTCAGAGGGAGCATGACCAGGCCCCTGGCTTTAAAAGGTTGAGAAGTCCTTGCCTACATCAAGGGTGGAAAAACTGTATCCCATAGGCTGCACATAGCCCAACAATCCCTTCTTTGTGAAGTCTCCCACCACCACTCCCCCCAGGGGTGGGGTTGGAAATCAATTTAAAATTATTGCTACTGAAAATCTTTCGCATGACTTACCACAGAAATCCAACAGCAAACCACAACTCCATTGCAGCCTGTTCTTGAAAATGAAAGGATAGTGTGACTGTTCATTAATATCAGTAGATATTACTTTGTATTTGTAAATATGTATTAATCATATTCAAGCAGTATTTCTCTTGCTGAAATCTTCCTTATTTAGAAGTCATGCTGCAACTTCCTTGAAGACAACTTCTCCTTCTTCCTGCAGGTCTTTATGGTTCTGCGATCTAAAACAAATGTTACAAAAAGCCTGGATGGTAACATGCATAGAGTATAAAATACTGACTGTATTTGGAAATGAGATAAGTTCTTCAGGGAGAAACTATTCAATGTATGATATATCTATAAACTTGTCTTAGCTTGTCTTGTCAAATATCACATTTACTCAAAAATGTATCCATGTTGCACTGGAACAGAGCTTTATGAATACCACAAACCTCACCTGAAGAATGACAGACAAATGGGTTCTTGATCAAATCAAGTCTGAACAGTCTAGAAGCTAAAATGACTACATTGAGGTGAAGAAATTATAAACATATCACAAGAAGGCAAGACTCACTTGGAGACAATAACATTAGGAAAAACGGAAGGCAGTAGAAGAAAAATACTTCCTTAGCAAGACTTGAGAAAATATAAATGATAGGCTCTTTTGTAGGTCATTAGCATCACCATAAGTTGGGAACAATTTGATGGAATAGAAGAACAATGGCAATCAAATAATGCTCACAGAAGTTAGTTATCACCATCTCATGCATGAGGTTGTTGCTCTACTTCCTTAGGCCTTCAGATTTACAAAGTCCATAGTCACAAGTAGTGGTATCCATACTGTACCCAAATAAAATACATAGAGATTGGTGCTGATCTGCCCGTTATCTTTGGAGCTGTAGCAATTCATTCTGCCCCATGACATGATCTGTCCATTTCTGGATCTCCACTTTAAAAAAATGAGGGGGGGGGGGATCTACAAAAATCTTTGTCTGTAGAGTTCTGCAGGCTTTGCATGAATCTCAAACAGTGGGCCAGGAGTATCAGGGCTGGCAAAAGTATGTGTGGTGTTGTTGCTGATACATATGAAGCCCCCTTCAGGTATACAACATATGAGAGAGCATCACACCATTAAGGCTGCACAAAGAATGCAGCTATGATCATGTGCAGCAGAGCAAATCAACATTCTGCAACACAATCCTAAAACTGAAGGTTGCCTAAACAAAAATATTTTTAAAACTGACCTTCACAGTAGCTCCAAATTTGGCACAGTTTTAGCAGTCTGTTCTGTGCCAAATTTGGGGAAGTTTGGAGAAAGTGTTTTTGGCTGTTTTTGTTCAGTCACACAGTTGAGTCTGACCCTTTGTGACCCTATGGATCACCGCATGCCAGGCACCACTATCCTCCACAGCCTCCTCAGCTCTATGCCCATTGTGTCAACAATGCCATCTAGCCATCTCATCTTCTGCCGCCCCCTTCTCCTTTTGCCCTTGATCTTTCCCAGTATCAAGGCCTTCTTGAGTGAGTACTCTCTTCTCATTTGATGTCTAAACTACTTTAGTTTCATCTTCAATATTTATCCTTCCAAGGAGCAGTCAAGATCGACTGATTTGATCTCTTTGCTGTCCAGGGTACTCTCAAAATTCTCCTCCAGCACCACATTTCAAAGGCATTTATTCTTCTGTGCTCAGCCTTCCTTAATGTCCAGCTCTTGCAACCATACATTACTGCTGGGAATACCATTGCTTTGACTAGGTGGACTTTTGTTGGCTGGGTGATGTCTCTACTTTTCATTATGCTGCCTAGGTTTCTCATAGCTTGCTTCCCAAGAATTAATCTTTTTATTTCATGGCTGTAGTCACCATCTGCAGTGATCTTGGATCCTAAGAAGGTAAACTCTGTCACTGCTTCCATTTCTTCCCCTTCTATTTGCCAGGAAGTGATAGGGCCGGTTGCCATTATCTTGGGGTTTTTTTATGTTGAGTCTCAAGCCAACTTTTGCACTCTCTTCTTTCACCTTAATCAAGAGGTTCTTGGTTATGGTTCTTTAAAAAAAACTGTTTCACCCTCTCCCCCAATTCAGAAACAGGCAACCACAAAACAATCCTCTAAAGTTTTTGTAGTCTTATAAGAGTATTGTTTTCCTTCAGCAATGTTTTATTCTGTGGTATTCTCACCCCTGGTTTTTTTACCCCATTTCCAGGCAATCTTTTGGGGAGAGGGTGGCAACCTTTAGCTGCAAAGCACTGGCTCAGGGATCTGATCCACTGAATTTTGTGTTCAGGAGGCCAGAGTCTATTAGTAGAAAAAAAAATTCAGAAATACAAAACCACGGGACAATAAACTCACTCTTCATTCACCAAGTTCCATTTTCTGGAACTACCTCTCTATAGCCTTGGTCTTGACACCAATGGTCTTTGACTGCATGTCATATTCTCTAGAACAGTGATTCCCAAACTTTTTTTTTGGCCATGCCACATCTAAGCATCTCTAAAATCCTAATGCCTCCCCATGGCATATAATCCTTATTATTCAAGAAGTGAACTCCTTTTCACATGGAGGAAGCCTAAAAGGCCATTCACTGTTAATAACTCATTCTCAAATTGCCCCCCCCCCAAATCTAATTGCCCTGCTATTGGATGTGTGCCCCACTTTGGTAACCACAGGTCTAGAGAAGCTAAAATGAGATGTTTTCTAGGTACTCAGCCAATATGGACATGTGATTTGGCTCACTTTCTTGAATTACCCTGTTCTACAGGTAAGACACCTCAAACATGCTTCACTCTGCAGTGCCCTGCTGATGTGTACATATGCAATAAGAAACACAGTGCATTCTCTTTGAGTTATCTCCTGAGATATATCTAGGTACCATTGTTTTTTTATTATTGTTTTTCGATAGTAAGCAACTTTAAGCCACAAAGAAAATTGCTGGAGAAGTGGTAGCTCAATAGAGTTGATCCTTTGCATGCTACTGGTACTAGCTTCAACCCCGAGTATCTCAAAATAGGACTGGGAAATATTTTTGCATGAATGCCTGCAGAGATATTCCCAGTCATTTTGGACAACACTGAGCTAAATGAACCAATGCCTTCATGTGGAATACAGCAATTTCCTATGTTCATAAATATATCAGCAATTCTTTCTCTCCTTGGGTGAACTAGCATTGTGGGATGTAAATGGTGTTAAAAGATTTTAATCTTTAAAGGTCAGGCATGGATAACCTAAGCCCAGCATTGGGATTTTTCATACTGAAGCTCAAATTGTATTCTTACAACTAGAGGAGTAGACAGAAGACAGAAGCTATCAAGTGCAACCATGAAGTTAATGCCCCTAGAATTGTTTTTACAATAGAGCTATCACATATTTGGTTTCATTTTGTTTTGTTCTGTTTTTTTTTAAAATTTAGAAATGTAAAAGACCACTTAGTATTGGAGAATTTTGATTATTCCTCAAAATTAGCAGAGAATGAAGAACAAAAGAAAATTCTACCCAAGAACAGCAGGACAGGAAAGATTGGTTCAGTTCTTATTAACCTCTATCCCTAAGACTAGCACTTTATATAGTAAAGTCACTCTAGAAACATTTAAAGTAGAAAAGGGTATCTTTGCTTACCACTGTCATATTTTCACAGTCAAAGCATGCTCAGAGAAAGACGAGAGAATGCTCAACAAAACAATGGAAGCAAGCAAACAAACAGGAAATGGAGCTTGCCTCAAACTGCTAGGAAAATAACTTTAATGATAACATTAGTGGTAAAGGACAATCATATTAGTCTGGGAAAGCCCCCTTCTGCTGATATCCTATGTCAGGGCATGCACATCTGTTATTTACCCAACACCACTTCTCAAGCTTCTATGCAAAAATTCTTGAGTGTCATCATGATGCTGTGCAAGTTTTTTAAAGTGATCTCTTGGTAGAGGATTTGTCAGGATATCTGTTCTCCATGTTCCAGTTGCATGCAAGATTGTTATTTTACCAACACTTAGAACAATTTTCACAGGGATCAACAGGTTTTCTGCATATCATATTGTTCCTTTCCACGTGCCCTACCTTTTTCCTAGTCTTCTGTTTCTATGGAGCTGGCAATGTGAGGCAAATAATGGTTGGGTAGAAGGTATAGCATAAGAAATCCATTTGCTGCTGATCTCTGTTGGAAGACAAAGCTTTACAAGGTGGGCGACACCTCCATTAGCCTGCTATCTCGCCTGCATTGGAAGATGCTGCCCTAACATAAACTTTGAAAAACATTTCAAATGTCAGTCTGACCATCCAATGTAAGTAGAATAGCAATAGCAATTACACTCATATACTGCCCCAGAGCACTTAAAGCATTTTTTTGGGGTAGTTCACAAGGTAATTGGCATTTTGCCCCAGCAAACTGTGTACTTGTTTTACTGACCTACAGAAAGATAGAAGGCTGAGTCAATCTTGAATCTGCAGTACAGTACTACTGCTCAACCACTGTGCCATTAGAAAATGAGCCCTTTGCCACCAATAGCACTGGTCACCATTTGACCCAACTTTTTAAAGTAAAGGACTACTTCTCCTTCCGCTGTTCTGTCTGGGCAGTGTTGATGAACTGCATATCTGTAGAGGTTCAAGGACACCTAGCATTCTGCCTAGCACTAGCCAGCTGCTGTCAGATGTAGAAGCACCTATGAATATGACTACTCTTTGTTTGAAAAGTAGCAGGGTGTTTCTGTGCAAATTTTAATGGCAGAATCATGCAGCCACTTGTTTCTGCTATTTGTGTGGTTAGCACATTTGATTTGCTAAGGGATCTGAGACATAAATCTCTCAATGGCTGAAACCTAGTAGTAAATCACAACTAGAGTAGGTTCACCAAATCAGTGGAATTTCTGGAAGTGTTAACTCACCAGTTCTCCACTCTTTCAATGGGCCTACTTTTCTTAGGACTTGCTGTTGAATTTTAGTTATTTATTTTGGAGGACTTTGTGTAATCCTAGAAGATAAATGCTTATCTTAAGATACCTTTACAACGTGATGTATGGGAAGAGGAATATATTTGTATCTTAGCCTAAATATATACTCGGTCTCTGAATGACAACAATGTCTGGATTGCCTATGCTTTCTGGGCAAGACAGATGCATATAATGTTACACTTATTGTACTTCTGTTTACCAAGAGTGTACACTTGCCTTTTCTGATACAATTTATAAGTAGTCTATAAGGTATCTTTTTAGGTTAAAGTTACCTTTGTGAAGTCTAAAACCTATGAGAACTAACAGCCTTTCAACCTAGCTGTTGTTCAACAGTAGCTCAACTCAGGTTTAGAATTAGTTAGGATCCCCCTAGTATTTTGTGAATTATTATGGCTACTTCAATAAATATTTATATCACTAACTGTTGAATGCTTTATTGTGACATTTTATTGTTTAGGCTTCTTGGGGAGACAAAAGGTTAAATATAATGACTTCTTTGTTCTTAAATGATAAAAACTGGGTAACATCTGTGCTGACTGCTGGGTGTGCAGCAATAATAGCTGAGTGTTAACAATAACACAATGACCCACTCATGTGAATGTCGCTGACTTTTACCTGAGTGTCTCCAGCAGCTAGGAAAATAATTCCTATTCACCAAAGACTAATTTTCACATTTAAAAATCTTTATTATGGGTCTAGTGCAGTAGAATTGCTTGGCGCAGTAGGGAACCCATATTTAGACTGGCAATATAAGTATGAGGAAACGCCTCAAGTCACAGTCAAGCTGGGCAGGAATTCAGGCTTTTGCAGCTGCCAATTACTCTTGAAAGCCAGCAGATGGCACAAGGCCACTCAGAATAAAACTGAGCATGCTCACACTTCCATAGTAAACAATGCCAAGGTGGTATTTATTTATTTATTAACCACTCCAGATTGTTTGGGAAGGAATGATGCTAAAGTCTCAGAGCACCTTCTAAAAATAAGAGGAGTATAGAATTAACTTTGCCATATGAAACTTCAAGATTATCTACTTGGTTGTACCACCATCATAAAGTCATAGCCAAATGAAAATGCCAGCTGAACCACCCCAGTAATGCTTTTCATCCCAGTTCCAAAGAAAAAAGAAGTGGTTCACAAAAATTTCTGGAAGATGCGCATATGAACTCTGTATACATAGTAACTAGAACTAACTTACTGATACTAGCCCAAATGAAGTTAATCATGGCTATGCCCATGGAAAGTTAGAGTTACGTCCTGTTCCAGGAGCAAAGCTTGGAAATACTATGGTATTTGAAACTACAATTTCCATGCTAGCTGTGGGATTAATGTGCAAATTCTGTTGAAGATGTAGGGGAGGGATTTATTTCTTAATGCTCCTGATGAAAGGAAAGAGTTAAGCTAGGTCCATTTCATTATAGGATCATGAGTTACACTGTGAATACCATTATTCATCTAGGTTTATTCTTTTTTCCTATTCTTCATCATTCACCACCCTTACGATAGTCATAGCCTGGATGCATCTTTTTATTATAATTGGTTGAGGCAGATGACGAGAACACAGGGATTTGTTTTTTTAAAAGCAATAATAAATAATGTTTCTTGCCTTTAGATAGATCATAGTGCCTCTCAGAACTTTAGTAACACTGTCTGTGAGACCTAATCATGGGGCGTAAATTGCTTTGAGAATCACAAATGAATGCAAAAACCATCAAGATGCTGACATAGGTACTGATTGATGGAAAAGAAGAAGTCAGCAAAATGGTTTGTTCCAGTGTCTTTAGCATAACAGCCACTAAATCCACAATAAACTCTTGGTCAAATATAAAAAAAGCATAGGCCAAAAGCTTAAACTTTGGCTATAAATTCAAAGCCAATAATTCTCAGTCCCATAAATCTTTTTAATTTATGATGATGGCAAAAGTATACATAATATTATTGTTCACTGATGGATATATTGCACAAGAAGCCAAACAGCATCAGAGGGCAAAAGAAATACAATATGCATATGAAACCACTGATATACTGGAGGATATATTTAAGGAATATGAAGAAATTTTCATTTTGAACATAGTCCATGCATCCTACACAAAAAAATTATTTTCCAATAATTTGTGATAAAGGGTGGTATTAATATATTAGGTCTGGCCAGGTTATCCTGCTATGGTTATAGAGTAGACGATGCTGCCAGCAACTCAGTGCTGAGCGTCAGGTGGCGGTTAACTAACCTGACAAGCCTGAGGACTAGTGGTTTTGGCAAAGTCCACAGGGAAAGGTGATGGTCCCCAAGTGGATTAAATCCCACTTGAATCCATCTTTATGGAGGGCAGCAGTTTAATAAATACTGGTTTGGGGCTGAGGGGGACTTTGCGTGCCAAATGGGCTCAGGACCAGAAAGTGACTTGCGGAGCTGGATAAGTGGTATGGGTGTCACGCTGTAATACAGAAGGTAGATGAAAGGCCATGGCATTATATTTGCAGGACAGTCTGTTTAAATCATTCTTCCTATCATAAATGGAATCCAGATATATTTACTTTTCTTGAGTATGATACATTTTCCCTCACCCTTTCCCTCTTTTCCAGGATTTTTCTTGACACAAGGAAAATCTTCTTCTCTATCACATATTTCTGTCAAACAGCTATGAAGGGCATAAAAATATTTTCACCATTTTGTATATGTATGTTGGGGAAGTGACCAGAATACATCTGAACTGGACAGAATAGAAAGATAAAACTAGACTGCCTAGCTTGCCCACTTATAGTTCCATGAATAAGGATGTGAACCAGATTCAGACAAATCAGACATTCAGAACTGAATCAGACTGATTCAAACTGATTTGTATGCAGTCTGTACTGAAGTGGAAGGGTCAGATTAGGTTCCACAGCAAAGCAGAGTGAATTTATAAATCAATTTGTGCGTGGAGTACAAATTGAAATGGATTGGCCAATAATTCTGCCCCAATTTTGGGGGTGCCTAATATGCAAACCCCTGACGCTTACTGTCTTATATTTGGCAGATTTAGCCACCACCACCCACAGTCACATGCTTAGGTTTTGCTGTGTTGCAAAAATTCATGTCCCTCAGTACAAAACAAAAACAGTACAGTTGTACCTCGCTTAAGGAGCATAATTCGTTCTACAGGATTGTTCTTTAAGCAAGTTTGCTCTTTAAGCGAAACACCATTGTAAGTGACCAATTGTGACTTCTGGTGGGGGGGATTGCGAACCCCAATTTATTTGTTAAGCTAGTTTTTGGTAGGTTTTATTTATTAAGCAAAGCAAACTTTCAGAGAAAATTCTGCTCTTTAAGCAAGGCACTCTTTATGCGAGGTTTGACTGTATATTACTTTGGTTTTCTGGGGCAAATCCATGGGAGACTTGTGTATCAATTCAGATCTGGCACACAAATTGAATAAGACAGGGCAGAAATTGCTCCAGATGAATCACAACACATTCCAAAACCCAAAATTGGCCTCCAAATGGATTGAAGGAACTATGCACAACCCTGACCCAATTTGTGATAATTGAGAGAATTTTTTAAATCAAATTTTAGGATGGCATTAGAGTTACCACATCATTTTAAGCTTTCAACAATTGATTGGTGGCTGGGCCACAAAATGGCACCATTTGCTCATTGGTGGTCCTGTCCTCTATTGATTTGGTCTTCCATGGCTGGCTCTGCTGTCAAAACCCTCTTTTGCACAAAGAGAATGAATCACTTGTCCAAGGTCACAGATGATAACAGAAGAAAACCTTGGGAAAGAAACCAGACCATGTGCTGCAGGAGAATATCCACCTCTGTGGCTCAACCGGCCATAACAGAAGGACTGTTCTGAAAATTAAGAGTGACTCTGCAGCCAAAGAGCCATTTAGGTTTAGAGACAGTGATTACTGACTGTCTGACTGAAATGTGCTCTTAAAAGAAAGCAAGCAAGCAAGCAAGCAAGCAAGCGAGGGGAAAGAATATCATTTTAGTTCATTGAATTTCTTTTTTTCTACCTTCCATCTGAGATGTGACTAGTTGTATATTTTATCCATTAACCGTATCATTTCTGGTTGTTCAATTTTCTGATGATTTCCAATAGCACCAGCTATTTTGATATTCGTTACTAATATCAGTGAGTGCTGTCTTCTGACAATGTAGGAAGTATACAGATTGGAAAAGTTAATTCAGGTGTTTTATGGAGCGTGCGCGCGCACGCACGCGCACACACACACACACACACACACACACACACACACACACACACACACACACACACACACACACACACACACACACACACACACACACACACACACACACACACACACACACCAGTCAAAGGAGTCATAATACAACAGACTTGTTGTGCAACTCTGTTCTGAAAGACAGTCCCAAGGAAGTAGGGAAAAGATTAGAAGAAGAATAAATCTTACTTATCTATCCAGAATATGAAGTTGAATCATAAGAAGTCAGAGGCTCTGCTGTTCATATCCTGGAATTAGGTAAACAACCTGTTCTGGATGAAATTACACTTCCTCAAAATAAACTTGGGCATACCCTTTGAGCTCTCTTTACCACAGGAGGGTCAAATGAGCACAGTGGCTTCAATCACCTGAGATCATCTTCAATTGTTCCCTCCCCCTGCCCTCACTGCAACCATTCCTGGACAGAGACAACTTGGCTAGAGAAGATCATGCACTGCTGACTTCACAATTACACTTGTGCAATGCACTTTATATAAAGGCCTCCCATGCTGCAAAGCCAGGTGTGTCTGACTCTATTGGGCAGTAGTCATCTCTGTTTACATCCAAAGAGCCAGTGCTGTCTGCATGTGCAGATGTTTTGGTAGTCATGTGGCTGGCATGAGTAGGAGCCGGAGTGTATGAAATGTTGCTACCTTTCCCACCGAAGCAGTACCTATGTATCTACTTGCAAATTCTTGCTTTCAAACTAGGTTGGCAGGAACTGGGACAGATGATGGGTGCTCACTCCATCATGCAGCTACTCAGGTCTCAAACTGCTGACCTCCTGAAATTCCAGTTGTCAAGCTCAGCATCTTAACCACTAAGCCACTGGGGGCCTCTTTGTATAGGGTGGCCTTAAAGATGGCACGGATGTTGCAGCAAGTTCAATATGTGGCAGCTCAGCTACTCGCAGGAACACCTTTTATATTTAATATTGTTCTTATTGGTGGTACAGTGGTTAAACTCCTGTACTGCAACCAAAAGGTTATGAGTTCGATCCTGACTAGGACTCAAGGTTGACTCAGCCTTCCACCCTTCAAAGGTTGGTAAAATGAGTACACAGCATGTTGGGGACAAAATACTAATTAATGTGAACAACCCACAGAGTGTACTAAGTCCTATGGGGTGGTATATAAGTGAGATAACTTTGCTTTTATTGCTGTATTTCATCCTGGGATAGTATGATATAGAGTGGAATATAAATGCTCAGAAGGAAGGAAGGAAGGAAGGAAGGAGGGAGGGAAAGAAGGAAGATGTACTTAGGGTCTTTTTGGTGTTTCCAAAATGTTTACTTCATGCTTTGGTTCACATGACTGTAGCCTATATAGTACAGTATTTCTTTCTCCACTTTGGTGTTAGCATGCTCAACTTATTGCCTATGCAACACTGCTTACCAAAGTTCAATGTTCGTCATAACAGTATCTCTCAGAGTTGCGGTATGACATTGTGTTTCTGTGTTCTAGCACTCCAGGTCACACTGTGTCATGTGGGGTGAGGGAAGAACATTGTGCATTGACTACCTTGTTTATTGAAGCAACACTTGGGCAGAAGGTCCAAGTACATGTATGAAGAACAGCTTTCAGAAACATTTTACTATGTGATATACACAGACTCTTCTAACAGCTGAGATGGTGAGTTGTTTTATCTATGATAGACAATTGTTGTTTATTTGACTGCAGTTTTAAAATCAGCTTTACAGCTAATATCAGGGCAGTATATTCTTTCTCCTTTCTTGCAATGTTTAGTGGGAGTCCAGACAAAACAGAGTTGATACTAATTCAGTATTTTTATAATTGTATCTTGTAACATGCAACTATTTTTCAAAAATAATTGAAAAGTAACATTTCATTTACTTTTGAGAAACAGGAAAGCAAGGAGTTTCTTTATAATTGTAACTGTAATGGTTACTAACACTGCATCACAAAAAATAACTATTGCCTGCTATTTGGTCTAATCCATGTGTCCTATACTAAATCAAGTGCGCTGAATCCAAATCTGAAGTCTGATTCTGCCTAGCCAGATACTTAAACTTCTATGAAACTAAACTTAACCAGTCCGGCCTGCCAACTGTTTGAGGGGGTGTGAACCAGCAAACAGCTTTAAAAAGTTGAGAACCCCTGCCTTAGAAGGATCCAAATAGTATTTCTGCCTGTTGGCAAGAGCGATGTAACACAATGTGCAGTTATTAACTACACAAGATGTGACTTACACAATTCAGGGAATGATACACTGCATCACAAAAAAATAAATATTGTCTGCTATTTGGTCTAATCCATGTGTTCTATACTAAAATCAAGTACTGTATGCAGAATCCAAATCTGAAGTCTGATTCTACCTAGGATGCCAGGATCTTAAGTTAGTTAACCCAACTACCGACCATCTAAACAGCTATAGCATGCCTGTCACTTAAAATCTGTACATGATGGGCAAATTCTGAGTTCAGATTTGGAATCAGCACACACGATATCATGAAATCCACACGTGTTATTCCCAGAAGCAAAATCATTGTTCTGTTGTGTAATTATTGAGGCACTAGAAACTGTAATGCTCTAACTTCTACAAATAAATTTCCACACTCAGATATTTATTTATTTTTCACAAAAATCATACTCCCCTTCCTTTCCATAAACAGAATTCTGTCCATGTGATCACAGAAAGCAAAACATTGTATTTTGCTGAGGCTTTTTTTTTTTTTTTTTTGCTATTTCAAAGCTTTGGAGGCATAACATTTCATACCATAAATGTCTATAATTGAAGGATGGATGTACATTTGTGTGTTTTTATATAGACATATAAATTTGAATGACCAAGTTCATACATTGTTGCTCAAAGAGAGTGTGTTTGAGTAGCTGCCGAGTGTATCATGTTTGTGGCCAATTGCTGGGGAAGGAAGAATTTGTTGATTTTATTTTCTTTCAGCTTCCCATTTTCTACTCCTCAGTTTATGCTTTCCAATTTCCACAGCATGTTATGACTAATGCCAAGGCAAATAAACAGGCAAACAAACAAAAAGGAATCTGCATACATTTCTCGAGATACTGCTTCTAATATTTGCACTTTGGTAGGCATTCACATGGATCATAGTGGCTTAGTGGTTAAGATGCTGAACTTGATGGCTGGAAGGTCGGCAGGTCAGCAGTTTGAGACTTGAGTACTGCACGATGGAGAGAGCTCCCATCTCTGTCCCAACTCCTGCCAAACTAGCAGTTCAAAAGCAAGAAATTGCAAGTAGATAAATAGGTACCACTTCGGTGGGAAGATAAATAGCATTCTGTGCACTTCGGTATCTAATCATGCCTGCCACATGTCCATGGAAACATCTGTAGATACATACAATGCTGACTTGCCTATAAACAGAAATGAGCACTGAACCCTAGAGTCTAGAGGCTTTTGAGCAAGCCTAGAGGCTTCTGAGCAAGGGTGACTTTTACCTTTACTAGGCATTCACATACAGACATCAGCTTCCCCATATACAATGGTACCTCGAGTTATAAATTTAATGCATTCCTTGGGATGTTTCATTCCCATAGAAATGCACTGAAAACCAAAATTCGTAACATGAAATGGGGTTTCCCATAGGAATGCACTCAAAACCAAAATTCGTAACATGAAATGGGGTTTCCCATAGGAATGCACTGAAAACCAATTAATCTGTTCTGAAATTTTTTTTGTAAAGCAAGGCATTATTTTCAATGGATTTTCATTCTCTGTTTCTCATTGAACTGAAGTTGCATTAAAGGGTTTTTCTCAATTTGTGCAAAACATTCTTATACTTGCTCTCATGTCCTTGTTGAGTGCACCACAGAATAATTCCCCTTTCAAAGGACATGGAGAAGAATTCTGCCTTGTTTTCTTCCCATATGCAAGGAATGAAACAAGCAAAGATTTACATCACTAGTGTATGACAGACCCTTTCCAAAAGAATCGACTCTACTTAAGTTAAGGAACAGATATAAGAGAAAAAGAAAACACAGGAAGGAATAAGCCAGAGTAACACATT
Source organism: Furcifer pardalis (assembly GCA_030440675.1). Lineage (NCBI taxonomy): Eukaryota > Metazoa > Chordata > Lepidosauria > Squamata > Chamaeleonidae > Furcifer > Furcifer pardalis. The sequence goes on along the minus strand of CP126891.1, from coordinate 110,832,517 downwards.
AGTTTGTCTTTGTTAAGAAGCCAACAAAATTAACAATTGTCTTCATTTATGAGGAGGAAGAAATTCTGTAAAGGTAAAGGTTATCCTTGCTTGAAAACCAGTCGTATCAGACTCTAGGCTAGTGATGGCGAACCTTTTAGAGACCGAGTGTCCAAACTGCAACCCAAAACTCAGTTATTTATTGAAAAATGCCAACACAGCAACAGGGGAGGAACGAAATGCTCCCATTGGGCTGCTGGGCAGAGGGAAGGGGCTATCTCTGTGCTGGGGGGAGGAAGGAGGCACTCCCATTGGGCTGCTGGGCAGAGGGGCAGAGCAAACTCTGTGTTGGAGTGACTGCATGGGTGCCCACAGAGAGGGTTCCAAGTGCCACCTCTGACACACATGCCATAGGCTCGCCATCACTGCTCTAGGCTTCAGTGCTCATCTCTGTTTATAGCCGAAGAGCCAGCGTTGTCCTACAGACATTTCCTTGGACATGTAGCAGGCATGACACGGAGCACTGTTTACCTTCCCACCAAAGTGGTACTTATTTATCTACTTGCAATTTCTTGCTTTCGAACTGCTAGGTTGGTAGGAGCTGGAACAGAGACAGATGCTCACTCCATCATGAAGCACTCGGGTCTTGAACTGCTGACCTGACAACCTTCCAGTTGTCAAGTTCAGCATCTTAACCACTGAGCCAGTGCTGTCTCTAGGAAGAAATTAGGGATCTTTTTAAAAATAAATGTGGAAATAAATGAAAGTGACAAATGTATCTTTCAAATTCAGAGGCCTGGGTGCTTAACTAATAAATATTTGGACAAACTGTCAACCCAATCTTATTAGTGCTGAGTTACAGGGTCTCTTTCTTTCTTTCTTTCTTTCTATCTATCTATCTATCTATCTATCTAGAAAAATTTTCATCTTTCACAACTATGTCCATATTTATTCTGCATATTTTTTTTAAAAAAATCTATTTACTTTCAATAAGATTTTATCAGATTTTACAAGCTCTTTTTCTTTTGCTGGGCAGTAAGAAAGTTAAGTTTACAAAACTCAACTGCAGAAGAAAGTGAATGTGATAATGCCACTGGGCTTGCCTGATGAGAGTGCCACTGTATAAGGTTGCCTAAAATTTCATCCAACCATTTGCACATAGTGAAGTTTTACTTGATTTAGCACTTTTCATGTACCACAGAAGGTAATTTAAGAGTGAACTGGTAATGTTTAAAAATTGTGATAGGGATTAGAATTTACACTTTAAAGATACTTATTTTCCAAATGAAATGTGAGGCATTTTATTAATCTGACACATCGGTATTCCTTTTCTTTCCCTATATTCTTTTGATTGAACTGTGCATGAAGTGACAGATTCAGGATCTACATAATATGACAGCACATACCTGTCAGAACTGTATTATAGCAGTCAACCACAGAGAAAGATAAAGTAAAAATTTTTTTAAAAAACCCTACATACCATTAATACATTGAGTTGCAAAACAGTTCCCCCCTTTTTAAAATAAAATAAAATACTGTTCTATAAGTAAGAGCAATAGCAGATATCTGACTTCCTGTAGGGAAGGTGTGGTGGTACCATACAAGCCTGCTGTTTTTTCCACATACAAGAAGAGCGCCTGGCAGAAGCATCATGTCATGAACTTTCATTGATAATTTTCCTTATCCATGCCTGTGTGATGAAGAGATCTTGAGTTCCAAAAGCTCACACAATTTTGTATTTTTGAGTGATCCAATAAAACAGGGGTTCCCAACCTTTTTGTGCCATGGGCCTGACCACATCCCCAGACAGCTGAGCGGGTTGGTCATGTTGTTCCTCCCGCCATAAATGCTGCCATAAAACACATCCACAGCTGCCATAAACACATTTATGACAGCCACAAGTGCATTTACAGCAGTGTTTGTGGCAGGCGCGAGCACGTTCACGCATGCATGGGCACATTTTATGGCTGCTTCCACTTCCGGTGGTGGTGAAGGTGACTGTGGGCCACATGAAATGGTCCACAGGCTAGGTCCGGCCCATGGCTGTAGTATGGCCATCCCTGCAATAAAAGGTATCACCTTCTTCTGGCATTCGTTTTGAGTATAGATCACAGGGATGTCTTTCTTTATCTATGTTCTATATGTGGTTTCCCTGGTGTGCATATTTTTCTTAAATAGCACATTGTTTATATGAAGTACCTATTCTGAATATAATGCTATCATTTATTCTACAAAGGAGGAATCTGGATCATAATAATATTCTCTGATATAGCTGGAAAATACCTAGAGATGTTTACTTTTCTTCCCCTTGTCAGTAATTCTCTCTTTTCCCTAAAATAATCTATCAAAGATTGAGCTCTCCCAGCTCAGAATGAGAATTTAATTTTTGAATCTATGAAGACATGCACATGTACATCCAGTGATGGGATGTAACAGGTTCGCACCAGTTCACCAGAACTGGTAGTAACTTTTCCCAGTGTCCCGGAGAACCGGTAGCAGCTTTTGGGGGGAACCACCTTCAGGACTTGCCTTTTCACTGGTTCCCTCACTGTGCATGCACGCCAAGCACTTGGTGTGCATGCATGCCTACAGTGCTTGGTGCGTATGCATGGCCTCCTTGCTGTCCTCCCAAGTGGGGAGGAGGAAGAGAAGCTGCTAGCCTGAAGCTCCCTATAGCCTGCTCCCCAGAGAAAGTGACTCACCTTTGGATGTGGTGTGTCTGTGTATTTAATACCTTTACCTATATTGATGTACTACCACAGTTTCTAAAAAGGCCTGGTGGCCTGGCTTGGGGTTTTTAAGCAAAGTCTTGGAGTTACCTCACCAATAGGTTACACCTGTGCTGTTCCAATTGCTGTTCCAATTGGAGAACCCTTAAGGAGGCACAGCTGTTTTACATTTACATTAAGGCATATTATCCTAGAGAACCGGTATAATGACCATATCCATCTTGCAACATGGTGCTGCCCAGGCACTTATATTTGGCCCCACCCACATCATGACATCATGATGTTAGCTCCACCCACACTGTGATGACATCACAGTGGGGGAGTAAATTTTTTGACATCCCACCACTGTGTACATTCATGCATGAAAGCACACCCCCATCCCCAAAATATACACAACAGTTGTCTGGGCTGATTTATAGTAAAATATTAGAAACTAATTTCCAACAACATAAGTTATAAAAGAATCCTTGAGTCATGACTTACAGCTGGGCTATCCAAATTATGGCTTGTGAGTGGCATGTGCTAGATGAATTGGCGTTGGGGCCGGATCTGCTCCACAGGCTGTAGTTTTGGGACCCCTGGTTTAAGCAGAAAAAAATGGCAGCTTAAAATATATCTCATCCTGTTGCAAAACAGATTGCAAAACATGTTTTACTTCTACTTCCAGTGAGAGGAACCATGTGACTGGCCCACAGAACCACATGACTGGCCCATGGCCTGAAAAGTTTGGCCACCCCTGACTTACAGAAATAGAGATTTTCAGTCTGCCATGCCAAATCAAAGCCTTTATGAGGGCCTATTAAATTTTTATATCCCCTTCTTGGATTCACAGGTTTGCATGAGTCAGTGAAACTGAGAATAGTGTCATCAGGGGGCCAAACTCTTTTGCTATTTTTCCAGGATAATGAGAAATGGGGAAAAATTTGGACTGTGCACCCCTGTTTAGTCTACATCTTTCTCTTGATAGCATTTAAGGATACAGTACTAGCCATTTTAGAGGTTGAACATGTAGCTATTTTGACTTTATTTGTGATTGAGGAACTGTTGAGGAAGGTTTAGTAGGTAGACTATTGTCCCAGTTGACAAAGCATTTTTAAAAATTACAAGGAATTTCACGTCTTGTTTTCACCATGGAAATCACCAAGAACTACTGTATCTTTCAGTGAAGTCTATTTGCAGCTTCTTTTGCTTTCCTTCCAAGACAATTCTTCTTCTTTGTTTAGGCCAGATGTGAAGCTGCCAAAATGAAAGCACCTTTTGGTGAGTTAATTCTGCAGTTCCATTCGCTTGACCTAGTGTGAGAAAGATTACTTGGCAACACCAGGTTGGCATTACCAGTGTACTCCCGATTGTGATTCAAAAATACTACAATCTTTGAGGAGGCTCTTTTTGTGTACCCCTCCAGATTAATGAGAAATGGAAAGAAGAACTACGTGAAAGGCTCTAGCTTGGATATATGTGGTATAGAGCTAATGTGTCAGTGAGATATAGTACAATCTAGGATCCCTAGAATGAGATGTGCATTTCATTGTGAAGGTGATTAATTGTTCCAACTGGGCTACCTATACTCCTATATGATCAAGCTCTTGAGAGACCATCTGTCTAGGTTTTATGACTTCAATCCAGTGATTGTCAAAATGTGGGGAAGTTACATTTTGTATATTTCCCTAGCCACTTCAGTGGCCACATTGACCAGGAGTGGCTGAGGAGGTGTAGTCCAAAACAGTAATTTTCCCAAGTTCTGATGACCAACTATTGATCAGTCATGCCAAGGAGAATTATTGAAATTGATGCAGGTACTGTGGAAAAGGTATATGGTTTTTACTGAAAGAAGGTCTCGTAAAAATGTGACTGAAAGCCAAGCCATATACAATAATGTCACCTCACGTGACAACTTAAGTTATCCCTGTTGTATTTCTCTGACATTAAGGAGTGCAGCTGAGAGAGTGCAAGAGACCACCATTGCTTAGCTCAGCCATCAGTCATAGTTCAGGTCTTGCATTTACAGCATCAGTGCCAGTTTGAGGTAGCAGTGGCAGGTGGCTTAGTCTCAGATGGTTTAGCCTACATGAAAGCAACGTAAATGGGAAATTAAAGAGCCTGAATGTCTAATTGTTGTGATTTCTGTCTTTTAGAAAGATAAGAGTAGATTCCCTATCCTTGCTTTCACTCACCCACCTTTCCTGGAATATAGATTAGAACTGTATTCATAAAGCTCATTTTGGCTTGTCAATCAAAACAGGCAGCCAGTCAGACCTCATCAGTGTAAATAATGGATGCTCTGCATGAAATAGCCAGACTGCTCAAATCAGAGGTGACACTGAAGAGGAGAAGGGAATACGTTATGGTCTGGTCTGCCACATCTCCATTCCTGTGGGGGAGCTGTCTGCATCTGGATACAAGCACATGTATAAGAAAATAACAAAACAAAACAAAAACAAACATATTGTTACACCTTTAAACTAATTTCAAGTGCTCCCTTGATTCTTTTAGTTTTATACTTACAGGTTGTAGTTTTTCAGTTATGGCTATAAAGCTTTCCATGCTGACTTCAAAATCCATTTCTATATCTAAAAACTGACATAAATGAGAAACTTAGCTCAGATGTGTGGTGTGGAAAAGTTACCCTCAGATTGGTCTATTTAAAATTTGCTAGAGGTATACCAGAGTTCTCAAGAATAATAATTGTTGGCACAAAACAAAAGGCAGTTTTTATGCTAAGATTACAGGAGCTGCTGGGGATGAGGCTACCAAAAAAATTCGAGAAGAAGGGAAGATGTAATGTTGAAAGCATAAATACTATCCAGAAAGCAATTTTGATTGAATTAGAGAAGGAAGATGAATTGAATGTAGATATGGATATTATACAAGGCTTCACCTGAGCAGAAGTGGTGAAACATAAAAGGTCTATGGCTACATTTATACAGACATACATGGAATTGAATCTATTAACAAGGTAAAAAAATTCAGGTGGGAATACAGAATTAAAACTAGCAAAAGATGTCCTAACACAAAGATCAAGCATGAGCTTAAACAAATCGATTTGAAGATCAGAGTTTTGGAGCAAACAAGGGCCATCACAAATGAGAGGATAATAGATATTTGTCATTTGATCTGTCTGAGAAAGCTTAGTTTAATGTATAAGGATATGGCCAAGGAGGGTATGATAAGCATGAATATCAGATTTTTAAGTGGGGTGAGTGACGGAAGGCAAGAATGATAAACAACATATACAGTATATGTACATTAAACAGGAAACATCTAGCAGAAATAAAAACATCTATACAGTATCCTCTTAAGTGGAATCTTGCCTCTGCAGGATCAGTATTTCCAGGCAGGTGGAAGAGAGGGTTGTTTTGCTTAACTTCAGGAAGGGGGAGAATCCTGTATTATGACAGGTGCTGCTGCTGTGCTAGCCTGTATCAGGTATAAGGATTAGACACCTTAAACTTAAAGGCTTCCCCTGCCACAACAGTGCTCAACAGTGCTCCGCTGCCTAGCTGCAGAGTTTTACTGGTCATTGCAATTTTGCACTTGGGGTTCCTAACTGACATATATGAGCCAAAGGGGCCCAAGAATATTTTTGCCTATCATAGTCTGACTGTTCATGGGAGGTTTCTGGGCATTCAAAAATTGGTTGTGACCCTTGAAAGTGAAACAAAAGGTCCAGGTTCAGCACTAAGGACAATGGTAGATTAAGGACAACTGTCTCGGCCCCTCAAATAGTGGAATTCAGGGCCCAGGTATGGGATACCCTTTGTGGATGAGCTTGACTTGTGATGAATATGAAATCTTAGGTGGGAAATGGACTTGGAAAGGCCTTGCCAAGTCTGGCTGGTGCAGATCTGTAAGTTACAGCAGGGCCCCAGGGCTTGGGGTTGTCCTGATTTCTGGTAGAAAAGACCTGGAAGGAATCTTCCTCCTTGACCTTGGTCAGTGGTGGTGAACCTTGGCACTCCAGGTGTTTTGGAACTTCAATTCCCAGAAGCCCTGATCGGCAGGGGTGTTGACTTGGGCTTCTGGTAATTGAAGTCCAAGAACACCTGGAGTGCCAAGGTTTACCACCACTGACCTAGGTTGTGGACTAATGGCAGATCCCACTGCAGATTAGGGGTAATTTCATTATAAATGTATTATATTTATATATCCTATGCTGGCAGAACAAATTAACATTCTATAAGGCAATTCATAAGTCTGGCCAAGTTATCTTGCTATGGTAATAAAGTAGACCATACTGCCAGTGACTCAATGCCGATCGTCAGGCAGCAGTTAACTAACCTGACAACACTAAGGACTAACAGCCTTGGGTACCGAAGTCCACAGGCAAGGGTGATGGTCCCAATAGTGACCCTTATCTTAATAAAAAAAGATGAAGAACAATTAATTAGTGTTGACTAACGAGGTCCATTTAAAAAAAACACTAAAATTGGATTTAGCCCACAGAAATGAAGGGGAAATGGCAGCATCATAACAATGTAGCATTTTTCCAGGAAACATATCTCACTCTAGTCTAAAAGACCTTGAATTTGAATTTAAATAAAAGAACATTCAGTAAAGCCTTACTTCTTTTCAATTTTTACTGCCGGAAAACAATCTATGGCAGACAAATATCAATAACAGTGCCTGAATGACTGATGGATTCTAGCACAATGTGCCACTGATGTGACACATCAGGGCTCAAGCTTTCAAATCAATGTGACTGCATTAAGTACAGTGGAGGCTGGAAGGGTACCAACATACCAGTTGGAAATCTGTTCCTCTAGCTTCTTCCATATACCCCAGTGTCTTACCAGAAATTACAACATGCATCTATTGAAAAGATCCAGGGTATTAGGATAGGATGACAATTTGGTATTTGGGCCTTAAAGGGCAGCCTGAGATGACAAACCATATGGTCATTTCCTGCCCTTCAATGTTCCTATGCAATAATGTATTTACAAGGCAACAGAGAAACTATGGAGATATTGCCATCTGCTACCACAGAGACAGGAAACAGAAAAATAGATTAGGATGCTAATAAATGAAAGATTCTCAAGAAACGAGCAAGCCTGAACAGTTTAATTTTATTCTTCCAATTTACATAGTATTGACTATGGTTTAACAGGAAAGGGGGAGATTGGCTTGCCAGTAAAACAAATGATCAAGCCTACAAACTTGTTCAGTCTTTGATGGCAGATTACTCATTAATCTATTCAGAATACTAGGGTAAAATGAGTGACCAGGGAGAACTAGCAGTGGATCATTCATGTTTGTGCATTCATCAAGCTATTGAGTCTGTACTGAGATCTCTGAAACAATCCCGGTATAATTAACGCTTGCAGCTTGCCTTTGTCAGAACAAAGATAAGAGATTGCACTGAATTGTCAAAAATTGCAGCTAGATTCCAGTAGGCTCTTGCCACCTCTGAAATCTGAACCTCTCTCCACTCTGGATTACTTTCAATAAGCAGACAAAAAGTTGTTTCTGTTGTGTCCATATTACCTTTTCAGAATAATCGGAATTGATTTTATCTGAAATGTTTAAGTGGGAAATTCCTGTTCAAGGAAATGGTTTCTGTGCTGCTCCTGCAGAGAAAAGTTCAACTGTCTTAAACAGTATGTGGATAGGGAGAACATGCAACCTTTTTCTCATTTTAATAGATTCATATCCTACATTTTAATAGAGAACTATATCCAAAGTAATGAACATATTCACAAACCTAACAGCAAAAATTGCCAGATACTAAAATAGCAATAACTAATTTTGTTGTTGTTCAGTTGCACAGTCAACTCCGACCCTTTGTGACCCCATGGATCATTGCCCGCTAGGCATCCCTGTCCTCCACCATCCTCCTCAACCCGCCCAGCTCTGTGCCCATTGCATCTATAATACCATCTAGATAATGCTCTGTTTGATTATTTATAGTGATGAGATAGAAACAGATATAGAAACTACATTTGATTGTCACTTGGTATGTAGATCCAGTAAATTGGGTAGAAACATAGATACTCCTGAGGAGTAATAACTTATGCCATGAAATATACATGAGCTTTCCCACCCAATGTGCTATCATTGTGCTTTTGAAACCATCTCTCTGACCTGGGTTAAACTGACCTGGATAATGCCTAACTCACTGCTTGGCAGCTCATGCCATCTGATCAACCACAGCTGTTTAATTTAAATTGTTCACAGATACCTATGAAAGACTGCATTTAATAAAAATTCTAACATGTTTGAGATGATGTTGCTCTCTTTTGGTGAGGCAAAGAAATCATGGTCAGCTGGAATTTTTAGAAACAGTAGTCTAAAACCCAAAGGAAACCACACAACTTTTATGCATACGAAGAAAAGTAAAATAATGTAGTTTGAAAGGACAGCTAGATTCTTCTGTCTCTTTCTGCTCCATATTACCTTCTGTTGTCCCTGAATGATTAAAACACAACAGGAATAGCTAAAATAGTAACAGTTGGATTTTAGCAGATAGAACAGAAACAGAACAAAGCAAAAGGAAAATCTGAAGTACTGTTGCATTGTTAAGGCTAACAGATTTATTCCAACAAGAGCTGTTGTGAATCACAACACTTCCTCAGACACACAGAGCACAATATTTAGGCCATAGATTTTATATACATAGTGGACATAATTGATTTTACTGATCAAACAGTTCCCAGCTGAGTAGCTGTAGATGAGTCTTTTTCTAAAACGAACAAAAGTGCTGGGAACACCTTCACCTATTATAGTTTGTTTTGTCAAGCTACAATTCAAGGAATAGTCTCTGAGCTATGTGGCAAGACACTGACTATAATTCCACTTCACAGATTTCAGTGTATGCATTATCACCAGCTGTACCATGGTTGCCTGACAAGGGAATTACAAAGCAGAAAACAGGTACAAAATCTATGGATCATGTAGCTTGAGAAATGACCATGGGATAGCTGAAATCCCCTTGTTCTTCCATTGCAGTAAAGTAGATCACAGAACAGCCTATTCCTTTGGTGTCACCGAATCAATCTGCTACAAACATGAAGAGCCAAGTGTTGACACCCATGTCATAAACAAATATCCAACCTAGCCTCCAATTTTGAAGGCAATGCCATCTACACAGAAAACGAACTGACACAAACACAGGATTTCTCTCTTTCTTCACACACATACTTCTTTTTATGCTGTATCTCCCATCGTCCGTCAACAAAATTCACCAGGAATCTGGTTGTGGCCAATTCATTGGCATTTCTTCTAAGAAGCAATATGTTCTTCCCCGCCTTGCCCAGCAGTCTAAATAAAGCACTCAAGGAGTTAATGGAGTCTGCTATCTACTGTTTGCTTTTTTCTGTTTGAAATCAAGCATCTGATCTTTATCTGAGGTGACAGGTTTAATGCCTTTCTTCTCTGACAAATTTTGAGCTGAAGAGGAATGCAAACATATATATCGGTGTGGTTTTATAAATGCTCATTGGAGCAAGCCAATGTTGGCAGTTTTACTCTTTAATAAACAGAAAAACCATGAGTTGGTGCCACATGTTTTAAAAAACGGTAGATAAATTATCTCCTTGACATCATTTACATGGCTTTAGTAGGATTTGTTAGAGGTCAGGTAATTTGACAAGGATTCGGGCTAGCGGGGAAATTGCCACTTTCTTCATATTTGATATGTTTTAACCTAACCTTTATTTGAAGTATAAAATGGAACTCATGAAAGGTTACCATTTTCAGTGCCAAGAGACTAAGGAGAATTGAAGATAAATCAAATTTTTGACATCAGATGCAGAGATGCTGGTAAATTAAACATGTAAATACATGCAAGATTGAAAGAGGTTTCAAATGTATGAAATGAAATGAAATTAAATGGAACTGCAAACCATCTGTAGGATAGGACTGAAAACCAAAATATGAGAACAAAAAATTAAAGACAAACATATTCATATGGTAGGTACTTGGACTAAAGCAACAGAGGATACAACAGAAGACATCTGTCCGTCCCACTAGAGCGAACCAGAGAGGCTCTCTAGTTGGTGGTGCAGCATGGTGGGGCCTGGTGGCGCGGCGCAGCCTGGTGGTATGGCGGTGCGGCTTGGTTGCTTAGCAGCGTGGTGGCACGTGGCAACTCAAGCAAGGGCCTCAGCCGCCACCGGCACCACCACCGCACCTCTGAGGAGGCCGCTGAGGGCCTCAACAGCCACCCAACAGTGCAGCACAAAATGGCTGCTTGGTCAGCGTGCATACATTTTAAGATATCAATTGACGCATGTGCACGTGTCAATTGGTATCTTAACATGCATGCACACTGACTAAGCAGCCATTTTGTGCTGCACTGTCAGGCGGCTGGACAGCCGGCCTAACCGGCCACCTCAGAAAAAAGGTAACCCCGGGTGGTCTCCCGGAATTGATACTAACCCCCCTCCAGGAGACCACCCAGAATTGTTACTACTGGTTCAGGTGAAACGGGCAAACTGGCTCATGCCCACCACTGAATGTATCACAGTTCTACTCTGAACCATGTTTGACTTAGCTACAGCAAGAGCTCACATTTAGCCATTTTAATAATGATATAGAACAGGAGTTCTCAACCATTTTAAGATTGGGCCTGGATAATGCACTTTCAGACTGCTTTGGGGGCTGGACGGCCATTTTGAGCTTCCTCCACCATGTGGCACTTCCAGGTGTGGTGGAGGCAGTGGGAGGGCACATGAAATGGCACCGTGGACCTTATCCGGCCCAGAAACCCAAGGTTGAGAATACCTGATATAGAGTATAGATAAAACTGCAAGAATGTGGTTTACATAGTTTTTATTTTTGAAAAGTATCTAGAAACTAAAGGTGGACCAGAATATGTTTGTCTTTACATTTTTGTTCTCATATTTTGGTTTTCAGTCCTATCCTACAAATGGTTTGCAGTTTTCATATAGTTTACTGTTTTGGGCCTATAAGATAATTAAAATTCTGAGAGAATTGTTCTGATTGCCAGTGAGTTTTCAGGACACATTCAAAGTGTGAGTTAAATCCTAAATGGATTTAGGAGGGTCCGTCTGGCAGCCTCTCTTAACATTAAAAAAAAAAGTTGAAAACCGATCTGTTTAGATTTTCTCCATTACTAGTAGAGACATTTAGAGTGAATTCTGGTTGTCTCCCCCAATTTATGTTAGAGTTTATTAGAGTCAAGATCCAGGATTTGTTTTTCACCATCAGGAATATACATTTATATATGCTGATATGCAATTAGATGTGTAATACTGTATACTGTATTATGTTAACTAATCTGACAGCTCTGAGCAGTGATGGGATGACAAATTTGTTACCACCACTCCATGACATCATGATGTCATGGGCGTGGCCAATCTCATGACGTCACGACGTCATGGGCGGAGCTGACGTCATGACGTCATGACGTTGTGGGCGGGGCCTTAAAATAAAATAAAATAAAATAAATACACACACACACACACACCCTCAACCCAACCCACCCACCCACCACACAAACCCGTAAATAAATTAAATAAATAAATAAAATTAAAATTAAATAAAAATACAACCCCAAACACAAACCCCTCACTTACCCCTGGGAGGGCTCGGCAGGGGCGGACGGCCACCATTATCACCATCGCTGCTCTCACCGTTGTCGCCGTCACTGCCGTTGCTGCCGCCGTCATCGCCACCACTAGCGCCGCCACCACCATCGCTGCCGCCGTTGCAGTCGCCGCCGTCATCGCTGCTGTCGTCATCGCCGCCACCGTCATCGCCGCCCGGTGTTGCTGCTGGTGTTGTCGCCGCTATTGGTGCCTTCGCCGCCGATTTTTAAAAAAAATTGGAGCTAAAATGGCTCCGATTTACTGCGCATGCACAGAAACTCAATCTGCCGCATTGCGCATGCGTCAGATTGAGTTTCTGCACATGCGCAGTAAAATTGGAGACAAAATTGCTCCAATTTTATTGCGCATGCGCAAAAACTCAATCTGACGCATGCGCAATGCGGCAGATTGAGTTTCTCCGCATGCGCAGTAAATCGGAGCCATTTTTGCTCCGATTTTTTTAAAAAAAATTCTTTCAGTGAGGCGTCCGGAACCGGACGCCTCAAAAGTTAATTACCCTCCCGGAGAACTCTCCGGGATTGGTCCTACCGGTTCCAGGGAACCGTATAGAACCGGGGACATCCCATCACTGGCTCTGAGGACTAACAGCCTTGGGTGCCGAAGTCCGCAGGGAAGAGTGATGGTCCCCAAGTGGATTAAATCCCACTTGAATCCATCTGGATGGGGACAGAAGCCAGTGGTGGGCTAGCCCATCGGACTACTGGGACTCAGCCTGGGGATGCACCCAGGCCCCCAGTACCATGGTGCCCCCCCTTTGGGTGCCAATCCAGAGAGCAGAGCTGCAATGCCCGGAATGATCAAGCAAATGAGCAGGGCTCTGTGTTCCTCTGCCTGCCTTCTTTCTCCTGTGCTGCCAAAGATAAGACTTACAAAATCAGCTCCATTGACAGCATGGCTTAGAGGTTGCAATTTTGCCTTGTAAGCAGGAGGTTGTTGGTTCTAATTCCCAGAGAAGAGTTGAAATTAGAAGGTGAGTTAGCATAGTCAGCATGCCCCTGGCAGCAACTTCATCAATACTGGCCTGGGGACAATGAGGACTTTGCATGCCAAAAGGGCTCTGGACCACAAAGTGACTGACTGAACTGGATCGGTGGTATGGGTGTCATGCTGTGATGTGGAGGGCAGAAGAAAGGCCACTGCATTATATTCTCAGGACAGTTTTCATGGCTGATTGCCATGAAGATTGCCAATATTTGGATTCGGATATGACAGAAGAAGAAGAATATACTGTATAATTAGATATGTAATTAGATATTTGTTTATAAATTTTCTTTTTATTTGAAAATTGTATTTGTTTGCTTTGTGTTTTTTGTGTTTTCTTTTAATGTATTTTGTAAACCATTTGAATAGTGGTTATACTAGAATGGCCTGACCCCTGAAATTTCAAGGAGTATAGGCAGATGGTGATTCAAGGAAGCACGTTCTCTCCCAGTTTCAAGATGATGAGACCCACCAGTTTAAGCCACAGACCACACATGTGAAAGAACACTTTGTCTTTCAAACTGGATCCTATATGATAAGGGAATGAAGAATACTTTCAAGAGAAGGCTATAGATTGCCTTGATATTTGAGATGTTGCAGATGACAATCCACCCAAAGAGTGTCTTGGTTGCTACTCTCACACTTAACTCTTCTACAGAGGACCCTAGCTTAGGTTAGGTAAATCCTCTTTTTTTTTGGGGGGGGGGGGAGGGAGGCTGCTTTGGTGACAGCTTTACTGTAGCAGACGTTTTATGCTTCAGGCTGTTCTTTTACATTGTTTATTGTTCCTATTTTATTACACTGTTTTATTATTTTTGTTAAGTATTTTATCTTACTTTACTGTCAGCTACTTTGGGGGCCTCTTTGGTTTGGTAGTTGGGTATAAATTTAAGTTGTTAATAACACCAACACTAGTAATAAATGACTCACTGCTCTCTTTTCCAAGAATGGCATGTACATAAACAGGCAAGGTTGAGTGACTCTCTTAATTTTGGTTCCTCTCAGTTCTCCTGCTTTCAATTCATCCCAGCTGATTTCTGCATCTGTCTTCAGCTTTAAAAGATGTTCACATAGTGTTTTTGCATGCACCCTTGTCAAAAATATGCATTCTAAAGAAACATATCAGATACAGTAAAACCCCGGGTTACGATGGAGGCCCGTTCCAACAGCCTCTGTCGTAACCCGAAAAAAATCATAAATCAAAGCACCTTTTCCCATAGGAATGCATTGAAAATTTAAAAAGGTCCCAACCGGACCAAAAATAATTTTAAAAATTACAAAAGCCCACCAAAACATCCAAAAAATGCCAGACACAATCATCCACCACTCCCACAAAGGAGAAACAGTCCTGACTGGACTTTTAAAAATGCAAAAAGAAAAAAGACATCCCCCCCGAAAAACCCAAAAAATGTCAGATGTGATCATTCCCCACTCCCAAAAAAGTGAAGAGATGATATCCTTACCTTTTCCATGTCTTTCTGACCTTCATCCAAGCTCCCTGTGCAGCGCTACAGCTGAAAATGTATGCCTCCTCAGCCATAAATGCATGCACTGAGCCTGGGGGAGGCATGCATTTTCGGCTGCAGATAAGGTCCCCAGATTCTTCTGTTGCTGTTAGAGGCAGCGTACAGTCGGAAAATAGTGTCAGAAATGACGATGATGACAATGGCACCTCTGCAGTGGTAAGCACTGAATTGTGACTTCTGGTGGAGGGGACAGGCACCATTTTAAACTCTAAAATGGCACCAGCCACTATTTTAGAGTTTAAAATTGCACCATTTTTGGTCGTAAACAAACAAAAAAAAACCCATAAACCAGGGCATTATTTTAATTTAATTTGCCATTTAAACCACAGCAAATATAACCCAGAACAATCATAACCCGGAGTTTTACTGTGTATCCATTTGCCCAGTCCCTTCACCCTTTGTTCTACATTCAGTGGTAACACACATCTGATGGATACCTTTCCTAAACTTATGCAGTTTGATTTCAACTATTGCATCACAAAATTTAGATAACTATAAATGTTGAAGCACAACTGTGTTGTGCCTCTGTTACAAAAAGTGTGACTATCATAAGTTTGTACATTTTAAGGACTGAACAAAAGGCTCCCCCATTCCTATTTATAGGTTGAAGCATATCCTCAAGGAATTGACAAAGATGATGAAATTATATGGGACACATAAGGACAATCCGATGACATCTGGATGTATAAAGTGAGAGAAGTGAAGATTTAGAGAGACATATAGTCTTCAAATATTTAAATGCTAAAATATGGGTCATACGAGTACAGGAATCACATGATTTCTCTCTATATTTGCTCATCAGTATACAGTACTTAGTTCACATTCACATTTGCATGTAATCTCTATGCCACCTGGCTCTGTAGGTGATCTACCTGTCACCTCTAGATGTTCCCATAAAGTGGGAATTGTTTTCTAATAATCCCCAGTCCACCTCTGGTCCACAAACAATTTTATCTGCTACACCTCACTTTCTTTCAAATGCTAAATCAGCTACAGTGAAAGTTTTGCCTGTGCATAAACAAAAGAAATATATCAATTGTGTGTGATCAAATATTCTAGCCTTGATTGTTATTACATTTGACTCTCAGTTTTATGTCACTGGTTGCATAAATTCATATAAATTAAGATAGTCTTTTTTGCAGGGATTATTGAGTAAGACGGGCCTTGCTTCTGTAGTAATGCCTCTCTCAAAAACCCACATCTATGTACCCTTTAAGGACATGTGGACATCACAGTCTCTCACCTTCCTATCCTTCTAAGGAGCACATAAAGTGAAGAAATACAGGTCTGTTGCAGATTTCTTCTTGGCTGCACTTCCTAAGCATTACTAGCTACATTTTCTGTTGGAGACATGTCACAGAAGGAAATACAAGATGTACCCCTATAATGTTCTCATGAAGAGTTGTGAGAGTTAAGATACCCATTGTCAAAGGGAAGACTGTGTTCCTGTCCCATCTCTTAAAATAATAATTCTTTCTGACTTTTTTCACATCATGCAATGATGAAAACAATACAGATCACCCTATAATGGAGCACTCTATATATTAAAGGACTTATGAATAGAAAAAATATATAGTACACCAAAGAAAACAAAGAAGAACAAACAAATTAATTTAAATGATATTAATAATGATGATTACATGTTCTCAAGTCAATTGTGATCTATGGTTAACAAAGTATTCAGATGTGGCTCACTATTCCCTTCTTCTGAGGGCACTCTAAGATTGTGTAGGTTGCCTAAGGCCACACAGTCTGGCTTTTCTTCTCAGAGACACAGCAGAGAATTGGACTCTTTGTCTCCACTGCCAGATACCTACAATAATAATTTTGTGTCAGAAATTATTCTGGATTTGAAAGGATTTTTGCTGGAGAAACTCCACTCAGGGGATGCCCAAATGAGGCTCCTTTCATGTCCCTGAGATATTTTCCCACTGAAGTGGTCCCTATTTATCTACTTGCAATTTCTTGCTTTTGAACTGCTAAGTTGGCAGGAGCTGGGACAGAGATGGGTGCTCAAACTGCCATGTATTACCCGGGTCTTGAACTGCTGACTGGCCAGCCTTCCAGCTAACAAGGTGAGCTTCTTAACCACTGAGCCCCTGCAGCCCCTGCCAGACACTTAACTCATGGATATATCCAGCCTGTAAGAGAAATAAATATGTATTAACAAACATGTATTTCCAAAAAAATTAATAGGTGGGGACAAGCAAGACTACTGTTCTTCACTTTACACACACACTCTCCGCACCCTTTCTGTAGTATGATTAATAAAGAGCACTAAAGATGCAGAATATGTTTCAAAGTATTGTGGAAGCAAAGGAGGATTGCCCTTTGAGCCACATTTTAAATGAAGCCATCTATGGGCATATCTGTCTCTAATGAAAAGGTGAGAATGTCGCTACAAAAATATATGCAAATATTTATACACTCCTTTTAAAAATTCAAATGTGGAAAGTGGGCAGAACAGACTTATGACTGAATGCATGTAAAACTGTCATGGAGCATTTATTTTTTGTTGTTCAGTCGCACAGTCGATTCCGACCCTCTGCGACCCCATGGACCACTGACCGCCAGGCACTCCTGTCCTCCACCATCCCCCTCAACTCGCTCAGCTCTGTGCCCATTGTCTCCACGATACCATCTAGCCATCTCATCTTGGGCCGTCCCCTTCTTCTTTTGCCCTCGACCCTTCCAAGCATCAAAGCTTTCTCAAGTGAATCCTCTCTTCTCATTTGATGTCCAAAGTACTTTTGCCTCATCTTTATTATTTGACCTTCTAAGGAACAGTCAGGGATGATTTCTTCTAAGATTGACCTATTTGTTCTCCTCGCTGTCCATGGGACTCTCAAAACTCTCCTCCAACACCACATCTCAAAGGCGTCTATTCTTCTCCGTTCAGCTTTCCTAATGGTCCAACTCTCGCAACCATACATTGCAACAGGGAATACCATTGCCTTGACTATGCGAATTTTTGTTTTCAATGTGATGTCTCTACTTTTCACTATGCTCCCCAGGTTTCTCACCGCTTGCCTCCCAAGAATCAGTCGCCTTTTTATTTCATGGCTGCAATCACCATCTGCAGTGAGCTTAGATCCTAAGAAAGTAAAATCTGTCACTGCTTATACTTCTTCCCCATCTATTTTCCAGGGACTGATAGGGCCTGTTGCCATTATCTTGGTTTTCTTGATATTGAGTCTCA
This sequence comes from Furcifer pardalis, assembly GCA_030440675.1. Lineage (NCBI taxonomy): Eukaryota > Metazoa > Chordata > Lepidosauria > Squamata > Chamaeleonidae > Furcifer > Furcifer pardalis. Next base: position 110,814,537 of record CP126891.1, on the reverse strand, counting down.
AGCCAGCTTTTTCACTTTCTTCTTTCAACCTAATTAGGAGCTTCTTTAGGTCCTCCTCACTTTCTGCCATGAGGGTGGTATCATCTGCATATCTCAAATTGTTGATGTTTCTTCCAGCAATTTTTATCCCAAATTGTGATTCCTCCATTCCTGCATTGCGCATTATGTGCTCTGTGTATAAATTGAATAAGCATGGTGACAAAATGCAGCCTTGTCTTACTCCTTTTCCTATTCCAAACCACTCCGTCATTCCATTTTCTGTCCTAACTGTTGCTTCTTGATTCATGTACAGATTTCTCATGAGGCATATAAGGTGTTCTGGGATTCCCATCTCCTTAATTATTTGCCACATTTTGTTGTGGTCGACACAATCAAAAGCCTTCGTGTAATCAATGAAACAGAAGTAGACTTGTTTCTGATATTCCTTTGTTTTTTCCATGATCCATCTTATGTTGGCGATGTGATCTCTAGTCCCCCTGCCTCTTCTGAAACCCGCCTGCACTTCTGGTAATTCTCTCTCCACGTTGCAGTCTATCCTGTATTATCTTGAGCATCACCTTGCTAGCGTGAGGGATGAGCGCAATTGTTCGATAATTTGAACATTCTTTGGCATTACCCTTTTTGGGGAGTGGAACGTATACAGATCTTTTCCAATCCTGTGGCCATTGTTTTGTTTTCCAAATCTGCTGGCATATAGAATGCAATAATTTGATTCCATCATCTTGTAGTGCTTTGAAAAGTTCAACTTGGATACCATCAACTCCACTGGCTTTGTTGTTTGCAGTGTTTTTTAGGGCCTTTCTGACTTCACTCTCTAGAATGTCTGGCTCATGTTCAATGTTCTCATCATTGTGATTATCAGGGGTGTTGAGGTCCTTTTTGTATAGTTCCTCTGTGTACTCTTTCCATCTTTTCTTAATCTCTTCTGCATCTGCTAACTCCTTGCCATCTTTGTCTTTTATCATGGTCATTTTCGCTTTAAATGTTCCCTTGAGTTCCCCAATTTTTTTGAAAAGATCTCTAGTCCTACCCCTGATATTGTTTTCCTCTATTTCTGTGCACTGTTCGTTCAGGTACGTTTCCTTATCTCTCCTTGTTTTTCTTTGAAATTCTGTATTCAAGTGATTGTATTTTTTCCTTTCTCCTTGGCATTTTGCATTCCTTCTGTCCTCCGCTATTTTAAGAGCCTCCTCGGACAACCACTTAGCTTTCTTACGCTTCTTTTCTTTTGGTATGGTTTTTCTTGCTGTCTCCTGCATGATGTCCCGCATCTCTGTCCATAATTCTTCTGGCACTCTGTCTATCTGGTCCAAGCCATTAAATCTGTTCCACACCTCCACTGTGTATTCCCAAGGAATGTTTTCTATGTCATATCTTTCTGGCCTAATTGTTTTTCCTATTTTCTTTAGTCTAAGCCTGAATTTTGCAATCAGTAGGTTGTGATCTGAGCCACAATCTGCTCCTGGTCTTGTTTTTGCTGACTGTATGGAGCATTTATAGATTGCTTTTTTTGAGGTTGGCAATGTTTCCTGGCAAAAGAAGGCACCATTTTTTGCCCAAACTCCTCAAAAAGCAATGCCCAGGTAAGGCACAAGACTGCAATACAGTTCCTTGGGGGGCGGGTATTACGCATCGTTCGACCCAATTCACAAGGGCACCTCCTTATCAGTTCCTGAGCCTCATGTTCATTACTGGAACTTAACCCTTGCCTCACTACGTCTGGGAGAACCGAGGAGATTAAAAAGGAACTCTTGCTATGCTCAGGCAGTAGAGCAGAACAAGGGAGGTTTCTTCTTAGTAGTGTAGCGTAGGTGTGTGTGTGCTAATCAAAGAACAACAATCTTCAAAGAGAAACAGCTGCTTTATTCTTCAGGTTCATTAATAGCAAAGTCCATGGAAAAACCGTAGATTAAAAGGTCATAACAAAGAATCAGTCCAATAAAAACAGTCCAAGTTTGTTAGGTAATCATAGTGAAAAGAAGAGAAAATCCCACACAATAGCCAGGGTCTTAAGCCATTAAGAAACAGAGACGAACTGACTAACTTCTCTGCAAAATGGGGAATCTGCGGTCAGGTGGGTTGGCTTTAGCCAATCAGGTAACAATGGATTGTTTTTACACGTGAAGACATAACACGCTGGGAACACAGATACACTATAATGTCAACAAGCCATCTTGTGATAGTCTTGTGAGGTATACAGAGAGAAAAATGGATTTTTATGAGGCCTAGCTAAGAAATTGCAATTTCAAGCCTTGGGAGACATGGGAAAATGTGTCATTTCCTGACCGGGGGGGGGGGCAGAATGTAACAAGGATAATCTCTAATTAAACATTTTGGGGAGGCCCATCACAAGCCTCCTTCCTCTTTACTAAATTCCTTTCCTCGACTTCATTACTTGAGATAACTTTGTTGAGCAATATTGTTAAATTCAGCCCAGAATTCTATGCAGGTTGGCCAACTGCAGTTTTGCCTTGGTAATGGTGGACATTCTCTCCACACCAGCTTGGACCATTAGTGGCAAAAGGGTAATCAGGACTGGGGGAAGGCAGAGAGACAGACAGACACAGGACAATGGTGGACCTGTGCCATCACACAGGAGTGTGAGCTGGGTCTGGCTTCCTGGATGGAAGAGAACGACAATATGATGTGTATGTGAGTTGGTGTGGGTGGATTTATAGTAAGGTGTTCTGATGTGCGACACAGTGGTGGGTACTATGAAGCCACCAAAATACATGATTGTGGGGTAAGATTTGGGAAATGTGTCAAATTGGAAAACAGGAGATGGGCAGGTTTAACCCTGCACAGGAGAGAGCAGTGGTTGCATGGGAGGTGGTGGTATCGGGTACACTGTGAGGCCATTTATGAGGATGTAAATGGAGCAGAGCTGTAGCCAGGGGGCTACATTGTTGCCTATCCTGAAAAAATATTCACCCACCTACATCTAGAATCCTGACTATGACCATGAAATGGAGAGGAGTCTGCACTGGCCATATGAAGACTTAGACTATCATATAGGGCAGGGTAGTCGCCCCGGGTGGCCAAAGAAAATACAATAACTATCCATTAAAATTGGAATTTGAGTGTGACACCAATCACTCAAATAGTAGGATAGCTCACAATGTAGTTGAACTCTAACACAGATATGCATTTCTATTTCCACTGTTAGACAGGTTTCCGAGGTGGTAATAACCAGAAGAATGTGTATCTGTGAAGTGTATTTCACAAAAAGAAGAGGAAAGCCGGCTTGTTCACTGGCGTCTGAAAACTTTCTGGCTGCATAATAATTGACATGTTCCGGGCAAGATTGCCTGACCACATGGATTTCAAACAATTACTTTCCTCAGCTGTTAGATTTTTCAAATGTGATCTATAGAGCAATGCTGACAGTAGATTTTCTGCCAGCAATAAAGGTGGCCTGATTCAAAGAATAATTATTGTATGCAAATGAATGTGATTTTCTTCTGCCCTTTTATGGATGACTCTGCTCTGCCATTCATCAGGACCACAAATTTTGCTTGGTAGGAAATGAATTTAAAGACACAGAAACCTCTGGATCTTCCACATGGCCTTACTAAATCCCTACTTCGACTATCTTTGTAAATAGGTGTGTGTGTGTGTGTGTGTGTGTGTGTGTGTGTGTGAGAGAGAGAGAGAGAGAGAGAGAGAGAGAGAGAGAGAGAGAGGTTGGAAATTACACTATTATTATAATATTATTATTAATCAAATTTATATTCCGCCCTACTCGCACAAGCGACTCAGGGCGGAGCACAACAGGTATATGATACACCACAAACACACTAAAAGAGCAATAAAATTTAAAACCCATTAAAAACAACCTCCCATTCCCTAGCCTAAAAGGAACCGGATAAAAGGAATGGGAATGGATAAAAGGAATGGGAATGGGAGTCGGGATTGGAGGGTAGATGTAGGAAGTTAAATAAGCCAGCGAGGGGGTGTCAGCAAACTATCACTACCCCACACCATTCCTGCCACCCAGGTTTTCATGCCCTTTCTAAAAGCCAGTAACTCTGTCTGGAGGTGCAGCTCCAGAGGCAGGCGGTTCCACAGAGTCGGAGCGAACACGGAGAAGGCCCTCTTTCTAGTGCCAGAGAGTCGAGCCTCTCTGGCAGATGGTACAACTAAGGCACCTCTCCGGTCCGCTCTGGTGGGATGTACAGATACCCTTGTGGGGAGATGCGGTCTCTCATGTAACCTGGCCCACTACCATATAGGGCTTTAAAGGTAATGACCAGCACCTTGAATTGCACCCGGAGGCAAACTTGTAACCAGTGCAGCTCCCAAAGCAGCGGGGATGCATGAGAATAACGCCCACATCCCAGCACCACCCGGGCTGCCGCATTCTGGACAATTTTTTTGTAAAGTACTTATGGCTGTCCAAAAGCTATCAAAATAAGCCAAAAAGCTATCCCTTTTTCTGATCATGATTAGTCATCTGATGAATGGTGATGTCCTTACGTTGTTATGACCCTTAAAGTCAGAACTGGTATATAGTGACCCTAATAATGGCTTTCAATGTATGTGAGGTACATAAGAATGATGGTAATTTATTGTTGTGAGCTGCCCTGAGTCACGTGGTCGATTGGGCAGCGTACAAATGTAAATATGAAAAGAAAGTGAAATGGTTTTCCGAGTTCCACAGCCCCAGTGTATTTCTATGGCTGACCCGGGATTCAGACCCAGGCTTCTTGAGTGCTAGTCCACCATTCTAGCCACTACACCACACTGGGTGTCTGATTAAAAGACAAAAGTCATTGGATATTTGTGAACTACCATGTCTCTTTATTTCATTGTTGTAGTTGTATACACACCAGGAGTGGGGAGGAGTGTACATGTAAGTAGTATGTGAAAAGTAAAGATAATCACAATGAAGTTCCTCCACATTGCTGTCCTCAAGAATGTGGTGGTGGACTTGAAAGGTGGTGTGTAGTACATACTATGCTATTGTTAAATATCAGTTTCTGCATTTGATCTCAGCATGTGGTGTACATTTGCCTCCTTTGAGTATGGAAGAAAGAGAATTGTCTGATATAAATGGAACAGGTCCATCTGTCAGTGGGCTGTCTTGTTATTCATTCTGTAACAATATATTGATGTCACAGTAAATCCAGAAAGCTCTCCCTTCCTTGTGCCACAAAACATCAGAAAGGGAAAGCGACAGTGTACGTATTTTTTTATCCAAAAATGTGTGTATTCATGTGTCATTATGTATACTCATTGCAATAAGCACCACTAGAGGCCATCATATACCAAAAGAAATACCAAGTAAATGCATTCATTTCAGGTAAAATGCAGGGGCACAAATCCTTACTTTCCCAGAGTAACACTATTATGTTGGACAAATAGTTCCTTCTGGTTCAGTGCTGAACAAAACATTTTTAAAAAATCAGATAAAGGTTACCATAACCATTAGAAAAGATAGTACTAAATTACTCATCAGTTTCTCCTTTTCACAGAAAGTTGGGGAAAATGTAGCAGGAAAGTCCAAGTCAGCTACAGAACATGAGGGAAAAGATTCTTTCAGCTACACCTCCCAGAATCTACTATGCTGGATGGGGCATTCTGGGAAATATAGTTCAAGAAGTAATTTTTCTGAAGTCTGACTTAACTATGGACCAAAGCTCTGAACCAAATATGAATTTCACTCAGGGAAGAATGACCATGCCTGAAACTATCCATGATCAACAATCCTGGCACTTCCTTTCCCTTTGTCAAGTTTAATTCTGGGAAACAGATAAGGGTCAAAAGCAAGTTCTTTCTCAGGGAAAGCTTAGGAAAACACAACCAATTACAAGGTGAGCTGAAGACAGACAGTGCAGACTAATTGCATTTAGAGGGCCATATATTTTTCTGGTTCAGACTTCAGACCAGGAATAAAACAGTTTCCAATAAAAATACAAAGCACAACAGCTTCATTTGAAACTTGTCGACATCTAGGTGTTTAGTAAAGGTTTACCTTGCTCAAAAGCCAGTCATATCCAACTCTAGGGTTCAGTGCTCATCTCTGTTTCAAAGGCAAAGAGCCAGTGTTGTCTGCTTCTGCAGACATTTCCATGGTCATGTGGCAGGCATGACTAGGCACTGGAGCACATGGAACACTGTTTACCTTACCACCAAAGTGGTCCCTATTTATCTACTTGCAATTTCTTGTTTTCAAATGGCTAGTTTGGCAGGAGCTGGGACAGTGACGGGAGCTTAATCTGTTGTGCAGTACTCTAGTATCAAACTTTTTCCTTCTTGTCTTCAAGTTCAGTGTCTTAACCACTAAGCCACTTGACTCTAGTAAAGTACTGCAATACAGTTTTGAAGTGGTTGCTTTTGAGAAAAAAATCCAGAAACTCCATGTATCCAGAATGTTAAGGATTGATGCTAATGGAAAGGAAAGGGTATGTTCTGATAACACAGTGACACTGATAAATATTTGGACAAACAAGTTTAGGTCCAGCAGCTCAGCCAGAAAGAACTGTGTGGTTTAGCTTTATGTAATTTGTGCTGTCTTACAACATGATGTGGAAGATATTTAAACACATCCAGCATTCCAAGTTCTGATTCAAGCAAAAATTACTAGACAGGAAAAGACTGGATATGTTAGCACTTTTAATGAGTGACTGGAGAATGTCATCAAATTAAATATGTACTCTGAGCATTGTTTGTGATTCTGAATATGATTCTTTATGGAACGTTAGGAAAGTTATGACATTATCAGTCAGCCAGCATTTGCTACACCATGACTTTCTGGGTTTTTGTTTTATGAACAGAATAGAAAGCCAACTGGAAGAATAGGCCCAAGTGACATACAAATTTGTTTATCGATATGTCCTGATCTTACATACATGAGCAAAAAAAGACAAAGGTTATTGTACTCATGTTGCATTGGCTTGTCACCCTATTCCTCTGCAGGCATTCAGAAAAGGCTTAGTCCGGATTTGGTAGAAGGAAAGGTTCCAGCCTCATTTTCTCCCTGCACAGAGAGAACGTCTCCCTCTGTTACATGTGGAACTGGTCCCTACAACAGGGAATACTGAAAAGGCCGGGCTCTTAACAATATGAAAAGACTCCAAGTGCAGCAGGCTGACTTCTCTTTAGACCGGGAGTTCCCAAACTTTTCAAGCCTGGGGCTGGGTCACGCTCTCTCAGTCAGCTTTGAGGGCTGGAGGGCCATTTTGTTCTGCCTGCATTATGAAGTGGTCATTTTGTCCCAACAGCTTCAAAGGGGTAGACATTTTGTTTCTCAAATGCCTTGGAGGGGTGGGGGCACATGAAATGGCACCGCAGGCTGGATCTGGCCCACGGGCCTTAGGTTGGGAACCCCTGTTTTAGACTGTTCCCTATTACATTGGTAAAAGCCAATGGTTTTATTTATTTATTTATTCTTCAAATTTATACCCCGCCTTGCTCAGGCGAACCTGACTCTAGGCGGCTTCCATAGTATACAAAAAAAAAACAATATCCCACCAAAGACCCTCCCCCCCCATACAAAGTCCTCTATCGCCGCCCAAGGCCCCCAGGTTTCTCTCCCTTCGAGGCCGGCTGGCCGAGGGAGAGTCCAACAAGGTCCAACAAAACATTGGCGGCGTCTCGCGCATCGGCGTCTTTGAGCCTCCCTCGGCCAGGGAGGCTCCTTTTATCCTCCTCCTGGCCGATGACGGGAGCCGGGAGGGCGCGGCGGCGGCGGCGTTTTGCGTGGCGGCGGCAGCGTCTTTGAGCCTCCCTCGGCCAGGGTTACTATTATTATTGAAACCTTTTACTGAAGATAAAGTTCTCTCCCTACCCATATCTTCATAAGTAACATTTTTTGAAACCCTGACTAGACAGAGTAATTCTGAAAGGTTTGCCTCCACCTGTGTGATTTTTCTCAGAGTGGGGTTTCTTTGCCTCTCCCAACCCAGAGAGAACTGGACCACTTGTGAGATCCAATCAGGGCTCTCCACAATGAGGGAAGGTGTGGAAAGTACTGCCAGTTTAAAGGGCATCACTCTTCTTTGACCACCAACGTTTGGGCCTGGCAACATTGGCAACCTGCCCACCCACCCTTGGGTACAATGCAAGACTAGTTGGTCACTTCGGGGTTGGATAGGAATTTTTGGCTCACTTACCTGATTGGCTCTCACAAGTGGTCGTGAGAATTTTTTGCCTATCTTGCACTAACCACCACCAGTAGTGACCAATTTATAAAGGCTACCCATCCATGATTGGCCCAGGCCAATCTTGGGTGGGTAGTCTTTATTAATAGGCCACAACTGGAGGGTAGTACAGAATCGAAATGTGTCGCAGTGACTCTAGGGCTTGGGCTTTGAGGTGCAGCCTTCATCACATTGGCCCTGGACCATTAGATTTGGATGGCGGGGGTGGGGGGGTGGACACACAGGTGGCAGTCTCTGCCATCAGGGCTTATGGGGTGGGTGTCTGGGTACAGGAATAAGTCCAAGGTAGAGCAGCTGACCAGGGATGGCAGCCTTCTGGTGTTGGGCTTCCAGAGCTTGGGACTCACCCAGAATAAGGAGTGCATGGATCAAAGGGAACCCCCTGGCTCCAGAATTGGACATCCACACTATTTTAGGCCCTCTGCAGATTGGGTGGAGGTTACTGTTTTAAAGTTAATAAAGTTGTGGCCATGGTTTTCTCCAATTATGGTACCCAACTCATTATTTCAGGATAGCGGGGGATGAGATACTGTAGCCTTCTATAGGAGAAGAACAAGAAGAAACCTTTTAAAATCCTTCCATTATCATGTAAAGAAAGTGAGGATGGAGTAAGAAAGGGCTAGGTCCGTGATGGCGAACCTTGGCACTCCAGATGTTCTTGGACTTCAATTCTCAGAAGCCCTAGCTCCTGTGAGTCCACACGAATGGGTTTGCTGCAATTCATCTGGCCCTCACTGTCCTCATCGCTCCCGGAAGTGGAAGTAAAACACACATTTTACTTCCGGTTCCAGGAGCGATGAGGGTGGTGTGTCCCAGATGAATTGCAGCAAACCCATTCGTGTGGATTCACAGGAGCTAGGGGTTCTGGGAATTGAAGTCCAAGAACATCTGGAGTGCCAAGGTTCACCATCACGGGGCTAGGTACTCCTCCCTAAACACATTGATTCATTAGCACCTGAATTAGATGCATGAGTATATGAACAGATTCCTGTGCTAAACAATCATCTTCAATCTGACATAGAAGAAAAACATAGAGCTGTGTAAATGTGTGTTTTTGGACTAGAACTCCAGTTATAGATTTTCATGTACATAGGAGAATAGCCCCAATTTCCTCATTTTTTAATTCAGGCTTGACTTCATTGAGGCCCACTTTTCTGCCTTTCTGGCTGTCTATGGTATCTGTAAGGCTCTCTTCCAACACTATGTTTCAAATGACTGATTCCACCACCGCCCGCCCACCCCCAAACTTTCACACAACATGGATGATTTTTGACCTTGCTCCCTAGTGAAAATCTTTGCTAATTCCCTGCTCTCCGTGTTTTTATTTCAAAAGATGAGGGGACATTTTTGGGAAAATAGGCAGACAACATGTTGATAGAGCTTTTGGTCTGACATAGCTTTTCTTCCTTAGATTGACTATCCCCCCCAAAAAAGGTTTAGGAGTTGGAACATAGCTTTCTAGTCTGCATTCAAGGCATGGCAAAATTAGTTTACCTGAGAGGTTAAAGGTTGTGTCTGTTTCTGTGTTGTATGTTTTGCACTTACTCACATATTTGCTTAACCATTTCATTAAGTTCAAAACAGCCTGTCAAAATATTTTGACACATAGGGACTATAGCCACATTCTAGCTTTTTCTTCTTCTTTTGTGTCTAGGCCAGATGTGAAACTTCCAGCTGTCCTTGCTTCTGTCATCTCCCAGAAACCATAAAATAGATCATGTCTCATTTTCTAGGATCCTCTAGCATTGGGTAATTCTACATGAAGGACTTTTCTATTGGAATTTGTATATAGTGTATCTATAATTAAAATTCCATTTAAAAAAACCAAGAAGGAATTCATTCTCACGGAGACACCAAGCAAGATAAAATTCCAGAAGCTGACTCATTTCCCCCCCCCCCATCAATTAAATGTTTCTTGGATAAAGGTAAAGGTCACCCTTGCTCGAAAGCCAGTCATATCCGACTCTAGATTTCAGTGCTCATCTGTTTATAGCCAACGAGCCAGCGCTGTCTGCTTCTGCAGACATTTCTGTGGCCATGTGGCAGGCATGACTAGACACCGGAGCCCACGGAATACTGCTTAACTTCCCACTAAAGTGGTCCCTATTTATCTACTTGCAATTTCTTGCTTTCTAACTTCTAGGTTGGCAGGAGCTGGGACACAGATGGGAGCTCATTAGTCCTGCAGTATTCAGGTATCAAACTGCTGACCTACTGCCTTCCAGTCAGTGTTACCCAAACACACAGCGATTGTCATGGCTGGTTTTTTTTTAGAAGTGTGTCAGTAAAAAAAGGTATCCTTTTATAGACCATCTTGACTGCTGCCATTGATGTTGTGAGCATTCAGGCATCCTTTTTCCTGCTGGTAGTATGATCACAATATTGTGCGGGAGTACTAGGTTATTGCCTCACATTTTAAATGTGCACGATGTCCCAGATTCATAAACCAGAGGGGTGGTTTTTCTTTTTTGAAGAATTGAATATCATTCAGACCTACAGTCTAAAGATAGAGATGATATCATGATCTCACAAAAAGGGTGAGAAATCTCTGTTATGACTATATATTGGCACACAAAAAAGGCACAAAGAGTTTTTGGGGAAGAATCTAGCAAAAATTCATAAATAATAGTAATGACAGGTTTATAATTAGACCTCTCAAAAGCTATTAAGACATTAATTAATCATATATTTACTTGGCTATTAATTAATCAATCATATTTATTTCTATATTGCCAAATGTCGATTTTCAACTGTTCAAGGTAGGTTGCTAAGAAAACTAATGATAAAGAAGTACTGTATGTGCTCCCCACATTGTATCATTGTATTTTCTGAGAATCATAATTATTTGTCTTTTCAGGAAATGAAAATGAATGCCTTCTGCAACTGGTTCTTCTTATTTTGTTACCCACAATCCCCATAAATTCCCTCTCTGACTTTAAATGTCTCAGGCTCCTCTCATTTCCAGACAAATGCCATACAAACTGAGATGTAGCTTCACTACCTCAAGCTGGAGCTTTGTTACCCATCATTCCCTAATGTAGACAAAAAATATGCACAACACACATAGACATATCACAAGAGAACAGTTAAGAGGAAAATAGAACCTATTTTCAGCCAAAACATCCTATAGTATCTCCACATAATGTTTCATGGCATCTGACAGGAAAGGAACAATATGTTTCATCACTAGTCAAAAAATACAACCATGTCAAGTATAAGTTCAACAGGGGATATGAGGAGGTCCACGTGATTTTTAACATTTCAGATATACTTCAAATAGAGTATAGAGAAAAGCAGATTGAGCTCATCATTAAGAAGCTATATTATTATCAGATGTTATTCAAACCTTTATTCCAAAGTTTTGGAGATCTTTTTACATAATATGTAATTTTGTGATCATATCAGTCACTTCTCAATTCTTCCTTTTTTAACATCCATTCAACTCCCTGATGTTTAAAAGATCATCTGAAACATATATCTTTGATGAAATAATTGTAATGGTGCCCAATAGGTATATTTAGGCAATGTTATAATATACTGAGACAATTCAAGTGAAACAAGGAGAGTGCGTGGTTTTTGTTATTCTAAAAAAAAAAGGCAATGAGTAGTAAGATTCCTCAAGTTTACTTCTTTGTGCTCCCTCTATTGTATTTTTACTCTCTCTCTCTCTCTCTCTTTCTCTTTTCCAGTTAGGTGGGTGGCAGATACCCCATAAGAAATAATGTTGAACAGAACTGGTGCCTGTCACCGCTTCCCATCACATGCTTGGTAATTAAACTCTGACTGATTTATTGACTGACAGCCAACAAATCCCAATCCAGTTTTTCTGATATACATACTTCCCCAGGCTAAACTCAGTCAAACAACAGCCCGGCTGAAAAAGGAAGGGTAAGGCTGGGGAGGCAGAAAGAGAAGAAAGAGTGATGGGTGGTAAAGCAAGATACACTTTCAAAATCTGGTCTTAGTAGATGAAGGGAATCTATTTTGTAAAGTCGGGGGTGGGGGTGGAGAAAGAGCCCTGTCAGATGCAACATCTCTTTCAAATCCAGTCTTTGAAAGAAAGAAGGAAGAAAGAAGTAGTCAACATTATTACTTCAGCTTTAAGATTCATTTGAAACGGCTCACGTACAAAAGATCTCTGAAGGGGAAAACAAGACGTGCTTGCAGCTAATATTACAGTCAAGTTCCAATTTTACCTAAGGGAAAGCAGCTTTATTAAAAGTCATGACTGAAATTGCGTGACAGGTGCCAATATTCTCCACCCTGACAGATGTGTCAGTTTGCAAATGCCATTTTCTTGTCAGCAGTCCCTAGATGGAGTTGCTTCCATCACCATTTGTCTCTCTTCCAGCTAGATCACACATGCCCGTTGCCTGCCTCCGAGCTGCGTGCTGCATCGTGTGATATGTGGAATCTTCACAATGAAACTTATTAAAAGACAGTCCATTATTTTTATTTAGAGCATTTCCAAAACAAGCAGAGCGCCACATGGAGATGATTTTTAAAATGGTGCAGCAGGTCATCTCCGGGCCAGAGAAACTCAATTTGAAATGCATAAGGAAGCAGTGTCTCCCCACTCCTCTTGGTTCATAATGAGGGTGATTTGAGTGACATTTAACCCTTAAATAATGGCTTTGAAAGCTTGAAATACAGCACTGCTGTATACTAGACACAGGCAGCAGCAGATGAAGGATGAATTCTGTCCCAATTTTTCCTAAATCTTTGTTCCCCTGGCATTCTTTTACTTGGTTACAGGTGGGCTTGTTCAACACAGTGATAAAATATAAAACACTCCTTGTTTTTATATTTATGGACACTTTCCCTCCTCTTGTTGGTTTCAAAGAGCAGAGAAAAATTGTATCTCTCCATCGTACTTGGTGTGTGAGAAGCAAGTAAAACTTATAGACAGATCTTCTTCAATACCTTATGATGAATTATTACAGATGAAATAATTCTGTTAATAGACATGATCATAGAAATACTGTTCACAGAAGTCTTAATTTGAAGGTGGTTTGTCATAACACTATGGCAAATTTGCCCTGTCGGCCTTAAGCATCTCCAGGATTGTTTGTTTATTTAAGTGCATATTTATATATCATCCTTTATAATATTTCTTTCATGATCACTATTCTGTAAGGTGACGATAGGATCAGATAAAAACAATGTATGTAAATATATGCACATATTTGCACAGATTGTAAATAAAACTTGTGTTCTGCTGCAAACATAATCATACCTTTGGTGCTGGAAATCCCTGTCTCCCAATTTCAATGGATACCGAAATTCATGAAGAGCTAAGTACTACATACATGCAGTTTATTCAATTTTCAGACTTTGGTACCATTACAGATTGTTCATACCTAATTGTAAAATTAGATTAGAAGTCTTGTGATTTACAGTTACATCCCACCTATGCCTTGGTCTATGACATGTGAACCAATACACTAGTACCCCGGATAACGTTATGACTTGGTTCCACAAGTCATGACGTTATCTGATTTTTAGCGTTGTCCAATGCATGCATCTAACAATGCTTTAAAAAAAAAAGCCCTGACAGCAGGGGTTGGTGGATTGGACCCAATCCACCACCCCTGCTGTGATCCCTTGCATGGGTGGGCTCGTGAGCGTGCATTTCCCCAGACCCTACTGCACTCGCAGAGATCGCTGTGGTTGAGGAGTGAATTGGGCTACCAAATCCACCCCTCAATGGGTTGGGGGTGGATTAGGTAGATGTTCTAACCAATCCACCCCCACCCACCCCCAGACAATTGAATCTGATAACGCTAAAGGATCGTTATCCAGAATTGTTATCCGATGCAAGTTTTTTCCAAAAAAATTGCATCGTTATCCGATTCTAGCGTTATCTGATGCAATCGTTATCCAGGGTAATATACAATGGACTCAAGTGGATTGTTCCTTCATTTTCTCTGTGATAATGGACTGGACTGTTAAAATATGTGAACTGGACTATTAAAATATATCCTGCCTCAAGTTGTAGGCATGAGAAGTGGAAACATTCTATTCTCAATTCTTCTTTAAAAGTTTGTGTCTCGTGTTATACACATATCAACAAATCACCTTGCAAGCAAACAAACAAATCACCTTTCATTACATCCATTGCCTTTCCCAGTTTTCTGTGCCTAGAAAAGTTAACACTCAGTGAAGACAGAGTTAATGAGAGGGAGGAAATAGTTGGAGAATGCTTGTTGTAGATGGCTCATATTTTCTCCAAAGGCGGTTCTTACCTTGGGCAAGAAATATTGTTGCAGTCTGAGGTAGCAGCCTTGTCTAACTTCCAGCTGTGTCAACCGCTGGGAAAATGAAGTTTTAGTTGGTGTTATTCCTGCTCAAGTGTCCACTAGACTGGATTAATGCATTGTGCTTTTTGGGGGTGGCAGGGGGAGCTTCCGGTGGCACCTGAGTTCCAACCACGGAATCCAGAAGTGCAAAAATGCCACATTTTAGCTGTGGAAAGGCAGCAAAAATGCAAAGAAAAATTCCAAAAATGGATCAGAAATGCTCTGCATATCCTTCCGCTATCATGGGAAGTGGTGGAGGCTTCCCAGGCAGCCAAAAAATGGCACAATTGCACCCATCGTGCCAAAATGCTGGTTTGTGTAGAGGCAGCAATCATGGACTATCATTGATACCAGAATCTGTATGCACTCAAGACTATGACTATTAATCACTTGCAGGTACAGTACAGTAAAACCTCGCATAAAGAGTGCCTCGCTTAGAGACTAACTCACTTAAAGAGCAGAATTTTCTCTGACTGGACACCTCACTTAACAACTAAGACCAACAAAAAACTTACTTAACAACTAAATTGGGGTTCACAATCCCCCCCCCACCAGAAGTCACAATTGGTCACTTATAATGGTGTTTTGCTCAAAGAGCAAACTCACTTAAAGAACAGTCCTGTGGAACGCATTATACTTTTAAGCAAGGTACCACTGTATGTTGATAGTGTACTGTATTGTCACCTTGCTAATCTATTTCTTGTCCAGCCTTGTGTCAATCCTGTATAGATCAATGTCTGAAGACATGACTGTATCCACAAAAGCAGAGCATTTTGGCATTTTTTTTGCTTTTTTTCTGACCTTCAGAAGAGATTAATTGGTTTTCAATGCATTCCTATGGGAAACCACATTTCGAGTTACAAATTTTTCATAATGTGAAAAATCTTGAGGAATGTATTAAATTTGTAACTTAAGGTTCCTTAAAGACTAATTGCTGTATTTTAATGTCAGCTTTTATGGATCAAGTTCATTGGCTCTTTGGCTATAAACAGGGATGAGCACTGAACCGTAGAGTTGGATTTCAAGCAAGGACAACCTTTACCTAATAACAGAAGATCCCTGATTGGTATTCCAATTTGCTGTGAAATTTGGCCCTGTTTAGTTGCAAGTGTTTAGTAAAGGTCTCCCTTGCTCAAAAGCCAGTCGTATCCGACTCCATTTACAGCCAAAGAGCCAGTGCTGTCTGTGTTTGCAGACATTTTCATGGCCATGTGACAGGCATGACTAGATCGGCCACCCAGTCACATGGCCACCTCCAGGAAGTCACATGGCCAGATTTGGCCACACCCACATATTTGGCCACGCTCACAGATTTGGCCATGCCCACAAAGTTAGCCCCACCCACAGTGTGGTAGTAAAAAATATATGCCCACCACTGATTAGCCCCCCCTTTCCTGGTGATATCCACAGGGGATAACTGCCACATGGGGCAGAGAAGGGGAGAGAGAGAAACGCACCAAATGTTTTGTAGGTTTTAACTATTTGCCTACCTACTGCCAACATTTCAGGGGCTTGAGAAATTCTGCTTTCATGAGCACTTCAGAGGGTTTCAGTGACTTGTACATGTGGCCATTGTCCATTAGAAATGTTCCACTTGGTTCAATTCTTTTTGGTTTCTATTGTAGGACTAAATCAATGAGACTCAAGCCTTTGGACTCTATATTGCAGAATATGTGACAGGTCCCAAAACTTGTAGGGAGAATCCTTGTGCTCCTTCCGATGCTGTGGACAGGAAGATTAGTGTGGGACACTTAGAAGACTAGAAACCAATGTGAGAAGAAATTCTAGCAATAAAAAAGTTCACAGCCAAAAGCTGTACCTGAAGCTGATGGGCTACAGACAGTGATGGGATGTAAGAGGTTCTCACCATTTCGCCAGAACAGGTAGTAACTTTTCCCAGTGTCCCAGAGAACCGGTAGCAGCTTTTCGGGGGGAACCACATTCGGGGCTTATCTTTTCACACCAAGTGCCCCAAGCACTTGGTGTGCATGCATGCCTACAGTGTTTGGTGCTTATGCACAGCCTCCTTGCTGTCCTCCCAAGCAGGGAGGAGGAAGAGAAGCTGCTAGCCTGAAGCTCCCTATAGCCTGCTCCCCAGGGGAAGTGACTCACCTTTGGATGTGGTGTCTGTGTGTATTTTAATGTGTATTTAATACCTTTACCTATATTGAAGTACTACCACAGTTCCTGAAAAGGTCTGGTGGCCTGGCTTGGGGTTTTTAAGCAAAGTCTTGGAGTTACCTCATCAATAAGCTACACCTGTGCTGTTCCAATTGCTGTTCCAATTGGAGAACTCTTAAGGAGGTATAGCTGTTTTACATTTACATTAAGGCATGTTATCCTAGAGAAATGATTAGGCAAAGACTTAGTACCTAACTTCTTTAACTGTTGAAAAGTTGAAAAGCGCCAAAATGAAGCCATCTTGTGGTGAGTTCATCCTGTAGTTCCTTCCATCTGATCTAGTGTGAGAAAGATTAGCCAGAATAAGCTTTAAGCTCTGGTTTAAAAGCTCTGGTTGATTTGTGTTTGGGGTGTTTGGGTGGGTGGGTGTATTTTAATGTATTTTTTATTTTATTTATTTACGGGTTTGTGTTGTGGGTGGGTGGGTGGGTTGAGGTGTGTGCGTGTGTGTGCGTGTGTGTGCGTGCTTATTTTTATTTTATTTATTTATTTTTATTTTTTATTTGGCCCTGCCCACAACGTCATGACGTCGGCTCCACCCACAACGTCATGACGTTAGCTCCGCCCACACTGTGATGACATCACGGTGGGGTAGTAAAAATTTTGACATCCCACCACTGGCTACAGAACATAGAGACAGAGCAGGCACTGGGGTGAAAAAAAAAAGCCTTTTTCAGGCATTCTTAAAAGCATGTGTTCTCCACACAAGATAAGGAGAGTACATAAGTCCCACATGCTCCTTTGCTGTTTTCAACAAATAAGGTACTGGCTTATGTAAACTTCCAGATTATCTTTGCAAAAATGATATTAGTTGTAATTTATTTGACCTCATAAATCTAATATGCACCTAATCCTTTAATTCATGATTTCATATGTTATCAATAACGGGTCAATTGTATATAGAATTCTTTATGTTAGAGGTTGTTTTCTTGTGGATAAATGAGTCATTAGAACTGTACATTAATTATTGTTTTCTTTCAGTTATTTTTGTTTAAAACGTATGCCATTTTACAATGCATCTGATGAGTTTCTTCACCTCTATTTTAAGATTTATTTCAGCCTACACACTGCATTTTGGGGGGAAACAGCATTAAAAGTGGAATAAGCCAGAGAAAACCAAAACTACATTTTTTAAATATAAAAATAAAATTTCGTTTCTAGTGTTAAACTTCTTGGAATGTGGCAAAAAGAAGTGTTAAGGATAAATTGTTTTATCTTTTCAATTTTAATACTCATGAAAACTTTGAACAAAACTATAAGCTTTTCAGACCATAAACTAATTTGTTGCTATTCTGTGTAAAGCAAAAGTAAAACATTCAGAAAAGGGCTGAAGACCTGGCTGGCCCAGCGGGTGTGGAGTGCCATGGCGGGAGTTTCTCCCAACCCTGCTGGCTTCTATAGGGCCATTCGAAATAATCCATTAGTTAGGGACTATCTGGGGTCTACTTAAAGATGTTTTTAATTAAACTATATTTTATATTGATTGTAAGTCACCCTGAGTCACTGTGCCATTTGTGCCATGATTCCCACAGGGACACATGTACACTGGCTTAAAATTCGGAATCAGTGTTACTACTTGGCTTATACTAAGCAACAAGATTTTAGCCATTGTATATCTGTACTACAATGTTATAGCACATGGATGCTGTTTTAATTATAGCAGTCTCACGCTACACCAGGAGTTCCCAACCTTTTGCACGGTAAAATGCATCTGCAACTGTCGTAAATGTGTTTATAACAGCTGTGGGTGCATTTATGGTAGTGTTTACAGCAGAAGCATTTATGCATGTGCGGGCATGTTTTGCAGATGTCATAAATGCATCCAGTCCTGCTTCCGGTAGTGGTGAAGGAGGCAGTGGGCCACATGAAATGGTGCCAAGGGCTGGCCCTGGCCCACAGGCTGTAAGTTGGATACCCCTGCCCTACACCGTTTCAGGATTTATGGTTTGGTGAATTATTTTGAATTTTCCACTACAGATCTCTAGTTCATCTCGTTGAACAAATAGTTGCCAAATACCTGCTGAACAAATTACTTGTTCTTATCTATTTTGGTTGTCTCAACATGATGAGAAACTGAAACAAGGAAGCAAAAGAGGAAGCTCATATCTTCCTCTTACTATCTCTGTAATTTGCATAAAACATCTCTAGCCTCTTTTTATTTTTCGGTGCAAAATGCTCCCATAGAACAAGTATAGAAGGTCTTCTTGATTATTAAGTACAACTCCCAGCATCCTTCATGCTTATATATGATCACTTTAAATATTAAAGATGTACCATTCATTTCTTTTGGACTGCAACTCCAAGAATTCTCCTACAGTTCCCTAGGGCAGAATTTTGGGAGTTGTTCTTTAACGTTATTACAGCCTCCATAACAGGCTAAAAAGTAGTAAGATTATCTCTCTGTGAATGGACTGCAACATCTTCTTTCCAGGAAGTGTTGCATCAGGATTTGAGGCTACAGTGACATGCATCATTCAGTCATTTGGTCTTGATGTTTATCAGGAAGGTTATGTAGGTTAGAACTCTGAGAATTTTGGGAATGCAGTCAAAAAAAGGCACGTACAGTAATACCTCAGATAACGTTTACCTCGGATAATGCTAAAATCGCATAATGTTTAGTAATCTGGGGAGGAGAATTGGATTTAATAACGATAAGGTCCTATGGCATGGATCGGATAACAACCGCTAAAGCCTGTACGGTTACAATGTATCTCTATGAAGCTTTAACATCCGATCCATCCCATAGGATTTTAACATGGATCGGATAACACTAAAATCGGATAACACCAAGACTAGTGGAGCCAAGTCTTAGCGTTATCCGAGGTATTACTGTATCTGTAAAATGTACAGAAACTGCAAAGGAGGTATGTGATACAGAGCAAAAGAACTGAGGATCAGTACCATGTTAGTAATACACTAAACCCCCGAGTTATGGATGCCTTGGGTAACGGAAAACTTGGTTTACAGAAGGAAATTCTGAGGAAATGGTGTCCTGGTTTACGGGAAAAACTTGCCATATGGAAAGGTTTTTGGCCATTCTGACACTTCCCATGGTGGTGGGAGAGTGTTTGAATCATTTCTGCTCCATTTTTGAAAAAAAAAATGTCACTTTTTACCTCTGGCAGAAGCTCTTCCCGCAACCAGAGAGTGCTGGAAACTCTCCCACCCCTGACCAGCTGTTAGGCGGGCACTTTTCCTACAGTTACAGGGCTGGCTGCTAGATGATGCTGATGGAAATGTGACAAACATGCTTTGAAAATAAAAATAAAATCAGCTCCAAGCTCACTAGAAAGCAAAAAAAAAAAAAAAAAACCACCCTTGTTTTTTCTGTTCCAAACTCTTTGTAAAGTGCACTTTGAAATTGTTTGCTGTGTTTTAGCCACTTTAAAAAGAGTTTGGAATAGAAAAATTATGTTTTTTGGCTCTTTTCTATCCTCTGGAACATTTTTATTTTCAATGCATTTCTATGGGATATTGTGCTTCATGTTACAGAAAAGTCGCTTTACAGAAAAAAAAATCCCAGAATGGATTAATTCCATAAACCAGGGTTTCACTGTG
Organism: Furcifer pardalis; assembly: GCA_030440675.1. NCBI lineage: Eukaryota > Metazoa > Chordata > Lepidosauria > Squamata > Chamaeleonidae > Furcifer > Furcifer pardalis. The sequence goes on along the minus strand of CP126891.1, from coordinate 110,794,337 downwards.
ACTCACCTTACAGTTTGGAATGGGCTCTCCTAGTGTCTTAAAACCTAATCTGGCCTGGTCACCCTGCTATGGTAAAAGAGTAGACCATACTACTAGCGACTTAATACCAAGTGTCAGGCTATGGTTAACTAACCTGACCACCCTGAGGATTAATGGCCTTAGGTGCACAAAATCCACAGGGAAAGGTGATAGTCCCCAAGTGGATAAAATCCCATTTGAATCCATCTTGATTGAGGGCAGCAGCTTCATCAATACTGGTCTGAGGCTGAGGAGGACTTTGCATGCCAAAAGGGCTCAGGACCAGAAAGTGACTCGTGGAACTGGATCAGTGGTACAAGTGTCATGCTGAGATGAGGAAGGGAGATGGAAGGCCACTGCATGATGATGATGATGATGATGATGATGATGATGATGATGATGATGATGATGATGATGATGATGATGATGATGTTCAACTTATATGCCACCCCACTCATGAAGTGTGACTCTGGGCAGCTCACAAACATATCCTCAACACAATATACATCAACACAATGAAATACCATAAGATACAATTTGTATTTGTATGCCGCTCTATTCGCGGAAGCGACTCAGAGTGGCTAACAACATAGATAACATATCAAAATATTACATATAAGATAAAATGTACAGTTTCAGTTACAATTACAATTATTATAATACAAAAACATTTCAAAACATTTCAGAAAAAAATATCCCAATTACAATAACAAAATATCATTTATATAATAAAATACAGTTTAGCATTAAAAAAGCACATAGCAATTAGATAACATAGCAATTAAAAAACAAAAAGTCCTTTGCCGCTCAATGTCCTAAATGAGGCCTAGGGCTCAACATCCTCAGTAGAGCCCAGGGCTCAAGGTCCTCCGACTCCGGCCAGTGATGAGGGCTTAGAGGAGGGCTCCGGCATCCGGTCTTTGGCTGCCCAGGCTGGCCATGCCATGCAGCTGTTGCTTCTTCTCTTGAGGCTGGGGCCAGCCGAGGGAAAAGTCCGGTGGCGGCGGCGGGAATGGCGGAGTTCTTATAGCAGGCTGGCCATGGGGCGCAGCTATTGCTTCTTACCTCAAGGCCAGGGCCGACCAAGGGAAAAGTCTGGTGGTGGTGGCAGGAAAGGCAGAGTTCTTATAGCTAGCTGGCCATGATGCGCAGCTGTTGCCTTTTCCCTCGAGGCCCTCGAGGCCAGGGCCGGCTGCGGGAAAAGTCCGGAAAAGCATTATATTCTCAGGACAGTCTTCATGGCTGATTGCCATGATGATCACCAATACAGTATTCAGAATCTGATATGGCACAAGAAGAAGAGGAGGAGGAGCAAGAAGAGGAAGAGGAAAATGAGGCTTAATACAAATGTTAAGCAAATTGGAGTATAGAGTAGAACTCCATGATGGTAGGCATTTGGGAGCAACTACAGTATACAGGTCATTTCTAACAGTGAGATAAATAGTGGGAGATTCTAACCTGGCTGTTTCAGAGAAATTATGGGAAGGCTTCTGCTGCCTAGAAGTGATGAGGCTCACAATTCAACAACATCTGAAGGGCCACATATTTCCCATCCCTTTCTGGCAAGCAACAGCTCTGTTCTACTCTCCGGCTATGGGAGGAGGATGCAATGAGCAAATGCAGCAATATTTTCAGACCAAATACTTGTTGAACAAATGTCTTGTTCTTATCTATTTCAACAAGCCATTGTTTTGCATGGTGACAAGATGAAGAGCTGATGGCTGATCTTCTTGTTCTTTGTTTGTGAACTCAGAAATAAGGAAACAGCAACAGAAAGGCCAAGGAACTTTCAAGATTTTTGTCACCTTTCCTTGGCCTTTCTTTCCCATAAAAATCTACAGTGTCTTTATTTCTAGCAGAAAAGCATGTTAGGCACCAAGTAGCTGTAAACAAGTTTCACCTCCCAATTTACTTCAGGCCTGTCACTTCCCATCCCTGAGAATAACTAAGTTTACAAAGATCCCCAGGCTCCTGGCCTTCTTAATCATGATAACTCTTACCAGACTCCCATATCTCTGAAGCAGCACATTTTTCTTGTCCTCCCCCAGGAAAGAAAAGTGTTTATAAGGCAATCTGTCGTAATCCTGTCAATTATCCTTTGGTGGACTGAGGCCACAGTACCGTACAACCTCCAGAGGGGTCAATCTGAAGGATTTATTGCTAAGGCCTTGATGTTTTGGTGTATGGGTTTAACTTTGACTGGAAATGTCATGACATCATCTTCCTTTGCAATCTATTTTGGCAGGATGTGCTGGTAATTCTACATAAACAATTCAGAAATCAGAATTATGTAAGACCACCGTCATATCAAGGATAGGACTATTTGAAAAATAAATGAATAAATATGTAACTTTGAAAATCTAAAGTGAGGTCTAAGGGGAACTGATTCATGCTGACCAGGGCAGAAGTAGGATTTTTATTTAAAAAAAAAGAAAAGGGGAAAAAAGAGGACAGAGTGACTGTCTCTGCAATAATTATAGGCCAGACTACTCATTAAGAAACACTCATCGTCGTCGTCGTCATCATCAACTTAGAACCATAGAACTGGAAGGGATCATGGAATACAGCCTCTACCAACAGACACAGTGAGAAATTGAATGCCCAGCCTTTATCTCCACAGTTAGAAACCTAAACCGTTTATCTTTCTATCAGTTCTAAATGTGTATTTGTTGTTGGAAATGAAGCTTGTGCTTACTTCCTGGTCACTGATCTACTGGAGTAAAGTCTTGGGGCTTTCTGAAGAGTAGTGACTATGATGTCATCTGACACCCACCCACCCCAGCTTTCTTAGCTGACCTTAGCTGCAATCCATACAGTAGCTGGAACTGAAATAGATTTTCTTAGGGTTTTTCTTAGTATATTGTTAAAAGATATCCCTATTGAAAAATATTTGAGGCTAGTTATCTTGAAAGAATAGCTGCCAAGAGGAACCTCAGATAATCTGTAGCCTATCACCCCCTAAGGACCACTACCGGGAGTTCCAAATGACAAGTTCTCCCATCAATTGGGGAAATGTGGAGGAGCCTGAAGATGTCAAGGGGATAGGAGCCTTCTCAGTTGGGGATGGGGACAAGAGGTAGCAGAAGAACAAGCAAGGGAGGAATAGGAATAGGGAGAAACTTTTAGAAAATCGGGGAAGGAGAAGGAGTCAGTTGGGCTTGGGCAGATAAAGACAGTCCTAGCGGAAGTAGAGGAAATCTGGAGAAAAAAGGGGTTAAGAAGGGAAAGAGAATGGGAGACAAAAAGAAGCAAGGCAGTCTAAGTAACCTGAAGGAAGAGGCAGTGAAGTCCACAGAAGGAAAAACACCCTTGCCCCTTGGGTGGACCTACATATTTAATGAGGACTCTGGAAGGGATGTTTGACCCATCTGAGAGTTCTCATAGCTGAGGCTGAGTGGGAGGCATGGGAGAAGAAGACAGTAAAGCCATCATACTGGGATGAACAGAGATGCCAAGAGAGATGCAGACAAGAGCTGGCCCCTAGAGAGATGAGGACAGCAACTTGACAACATGGGAGCTGCCAGTCTAAGGAGGTGTGTTGGCTACCTGTCCTAAATGTCATCAGGACATAACCTTAGTGTGAACAATAAGGCTGAACCTGATTTGGAGGATCAGTCAACTTAGACTTTACTATACATGTGATGAAGGAACCAGATTCCACACAGTAAACTTTGAGCTCCTGCTGGTGTCGAGTTTCCCTGTTGTTTGCAGCTGAAGTTATTTGTTTTGCATCTTGCTTTCATTGTTGTGCTTTGGAGACTATGGAAGACAGCAGGTGGAGCAACAGCAGATTAAAATACTCACTTTCCATTTGTTGCTCTAGACGTTTCTATCTGCCAGCATTTTTGTACTCTCTTAATTCATAAACTTTGGAGGCAATCATGATGGAGACCTTCACTTCATAATTTACTATTACACAGCTGCTCCTGATAACTAATCATCAAAGAGGAAGTTCATGATAGGATAGACATATTTTATGTCTTGCAGGATTTCCCTATTTATGTCCTACTATATCATCCAGTTCTTCAGGAAGCATCCTCTGTAGAAACTGATCAGCAGCAAAACTACACTATCAAAGAAGCACCACAACAGCTTCCACCACCCCTTCCTCCTCTTTCTTTTCCTTCTTTTCATTAACAACAGGAAGTCAAGGTTGCTTTCAAAAAGCCCTGGAAGGAGGTCCTTTTCCAAGTAAGCCAAATGTAGGCATCTGATTGAGAGCTGAAACTCCCCTGTCAGTGAGTTCTTGGAGAATTCTGAGAGTTGGGGCCCAAAAAATCCAAAAGAACACAGGCAGATATTTTTAATTTAATTAAATTTTAAATATGTCCCCCTCTCCACCAGATATTGACAGCAAAATGGAAATTAGTTATTGCAGTTGCATGGCTCTTACTCTTGCCCAGAATCTCTTGGCAAATTTTAATGGCTTTGGATCAAGTAGATCCAAAGCTTTCTGTGATCAGTTTCTGGAAGACATCATTTTTATGTCTCTACCATCAACAGAAACACCAAAAGCTTTGGGAGCTTATTTCTTTTTCTTTTGTTTTCTCTCCTCCCCTCCTTACAATATCTTGAGAAAATACTGATCAGAAACCAGGGAGTTCATATCTGTTTTCAACACCACTCCCTTTATCTAGCTTTCCTCCAAACTGTCATTCCTTTTTAGTGATCCTCTTAAAGCAGGGATTTTCAACCTATGGCACATGGACCAGCCCCAGCCCCCGATGCCATTCCATCCAGCCTACAGCAATGACCCCAGAAGTGGAAGTGGGCACATTTACGACAGCCATAAATGTGCCTGCCGCAGTTTGCAGCAGCATTTAGGACAGGAGGAAACCACATGTCCAGCTCAACTGTCAGAGGGTGAGTGGTCTGGCCCATAGCAGGAAAACCTTGAGAACCATCAGCTCCATTCAGGCATTGAAAGAGTGTTGATTTGAAAGCATGAGTAAGGAGGGAGTGACTTCTAGCCTTGTTCCCTTCCTATCTTTACCTGATGTGAAGAAGGACAGTCTGCTATCTATGGAGACTCTCTATAAGTGGGAAATCTGATATTTTGAAGTGCGTAAGATGTTCAAGCAGTGGTTTACCACTGCCATTCCCATAGAGTTGCTGCAGCCAGGGCGAGATTGAACCTGAGTTTCCTGAGGCTTAGCGTCACACTGTATCAATTATACTACACCAGCTCTCGCAATATGTATGCAGAAGTAGAAAACAATCTGTATAATGTACATCTGCTATGAAGGACATGCATTAACACCATTTTCCACATATAATCTATGCAATCATTTTGTACTTGGGATTCTCTTTTTGTCTTATTCAGCTGTCACATATACTAATAGAAAAGAGACACATGCTAGATGTAAAGGCCCTACAAAACTGACAAGCTAGGTATATATTATGGCAGTGCCCAGAAGGTTTTTCTATTAAGTTATTTTATTTTGTTGCTTTTAATGATGGTTCTTACATAGCTTCTGTGCTCACATTTTAAAAAGGGATTTCAATCTGATGTGATGGTTTCTGTATTTTTCTTCTGTATTGTTAAATTGATGTGGGTCTTTTAATTTGCAGTTATGTTGCAGTTGTTTGTGCTAAACAAACTGTGGGTTAAAAATGCCCGAAAATGCTTACATATTATGTACACATACAAAAATTTGTGCTCAGTAACATTGCAGTAGACTCTAATCATGCTCACTTACTCAAAGGAAGGCAAATGGTATTAAACAGTCCCTTAAGTGCATTCTTATTTACATCTTATTTAGACTTTGCTCGTCTACTTTTTGCAAGTAAAGGTATGTTTATATGCAGGAAGGTGGCGGTGCTTTCGGTAGTTATTTGCAAATATGGTTGTCAATCTTCCTATTGTGGTTTTCCATCATCTTTTACCATTAACTATGCTGGGTAGCACTGTAGTGGCTTAGTGGTTAAGGTGCTGAGTTTGAAGTCTGGAAGGTCAGGGTTTGATATCTGAGTGCTGCATGATGATCTTGGGGACGTTAAAGGAGACTCATTCGGGTGAGTCCAGCAAAATTCCTTCCAACCTAAAGTAATTTCTGACATGAAATGTATTTATTTTAGTAGCTATGCTGGATAGAGGTGATGAGACCTCCACTCTAAGCACATCTGAAATACCACACATTCCCTGCCTGTGGCATTCAAACTATTTTGGACTACAACTTCAACTGTCCTTTATAATTTGCAGAAAAGGCTAGGGATTCTGGTCATTGTAGTTTAGACATCTGGTCTGTCCAAGGTTTGCCACCCCTGCTCTCAATCATCCAATATCTCTTTGCCTCCATTCTTCCTCTCTCATTTCCTCTTTCTGTTTCTGATTGTATTGGGAATGCTAGGTTTTTCCTTCATGGATGCTCTTGTTATCTGTTTGTTGTTGTTCAAGATAGTTACATGCATATATTTTCCCAAATATTGGAAAGACATGGATATTGGGTTGCCAGCATAAAGGTGAATTAAAGAAACTGCTGTTGTTGCTTTCTCATTACCATTCTTATTTCATTATTTCTCTTTACCATTCTTACTTCATTTCAGAGCACAAAACTCCATCTTTCCCATTGCTTGTTGTAGTCTAGAATTTTACAAACATCCTTTGTTGCAGCAACTAGCACCATCCAACCCCACCTGACATTAATTCAAAATACAGAGATATTTTCCCACTTCTATTTCTAATCTCTCCCCCCCCGCCCCCCGTTTTCTTTTCTTTTTCTTTTTTCCCTTTGGCCTCTGTGGAAGTTAGCAAAGAAGAGCGGTCTGAGCTTTTCAAGAGAGGGGGAAAAGTCTTTGTGTGGGTCAAAAACTATCCTCCTAGAGTGGCCCCTGACATCCATGTTCTCCTCTCTCTGCCCTCCCCTAACGCCCCACTTCCACCATTCCCAGAATAATCCTGCTCCCAGACTCCAGCGCTGGCCTTCAATAAGGACAGTATGCCTTGTGCAGCAGCTGCAACAAGGCCTCACAAATGCTGGCTGACGAGAAGTGACAGCTCTGTATATCTCTCACTGGCACTGACAGCTGACAGATGGATACCACTCACATACAGAAAAAAAAGCCCCCGGGATGATCCGCCAACATTACTCTCTGTTCAGAGGGGCCACACTTGATTGAGTGCTGCTCAGAATAATAAACCCTTGTCGATCCATTCCAGAGCCAGTTTGCTCACAATGTCCTGATTTTTTTCCCCTCGGAAACACGTACAAACACACACTCAAGCTTTTGCTTTGTTTTGGTTTGCTTTGTCTTATGGATGGAGAGGGAAAAAATTAAGCCTGTCTCCCTACTAGCTTTATGCAGCTGCTTATTAGAGAAAAGGGAGCTATCAGTAACTAACTTAACAATAGCATGTTAGTGCTTTCCTTCTTTACAATGCCTCTCCAATTTGTTTCTTATAATCCTTTGGTTTGTTTTTATTCTCTTCTATCGATCAACCCCATTTTTTTTAAAGGTGGCTGGTTAGGCAGAAGACAGTAGCATATAAAAAGGGACAAAATTCATGTTGATGTAAAGGAGTGAATGCAGGAGGGGGTGGATGGGAGAAACAGAGTCATAAACCAAAGGAGACATCCATTCAGATGGAAGGATGTTTACAGACAAAGAAGAGAGAGGAAAAGAAAGCAGAAAAGAGTGAAGGTTTCCACAGTCTGAGTAGCTGAAATCTCCCTAACATGTTTCTCTTAAAAGGTCTGAATGTAATGCCATCTTTGGATTTTTCTTTCTTTCCCTTTTGGCAGTGTTTCTACTTTTTCCACAAAATGCTCCATTATTTGTACCCCAGGAGGTAGGTAGCACTGCCAAAAGTCGTTTTCAATTGGGAGAGAGCATGTTTCACTATTGCCCCCCTCCCTGTTCAAATTACTAGCATATAGCTCAAACAGAAGACACATTCTTCTGGTTGGAAGAGCGGCACTTAACAAAAGAGAATGCAATAAACATTTCCCACTCCACTTGAGAACAGAGGAAGGGTGCCAATTCCAAATGCAGGCGTTTGCATGTTTATTTTCTCTACAGAGGTTAGTTTCCTCAGGTACTCAGTGTCTTTCCATTACTAAGACTTTTTATAAAGCCCATAGCCTTCATTTCCATAAATTCATGATTTTTAATTGATTGTACTAATATGCCACTAAAACCCAACTTTTCACCTTGATGAGTCAATTGCAAGAAGCATAGATCTGGAAAACACACCATTTTTTAATTTAAAAAAATGGGGTTCCTATTGTAAGGATAATACTGTACACCTCTAATTCATTACACGTATCAACTTGTAAAAATCGATAGGAGAGTCTCTAAGGCATAAACATTTTGAAGGAAGTTATTCAACATCTATAAGTAAAATACACAAAACTAATAATCCAAGGGATTAGGCTCCTCCCCCACAAACACACATCTTTAGTCTCCACAGCCTTCCCTAACATGGTGATACAATGTTTCAATATTCTCAGTGGCCCCCTTTTTGTAATGACCTTGTCACTTGGGCTTTCTACTAGAGGTGATGTGACCAAGGATAAGTAGGTTGTCCATTCATGAACCTGCCTGTCCACCGATATGATTTACATTATCACTACTTCCATCATTCATGTTCTTTCTTGCTCAACTGCTCCCATAGTCCACCCACTTCATTCTTGTCAGTCAGAAGTGCACTAGAGAAAATGTCACAAGGAGCTGCTCTATCTGAAACCATAGCCATCAATAAGGAATCACACCCTGTTGATGTCCATCCCGCTTTGCTTAGTGCTTACCCTTGGCTTTACCATGGCATTTTGCCTTAAGAATTGAGAGTGCTAGTTAAAAAGTGGTAGAAATTGTCTGTCCAGGGTGGGAATGAATGAAGAAAGATGGCTCCCCTGGCTTGTGTTTCCCATTAAATAAGCAGAATCACAGCCATACCAAAATCAAATGAGTGAAAGCTGATATATTGTTCTGTATGTGTTTGTTCTTAGCTGATGTTCCAGAAAAGCAGAGCCTATGATTCTGTCTCATCCAGTACAGTTCATTAACTTCAGATAGGACACATTGATGTGACACCAGCAGCTCTACCCAAAGCTGAGCTCAACGATCACCTTGTAGCTATAGTTACAATGAGCTTGTGTCCATATATATATATATGAAGTCTGCCTATGAAAGCTCAATTAGGCCATGAATTGAATTATGACATACCCAAAGCACCTGAAATCATCTACATGTTCACAGGCACAAGGGGAGTAAGAAATTGATACTTCTTTTTAATTAATGCAGGTTTCTCCAGGCAGATTTCTATTCTGGCTGCTTTTACCAGGGCTGTCTATGTTCCTGAGCTGAACTGAATTCCACAATTAGCATAAATATTTAGGTATTATTTATTTGGTGCTAGGCTTCTCTCAGTAATTGTAAGAGGTGGGTATTAGAAAAATTTGCACAAAATAATTATCTCTTTTTGAAAAGGTCTTTTAAAGTTAAACACCCACCACCACCACCTTTCCGAGCCATAAATTATTTGCCTAGGAAAAATAATAGTTTTAGTTGCATACTGAATCATTAATCCAGAAATTATTTTAATATTAAAAATATACTTATTTATTTATTATTTATTTATTAATCACATTTATATCCCGCCCTCATCCAGAGACTCAGGACAGCTTACAAAATAAAATTTAAAAAACCACAATTAAAACACACTGAATAAATTAAAAGGTTTAAAAAAATATAAAAGTTAAAAGGATTAAAAAGTTTAAAAGATAACAGGGTTGGGTTATTCAAAGGAGCCAGATGGCTGAACTGACCATCTGGCCCGCACCCCACACATGCCCCGTCAGCCAGGTCTTTACCCCCTTCCTGAAGGGCAGCAGCTCTGTCTGGAGACACAGGCTCACTTGGCAGGAGTTCCATAGGGCCGGGGTGGACACAGAAAAAGTTCTCCTAGTGCTACAGAGGTGAGCCTCTCTAGCTGATGGCATGACCAGAGAGCCTCTCCGGTCAGATGTTTCAGGGTGACCCAGTTTCTTAAGTATCCTGGCTCACTACTTGTGACTCTTGAAAGATGCTAATTCCAAAGCTAAGAAATGCACGGCAAAAATTATTTTCTACCCAAAGAAACAAGCCAGAGCACACTGTGTGAGTGTGAAAAACATGTATTCTAGGGATTCTGAACTTGTGGCCCATGGGCCAAATGCAGCCCGTGGCACCATTTCATGTCCCCCCCCCCCAACCTCCACCACACCAGGAAGTGCCATGTGGTGGATGAAGAGCAAAATGGCCATCCGGCCCCCAAAGTTGTCTGAGGGAGCGTGACCTGGCCCCCAGCTTTAAAAGGTTGAGAACTCCTGATGTATTCCATAGGCTGCTTCAGAAGACCCCTGCTGTTCACATTTGTTACTGCTGCTAAAAAGACCAGGACCACTATATCATGTGCACATGCACATACCCTTTCCTTCCAAGAAGCAGACTGGACACTCTGGAGTGTGAGTGGGGTGGGGAGCCTTGGTCTAGGTCGGAGGGTGTTCTGGCGGCCATTTCTACCATGGAGAATTGCTATAACTGCCATTTAATTTCAGCAGCAACTGCAACAGGTCCAGGAATCTCAGTTGCATCACAGCACCTACCAGTTTGTTTGTTTGGTTTTTTGGAGGGGAGCGGGGGGAGGGGGGCTGCCGGTGGAATGCTTTGTACTTTTGGCTTATTTGCATTGCCTATAGGTTACATAATGACTGTGGTGGCTTAGTGATTAAGATGCCGAGCTTCATGACTGGAAGGTTGGCAAGTCACCAGTTTGAGACCTGATTTGCTTCATGACAGAGTGAGCTCCTATCGTCTGTCCCAGCTCCTGCCAATATAGCAGTTCAAAAGCAAGAAATTGCAAGTAGATAAATAGGTACCCCTTTGGCTTATTTGCATTGCCTATAGGTTACATAACGACTGTGGTGGCTTAGTGATTAAGATGCCGAGCTTCATGACTGGAAGGTTGGCAAGTCACCAGTTTGAGACCTGATTTGCTGCATGACAGAGTGAGCTCCTATCGTCTGTCCCAGCTCCTGCCAATATAGCAGTTCAAAAGCAAGAAATTGCAAGTAGATAAATAGGTACCCCTTTGGTGGGAAAGATAACATCATTCCATGTGCTTTGGTGTCAAGTTATACCTGCCACATGAGCACGGAAACATTTACAGACTCAGACAACACTGGCTTGTTGGCTGTAAACAGAGATGAGCACCACCCCCTAAAGTTGGATAATACAGACTTTTGGTAAAGGGAGACCTGTATAGATTAAATGCAGAAATATCTTAGGGTCAGTATGCCTAGTAAAGTAAAGGTAAAGGTTGCCCTTGCTCAAAAGCTAGTCGTATCTGACTCTAGGGTTCAGTGTTCATCTCTGTTTCAAAGCCAAAGAGCCAGTGCTGTCTGCTTCTGCAGATGTTTCCGTGGTCATATGGCAGGCATGACGAGACACTAGAGCGCACGGAGCACTTTTTACCTTCCCACCATAGTGGTTCCTATTTATCTATTTGCAATTTCTTGCTTTTGAACTGTTAGGTTGGTAGGAGCTGGGACAAAGAAGGAGCTCATTCCATCCTGCAGTACTCAGGAATCGAACTGCTGACCTCCCACCTTCCAGTCAGCATCTAAGGCACTTAAAAAAAAGCTGATGCTCTTCAATTAAATGCTGGTGTTATACCTGCTCCTGGCTCGTGCTGAATACTCTGGAGCAATACTGAATCCAGAAGCAGCTCCTGGCTTACAATCTAAGGCAGGAGTTCTCAACCTTTCAAAGCCGGGGGATGGGTCATGCTCCTTCAGACAGCTTTGGGGGGGTGGATGGCCATTGTGTCCTCTTCCACCATATGGCACTTCCTGGTGTGGTGGAGGCAGTGGAGGGCCACATGAAATGGTGCCGCGGGCTGGATCCGGCCCATGGGCCGCAGGTTGAGAATCCCTGATCGAAGTGATAGGAAGAATCCAAAGACTATCACTAATAGAACCAAACCTCTCTTCTAACAGACATAACCAACAATGAGTGGAGGGGCAAATCAGACACTGCTTTAGAGACATTGCTAAAAATTCAGCATGGACAGCTGCTCAATATGACAACCCCAATATAGAAGAGGTCACCTTTCCCCCTCCAAATTCATTTGTAAATTTTGTCAGAAGAGTTTCATCAGTCACAAGTAAAGCTCCTTCATGAACCCCCTGCAATTAATCTGCTTGAGATGTAGCAGGGATTCTGTTGGCATTTAACATCCCCAGACTGTACATCATATCATGGAACAGTTATCAGGAGTATCCAAGAGAAAGAAACTAAATGAACAGATCCTGTAGTATGTAGCTGGTGATATTGTGATTCTCTTTCCTCATCAGCTAGGAAAATGCACACAGCAGTAGCCAAATTATGACTGAATCCGTTTGCACACAAGAGAGACTGTAACAGCCCAAGACCACATATTCTAGTGTTCTCCCCCCCCCCCTTTCATGGCACTCTAAGTCCACTGTCTAAATCCCTAAGAATGGAATGGAGGCATCCCAACATCCTGTCAACACCAGAAACGTCACACCAGCAAAATTCACATGAAAGGGAATTAAGCCCCAGCAGAACAACAGCTTCTCTTTGAATGCAGTCCTTTGTTTTGCCTTATTCTGATGTTTTCTTTTTGACATGACAAAACCAGGATAGGGAGAGGAGATTTGTGTGTGTGTGTGTACTTGTGTGTGTGTGCTTGTTTCTCTTCCATTATGGACTACTGAAACAACTTTATATATTAAATAATATTTCTGTTCTAGGCTAATACGTTAGCAGAACCCCATCTAAGTGGAAGAGGAGAGCTATATTTAGCTTCAGAGGAGTCTATAAGATTAGTTTGATACAGTAGGTGTGTGTATCATGGGTGGAAAAAAATCAAATGAAATGCACAAAGAGATTTTTCTAACACCCTCCCTGGGTTTCTTTTCCCTGTCAGTCTCCTATAGGCCAAAGTATTGCTTGTAGATAATCATGGATTAATTGTGAAAGTAAAGAGAGACACACGTTTTCTTTATCAAAGCTGTTGCCTCAGGGCAAGCTCCAGTGCCATGAAAACCGAAATGTTTTCTTTTATCAGAGTTCCCTTTCTGGCACCTGAAATTATTTCTTTCATGTCTGATAGTGAAGAATGAGGCTGCGCAGCTCCCTGGAGATGAACGATTGTTACCATGGTCTCATAACATATTGGCAGCCAATGTGGCATCCATGTACACCTGTCATTCAAAGAGAGCTCAATGCAGATGTGGCAAGAAAGCTTAAGTTCAGACACTTGGCAGACCCTCCCCTGCTCCTGACAACAGAAATAAACACACACACACACACACACACACACACACACACACACACACACACACACACACACACAGACACACACACACACACACACACAGAGGGAATGTAACTGCTTTTCGGGCCACACATTTGTGACCATACTCAAATGCTATCAGCCTTATTTAACACAATGAACTTGCATTAGCATTTCTTCAGGGTGAAAGAAAATTAGAAATAAATAGGGACAGACAAACAAAGCTACATCTTCTTAAAGAAAGGAAATAAATATCTTGCAAGGGCAAGAAGCAGTGAAGGAGTGAGCAAAACATAACTGATTCAGTTCCATTTTTGGGAAGGGAATGAACACCTTTCTAATAAAGGCTGCAGGGAGAGAGGGGAGAAATGTTTCCAATTGGATTCAGAAATTGTCTAAGTGAGAGAAAATCTCAGGTGCTATTGTCATTTTTAACGGGGTAAATTGAGAAAAGCACAAAACAGGGCAATCAAGAACATCAAGGAGAGACGCTGTATTTCTGAAGATTGCCCTACTTCTTCCGTCATAATAGCCTGAAACCTTTCAGACTCGATTTGCCATTAAACAGAGGATGCACAAAAGAGGGTATTGGCAAGAAATATGACATTGGAAGGAGTGAAGGATTTGCATGTGCATGTTTGTACAAGTATTTTGAGTATGAAATCATGCATATATAAGAATACATACAGGTTTTAGGTGAACTGGATTTACTCATCTGAATGATCTAATGCTTTTGGCTACTACAACCAAATGTATAGTGCAGGATGATGGAAAATGCAGTCCATTTTTTAAGAAGCAAATTGTCAATTTAGCTCCTAGGCTAAAGTAAACAGTACACTCACAATTTTTTAAAGGGGGGAAAATGACAATGAGTCCCATTGCATTAATCTTATATTTGTAAATGCATTGCTTTATTGAACCATTTGTCCATTCTCCTATGTTGATTTATAATAAACATAATGTGATTCATCATGTCATCTTGTAAGTAAACGTGACACTTCATTAAACACAGTAATCAAATTTAAGTAGTCCCACTTTCATGTTAACAACGGGGACCCTTAACAATTCTATTGCTCTGGAGATGTTCCTACTATAATGGGTAGGAAGAGGGGGAATCTCTGTAAAACTCTGATACTTCGTAAGGAAAATGCAGATACTGGCATCTGACAGTGTACATACTGACTTAACTGGAATGCCAGAGTAATGTGCCTGGCACATTCACTATTATACCATAGTGGGTTACATCAGATTGGGGGAAACCAGAAGCAGCCTATCCTAAGTATATTTTGCTGTTCAAGTTAGTCTTCATATTTGACTTAATAGTAAATACTGGTTTGTGTCTGGCTGGACATCCCACAACGATAATGGGTGAGGGTGAAGATAAATAACCTGACTCCCTAAAGGGGCCAATGGATATGTGTGTATGAGCCCCTTTAGGTGGGATGATAGTCCTCCTCAGTGAGGAAATGCCACTGGAAACCATCATATTGGGCCCAACAGTGAAATGAGTGGAGGAACCACTTTCTGATTCCCAATGGTCATGGAGGCAGAAGAGGCCATGCCAGATGGACTGGCTGTGAAGGCGCACCTTGTCAATATCCTCAAGATTGTGTCAATCCATTGCAATCTTGGTGTTAAATCCTACATGTCTCATTTCATATGTGCTGCAGGATATGGCTCCATGATCATAGTGTGTGGGTCACTTCTTGGCAAGCTGGGATCCACCTTAAACAAATTCACGCCAGTGGCATTTTCCTGCTTTAGGAAAAAGGCATTCTTAGATATGAGTTGCAGTGACAAAATACTGGCAGATCTCAAAAGGAGAGGAGAGCAAGGAGAGAAGTACTATGGAAAGGCACATAGAGAATAGGGGAAGGGGCGTTCAACAACAGAAAGAGAAGAATATACGTAGGAAGTATTATGTCTCTACAGAAAGGTTACAAAGGGAATGTGCTTTCCCAGCTGGCACCCCAACAGTTTCTCACCTGTGACCACTCTGTCAGACATGTTCCAAAGAAATGAGGTCCTTTTATTTCAGTGTAGAATATTTAGGCTTTAGTCCTATACATTTTTTCACTTGAGATAAGCTCAAGACTAGGCCTATGGTTTCACTTTCACACATACAAGTAATACCTCAGATAACGCTAAGACTGGGTTCCACAAGTCTTGGTGTTATCAGATTTTTAGTGTTATCCGATCCATGTTAAAATCCTATGGGATGGATCGGATAACGTTAAAGCTCCATAGAGATACATTGTAACCGCACAGGCTTTAGCAGTTGTTATCCGATCCATCCCATAGGACCTTAACGTTATTCGATCCAATTCTCCTCCCCAGATTACTTAATGTTATGCGATTTTAGTGTTATCTGAGATAAATGTTATCCGAGGTATTACTGTATGTTTATTTCTAAGCTTAACTAGTCAACTGTTGTTGTTGTTTTAAGATAAGCTTTGCTCTGGGTTTCACATGACTAGTATAGCAAAGGTGATCCAACTGGACATTCAGAAGCATGTTGGAAAGTTGGTTTTAGGACTAAAAAGTGCACTTCCAAAGAGATCTCCTTCCTCTGCTATTTTGGGATTTGCCATCTGGAATGACATTGCATGCTGGCAAACATAAGAATAATGTAAAATAGTTGTATCACAATCTTCATTAGCTGCAGATTCTGCAGGGAACAAAGGTACAGTTAGATGTCCATAATTATGTCATCATGATGCTACCTTGAGGACAAAGCAAAAATGTACTGATCTAAGCATCTTTGGAACGTGGTAACACAAAAGTTAATGAATGATTGATAAACCTGACTATGGGGCAATCTTCAAATTTTCAAACTGATACAATAAAATTACTATCACAACTTTTCACTTCATTTCTTAACTGGAAGGGACATATGTGCCTTTTGAGGATTTTTGTTTGTCCACTGCCAACTCTTCTTTTCACTGTCCAAATATGGTGAGGTAGATAAATAGGACTAGTAAGAGCTGGAACACCTGCCTGAAGGCATGTGTGTTGTTAGTGGGTCATATGGCATCCACCACTTTGATTTATGGCTTATATGAATATATTTCTGAAACCATCTCCTCATAAATTGCCTTACCATATCAAAGGGAAGAAACAAAAAGCTAAAATAAGGTAAGCATTTGTTTTGGTTTGGACCAATCTTACAAAACTGATTCCAGTTGGATGGAAAGCACATTTTTATTTTTTGTGCCACAATGAACATCTTTCCCCTCAAACTGTCCATAATACATCTTCAGATTACTAGAGCAATGTTGGTAGATAATCAGTTGCATGAAGTGTCTATATGCAAATCATCATCACTGGCTGCTACTCGTATCCGAGTATTTCATTTTCATTTCATTTCAGATTTATACCCCGCCTTGCTCAGGCGAACCTGACTCTAGGAGGCTTACAAAGTATAAAAAATAACATAAGTCACAAATTTCACATTATCATACTCACAATCATCACAGTATCAGAAAAATAGAAATATACATATCAATAACACAGTAACAATCAGTATACATTTTTCCTGGAAATCATTTCCACAGTTGATGGATGTGACTCTGGTGACTCAATAAATCGATCCTGGCATCAAACATATGACCACACACTTTACACTGAATAGATGGTGGAGGGTGTAGTTGAGTCTGATGGAGCTTCTGTGTTTGTCGCTTAGCCTCTTCATGTCTGTCGTGTTCTCCTTCAAAATGATTGGTAGCAGCAGATATGGTTTGGTGCCAGGCGATCTTTGGCCACTGCCTCCCAGTGGTTTGTTTCAGCTGGTTTTTATAATGCTTCAAAGCAATGTTGGTAGATAATCAGTTGCATGAAGTGTCGATATGCAAATACAGTGGTGAAATAAGACACATGACTGTACATTGTTATGGAGTATCTGATATTTAGACTCCACGTGCTTTTACATCAAGATATTTATGATGCTTCTGACCCAGCTTATTCTAGACCTCATATTTGCTACTCCTGTGTGCTGTATTTCCTGGGGGGTATATTAAGCAGACGTGGCTCCCTTTATACATTTCTATCCAAAATATCAGCATCTGCAGAAACTATGTCCATATTATGAAAAGAAGCATTTGCAGTTAAAAGGGGCTGTGATCCATTCTGTCACCCTAAAATCAAGCAGTAAAGGTTATGTGGTGTGACCATAAACCTTTGAAGGCAATAATGTATATTCTTCTATTCCAATAGACAAGGAGTTATTTTTTCCTCACAAAAAAGCTGTAACTAAAAGAAGAAGAAAAATCCATAAGTGTAGCTTTGGAAACAAAGAAAACAGAACATTTCCACAATGTCGTAATGTCTCATCAGTTCACCATACAAAGATGACATGTACGTAAGCACATAGGATGTATAGAAAAAAGGCTATGTTAACAAGGTAAGCATGAATGTGAATATGAAATTCATTCTTTACATGTACAGTTGTACCTCGCTTAAAGAGCATAATGCGTTCCACAGGATTGCTCTTTAAGTGAGTTTGCTCTTTAAGAGAAACACCATTGTAAATGACCAATGGTGGGGGGTATTGCAACCCCCGATTTATTTGTTAAGCGAAGCAAACATTCAGAGAAAATTCTGCTCTTTAAGTGAGTTACACTTTACGTGAGGCACTCTTTATGCGAGGTTTGACTGTTTGACTGTTTTCACCAAGTGGGGCGGCATATAAATCGAAATAATAATAATAAAATAATAATAATAACCATATGGAATGTCATTTTTTTTCTCTACTGAGGATGGAGAATCACTAATTAGATGTGGGGCATTGTTTGGGTTTTGGTGTTTCTTTGTTTTTTGGGTAAGTGGCCAGAATGCAAGCCCAGGAAACAGTTGTGGCTGATTTTCTGTATCATGACAGAAATGGTTGCTTGGAAAAAAAAAGTGACCCTTGCAGTATGAATTGGCAATTTTCTAATGTAAAGCAGTGGGAAGTGAAGCGAATGCCTTCATGGGTTGCTTTGCTGTTGACCATGCTAGTTGAGACTTATAGAACTCTTGGACATTGTTGAGCAAGATACCTAGAGAAGCCAGATCATCTACTTGTGTTCTAGACTAGACTTATGTGCATACAAGAATATAGCAATCCCTTAACAGTATCCAAATGTTGCAGTGCCATTCTTGAGCAAATAAATAAATAAATAGTTGGAGCATCCCTATTTGGGAATAAAAGTCAGTATCCTATTGCTGGTCTCAGTAAACCAGTTCAATCAACTGGTGAGTTAGCACATTTATAAATCTAATTGAATCAACGGGTCTACTCAAGTTGGAGCTAACAATAGGGCACTGGCTAAAATGTTGATGACCTCCTTATGGTACACAGTTTCTACCTGACAACATTCTTTAAAAAAACATTTTTAACCTGTCTTTAAGCCACGTATTTAATAAATGTTTTAATTGATGTTTGTGTCTATTGTACATTGCTTTGGGAGCTCCAGTGAGCAGAAAAAACAATAGCTAAATATTTTAAATTAAATAAATAAAGTGGTGATAACAAGGCTTGGTAAATTATATCATCTGTCAATGAGTATTTCATGATGGCTGTGTATTACATCACATATTAGATCTAATATGTCTCTGTCCACCAGTTCCTGAAGTGCATATGTTGGAGGAAGCTCCAGTTCTCATTTCTTGCCTCTGAGCTTCTCCTTATATCTGATTGGCCACTGTGGGGAAAAGAATTTTTGACTATATGTGCCTTTGATCTAGTTTGCCATCAATCATCATCTGTACTTAAGCCTAAAAAGCTGTGGCAGAGAACATGGAGATTATAGGTTATGAAAAGCCCATGGCTAGTTTTTATGAGCCCAATAGTATTGGCTTTCTCTAATTGCTTCTCTCCCTCCACAGTGGCCCATTTATGATGAAAGGTGAAGAACGCACAGAATGAACAGGGAAGATGTTGTGAGGAGGAAAGACCAGGTGGCAGAAATGAGTGTCCTAGAATGAAACTGGTGACCCACTTCCTGTCAAATAAAGAGAGCAGAGCCTTTTGAAAGGAAAGGGATGCACCAGACAGGTGGAGGCTAGGGGAGAGAAAGAGAAACAAAGGAAAAGAAGGATGGTTCCACTCATTTTTTGCTTTGGTGTCACCACCATCAGATGCAGCCCTGATTGATCTCAATTCCCATATGAATAGTGCCCCTTTATAGAAAAAACAAACCAACATTCTCATTTTAGTTAATCCCAATCTACAATCCGAACTACCTGTTGCTTGAATGAAGACCAAACTGTGCACAATCTGTATTTTTCTATCTTCTTACCAGCCAGGATTGAAGATCACTTCTATATGGTTTCTATATGTTCACCATATTATAGGTCAGTGATGACGAACCTTGGCCCTCCAGGTGTTCTTGAACTTCAGTTTCCAGAAGCCCTGATCAACAGGAGTTCTGGCTTGGGCTTCTGGTAACTGAAGTCCAAGAACACCTGTAGTGCCAAGGTTGGCCATCACTGTTATAGGTAATTTTTGTATTTGTATTTAGACTTACTGTATATACTCAAGTATAAGCCTAGTTTTTCAATCCCAAAAATGAGCCCTAAAAAGGGGAAATGGCTTATACCCAGGTCAATGACCACAAGGGCCCCAAGACTGCATTGGATTGAGACACGCCAAAATTTATTTAATTTTACCATATTTTCATGTATTTTGATTATTGAAACTCACTAGCAGCTGCTGCATTCTCCACCCTCGGCTTATACTCGGGTCAATCTACTTCCCTGGGTTTTCAGGTCAAAATTAGATACCTCAGTTTATATTTGGGTTGGCTTATACTCGAGTATGTACACTATCTGCCGCTCTACTTGCCGAAGTCAGGTAATACACCAGGATCAGAAACAGATCCTGGTGTTGTTAGAAAATTTGGGAGAGTCACTCAGGCACAGCTAATTAATACACACTTATTTTACTCAGTTGTACTCAAGTGGGAGTTGAAATTAGGATTATAACAAGGCTCTGCTGAGAAAAGCTTTGAAACGGTTCAGTATCAGTTTTGTTTTTGCTTTAAAACAAATGTTTTAAAGCCCTTTTTCCAGGCAGCTCTTGACACTGCTAATCATGCTTCCCTTTTGGTCACATGGCTGGAAATTATAATTGCTGGTTGGCCAAAAGAAAAATGTTGGTGTCTGCCCTGGTGACAGAGCTTTAGCCATTCCAGGAAGAACTAACCATTATTGATGATCTGATCTTTAAAGGTGAAAGACTTGTAGCACCACAATCACTGAGGTCTGAAATGACAAAGATCATTCATACAAGATGCACAGGAGCAGAGGAGTAAAAACTCAGGTTCAGAAAAATTTGCTGTTTTGGCCTGGTAGAAATAATCAGGGTATACATCACATTTGGATGGACCCCACATCCTGGGTCAAACAGACAGCTCTAAGATTTACCAAGGCGAAGCAAAGATCCTCTTAATTACTTCAAAATATGCTCCTGGGAAAAGCTTTGTGGATGATTCAGAGATGCAAAGGTGGAATGTATTTGCAATAACAAAACAAAAAAAGTACTGCTTGCTTAACCAAGCTCTCAATGTAAAGGAAACTCCACTGACAACGGGGAATGTGCTTTTATGACTAACAACTCAAGCAGCTTGTATGTGTTCACTAGGACTATGCCCAACCCAACTGCTCTGTTTGGGGTCTCATTCAGTAATTTGGACTAGATTCTTTCTGGATTGATTCATTCATGATTCAATCAATTCCAGGCTTGGGAGGTCAGTTCCCATCAGGAAACACGGAGGAGAAGAAACACTAAATCCATGCTGAGCAAAATATGAACAAATGAATGGACTTTGGAAAATTCTGATTAATTTTTTAAAAAGAAATCAAACTTTTTACTAATGCTCTATCTGGGGCATATTTAGATTTAAAAGAAAACCTGCCAAACAGGCTATGACTCCTCTTTTAGTAATCAGCCACCTCTATTGCCTTTATCTTTTCCAACTGGCATTTCTCCAAGTTTCATTGCTGAAGCTCTAAGAAATATAGGTGCTGACTGAATAATGTACATGATGCTGTCAAGCATCCTGACTCACTGCAGTAATATTACTATTATTTATTATTTACATATTTAATGACCTTATTGCTATTATGTGCTGTTAGCTAGACTAATTGTAATGCAATAAACATAATTTACAAGTATATACATAATCAACCCTTAGTGGCAATACCTGAAGCAGCTGCAGATATTTTCTACCACAGTCCCTTTAAAAGTGATATCATCATGATATGTGTCTGTTTTGATCATCGTATGCATCAAGTGACCTACATAGAATCATTTTTGTCTTCTTTAATGAGAAGTGATCAAAGCTATAATTAGGGTATGATTATCTTGTTTTGAACTGAAGATTGTGAAGGGGGTGGAGTAAAATCCTGTGTACAGAATGTATTTGCAAAGAAAGGCAGCTGCTCTGACTACCTACTACTTCTTCATTTTCTCCCTTCTTTTTTTCCAAGATAGATTGCTTTGGATACTTCTAAAAACATAATGTTAGTTTAACCTTGACAGCACCAGGCAGCTTGGTCCCCATGTTAACTTAGGAGCTGTGTACATTGTCAAATTTTAGGCATAGAACTTCTGTGGAATATAAGCAGCTGAACTTTGTCGAGAACTGAAGCCAGGCAGCACAATCCCATGGATGTTTACTCAGAAGTGATCCAGACAGCGAAAGGATTTCCCCACAGATAATTACAGGACAGGAAGCAAGGATGGATAAGAATTTGATTTCACTTTGCTTCTGATCAGAATTCATCACAATTCTGAACATTTAAAAGTGGGAGTAAGCATTAGTTTATCTACCCTAAGAGCCAGCGGTGCAATGTTTCTGCACTCAAAAGTAAGGTCACTGAGTTCAATGAGGTTTGCTTCCAGATGAGTGTGTCTAGAGTCAGACTGACTCTAACACTGGGCAGAGTGCATAATCTGTGTCAAGCAGCAGATCTTAGGGAATGGGGAGTAGAGATAAAATGTTTGTTAGAAAGGTATGTGCACCACACACAGTAAGGTTGCATGAATTTCAGCTGCCCGGGGTTTAAGCCAAATTTGCTGCCCCCTGGTGGATGCCAGCACCCACACCCACTAGGGTTTCTAGGAATTGTAGTCTAAAAACATCCATAGCCCAAAAAAGGCCACCCAGGTTGGAACTCCCCCGACCCCCCCCCCCCCCCTATGCGACACCACTGACCACACAATCTGCCCTGTACTCCCAAGCTAGCTTGTTCCCCTGAAGTGCATTTGAAATGACTGCATTTCTAGTCTGGTTCACTTCTGTACAAGGAATCGGTTCCACCATTTTGACAACTACCTGAAAGAGCAAAATATCTTGAGCTGGCCATCAGTGTGATTGTAGCTTTAAAGATCAACTCAAGATCACACTCCCTGCCCACCTTGGGTCTTGTTCAGGTCAATATACTTTTAAAAGAGAGTGGAAGTTTATTGAGGGAAGATAATCCTTGCTAGTATGACATTTGGTTGTTGATATGGGATGACAGGTCACTTACAGTTATGGTGATCCAAAGAGGGTTTACAAAGTGTGGGAGACACTCAAGGACAGTGGTGGGCAGCAAAAAAAATTGCTACTTCACTGTGGGTGGAGCCTACATCATGGGGAGAGCCTACGTCATGGGCAATCTAGTCATGCCTGCCATATGGTCATGTATACATCTACAAACACAGGCAACACTGGCTATTTGGCCATAAATGGAGATGAGCACTGCACCCTAGAGTCAGATATGACTGGCTTTTGAGCAAGGAAGACCTTGAACCACTTGTAGGGACAAAACCTGATGGGGCAGGGAGGTGGGTGTGGCCACCCAATTTTGCTAAACCCCCACCCGAAGGCCACCTAATTTTGCAACCCCCCTGCCCAGAGGCCACCCAATTTTACTGCCCCCTCCCAGGTGGGGTTGCAAACCTGTTGCTGCCCACACTGCTCAAGGAGGTATTTAACATTGCTCCCTCCTCCAGTGAGTTTCTATAGCCAAGTGGGAATTTGAACTCAGATCTTCTGACTCCTAGTCCCACATCCTAACTACTAAATCACACTGCCTCCCTCTTTTCTGGTTCTCTCTCTATCCATTACATCATGCTGGCTATTTCCATTCTGAAACATAACAGAGATAAATAAGTAGCTTTAATTTTACAGGGAGCTGTTGCTTTTAACTCATTCCAACCCTTTCTGCTTTGCTGCTTTGAAATGTAAATCAAAGACATACATGAATTCAGGATTGGTTAGCTAGTTAATTGATCATGAAAACCAGCCATATTGTGCTTGGATGGTTAAAATTGATGCTGCCTGCATTGGCAAATATCCTTCATTTTCAATCATTTTTGCTGCAGTTTGAGTTGACTCAACTTATAGTATCTACACATGTTTTCAGTCAGAGGACTTCAGCCTACCTCTTTTTTATTACTATCTCTCTACCTTCTGCCACATTGCTACAGCTGTATTTATTTTGGCATGCTGCTAATTATCCCTGACTGCTCATTGGAAGGAAAATTACTGAAGCTGAAACTCAAGTAGTTTGGCCACCAAATGAGAAGAGAGGACTCACTTGAGAAGGCCTTGATTCTGGGAAATATCAAAGGCAAAAGGAGAAGGGGGCGGCAGAGGATGAGATGGCTAGATGGCATTGTTGATGCAATGGGCATAGATCTTTGTGGGCTGCAGAGAATGGCAGAGGACAGAGAAGCCTAGCATGCAGTGGTCCATAGGGTAGCAAAAGGTCAGAATGGACTGTGTGACTGAACAACAACAAAACATTATCCCATTCTGTAGCCTCTGTAAATGGTTAGGTCACACCTAAATAGAGTTGTGGGTGGTGTTATCAGGGAGGACAACATTGTGACCCATGCATTGGGCTGTGACATCAAAATGGATGACAGAGACACCTTCTTCTATACTTTAGTCAAGTCTAATTTTTTATTAGTTCCCTAACTGAAACAGCACATTTCTAGGTGTACATGAAAGGCAGAGGCATCACTGTTTTGCTTACTTTATTTAACAACAACAAAAGGAAAGTTGTCTTGGCCAACAAAATAACAGCTGCCACTACCTCCTTACTCATGAGTAAATTCAGCAAACCTTGCTCTTGAGTAAACCAAGTAAACGATATATGGGGAAAAATGACAAGTTAAAAGGTGGCAGAAGTAGCTTCCTAGTTCCTAATGTCCGGCAAGCAAATTGTACTGGTGACTCACACAAATGTGATTTCACAGGTACACACACAATCCTCTTACACACACACTTCAGCTAAATAAAATTGCAAAAGGAAGAAGGTACATACATAATTAAACAAAATTTCATCTTAAGCATCCTACTCTTCCCCTCAGAAAGAGATATAAATTTTGCTTCAAGCACATGAAAATTTTTTCTCAGGGAGCAGGGAGAGATACTGAGAAAGGTGGAAGGGGAAACCTGACCACCAAATACCTCCTCTACAGAAAGGCAAGGAAGGGGTCAGGAAGGCAAGTGTCAATAACTGAATGGGGGAGGGGGAGGAATTGAACCAATATAAAAACTTGTGAGGAGCCTTGTCACAGGAGAAAAAGCATCTCTAGTGTACTCTTTAAGCGAGTTTGCTCTTTAAGCGAAACACCATTGTAAGTGACCAATTGTGACTTCTAGTGGGGGGGAATTGCGAACCCCGATTTATTTGTTAACTGAGTTTTTGGTTGGTTTTATTTGTTAAGCAAAGCAAACAGTCAGAGAAAATTCTGCTCTTTAAGCGAGTTACTCTTTAAGCGAAGCGCTCTTTATGCAATGTTTGACTGTAGTGTTAAATAATTTTTTTCAACGTGTGAAAAGGTTTGACCCAACTTTATTAAAACATCAATAGTTCTACTTATTAAACATGGATATAACAAGCTCTGAATAAGGTTGGATTGTTTAAGCAGTATTGTAATAATGTCAGTACTGCAATTTTATTACCAATGATGCTCTAGCTATTGATTACAGATAATCATCTGAGGTTTAGAGCTATGGTTTTCATAAGGGCAATAGCAGGCCTCATCTTGAGACAGGAAAGGTAATACATTTTAAGAGATATTTTGTCACTTTATATGTAAAATAAAACACTACGCCCTCTATTAAGGGTTAGGACCTCCTAGTTAACAAGCATAACTATTATCTTTGACTTTATAGGGATTGCACAGCTATCACTGCAGGTCCCAAACCCCCAATATTGTAGGGTTTTTTTTAAAAAAAAATTAGACATATACCTGTTGAACTCACATAAGTATCAATGGTTTAGCATTGGAAGCATAAGAAAAGAAGCCTTTTCAACCAAATATGTGAGGGTACTCATTGGGCAAGGCTCTGTAGGGATCCCCATTAGGTAAAGGTAAAGATTGCCTGCACTCGAAAGCCAGTTGTATCCAACTCTAGTGTTCAGTGCTCATCTCTGTTTATAGCCAAAGAGCCAGCGCTGTCTGCATTTACAGATGTTTCTGTGGACATGTGGCAGGCATGCCTCAACACCCACGTGCATGGACACTGTTTACCTTCCCCAAAAATTGGTACATATTTGTCTACTTGCAATTTCTTGTTTTTGAACTGCTAGGTTGGCAGGAGCTGGAACAGAGAAGAGAGAAAAATCAAGCATGCAGTACTTGGGAATCAAACTCTGACCTTCCAGCCAGCGAGTTCAGAGTCTTAACCACTTGAGCCACCACAGTCCCCATTAGCTCTACCCAAATTGATCCCATTCTGCCCACTCCAATTCCTGCCCCCATTGTGTTAATGACATGAACAATACTTCCTATATTACATGTTAAATTCCACATTCTTTCCAAGTCAGGCTGTCTCCACATGAAAGATTTTTTTAGGCCTTGCAATCTTTCCATACATTATTTCACTGACTGCCAATGGAAGAAGCCTCTTGAGTTACTGGGAACTAAATACAGTAATACCTCGGATAACGTTTACCTCAGATAACACTAAAATCGCATAACGTTAAGTAATCTGGGGCGGAGAATTGGATCGAATAACGTTAAGGTCCTATGGGATGGATGGGATAACAACCGCTAAAGCCTGCGCGGTTACAATGTATATCTATGGAGCTTTAACGTTATCCGATCCATCCCATAGGATTTTAACATGCATCGGATAACACTAAAAATCGGATAACACCAAGACTTGTGGAACCAAGTCTTAGCGTTATCTGAGGTATTACTGTATGTTACTTATATTACAGTCCTTGTACAGGGAGAAGTACCGAAGGAACAATTAATCATATTTAGTCAGAAAATAACATTGGCAACTGATTAGTGCAATCTATTTCAAATTAGAGAGTGGTTGTGGTGTGTTAAGATAGGCCCAATAAAACTGAAGCCGGCTTCTTAATGGTCCAAAGTGGAAGTAAAACATACATGTATTCCCTGTGTGATAAAGTCAACTTGGGCAGGAAATTATGTTACCTGACCCTGTTCTCATGGCAGCCAAAGTAATGTTACTGTGGAATCTTCTGGATTCATGTCACACCCAATGAAAATTTTCCTTTGGGATGTCTGTTTAATTAAAATATCCTGAATGCCCATGTCAAAACCTGGCCAGAAGCCTTAAAAAGAAATCTTAGATTTAATAAGGATGGAATAACAGCACAGCCACTGAGAATTTCTTCGCGTGGGTGGCTTTTATGCTTCTTTATAAGAAATCTAATAAAGCCTCAGAGCTGTTCTGCTTTTTCTAGTTGCAAAGTTTATGGCATTGAATCAAATGCAGGCCTTAGCATTGGCATTCGGATTTTTTTTTCACATGGTTTCTTTTAAAACTTTTACACGTTACAATATAATGATGTGATAAAATGACAATTTTAGGTTTATCTTTTATGCTGCCTTTCTCTCTAATGCAGTGGAAAATTGTGGAAAATATAAACTTGCTAGATGTTTTTGTGGCCTCCAGCAATAAGATCAAACAAAGTGTGTGACTACACTGGAAAGCCAAATCAGAGCAAGTTGGCTTTGCTGCAGTTTGATTAGCAGTGTGTATTACTTTTGAAATCGCAGTCAGTGCTCACACAGGGGCTGCAGTTTGATTCTAGAGTTTATGGTTCCTATGTGATGCAAGTCATATTCCCTACAGCCCCAGTTTCTTTCCTTCCTTCCTTTGCCCTTCCTTTTATGGTCTTCCTTCATCTGATATAGCCTCTCCCAAGCCTTTTATTGTCTTGGGGAACTGATGAGGGTGCAAATATGGGCAAGAATAATAGCAAAGGCAAGCTATGAGAAACCTAGGCAGCATAATAAAAAGTAGAGACATCACCCTGTCAACAAAAGTCCACATAGTTAAAGCAATGTTCTTCCCAGTAGTAATGTATGGCTGTGAGAGCTGGACCATAAGGAAGGCTGAGCGCAGGAGCATAGACACCTTTGAACTGTGGTGTTGGAAGAGACTCTTGAGAGTTCCCTGTACTGCAAAGAGATCAAATCAATCAATTTTAAAGGAAATAAACCCTGACTGCTCCTTGGAAGGACAAATACAGAAGTTGAAGCTCAAGGACTCACTGGAGAAGGCCCTGATGCTAGGAAAGATTGAAGGCAAAAGGAGAAGGGGATGGCAGATGATGAGATGGTTAGAAGGTATCATTGATACAGTGGGTGTAGATCTGGGTGGACTATGGATGATGGCAGATGATAGAGAAGCCTGGTGTGCGGTTGACCATGGGGTCGCAAAGGGTCGAACCCAACTATGCGACTGAACAAAAACAACAAATAGCAAATGACCCAACAATGTTACAAGGCTAATCTTATATGTGTAAGAATTTTGTATAAAATCGGAGGATGTTTAGGGGTGATGAAAGATTGTTTGTTCACCCAGACTTCATGTTCACCAAGTCCTAAATATTACATTTCAACCTCCTATGACACCACAGCATGACAAAAAAAAATATCACAGCTAACTACATGGAGGAAATCCCATTTTAATCATTCCACCTTGAAAAAGTAGAAGCTTCTCAGAAGCAGAGGAAAAAAGCCACTTTGGGAGAAAAAAGAGCTGGACCAATTCAAACCAGCCTTTCTTTAAAAAAAATACTTCAAATTCACCCACTTTATAAGTGGAACAAATCCCATGGCATTTGGCCATACAATTGCAGCCAAAGGAAGGAGAAACTATCAGTTTCTTCTTCTGGTACTAGTACATTCTCTGCTTCTGACTGCATCAAGTTGTAAAGTACCAAAACAATATGAGAAACAGGGGCTGAGGTGGCTCAGTGGTTAAGAAGCTTGCCTTGTTAGCTGGAAGGCCAGCAAGTTGGCAGTTCAAGGCTCGGGTACTGCATGACAGTTTGACTGCCCATCTCTATCCCAGCTCATGCCAACCTAGCAGTTTGAAAGCAAAAAATTGCAAGTAGATAAATAGGGATCACTTTGGTGGGAAAATATCTTGGGGACATAAAAGGAGCCTCCTTCGGGTGTCCCCTGAGTGGAGTTTCTCCAGCAAAAATCCTTTCAACCCAGAATAATTTCTTACATAAAATTATTATTACTATAGTGTGAGAAACAGACATAAAGCTGTTTGTTGAAATCAGCTATGGAACAGCATTGCCCATCACTACAGTACTACAGTGGGACTGCCAATTCTGTCAGTCAGAAGCAAGGCCCATTTCTCAATTAGGTGGTAAATTTCTGGCAAGCCTGAACTACTTCAGACTGCAGGTATGACTCACATGGTGGAATACTTCTCTATATAAAACTTGTTCTGCATCTATAAAGCTTGACACTGCAGTTTGGGCTGGAGCATTTGAGCCTAATCTTGTTTGCTATGTGTCTTCCTCCAACTAGATAGCATTTCAACATGTCAAGTTCATCATGTATCTAAAATGGGACATGTGACACTCCCATGTTGTAAGAGTCTAAGCTAGATTAGGTGATGCCAGCAACATTTGTTAATTTGGGTGTCTGTTTCATCAAAAAAAAGGAGCACAAAGAGTCCAGGCATAGAGATCTCCCCAGTTTTATATATCTGCACACTGTCATTCTTTACATTTTCTTCCAGTTTAGGTTGATAGTAATACGGCAATAAAGCTGGAAGTGAAGGTCCTGAAATGGTACAGTTAAAAGTGCATAGGTTGGATTCAATACTCTCAAGTGACATAAAAATCAGATTCTCTCTGGACACACCTTGGTTTTAGACATGAATGGACAAAACACAGACTGAAAATGTTATTTCTACTAGTTTCACCTCCCCATCCCTCACCACGTTCAGCAATGATGGTCATTTTGGGACAAATCATTAAAACTAATCTCTCTATGGAAGTGTGAGAACAGAATGCATAAAATCTGTAGAAGATATAAAGACAGAAAAGTGAATGCAGCTGGAAATCAATTGTCTAGGCTGGAGCAAACAATAGTGTATCAGAAGGAAAAACAAAGAGGCCAAAACTGCAATAGCTAAAATAACTTCTTTCTTAAGCCAAGACCAACAGTCTCCTAGTATTGTGACAGGTATCTGAATTAGAGGCAAATAAAGAACATACATTAAAAAAATAAAAATAAAACCTAGTTCTTCCTGCCCTTGCACAGTTTTGAATTGTAATGCAAAAGGCCTATTTTCTTGCTCAACCAATGTGATTCAGTTCAAAAACAAAGCACTCATTCCCTGCATGTGTCAATTTTAGATAAGTTGCCTATTTTTATTTTATGCTACTTTTGTTGCTGCCAGGGTCATTGCTACAGTATAAGTTTAGCAGTGGGGGGGGGGAGACAGTTGGAGGGCTCAAATTAAATACCTAGGCTTTAAGGGAATACAGTACTGTATTCACATAGGGTTTTTGTTGGATGTCGAATATGCTGGTTCACAAACTCCAATGACTCAAATACTTTCTTAATGAATCTTCCAGAGATGGGAAAAATTATGTTTGTGAAAATGTATTTCACTCTCAGCTGGCTGTGGGATATTGGTGGTTGTAATCCAAACAAGTAACTTTTCACATCTGTGGACCCTTCTAGACTGATGCTAGCACAACAGACCAAGTGCCAAAGGTTTAGCTATTCCCCAACAAGCAAAAACAAACAAACAACAACCCATAGATTGTTTTTAATTATTAAAAAAGCTTTATAAAAGAGGTATTTCCTTTATTTATTTTTCTTGCACCACTCTCCACAGTTTTAATTTAAGAACATGGTACCATATCAACAGCCTGGGAGAGTCCTGTGTTGAGGCCTTTCTATGCAAAATGTTAATAGAGACATTTGAATGCTCCAGGTTAGTTAAAACTTTGCATTGTCATAAGTGTTAGGACATTGCTGTTCAAGTGCCATTCATCAGCTAGAGGCAAATACCATATCTCATTGGGAGTTGAGAACATGTAGATTATCACTTTGATTAGCTCCTATAGGCAACTGGTGGTTCCCATAATTGCCTCCACAACTCTAAAATGAATATACATTTCCACTGACAAGAAAAGTGGAAGAAAATGTGCCTCCTGGAAGCTTTAGGTTCCTATAATGCCACTGAGATCAAATTAAAAAAGCAGAGAGAGATTGAGAGAGAGAGAGAAGGGGAGAAAGAGAGAAGGAGGGAAGCCTGTTGCTATAGTATTCTATTAATTAAACATTAGAAAAAATATATGGCATTGACGGGTTTGGTGGTTGGCTGCTAGCAGTTGCATGGAGAAAATTATTCCTAAGTTAAATATGAATTCCATATAAAATACAGTAGTGCCAATTAGAGACTTGGGTTTTTTAAAATTAGTTTAAATTACTACTTTTAGTTTGGTCAGTGACCAAAGTATTTCCCCCCCCCCCTCATTATTATGTAAAACTACTTGCTATGATTTGGTAAATGACTTTCAATGTTTCTACTGAAATGTATGTATGTCTAAACTGGAGAAAATATTTAAAAGGAAATATGATTATATTAGATGAGAATGAAAAAATCCTTGTGTTGCCTAAAGCCTTTAGAACTTAAAGGAGCCAAAACTCCATGTGACTACTCAAAAGAAAGTGCCAGTGCATACAATGGGACTTACTTCCAGGTAACCAGATCTAGGATTGTCTCCTGAACCACAGAGTGATGTGTTTGTCAGAAACACTGTTATACTTATTTTTTTAAAAAACAAAGTTCTTATCAAAGGATGGATTGAGTATGACAACTCTCTAACTGAGGAAGGGAACCAATCACTGACTTGAACTTTTGCAAAATTTGTTCAAAATTGATTTCCTCTGCATTGTTTTGTCATAGCCCACAAACCATTCATAACATGATAAGTGAAAGAAAGCATATTAAGCCCTATCATTTCAACAGCTACCTCAGTTGTTTAAAAAAATGTAGATTGGAACATCTGCTGAAATAATACAATTCAGCAAGGTTCACATTCTACCTACCTTTTTATGTGGAAATAAGATTGATGTTTAAGAATCATATCTGTTAAGTATAATATTGTGGACTTGGGTTTTTGTCCACTTGCTAGGTAAACTGTTGAGATTCCTCCAAGATGGGACAACTTTTTTTCATTCATTCTTCATGAATCAGCCCTTATATTTGAAACAAATTATTGCAACAACCAAGAATGACAGCCTGACACCCTAGAAGGTTATTAATGGAGGTGGCAGTTTAAAAATCAAACATCATGCCAGTGCATCTATATGAACAGCAATTTGTGCACCACTAAATAACCACAAATCCCCAACTTTCCCCCTCCCATACAGCGGAGCAATTGGGGGATAGGTGAAGAATTGTAAATATAAAATATTTCCCCAGTTGGGGGGGGGGGGAGGATAGCCTGAATGTAATTAGTAGGTTGTGAACCAAGAAAGTGCAAAAATTTGCTCAGTCCCTCTAAGTTTTATATCTGTTGTGCCATGGCTTAATTCTGGAAATAATTTAGCAAAAAAATACACATATTACTGATATTCTTGTTGTTCACTCTTCATGTTGTGCAGAGTTATTTGTTTCCATTATAATCAACCATACATATACTACAAAGAACATAAACATAGTTTGATTCAGACATAATGCAAAACTAAGGGTGAGCATAGTGAAGCTCACCTAATGTTATTGGACTGTAATTCCCATCTGCCATAGTAACAAAGTCAGTGGTGATAAATGCTTGAATTTGCACTTCATACGCTCCTATACAAAATTCAACAAGTCCAACAGATGGAGCAACAGATGGAGCAACAGCTCATGGTCACACATGCTTTGGTCACCTCCAGACTTGATTACTGTAATGCGCTCTACATGGGGCTGCCCTTGGTGACCATTCGGAGGCTGCAGCTGGTCCAGAATGCGGCAGCGCGGGTAGTGATGGGGTGTGGGCATTATGCTCGGGCCTCACCACTGCTCCGGGAGCTGCACTGGTTGCCAGTATGCCTCCGGGTGCAATTCAAGGTGCTGGTCATTACCTTTAAAGCCCTATATGGTAGTGGGCCAGGATACCTAAGAGACTGCGTCACCCTAAGAATGTCTGCCCATCCCACCAGGGCGGATTGGAGGGGCTCTCTTGTTACTCCATTGCCCAGGGAGGCTCGCCTCACGGTCACTAGGAAGAGGGCCTTCTCTGTGTTCACCCCGGCCCTTTGGAACCTCCTTCCAACAGAACTGCACCTGCAGACGGAGCTCCTCCCCTTTCGGAAGGGCTTAAAGACATGGCTGGCGGGTCAAGTGTGGGGACACAGTAATGTAGGTTCGCATCCAGGATGGTTGATTTAAGGGCACCCATCGCCCCCCCCCCATCTGGTATTTGTATTGTTCATCATTTGGCTTTTAGGTATTTTAGTGTTTTAATGTTTTTTTAATTTTTATGAATTTTTATGAATCAAGGTTCTATATATTGCTATGATTATAGATTACTATGATGGTAATTTATGCTGTAAGCCGCCCAGAGTCGGGTCTACCCGATTGGGGCGGGGTACTAAATGTGAACAATAAATAAATAAATAAATAAATAATAAATAAGGTGTCCTCTGCCACCCAAGCCAGCATGACTTTTAAAGCCCCCAGCAGATGGAAATCCAGGGGTGAGACATCAGGTGACCTCAGCATCTGGGTCTTTGATTGTGTGGATCACAATAAACTGTGGCAAGTCCTTAAAGAGATGGGAGTAGAAAACAACCTCACCTGTCTTCTGCAAAACCTGTTTTTGGATACAAAACAACTGATTGATTTAGAATAGGAAAAGGAGTATGGCATGGCTGTATATTACCACCATGCTTAACTTATATGTACATCATGTGTAATGCAGAGCTAATAGCAGAAATTGAAGGAGATCTAAAGATCTAAAGGCCGAGTGCAGAAGAATAGATGCTTTTGAACTGTGGTGCTGTAGAAGAGTTTTGAGAGTCCTCTAGACTGCAAGGAGATCAAGCCAGTCAATTCTAAAGGAAATCAACCCTGACTGCTCCTTGGAAGGACAAATACTGAAGCTGGAGCTCAAATACTTTGGCCACCAAATGAGAAGAGAGGACACACTGGAGAAGGGGATGGCAGAAGATGAGATGGTTAGACAGCATCATTGTAGGCATAGAACTTGGCAGATACAAGAGATGACAGCTGATAGAGGACCCTGACATGCTGTGGTCCATGGGGTCTCAAAGGGTCGGACTCAACTGTATGAGCGAATGACAACAAATTTTATCGCGGTATCTGAGAACAAACTATGGTTAGTTTAAAATACAATTTATTGGAACAAGCAAAAATGAAACTTTGGCTTGAAAGTTCCTAGTTTGGGCATAATAAGAAGCATTGGTTAGTTTAAACTAGGAAACCAATGATTTCAGTCTCTCAATTGTAGCTGTAATGGAGGAAGAGACTGAAGCAGGGGAATATGGAAACTGAGGCATATTCAATCTTGTTTTCCGAATAGTCAATTTAGAATTAGGCCCAGCTGCAGCTTAGAATTAACTCCAAACCTAGATATCGTTAAAAAGATATAAAAAAAGAAAAGCACACTGATTATTTCAATATTTTCACCCTCCTAATCTTTCTGGAGATGGGCTATCTTTTCCAGCACATTGTATTATCTGTATATCATAGAACACCCTGCACTTTGTTGGCACTCCCAGTGAAACATACTGGCCATGCAGTATTTCTAAATAACTGGAAAGTTGTTAACTCACATAAGTGCTTGAGTATTAGAGGTGAAGCTTGACAGACTGCAGAGTAGGGCTGCAAACCTTCACCTGTCTTGTTCATATGTGCAATAATGAGAAATCATTTTCTCTCTTCACAAGATGGTGAAATATTTTTCTCCTACACTTGATGAGAGTTCTTGCATTTGTGAAAATAATTTTTGCACAGATCATAGAAATTACACAACCTACATAGCTGCTTGTCTTGTTTAACAAACTTTTTTAAAAATAAAAATGCCTGTAGAAATAGTTCAGACTGTGGAAACCAGAACAGGGGGGAAAGGCTCTTTTTCTTGCACAGGAAGTGAGAAATCTCATTGAGAATGTATAATTTTTACAAAAATTCTTCATATCAGAAATAAAATAGTACACTTTTTAAAAAACAAAAGCCATGCTGAACAGCTTACAGTACAAAAAGACACCATCTCCGTATGGGTCGGAATAACATTTATTTTGATACACTGAAGCTTACAATTATCCAGCTGCCAAATGCTGAACACATTGTGCCTTCCCTATTGGAGATAAGTCACCATGGCTGAGACTTCTAGGTACAGCCATGATTACAATTCACAAACAAAGAACAGGCTAAATTGTGGATCAACTTATCTGTGTGCCTCTGAAGGAGGCCACCACAGAGCAAAGAGGAGAAGGGAGAACCACAGTTTTATTCCCTTCCCATCTTCAAGCTATCAACTATAAAACTATGGACTGGTTATGGAAGTCTGCCATCTATTGAAGGAAAAGGGTACTGTAGGCTTCAAATATATGGATCTGTTTAAATACAGTGGAACCTCATACAACAATTGCCCCGTATAGCAATGAAATCGCATAACAATTAGGTTTGGGAAAAACTGGCATCCCGCATAACAATTTTCCCTATGGAACAAAATTGTACAACATTTTTTTCAATGGAAAAAACCACTAAGCAAAAAATAATAATAATTGTTGTACGATGCATCCCATAGGGGAAATTGCTATACGATGCATGCATCGTATAGCAATTGCATCATATAGCAATTGCTTGATACAACAACGAGCCCCATGGAACAGATTACAATCATTGTATGAGGTACCACTGTAAATGAAATTCAACTGATGTATTTTAGAAGCCAAACAACCAGCCTGTGCACACTCTTAGGTTTCCCTTAGGATAATATGACTGAGATGGCTAGATTTTATGCTCATAAGAATTATAGCTTCTTGTCATTTTGAATATTATAGATAATGTTATATAAAGAGAATGCCTATATCCTCAGGATACATACCTATTCCTAATTACAGTTAAATAGAAAGAGAAGCAAATGTCATACAATAAGAACCTTGTGAAGCTCTTGAGAATTTAGGAAAAAAATGCTTTCTCTAATTTGTGTATTTTATTTATGCATGTTGAGAGTCCTGATATAAATTTCACTTAAATGGAATAGATACAGTACTATGAAGATTCAAGGGCAAGCTTTTCACACGAGGAGGCATAACTTCCAGAAAGGCTTATTTCCCCACACCTGTCTTTTGATAAATTAAGCACTGGCAGGATCCCTACGTATTTTTCAAACATTTCAGCTTTTGCCGCCTAGTTGTAAGCCGATAAACTATTAAGGAAGGATTTTGTTTTTTAAGTATGATTGATCAATCCATGTTCAGTACACCAGTCTGCATGAGTAATCCCAGGAGGCAACAAGCACATAATTAACCACTTGACAATAAAACGTAATTGCTTCTGATTTGTTTAACATGGTAGCTATTCCCTAATCATAGGTCACCTTTCAGTTAAAAGAAGAATCACGCTACTGAAATCAACTTTGAATATGAAATTTCTTTTAAAAAATTAAAAAAAACTGGGTAGTGATATGGAGATCCAGGGGGGTCAATTAGGTGATTTTCATTGACTGGAGCTTGTGCTGCTTTAGTAACATCTATGAGAAGGTACCAGACGGTTCAGGCAAATGAAATAGTTTTTCCTGAAAGCTGTTGCCACCATGGAGAGGAATCAAATCTTCTGAAAGTTGCTGTTACATAGAGATGGGTCAATTGTGACCCTTCACCACCTAGGAGCCATAGCCTGTACAGCTAATGTTGAGGAATCTTGTGAACTGTAATGATGTCTCTAAGGCTGCACTTGGCCCATTATTGCTATAACATGACCTGGATTCAGCAGTTTCTAGATGTGTGGCCTCATGGGCTAAATCTAGAGTACAATTGGGCAACTGTGATCCTCTATATGTTGTTGGTCAACAAATTGCAACATTCCCAGCTACTAGCTATTCAGGGCTTTTGGGAGTTCTAATCTAGCAATATATGGAGGTCAATGTTGATCTATTCTGAACTAGAGCAAAGGCTTATCATCTATATTTAGGCAGCCTAGAAGACTGTTCCCAGCCATCTGATGGCCAAAAGCATGCATATCTATTAATATAATGAACAAAAAGCATTCTAATCAGTATAATTTATTGGAAACATGCACATATTAGGAGAAAGATGAATGAAAATGCATATCATTTCTTTACATAGGTTTTTTGAAAGCATTTTTAGATGATACAGAATGAGAATAAATGAAACTAAGACTGGAAAAGTGAGACACTTATATGGATGAGACATGATGATTCACCATTCCTAGTTAGGATTCATTCCACTAGACTTAATTTGCTCCAGAGGTTAACCTGTAAGAGAGAAGGGGAAGTAAACTTATTTCTGGTGTCCTGTACTCATATTACTGTCATAAGGTTATACAAATACTAAATGAAGATAGGAATGTGATTTCTAACTACATCATATCCTTCTGGTACGGCCATCATTTTCACTTCAATATTTATGAGTCATATTCCCTCTCTTAACCTATGGCTAGGTTCCAGACCCATTCCAGCATCTCTCCATGTTGAATATACTATACTCAGTAGCAATAAAGCTATTACCACATCAAAATAAAGAAACTGGGTGGGGGTGTCACAAAGACAAATCTAAATTACAAATTAAGTTTTCATTTTTCAACTCTTATAGAAAGGATTGTCAACTAGTGTCCTCCTAGGGGTTGTTAGACTACACTGCCCATCGTTCTGCACTACTGCCTTTGCTAGCTAGAGTTTCTGGGCATTGCAGTCCATCCATTCCAGGGCCTCTACAAATTTTCTACACTTTTGTAGAAAAAAAGACAACAAAAATATAATCTTGTTGGAGAACCTATATAATTTTTTACAGGATTTTAAGTGGTCTGATAAAATCACTCCCTCTTTTCATTCTGAGAGTTTGATATAGTATATCAGTCAATTTTGTCACTTTAATGCTGAAGCATTTAATATGTTGGTGCCCTATTTATTAATTTATTTCTGTATCTATTTATGTATAGTTTACAAGAACAAAATCCTCATCTACACAGTGGCAGCAAGTAAACAGCAAATACAGCATTCAAATCAGCCTCCCAGACTAAGTACAATCAACAAAATGAAATGAAATGAAATCAATAAGGGGGCAGAGTGTCAACAAAGGACATTCTAACCAATTCTACCTTTACTAATTTTCAGAAAATAGAGAGGTGGATCTGTGTGTGGGATAAGTATTCCATAAATGCAGTGGACATGTGTGTGTGTGTGTGTGATAAGTATTCCATAAATTCAGTGCCACCACAAAAAAAGGCTCTATTTCTAGTTATGGCCTCTCTCAGGGTGGTGGGCCATAATCCATATTTTTGTGAGTATCTGGCTGTCTGGGACATATGCATTGGAGAGAGACACGCCACAAAGTATAGAGGATCCAAACTATTCAGGGCTTTATAGGTTAAAACTAACACCTTGAATTGGACCCAGAATCCTAAAGGTAAACAGTACAGCTGCATAAGCATAAGAAAGATCTGGTCCCACTGACTTACTCCTGCCGTGAGTTTGGACCTGCTGCAGTATCTGAATCATCTTCAAGGGTAACCTCATGTAGAACACATTGCAGTAATTTATTCTCAAGATTACGAGCACATGAACCAATGTCATATGGGATGTTGTATCAAGGAATGGACAAAGCTGGTCTATTTTTCTGAGATGAAAAAAAATGTAGCCCTAGTCATGGCAGATCTTTGTTTCTCCATAGAGATGGCCATGTCCAGGATAACACTCAGATCATTAACCTGATCTTTTAGGGGAAGAGTAACCCTATCTAAACTAGGCCAGGTTCCATCCAGCCTATTGACAGAAACTCTCAATAACAGGATCTTCCCATCTTTTTGGATTCAACCTTGATCTGTTCGTCCCTTGTCTGGTCTATTATCATGGTCAAGCAGATACACAGAAAGAGCCTGCTCAAAGATTGTGGTATTTTTGAACCACAATTGGGTGTACCCTGGTAACTGCAACCTTGAGTTGCTGGTTAATCTTTCTCATACTAGTTCAGGCAAAACGAACTGCAGAAGGCACCAAAAGGTGCCTTCACTTTAGCAGTTTCATGTCTGGCCTAGACAAGGAAGAAGAAGAAGTGGTCAGGGATGGGATGTAACAGATTCTCACCAGTTCGCCAGAACCGGTGGTAACTTTTCCCAGTGTCCCGGAGAACCGGTAGCAGCTTTTGGGGGAAACCACCTTCATGGCTTACCTTTTCACTGGTTCCCATACTGCACATGGGCGCCAAGCACTTAGTGTGCATGCATGCCTACAGTGCTTGGCGTGTATGCGCGGCCTCCTTGCCATCTTCCCAAGTGGGGAGGAGGAAGAGAAGCTGCTAGCCTGAAGCTCCCTATAGCCTGCTCCCCAGGGTAAGTGACTCACCTTTAGATGTGGTGTGTCTGTGTGTATTTTAATGTGTATTTAATACCTTTACCTATATTGAAGTACTACCACAGTTCCTAAAAAGGCCTGGCTGCCGGCACATCTGATGGCCTGGCTTGGGGTTTTTAAGCAAAGTCTTGGAGTTAGCTCATCAATAAGCTACACCTGTGCTGTTCCAATTGCTGTTCCAATTGGAGAACCCTTAAGGAGGTACAGCTGTTTTACATTTACATTAAGGAACGTTATCCTAGAGAACTGGTTAGGCAAAGACTTAGTACCTAACTTCTTTAACTGTTGAAATGTTTAAAAGTGCCAAAATGAAGCCATCTTGTGGTGAGTTCATTCTGTAGTTCCTTCCATCTGACCTAGTGTGAGAAAGATTAGCCAGAATAAGTTTTAAGCTCTGGTTTAATTTGTGTTTTGGGTGTGTGGGTGGGTGGATGTTTGGGTGTGTGGGTGTATTTTAATGTATTTTTTATTTTATTTATTTATTTAATTAATTTATTTACGGGTTTGTGTTGTGGGTTGGTGGGTGGGTGGGTTGAGGGGTGTGTGGGTGTGGGCGCTTATTTTTATTTTTATTTTTTATTTTTCTTTGGCTCTGTCCACAACATCATGACATCATGACATTAGCTCTGCCCACACTGTGATGATGTCACGGTGGGGTACTAAAAATTTTGACATCCCACCACTGGAAGTGGTCCAAGGTTTCCACAACACCTGCTGCCAATGATGAAAAGGAGAGATAGAATTGTGTCTCATCAGCTTATTGCTGATATTGCATGGCAAACCTCTAAATGACCTCACCTTCATATAGATGTTTAGTGTAAGCAAAATAACAGACCTCTGAAGGACACCTCTAGTAACTTAGTTAGTTATGTAATGTCAAGTTGGAACTAGGAAGGACTTTGAATTTGCAAGAACTGACTAATACTGTTAGAAATTTTTAGGATATTTTTAGGATATTCATTAATAGGACTGTCATACGTTAAAGATGACTGGACAATATATAACAATGAATTGTGTTTTCAAATCATCTGATGGCGAGAATGATATTTGAGTATTAATTAATAAACAATTGGGAGTTGTATGTTTGAGATATCAATTTTTTAAAAAAGTCTCATTTTTATATACTTGAGGATAGATTTTTAAAAATGAGATTCTGTACAGAGTGCTGATTAGAACATAAGATTCTAATTCTTTGTTTACTTATTTTTGACTTATTTTCTCAGCCTGAGATTGTGGCTGATTAAAAAAAAGAATCTAGCTGAGAACTGTTTTAGGACTATATGCGGTGGGGAAATGCAACAGAGCTTTCAAACAGTCAGCAACTTCTGAGGAAAGTCAAACACTGCAAACATTATTCATGGTCCAGAAGGACATAAAATTGACTCTGGCAGCTCAGTAAAATAACTGGAGATTAGGTAATGCCAGTTCCCATATCCTAGGGGAGATATAAAATACAGACTCAGAACAGATATTTCCTCAGCTTTGATCTTGCCAAATTACCTTCACAAAGATTTTGTCAGTGTCTTTAGATATCTTTCTTGGAAAAGACTGGGGTAAATGCTACATCCGGAAATGGCTGTAACCATGCATTCTTCACAACAGGAGAAGAGATAAAGCAAAACTGTACATGAGAACAAGGCCCATGCATATGCTTTGTATCTGTATTTATGTTTACATGTACATTTCCAACAATTAAGGCCATTTACAGTCCTAAGGCTGTGAAACGGATGTTCAAGATCTGGAATCTTTTAAATGAATGTTCTGCGAAGGATCTATGGATGACCCTATGAGCATTTTGGTTGCTTTTTTCATAAAAGATAGATGCTTAGATCATCATCCTATCTTCCTTTAGCAGATCTAAAATTGTCAACAAGCTATCCACCATCATTGTCAGATCATTTGAAGTTCTTCTGTTTTCTGCTCAAGTTGCTATGTCTCTACTGTGATATAGCTACAATCCAAACTTTTTGATTCAAACAATGTTCAAAATTATAAATGCAAGATTACAGAAACTACAGTGATCATTACTGCACTTTTTGTTTTGTTCATTAAACAGACAAAACAAAAAAGTCGAACATTACTAAACAACCAACAATTATAAAACTAAACCATTGCAGATTAGGGAACATATAACAACAAAGCACATTTCCTCTTGATATTGGTTTAAATAGTTCTTTCACATTCTGGATATAAAGACTTCAGAACAGAATATAGCCAATGAATATATGAAGGACTGAAAAAAACAACAATATTTCAGGCATCTATCCTTTGTCTCCCTCATTCATATAAGGCCCCCACCCCATTTTCATATGACATGCCTGTAGCTTGGCCAATGGGTAGAAGGTGCACCTGTCCAAAAATTAGTACTTGCATTCAGAGTACATTAGCCAATACAAGGTCAACCCTGTTTGAAACTAGACCAGTTGTAGGTGCCTGGGAAATGGACCTGACTGTGGAAATTGAGAACAAAGTGTCTATTATAAATTTATACTTTCCTCTCGAGAAAAGTCACCACACAGTTCTCAAATAAATTATTATTGAGGAAGCTAATTTCTCCACTCTAAGAACTGCAGTGGCGTGGGACATGTAGATACCTGCTACTTGGGTGTAACACATAATAAGAAGAATGTGTTCTGGCAGCTTTTGTGCTCATTTTGGATTCATCGATGTTCATTTCCTATGTCTTTGTATCAGCTGGCATTTACCATAGTTGCTGACTTATAATACCCACTCCCCCCTTAAAATACACTGGAAAAATGAGGTGCATCTTGTACTGTATATAGTGGCCTATAGTGGGCTAATTTGGTAATAACGAGGTGCATATTATACTTCGGTGTGTCTTATACACCGGCAAATACGGCAGTTGCTTTTTCATTAACTGATCCTTTCCCCAATATTTATTTGACAACCCTGGATTTTGTCAAATTCCATTTTTATCCATCTATAGATTGATATGTGCCATCAAGTCACCTCTGACATATTGTGACCCTATGAGGGATCTTCAAAATGTCCTGTCCTCAACAGCCCTGCTCAGCTCTTATAAACTCAAGGCTATGGCTACCCTTATGGAGTCAGTCTATCTCAGTGTCAGCCTTCTATAGCCACTTTCACTTATCAAAGGGGGAAAAATTGCATACCCTGGCTAGGGTTACACGGATCACCTGAGGCTCATACCCTGAGACTCTCCCCTGTGAGCAAAGAACTTGATAATGTTTTTAAAGATTTGTCAGGACTTTCTTACTGATGAGCTACAATAGATGATGATAATTACCCATATGTTTTAAACTTGAGTTATAATGCTTTCCTTTGTTTCTTCCTCTTCGTCACTTTGTATTACTGAACAAAACTGGAAGAATATACTAGGAAAAGAATGAGTTCATAATTTTAGAATAAGAAGGATGAAAATGAGACCTGGGGAAAACCCATTTTGCTCACCTTCCAATTCTTTTTGTGTCTTCCTCTTATCTCTGGGCTATCCTAAATGAAAATAAAATCCTGGGACTTCAAGTCATATGTGACAGTAGTGCTGAATGGGGGTATTATTAAATCCTCATTTATCAATCTGTATGGGCTTAAAGCAGGGGTTCTCAACATTTTTCAGCTGGAGCACACCCTCTCAGATAGCTGAGTGGGTGGGATTGGTGCTGTAAAACGTGTCCATGGCTGTCATAAATGTGTTTATGAAGGCCATGCACTCATTTATGGCTGTTGTAAACACCTTTATGCACCCTTAAATTAGTCCGCTGCTGATTCTGGTGGTGGTGGTAGGGGCAGCTGGAGTGAGGTCAGGGGCTGGATCATTTGGCATGGCAGGCCACAGGTTGCAAACCCCTGGCTTAAAGGAATTGAGTTCTATCTGCAGTCCCAAGTAGAAGAGACCCATGCAAGTGATAGGACTTGAAAAGCATTTGTTTACTATTCAGCACTTGGTTAAATAGATATATTCTAGTTGAGAGTAGGAATTGGATTGAGGCCACAGTTTGCATTAGCATCGCCAGAAACTGGAGAGGAGAAGCATTCAGATTGGGTGATAATTGCCAGATGTGTGGACCATATGATAGGATGGTGTAGATTCCTGAAAAGACACATCTGGTCCATTGTGTCTCCGTCTGACACTTGGACCATGCCTAGCAGAGCAGATCTGAACACATATATTCTTCTGCATAGAATCCTATTAGAGAACTGTGTCTGTGTGTTTTAAAATTGGGCTATAGACATATATAAAGTAACTTACAGAGCTGTCAGCTATGATTAGGAAGACCACTCGCTATAGATTGTACAATTGGCAGAGTTACAAGTAAAATGCTGTTTTTGGGGGATAGTTCTGATTTAAATGTACATATGATACTTTCAGGTGTTGCCCTATTATTATAAAAGTTGTTTTCTTGCTAGTTGAGATAATGCAAAAGTGGAGAGAATTGTAATCAAACAAAGGTTTGATTACAATTTTTGGGCAAGTGGCTGAATTTTGAGATTAGAGAAGCATAATAGTTATAGTCTTATGTCTGGGTTAATAGAAACCCAACATTCTTAGGCAAATGAAGTAAGTCTCAACATTCCAGGATTAGCCTTTTTGTTCTGGAACCATTTCCCTCTAGATCAAAGACATAATCATAGACTGAAACAATTATTTGATGTCAAAGAAATGGCTGAATTTGTTGTAAAAAAATCAAGAATGAATACGACGACTACAATCCATTATCTGATATTTGACTTATGTTTAGCAATTTTTTCATTGGCATCAAATCAATCACTGTGATTGCCAGGTTTAAGATTACACAGAAACATAAACATCTTTCAGAAATATATCAGCAGGGTATGGATCATCACAAAGAATGGAGAAAGTAAGTTTCTTTCATGTTAAATGAATGGTTGGCACAATTTCCTAGTTTCTGCTTGTAAAGTGGGTTAATGTTTGTCATAATACATGTCTATACACTCTATCAATCACACCTATTCATGTCTATTTAAAAAAGAAACAAATGATCCTCTGTTATTTTACAAAGATCAACACCTGTGCAAGAACAATGATCCTACAGCTTTTGAAGTAAGTGAAACTTAAACAATCATGATTCACTGTTGATATGTTAATACATAATCTCTCTTTTATCCTTTCCTTTCTATTCCCTATCATTCACAGTTTGTATCTGTAGCTGGTTTGTCTGTCATTCAATAAAGATCCCACCATCCACCTGAAGGCAAAAACATTATTTTGTTATATTTGCCCCTTTGTTCTTCTATTTCCTTTCAAAACTCACATCCAAAAGACAGAAGACAAACTATTGCATGACATTTCAATAACATTGACTATATATGTGAACAGATTCAATTTTACCACATATTATTGGCCTTAGAAATAATTTTTACTCAATTCTTTGCTGCTTTTATTTTAAGGTTTTCCTTCCTAGAAACTCTTCTTTATCTCTTGCAATGGTTTTATTATTTACATGGTTGATTTACACAAAATTGGAAAAAATGCACAATTTTAAGTGTCAAGGAAAAGTAAACAAACATTTTATATGTTTTATTAAT
Source organism: Furcifer pardalis (assembly GCA_030440675.1). Taxonomy (NCBI): domain Eukaryota; kingdom Metazoa; phylum Chordata; class Lepidosauria; order Squamata; family Chamaeleonidae; genus Furcifer; species Furcifer pardalis. The sequence goes on along the minus strand of CP126891.1, from coordinate 110,749,654 downwards.
TTTGTACTAATCACCTAAAACACAACACTAATTACATTCAGATAAAAGAAAACATAATATAACATTGGTACCCCACCACTGTTGGGACATTTAGAGCAGGGGTCCCCAAACTTTTTGCACCATGGACCAGTTTCATGTGAAACAATTTTTCAATGGACCAGTAAGTGGGGGGAAGAGCCCCACTGTAGCTTAAAAACAAGGAGGAGGGGCCCAGCCACCTGCCAGCCGCACAGTTCAACTCAGGCATTGAGGTATCACACTGCACACAGGTGGGGAGTGGAGCCCCACTGTAATTAAGCAACATGAAGGAGCTGCCCACCCACCTGCCTATCTGCTGTGTCTGAAGCCTATGTTTCGTTCACCAGGCAGACTTGGTGGAGCACATTGAGGGCAGAAAGCTGCCACTGGGGCTCCCAGTGGCACCCACCCCCATGCCCCAGTTCAGGATAACCTATGGCCCAGTACCAGTCTGCAGTCTGGTGGTTGGAGACCCCTTAGTATCCAGTCTTTCTCTTCTTGTCTTCCTTCTAGTTACTGTACCACACTTCTCTCCAGGCAATGTTTCTTGCTCTAGCGCTTGGTCTTTTCAGTAGGACAAATTCTATAAAATCTTGCCATATATCTTTAAAATTATTCACTTTTAAAAATCCTTTTAATCTTAGTTTTCTTACTTTAATCTCACATGTTAATTAATAGCAACATTCCAAATGTCTTTGTTCCAATCATTAGGGTGAAAGACATATTTAATCTTCCATTTTGTTGCAGTAATTAACTTTGCTGCTGTTAGAAAAATTGTTGTAAGTTTTTGCCGTTTCAATTGATAATTTCCAAAGTTAAACAAAAGTGTGGTTTGTGGACTTATATCTAGTTTTATACACAACATTTCACTAAATTCTCTGAAGACCATTTTACAAAATTTCTGATTCTTAATCACATACACTCTATAAATAGGAATAGGTTTCAATTTCCTGATGATATCTCCAAAATAATACAGGATAGTTAGAATTATAACAATTTATTTTTACTGATGTTAAATGCCACCTCCATATAGGTTTTATAACTACTCTCTTTAATCCTTATGGATGTACTCTTTGGAATTATTTTCTCCCATAATCTTCTCCATTCTCCATTTCTTGTTTCTTTACCTAAAACCATTTCTCAAATTATTCTAAGACTGTTGGTCTTCTCATAAAACATTTGAAATGTTTTGATATTTCCCTTCATTAAGTTACATCTATTTCCATTCTCATAAAGAAAAATGCAATGCAGAAACAGAGATGTGTGTACCTTGGATTGAGATATAAGCAGTTCTGGAAGTCATTCAAAGAACTATAGTTATGGCATATCTGTGTGGGTGAGTGTATTTCAGAGATATCTGAATTACTGCCATGTTGTTCAGTGTGATAATGGAAAAGAAGAAAAGTCTAACTGCACTTACTTGTTTGAAGAAAAGTCTATTTACACTTGGTTCTGTTTTTGAATGCAAAGGGAGAAGGAGAAGATCTAACTGACATGGAGCAGAAGCTGAAATGCCTTACCTGCAGATAACCATTTACGGTAATAGTCTGTACAAACTCTAAGAAATATCTATATATGTGCAGAATTCTAATAAAGGTTAAGGTTTCCCTTGCTCAGCCAAATAGCCAGTGGTGTCTGCATCTGCAGATGTTTCCATGGTCATGTGGCAGGCTAGAGTGCACAGAATGCTGTTACCTTTTCCCCTGAAACAATACCTATTCTTGAGATATTTTTCGTATTCTTAAAAACTAAGTTATAAAAACAAAAAAATATTATTAAGGTAAATTATATGGATGCTTCATTTGATTTCCAAGGGATGTGAATTTGACCTAGATGCATCTATTGATTAGAATGTAGACTTGTAAAATATACAGCTCAGAATGCAAAAACAAACAAACTAAGGAGATCTGGATGCATAAAAAATGTCAACAATCACAAATTCCAACACAACATCATAGAGATAATGAGGTATAGTACATTCCAGTAATGTTCACTTGTTCAACCAAGATTTCCCAGGCATGGAAAATTGTAAGCATATCAGAGAGTAAACAAAACAAGACAAGACAAGACAAGACAAAAAACACTGTGGCACCTTAAAGACTAACTCCTGTATTTTAATGTTATCTTTCATGGATCAAGTCCATAAGAGTGGATTTTCATGGTACAGTTGTACCTCGCTTAAAGAGCATAGTTTGTTCTACAGGATTGCTCTTTAAGTGAGTTTGCTCTTTAAGCAAAACACCATTGTAAATGACCAATTGTGGGGGGGGGGGATTGTGAACCCGGTTTATTTGTTAAGCGAGTTTTTGGTTGGTTTTATTTGTTAAGCGAAGCGAACATTCAGAGAAAATTCTGCTCTTTAAGCGAGTTACTCTTTAAGCGAGGCGCTCTTTATGCGAGGTTTGACTGTGCTGTATACATTTATACATTTGACATAGAGGCCCAGTGTGGCTGGGCAGAGTTGACTGGTTCAAGAGATGGGTATGCAAATCAGTGAGTTATTCATGACCAACAATAAAATGCAATCAGTTTGTCTTTTTGCAGCAGTGAATCTCTGATTGAAGTGAGCCTGAAAATTGTAAATATCCCATCCGTCAATCAATAAAGGTGGCCACGTGTAAGATAGGGGAATCCTAGAAATTCTTAGATTGCCAGGCTTCATCTCCGTGATTCTGGGATATTACTGGGCAAGGAAAAGTTGCTGGCCTATTTTTATCCAAGTTCAAATAGCAATAATCTAGTTTAAAAAGAAAATTATTCCCATTAAAACAGTATTGGCAAGGGTACTTAAAACATCTAGTCAATATAGTCCAATTACATACATAAATTAATATATACTGATAAATAAATATTTATCTGTTTTATCAACATTCCCCTCCCCTGCAAGTCTAACTACTTTTAGAAAGATATTACCACAAGGCCAAGAATAGTGGCATTTAAAAATAAATTAAAAGTGCAAGCCTTTCCCTTTGCTATTTGCCATAAATATCTTCTTTTCCAATTAGAACAAGGTGTTCTGGATCACATAAATCTCTTTTATGGTTGTATTTGGTTTGATACTTAATCAGGCACTGCTAAACACTGAACTTTTTAACTTTTCTTTTCAGATAAGTGCCATCAATTTGCAAGGTGGTTTAGAATGCAAATCAGGACTAGTGCTCAATAACATCAGCTCTACTCCTTTATGAATCAGGACCCCATAAACCTTTGTCAATAGCTGTATTAAACACTTATTGACTAAAGTTTTATAGAAGCTTGAGTCACAATGGAACAGTAACCATGACATGATTCTAGAACAGGGAGACAGCTGAAGAATAGCAGGAGTGAGAATTTGAAATGGAAAAAAATTTGCTAAGGTATAAATTTTAAAGGCATAAAAAGGGCAAGATGTCCATATTTCTAAACAATTATAAATAAATATTATTATAAATATTAACAATTTTAAAAGCTTCTTCTTCCTTCCTTTTCCTTTTTCTTCTTCTTTCTTTTTTCCCTTCCCCTCCTCCTCCTCCTCCTGATATAATGATATACAGAAGAAAGACCAATGAGCTGTAAAGCACTTGCTTAAATAACCTGGACAGCAGGTATATTTTCTTATCAAATAATTTCAAAATAATCCATGTAAATAAGTTTCAAAAACAATATACCAGCTTCAAAATTGAAAAGAAAAATTAAACTATGGAAACATCCCTTCCTAAACCCAAACTGAGTTTTTAATCAAATATATGGTAGGTAGATCAAGGGAACATTTAAAGCAAAAATAACCATGATAATGGACAAAAACGGCAAGGAGTTAGCTGATGCAGAAGAGATTAAGAAAATATGGCAAGAGTACACAGAGGAACTTTACAAAAAGGACCTCAACACCCCTGATAATCACAATGATGAGAACATTGAACCTGAGCCAGACATCCTAGAGAGTGAAGTCAGAAAAGCCCTAAAAAGCAGTACAAACAACAAAGCCAGTAGAGATGATGGTATCCCAGTGGAATTTTTCAAAGCCCTAAAAGATGATTGAATCAAATTATTGCATTCTATATGCCAACAATGGCCACAGGATTGGAAAAGATCAGTATACGTTCCAATCCCCAAAAAAGGGTAATGCCAAAGAATGTTTAAATTATTGAACAATTGCATTCATCCCACACACTAGCAAGGTGATGCTCAAGATAATACAGGATAGACTGCAGCAGCATGTGGAGAGAGAATTACCAGAAGTGCAGGCTGGGTTCGAAGAGGCAGGGGAACTAAAGACCACAATGCCAACATACGTTGGATCATGGAGAAAACAAAGGAATATCAAAAACAAGTCTACTTCTGTTTCATTGACTACACTAAGGCCTTTGACTGTGTGGACCACAACAAGATGTGGCAAGTAATTAAAGAGATGGGAATACCAGAACACCTTATAGGCCTCATGAGAAATCTGTACAAGAGTCAAGAAGCAACAGTTAGGACAGAATACGGAATGACAGAGTGGTTTTGAATAGGAAAAGGAGTAAGACAAGGCTGCATTTTGTCACCCTACTTATTCAACTTATACATAGAACACATAATGTGCAATGCAGGGTTGGAGGAATTACAAGTTGGGATCAAAATTGCTGGGAGAAACATCAACAACTTGAGATACGCAGATGATGCCACCCTAATGGCAGAAAGTGAGGAAGACCTAAAGAAGCTGCTGCTTGGGTTGAAAGAAGAGAGTGCAAAAGCTGGCTTGAGACTTAACAACAAGAAAAACAAGATAATGGCAACAGGCCCTATCAGTCCCTGGAGAACAGATGGGAGAAAAGTAGAAGCAGTGACAAATTTTACTTTCTTAGGAACAAATATCACTGCAGATGGTGACTGCAGCCATGGAATAAATAAGTGACTGATGCTTGGGAGACAAGTGATGAGAAACCTGGGCAACATAGTGAAAAGTAGAGACATCACATTGCAAACAAAAATTCGCATAGTCAGAGCAATGGTATTCCCTGTGGTAATGTATAGTTGTGAGAGCTGGACCATTAGGAAAGCTGAGCGCAGAAGAATAGATGCCTTTGAAATGTGGTGTTGGAGGAGAGTTTTGAGAGTCCCCTGGACAGCGAGGAGAACACATAAGTCAATCCTAAAAGAAATCAACCCTAACTGCTCCTTAGAAGGTCAAATAGTAAAGATGAAGCTATAGTACTTTGGACACCAAATGAGAAGAGAGGATTCACTTGAGAAAGCCTTGATGCTGGGAAAGGTGGAGGGCAAAAGAAGAATGGGGCAGCCAAAAATGAGATGGCTAGATGGTATTGTAGATGCAATGGGCACAAAGTTGAGCGGGCTGAGGAAGATGGTGGAGGACAGAGGTGCCTGGCGGGAAATGATCCATAGGGTCGCAAAGGGTCGGAATCAGAGGCGTAGCTACCGCCGTATCTGCCATATCAATTATACGGGGGCCCCGGGCCACGGGGGCCCCCAACGTGCGTAAGCAAAACAAATCTTTACCCTTCCTAAGGGCCCCCAAACAAATTTTTATATGGGGCCCCGCCAAGGCACGCTACTCTTCTGGTCGGAATCGACTGTGCAACTGAACAACAAAAAGATTCAACCAGTGATGGGATGTAACAGGTTCTCACCAGTTCGCCAGAACCGGTAGTAACTTTTCACAGTGTCCTGGAGAACCGGTAGCAGCTTTTGTGGGGAACCACCTTCGGGGCTTGTCTTTTTACTGGTTCCCCCACTGGGTGGGTGTATTTTAATGTATTTTTATTTATTTTATTTACGGGTTTGTGTTATGGGTGGGTGGGTGGGTGGGTGGGTTGAGGTGTGTGCTTATTTCTATTTTATTTTATTATTATTTTGTATTTTTAATTTTTTTTCTTTGGCCCCACCCACATCATGACATCATAATGTTAGCTCCACCCACAATGTGATGACGTCACGGTGGGGTAGTTAAATTTTTGACATCCCACCACTCAACCTGAGTGATAGACGCAGCAATGACTTGCCCATTAGGGCAATTAGGGCACTGTTTCACCTCAAAGTCAGGCTACACTTAGTCACGCCACTGCTTCATGTCTCTTTATTAGGGGCAGAGTGAGCATGAAGATGATCAGGAGACAAGGTACTTACCTATCTGTGTATGCATGAGATAAAGAGAGAGAGAGAGAATGTGCATGTACATATGAACACTGACTTTGGTCATTGGTTCCATTTGCCATTGGATGTTGTCCCTCCTGTCCCAGTAAACACAGCACATTCCAAAAGATTCAGCCTGCAGCAGGCTGGACAGAATTTAGAGTAGTTAACCTCATTTTTCCTGAAAACTAATTCATACCCAGCCTTGTCAAAGATATGGGCCTTTGACATGATGTGAAAGGCCCTTAGCAACGAGGTTCTTCATTTGACATTCACCTAAGGAAGACCAAACATGAGATGCATTGACTCTGTGAGGGAAGCCACATATTTGGGCTTCCAGGGGCTGAGCAGAGCTGTTGGGGACAGGACATTTTGGAGATCGCAAATCCATAGGATCACCATAAATCAGAGATGATGGTGCATAATCATCAACAACAAAGGAAGGGAGCCGAGTACGAGAAATTGAAAATTTACCATTGTACCATGTTTGAGAAGATCTACGTGTGTGTGTGTGTGGGGGGGGGTGCACCTTTGTTGTATGAAGAACTAAAGACAAAATGACAACTTGTTGTTTGATGTGCTAAACACAAAATGACTGTGGCAGCGTTTTCTCAAGCCACTCCTAAGTCACAAAACAGGAGATCAATGCTGCCAATGGATCAAGCCATTAGCTCACTCCAAATGGATCATTCAGTTTCACAACATGGAGCAAGCAAAGGCAAGGTCACTGACAGTTTGTTCATTAGAGGTTCCAGGAATCTGGAATAGGAGGCAACTGTCTCTCACAAAGGCTTTCCTGGCACCACACACAGCATTTATAGCTCCTAGCCTTGAAAAACTGGCTTTACTTTTGCTCTAATCTCTTCATCCTGCACATTTCCTTGGAACAAATAGCCCTCACATCTACTATGCCCTGTTCATCTTCTGATACTTTCCTATTAACTGTGCAGCTTTTGAACAACACAGCGGACATTCCTATCTATACAAAGTTCTCCTCCTCTTCTGAAGTGGATTCATCAAGGTGAGGCATGACAGCTACCACTCTATTTATTTATTTTTTTGAAAATGAACTTTTTATTTCCTTTAATTACTGATATAGTATTAATATTCCTGTTTATCTTTTACATGCCATATGGATTTAATTCTCATTACTTTTGATCTTAATATGTTTAAAATACATTTACCACTCTATATTTAACATAGCTATAGGCAACTACTGTGGAGAAGAGAGAAAAGTCCAACAAGAAGCAGGTACAGATATAGATATTAATCATAGGTATGTGCTATCAAGGCTATTTTGACTTACAGCAACCCTTTCTAGGATTTTCTAGGTGAAGCATGCACAGAACTTGTTTACAATTCCTTTCTTCTAGGAGCACCCTGGAAATGTGCAGGTCATTCATGACTACACGGGCTGGCTTTTCTCCCTGGAGGCACAGAAGGGGATCAAACTTCGAACCTCTGTCTTTGCAACCAGATACCTAAATCATTGAGCTATCCAGCCAGCATGGATATGAATATACTACATATTTATCTACATGTCGGGAGAACTATTGAAAAAAATCTGACTTGGGTTTGGTAGACGCAATCATGGGACAGCGTGCAATACCCTCTGACATTGAAAGGCCATATCTTGAACAAAATCATATAGGGGGGAAATGTAAAAGAATGCCTTCCACCTTGCCCTCACGCTCTCCTCTAATGAATGCTAGTTGCATTAGCTTTCATTTATAATGGCTCCAATGAGACACTGTCATTGACTTCTTTAAAAAGTGAGTCCTTTGGAGTTGATATGATGCTAATGGAACTGCCTTATAAAAGCTCTTCAGGAAACCATGCAGGTAGCGACAAGCATCTGAATTGCTCTTTAGGGGAAAGAGGCTCTTCCAATGACATTGTTGTAATGAGTGTTGCATTCACCAGATAATGTCATTACATGTAAGAGACTCTTGAATTACAATTAAAGCTTTTTAGGATAGTGGCTGGTATCATAAACTATAGGACCCAAAGTGCAGAGTATGCTGGTGTCCTGGATACATGTTTTACATAATGTTATCACTTTTTCATCAGAACGTTACATATGGTTTGGCTCATCTAGGACATTTTGTCACTGGCATAGCTGCTTCAAACATTTGCTTCCCTATAATCAGGGTATGAAAATGGCATTGGGAATTTTTCAACAGACTTTCTTCCCACTTGACTATTTCAGATATAACAAGACTAATAGTGCTGCTGAATGAATGTTTCAAATGTACTTCTATTTCTTCTTCCATGACCACTAATCAAACTACTAAACTCAACTATTCTCTAATACAGATATTCAGTATCCAAATTCAGGCTTAAATCCACTGTCAGTTACTTAAGTCCCATTAATTTCCATGGGTTTATCCAGATAGATCTCTCGATTTAGTCTATAGCATTGGGTCCCAATGTGGGACTTCAATTCCAAGAAGCCTGAGTCAGTTCATTAGCTGATCAGTGCTTTGGGGAATTGACTTAGGTTTCTGGGAATTGAAGTCCAAAAACCAAAGGTTGGGAAACAGGCATTTCCTTTTCACCCCATTAAAAAAAGTTGTTCTAGATCAGTCCATAGTTCTACATATCAATTCATGACCCTTTCATTTATATTTCCTACTTGGGTTTTGTGATAGCAAAGATAGGGAAGTTGGTCTTTTCTTGCAAGCAAAGTAGTAAGACACCAACAACTGAAAAAAGAAAAAGGAAAGGAGACCAAAATGTGCAAATTCCAATATTTCCCCATATAACCTCACAATACAGGAGAGCTGTCAAAATCTTGAAGTGTAAAATGAGTACCCAGCATGTTGGGGCAAAATCCTAATTAACTTGTGAACTGCCCACAGAGTACACTAAGTGCTATGGGGTGGTATATAAGTGTGATTGCTTTGCTTTGCTTTAAATTATACCTGCATAGGGGCTATGATGTCACCAGCACAGGGAAATTGCTGATACAGTAAAACCTCATATAACGCTAAAACCTGGTTCCACAAGTCTTCGTGTTATATGATTTTTCGTGTTATCTGATCCTCTATGGGATCCATAGAGATACATTGTAACCACACAGGCTTTCGCGGTTGTTATCTGAAGCATCCCATAGGATCTTAATGTTATCTGATGCAATTCTTCCCCCCAGATTCCTTGATGTTATGCGATTTTCGTGTTATTCGATACTAATGTTATATGAGGTATTACTGTAATTAAAGAGCTCACAAAGTTGGCCCACAAGCAACACCACAGGTTCCTGAGAATGAAAGAAGATCTGTTTTTATTACTGTACACAGAATATTTCATATGGAAAGCCAGAATAGATTCAAATGAAAAAGAACTGAAAACTTCTGAAAGAAACACCAACAATTTAAGATACATAGGTGATACCATCTCACTGGCAGAAAGCAACAAGTTGGAATGACTTTTAAGGAAAGTAAAAGAAAAAACTAAAAAAGTAGAACTACCGTTAAATATCAAGAAGCCAAAAATCATGACCACAGAAGAACTACACAACTTTAATATTGCCAATAAAGAAATTGAAATAGTATAAGAATTTACATGCCTTGGTTCAGTCATGAAATCAAACTAAGACAACCAGCAAAGAAATCAGAAGAGCAGCGATGAAGGAATTAAAAGAAAATCATCAAGTGAAAGTGTGTTTCACTGGAGACCAAGCCATAGATCACTCATACTTTTGTATTCCCAATCACTATGTACAAGTGTGAATGTTGGACAGGAAAGAAAGGTGAAAAAAAAAGATTACTTGTTTGAAATATGGTGCTAGAGGAAAGCTTAACAGATAACCTGGAGTTCCAGAAAGGTGAACAAGTAGATCTTAGAGGGAATATAGGTCCTAGAGTGAATCAAGCCAAAAATGATGAGGCTGAGGCTCTCCTACTTTGGGCACATCATGAGAAAGCATGATTATCTGGAAAAGACAATAAAGATGGGAAAGGTTGAAGACAGCAGAAAAAGAATACTAATTGTGAGATGGCATATCAGAAAACAAAAACAAAAACACTGCAGCACTTTAAAGACTAACTGCTATATTTTGATTGTGAGCTTTCGTGGAGCAAGTCCACTTCATCAGACACAATTTCCAAAAAAATGTGAGATGGATTGACTTCCTAAAGGCTTGAGTTTACAATTGCTGAGCGGGGCTCTTGAGGACAGGATATTTTGGAGAACTCTCAATTATAGAGTCACCATGGATCAGAAATGACTTGACAGCATGTATCAACAACAGCAGCAACAATCTCCCTTTCTGGATGACTTTATCACCAGCAGTAGATTGACAGTTATTAAAGGGTTCCTGCTCTAATTTGTGGCTTGTCATACTAGCTTACAACGAGATTGAATTGAATGAGTCATGTGAGCTCCAGAATTGGAAGAAAATTATCACTCTTATGTGGGTACAATCAATGGTGGGTTGTCAATATCTTCGCTACCCCACTGTGACATCATTGACGTCGTGGGTGGAGCTGACGTCATGATGTCATGGGCAGAGCAAAAGAAGTAAAAAATAAAAATGTCTGCGCATGCGTCAAACCTCCGTTTGACACATGCACAGTTCTTTTTTTTAGTGTGCATGTGTCAAACCTCTATTTGATGCATGCATACTAAAAAAATAGAACTGTTCATGCATCAAATGGAGGTTTCGTGCATGTGCAGTTCTGGGCAGCCATTTTGGCTGCCTGAAAAAATATTTTTGGAGGGGGCCGGAGAGACAACCGAACTGGTCACCCGGGGTTTTACACACACACCCCAGTGACACCTCCTGATGGGGTGCTACCAGTTCGGGTGAACCGATCCAAACCGGTAACATCTCATCACTGGGTACAATTTACAGTACAGGATTTTGACAAATATTTTAAAGACAGGCCCTCTATAGACCAAAAGAAAAATCTAAAACAAACCAAAAACCATAGGAACCATATACAGTATAGTAGAACAATGTGCTACAATGCCTCTTTGCAAAACAAAACAAAGCAACTGCATAAAAGGAAGTAGAGAACCTTTGACACTGTAATGTTTATGAGTTAAAAGGCAACACCTATGGGGATAACTATAGACTATAGATCTTTTGGAGTTTCTACTACGGTTGCCAGGTCATCATCATCCCATTCCCAGAGATTTCATGGCCAAAACTTGAAACAAGGAGATTGGTCTTTCTGATGTCACAGAGGCAAGGCAGAGCCATCATTGTATGGGAAGCAAGTACAGTACTCAAGGTATGAGACTTGAGGTACCATCCTGAGACCTGATGACCCTAGCTTCTACAGTTCTGTACTCATCATTCACTCACAGTCGCATAACTTATTGTCCATCCTGATTGATGGCTGAAGTCCAAAACACCTGTAGGGACATCTGTTTACAACCCTTGCGTAAATGTTGCTTTATTTATGTTTAAATTAACATGGTTCAATTATTACAATCAATGCTTTTTGCATGCTGATTTATATGGTAATTTGAATACCCCTGATCTAAATGAATCCACCCTGATTAGAACTCTGTTTATTCAAGGAGGGTTTGTTTTTTTTGCAATGCTACCACCAAATATTTGTGACTACCCCATTTCCTCCATACTCCTTATCCCAATTCCAATTTGTATAGAATGTTCTCTTAATTCTTTTTGGCAAGAGAGAGAGGGGTTATAAGCAGTGGTGGGAATCAGTGGTGGGTGTGGTCTGTTGGCCATGTGACTGCTCTTCACTATAAAGCTATGAAAATAGAAGCCTCTTCTATTTTCATCACTCTATAGGGAACATCTGAAGCCATTTCCCCCTTGTCCAAGGCTGGGGATGTGCTTTGGGGTGAAACAGAGCACAGGAAAAGCCTTTGATGAAGGGGGAATGGAGCCTGGCCCCTCCGAAGCCTCTTCTAGGAGGAGGTGGATATGGGCAGGGTAGGGAGGTGGGCGGGGACAGCCATTTTTACAACTGGTACACGCATACTGGTGTGAACCTGCTGATGCCCACCACTGGTTATAAGAGAGAGTGGCATAATATACAGGGCCAAATCCAATTATTGCTCTCAAATAAAGTAGACCTATCAAATCAATGGGATGTGCATACGTTCTGACATCTTCACCTTGATTCACTGGATCTCTTCTAATTGTGACTAACTCTTAAATTTAGGCCATAATATTCTGGTTTTAAAATACAGCAGTGATTTCAGATATTCCTTCACCATTAAACTGATGGATAGCTCAGTGGTTTAGGCAGCTCAGTGGTTTAGGCACCTGATTGGGAGTTTGATTCCCCACTGCACCTTGTTAGCAGGGGCTGGACTTGATGATACCTTCCAGCTCTGTAGTTCTTAGATTATTATCATCATCATCATAACAATTCTGTATTTTCTGCAATTAAGCATAGATGGCAATTCTCAACAGTCCCTGTAGTTCTAGAAACAATTGACACTATTATTCCAATACAAATATGTTGCTCCATAAAAATTATTTTCTTCTTCTCAGATTAAAAAAAATACTGATAGTTAAAAGGTTTAAACAGCTTTAGACTTGGCACTGTGTTTCATTGCGTAAATCCTCATCAAGTATTAAGTAATAGTCAAATGTGTCACACAGTATATGATTTACATGACAAAATCAGTAGGGACTGTGCTTATCAAAAAGCACTCCTCAAATCTCAATCATTTCATTAAAAAGTAAAAATATTGAAGCAAATATGGATTTTTCATTTGGTTTTTGGTTTTTTGGCAGATCCAAGGACATAGAAGGGATTCAGCATAGAGACTGATTAATGAAGCCAATTTCCATTCCTCCATTTCACTGCCTGATTGAGAATGTGAGATATGAGTCAGGATTATGTAAGGGCAATGGCATATATTTCTGTATGGCAGGAAGATCTGAGGTGCTTGTTGTGGTAGCAGGTATTCTATAATATAAACAAAGTTGAGGGCCAGCTAGTAATGGAGATGAATGTTGCTGAGGGAAGACTATACCTCAGTAGTAGGAGATATGCTTTGCTTGTCTCTGGTTCAATCTCCGGTAATCATAGGTGAGGTGAGTAAGTAATGACTTCAGCCAGAAACTCAGAAGAGCCACTAACCAGCTATTCCCTTCAACTAACATGGAGTCTAATTTGCTTCTGTGCAGCTGAAGAAAAGCATCCACAATCATCTGCTCATGACATGGTAGACATGGTTGTGGGACCTTTAGCTGCCAGCAGAAGGAAGCATGTTCAGATACAGATAAGACTTCTCTGGTAGATCTGAACTCTGCAATTTTACAAACTAATCTACCTAAGAGGACGTATGAGAGATCCCTGCACTGCAGTGGAAGTTCAGTCACAGTCTGGAGCTTTGGTACATGAGTCTTGGAGAGCAGTGGATTGAGAATACAGTACATGATAGCAAGCATATTATGGACTTGAGGAAGTCCATAGCAAAAGAAAGGTGGTGGAAGGAAATGATACAGACAGTCTCAACTACTTTGGTGCTGTGAATTTTGTAGTGGCAGGAATATTGCTTTGTTTTGAAAAAGAGCTTCTTCCTTTCTTCATGCCTAGTCACAATTACTGCATGCTTCCCCAAGGATCATGCTATTGCACTATTTATTGGACACTGGGGAACCAAAGTGAAGGAAAACCATTGCTCCTGCTTCTGAACATCCTCTACTTGCTTCCATTAAGTAGTAGGTACTGCACTGTAGGTTTCATATTCATTAGCCAAGGGTACACCTTCTCATGTGAGAGTTAGGATATATTTTTCTGTTCTGTATTCAATTAATTCCAGACCTCACTAGGAGACAAAAAACCCAAAGTTCTTTTTCTCCATTTTCTTTTTTCTTCTCTCTCTCTCTCTCTCTCTTTGCCACACACCTTTTTGTCATTCTATTCTTTCTTGTGAAAGAGGCAAAGTGGGGAAATGACAGCCATGTCTAGGAAGAGGTCTCAACTACTGTGGATAAATCAATCTATCACACATGCAAAAAGAAGACGACGACGAAGAAACCTGCCATGAAACTTAATCACTAAAGGTCATGTCGGGGAGCGAGGAACAGATTAAATTAGCATAGTATTAGATATGGAAAATGATTTCTGTCAAAATCATCTTTACCACAATTATAATATGTTAATTACGTATTTCATTAAGGAAGTTGATTATGGTTCACAGATGAAATCATGCAGACGAAGACACCTGGAAGGAAGCACTAGAGCCTGAAGTTAGAAAGAGAGGGAGAGTGGGAGGGAGGGAGGGAGAGAGAGAGAGAGGCATGAGTCTGCACACCCAGACACCCAGATGCATTAGCAATTTTCAGGTCACTACAAGAAAGCTCCTGCCAGGTTTCTTAAATGAGCACTAAATAGATACTGAAATATCTCACGGTATTGCAAGCATACACAATAGCAACAGATCCAGATGTGCAACTGCATTCCAAAATAACCCCTACAAAGCTTGGGGAGAGGAAAGTGCCATGGCTGAGCAAGGGTGAACTATTCAACTTTCCATCCCCTAAACCAGGGATTCTCAACCTGCAGCCTGTGGGCTGAATGCAGCCCATGGCACCATTTCATATGGGCCCCTCATCGCTTCCACCACACCTAGAAGTGCCATGTGGTGGAGGAAAGGCAAAATGGCTGTCCAGCCCCTGAAGCTGTTTGAGGGAGTGTGACCTGGCCCCTGGCTTTAAAAGGTTGATAACTCCTGCCCTAAACTGCTTCTTTAAAGCTGTTTTTCTGTCAGTTTCTATATAAAACTCATAGGTAGGGAAAAAAAGAAACAACTTCAGCAGCAAACCAGAGAAAAAAGTAGAAATTTGAGTGCAGAAGAATATTCAATTTGGTAAGCTTTAAACCAGGATTTCTTACCCTTGGTTCCCAAAAGTTCAAATCACTACACCTACTGACAAAGATTCTGGGAATTGATGTCCAAGAACATCTGGGGACCCAAGGTTGAGAAACCCGGGTTTAAACTATTCCTTCTGAAAGACTGGAAATTTGATTCTACAAAGGAACTTAATACAGTTTTGGTTCCAAGATGAAAATTTGGACTTTCATAGCTTCAGGTTTTTAGAAATAACTGCCCCATTTATCAGAAGTAACTAAAGTAGTTGTCTTTCTAGCTACTTTTAAAATCTCAGTAGCACAAGCAATTAGGTGTGATACAAAACACACTCTCTTTCTGTCTAGTTCATTCTCAGCATAACCTCTTCAACAAAGCATTAGAATTAGAATCTCCTGCCAATAGAACTACGCATGCAGACGGAGTTGCTGCCCTTTAGAAAAGGAGTGAAAACCTGGCTGGCAGGTCTTGTCTGGGGAGTAGATGGTGCAATTTCCCCAGCCAATTGGTTGGTTTGACCCCAGTGTGCCTGTGTTGTAATTTTTGGCTTTTAATACCAAGTTTTTTAAAGTTTTTAGAGTTTTTAATTTTTTAAAATGATTTTATAATTGTTGTAAATCGCCGCCCTGGGTCCCTTTTGGGAGGAAGGCGATAAACAAATTTAAATAAATAAATAAATAAGTTAGACAACAGCATATAGGGTGGCACTGACCAGCAATTTAACTTTAACATGACTCCTTCACTAGGAAGTGAAGCTATAACCCAGGGGTGCCCAAACTTTTTGGGCTACAGGCTGGTCATGTGGTTCAGTGGGCTGGTCACGTGGTTCCTCCCACCAGAAGTGGAAGTAAAACGCATCTTGCAATCTGTTTTGCAGGATATATGTTTTGCAACAGGATGAGATAGATTTTTAGGCTGCCATTTTCTCTGCTTATGGGTGCATTTTACTTCACTTCCAGGAACAGCGAGGGCAGCATGGGCCGGATGAATTGGTGTCAGGGGCTGGATCCTGCCCGCTGGCCATAGTTGGGCATCCCTGCCATAACCACTGTAAATTTTAACATCAACATAACATGTAGAGATAGATTGCAAAACAGTGAGAGCCCTACGTTAAGGTTTTGTAGTTGTGTCTTTGTTAATTAGAGATTTTGTCTTCCCTTCTTTGCTTTCCAATGAACTGGCACTCCTACAGTGATAGGATGTAACAGGTTCTCACCAGTTCAGCAGAACCGGTAGTAACATTTCCCAGTGTCCCGGAGAACCAGTAGCAGCTTTTGGGGGGAACCACCTTCGGGGCTTACCTTTTCACTGGTTCCCCCACTGCGCATGTGCACCAAGCACTTGGTGTGCATGTATGCCTACAGTGCTTGGTGCATATGCACAGCCTCCTTGCTGTCCTCCCAAGAGGGGAGGAGGAAGAGAAGCTGCTAGCCTGAAGCTCCCTATAGCCTGAAGCTCCCCAGGGTAAGTGACTCACCTTTGGATGTAGTGTGTCTGTGTGTATTTTAATGTGTATTTAATACCTTTACCTATATTGACGTACTACCAAAGTTCCTAAAAATGCCTGGCAGCCTGGCTTGGTGTTTTTAAGTAAAGTCTTGGAGTTACGTCATCAATAACCTGGACCTGTGCTGTTCCAATTGCTGTTCTCCAATTGGAGAACCCTTAAGGAGGTACAGCTGTTTTACATTTACAGTAAGGGATATTATCCTAGAGAACTGGTTAGGCAAAGACTTAGTACCTTATTTTATTTATGGGTTTGTGCTGTGGGTGGGTGGGTTGAGGTGTGTGTGTGTGCTTATTTTTATTTTATTTTATTTTATTATTTTATTTGACGCCGCCCACAATATCATGATGTTGGGTCTGCCCACGATGTCATGATGTCATGACATTAGCTCC
The DNA here is from genome assembly GCA_030440675.1 of Furcifer pardalis. Classification (NCBI taxonomy): domain Eukaryota; kingdom Metazoa; phylum Chordata; class Lepidosauria; order Squamata; family Chamaeleonidae; genus Furcifer; species Furcifer pardalis. The sequence continues at coordinate 110,732,818 of CP126891.1, read as the reverse complement.
GCCCACACTGTGATGACATCACGGTGGGGTAATAAAATTGTTGACATCACACCACTGCACTCCTAGCTTGGAATCTATGGTTAGCATCAAACAGGGCTGACCCAAGAGATTTGAGTGCCTGCACAGGTTGAGGAGACGGTGTCCTCAGTGGCTTATGCCAGCTCAGGGGATGCATCAACAATTTGTCCATAAATCCCATCTCCACATCATAGGCTGCCTGAGGTAAACACCTTAGCCTCAGGCCAGCCTTATTATCAACCTTCTTTATAGCCTAAATATATAGAACTTAAATTCTCTTTTTCTTTGTCTTCTAGCTCAAAACATAATATCCATGCTGATGTCTCAATACTGTTTTTACCTTTTATATTATCTGTACCACAGCTGCTTCTATAATTGGCCAGGTCTGATCAGTTTTTAAATTAACTTGTTTTTATTTTGCTTGTAGTTTTCTATTTACTCTTACTTTTGTTTCTCTTTCCTTCTTCCTATCAATACTAAACTTCAATCTGTCTTTCCTAAGTCTTTCTTTTTTACTTGTTCCTTATGTAAATGAGAATACTATACATCTTACTCACAGGATTCCTTTAGCAATAGCTGTATTAGGCCCTTATTGCCTTGCCACCAGCCCACCCCATACACACTTTGCCCCCAGGTTTTTTTAGATTACATTTGATTTTGACTCCATGCTTCCTAGTATGCTAGTTTTTAGAGAGGAAGTATTACTGGCAAGAACCACCTATACATCACAGACATTACTCTTGTAATGTAGCACATACATTAACAAACTTTAAGCATATAAAAACAACATTTTAATTTAGATATTAAAGAGACTCTTGAACCTATTTGTGTAAAATTACTCAATAATTGCTAACTCTCTGGGGACTAGAGGAGTGCCAATTATCAAGTACTGTACTTAAATTAAAATCTTATGTGTCTGTATTTTGGAGGCAAATGCCCTCTCTGAGGTGGCTATTAATGTTACATACTCATCCACACTCACCAAATCTGTTACAGCAAATCAATGAGAGATATGAATATGTAGATACAGTAAAACCTTGCATGAAGAGTGCCTAGCTTAGAGAGTAACTCGCTTAAAGTGCAGAATTTTCTCTGAATGGTCGCTTCTCTTAATAACTAAAACCAACCAAAAACTCGCTTAAGAAATAAATCGAGGTTCACAATCCCCCCTGCCAGAAGTCACAATTGGTCACTTACAATGGCGTTTTGCTTAAAGAGCAAAGTCGCTTAAAGAGCAATCCTGTAGACTGCATTATGCTCTTTAAGCGAGATACAACTTTATGTGCATTTTGATTCTGAGATGTGTTGGAGACAACTGGAGCCAGCCTGAATCTGTTCAGTATGGCTCAGACCTGATCTAATCCTAGTTGCACCCAAGCCAAATCACACTCATATTGAATTCACCAATTTGGGTCCTAAACTGGATAGGGGACTCATGCATGGCCATGTTTGAAGGTAAACAATAGCAGGAAAGCAATACAAGTCACAGGTCAACCCACTTCATCCAAAACATAAGCTGCCCAATGCACTTTTTGTACTTTAACTGCTACCCAAGGATATATTACAGCATAATCCCATTTGCCAGTCCATTCCTTATGTAATTCATCACAAATGGATTTGAAGGGGTGAATTGAAACATATGCTTTGATAGGTTCAACATCTACAAACAACAGATTTGCAGCACAGACTTAACCACATGTAAGGTCTCCTTTGCTCAAAAGCCAGTTGTAACCGACTCTAGGGTGTGGTGCTCATCTCCATTTATAGCCAAAGAGCCAGTGCTGTCTGCATCTGCAGATGTTTCCATGGTCATGTAGCAGGCGTTACTAGATGCTGGAGTATACCTTTCCCATTGAAGCGGTACCTATTTATTTATTTGCATTCATGCTTTTGAGCTTCTAGGAGCTGGAACAGATGACAGGCATTCACTCCATTGCACAGCACTCAGGTCTCAAACTGCTAATCTGCTGACCTTCTGGTTGTCAAGCTAAGCCTCTTAACCACTCAGCCACCACAGCCCTCCATGCTCTATATTAGCAAAGTCCAACCAGTCCATATTTGAGGAAAACAGATTCCCCCCACCTTAAATAATGAAACAGTGGAACACACCACTTGAGTTTAATTGAGAGGAATGATAAAATACAAAAAGGGTACATCAATGTACCCATGTTTTAAGTGAAAAGGGTTGCTCAGTGGCTTTACAATTTCTTTGCTTTCTGTGATACAGTTTCAGCCATAAATTTTACTCTAAATTGAAAGTTTTTTTCCTTACTGGGAATCTCTATGCTTTTTTGAAATGTATAAACACATAGCTATTTATGTTGGGAAAAGAAAAATGTCTTTAATGAGCAAATTAAGCTAAGATATTTTAGCTGGCTACATAAATAATAAAGCAAACAGTCAACAGCAAAATTAAATCTCAGAATCACTGTAGGAAGCAGCCTATCTTCTCCAAGACAATTCTAAGAAACATACACCCATGGAAAAGGAATAAGCTATAGCTATCTAAGCCTGTCTGAAGAGAGACAGGTACTGCATATTATTGTTGATGTACAACTCTAAATTTTCCTGAGGAAACACAGTCCAAGATCAAATGTATTTCACCAAGATGGTAGTTCTGCCAAAGGAAGCCATGGGAAGCCTCATTCTTCACCTATAATTGCAACTATACAGTGCCATTTTGGATTTTAAAAAGACAAGTAGATACCTCAGGTTTTCAGAAGGTGGCAGGACTGAGAGGTAGAAGTGCAACATCAGGGAATAATGACCATAATAAAAACTTTGCCAAAATGAAAAACAGATCAGAGTTTTCACAATTTAATTATATGGGGGAAAATATGGATAATTTCATTTTCTTGAATTTTCCTGAATTTAATTTTAGGAGATTAAAATTTATCCTAGCCCTGTTAATCAAGATCACGAAAACCTTGCCATAGTATATTTTCTAATTTTTGCCAAAGGTTCTTGTGTCCACCATGGCACAAACATTAGCAAACAGGTCTCTGTTCGTTGTGACTTATCTTAAGTCACATGAATGCTGGTATTGATACATATGATCATCGGTCAATATTGCCATCTGGATTCTAGAGTTTTAGATTTTAGATTTTTAGATTTTAGAGTTTTCTGACATTTTATTCATGTGTATGGGGTATCGGATTGTTTTATGCTTAGTGGTTGTCTCTTGCACTGTAAGCCGCCCAGGGTCGCTTTGGAGAGTGGGCGGCTAAACAAGTCTAAATAAATAAATAATAAAACAGACGTGAGAGGGAAACTATTCCATGTTGAGGAAGAAAATGAACTACCAACAATTCTAACCAAAGTGAATCTAAAATAGAATGCCAAATTATGGACCATAAATGTCAGTAGAAAAGGAGCCTAGAGATAGACCAAGAAGGAAAACATACAAGTCTTAGTCAAATATAATTACCTCATCCGAGTATTTCTTATTGAGCAAGAATGTGTCAATGCAAGTGTGCCCTTTTTCTGATAGATTTTGCCACAAAGAATAACCATTGTGGGAATTAAAGCACAATTGTCAAGAAAGACTTGGTCATCATGAGAGAGATCATCATGTCTCATCCAACTGTCCTTTTGCTTTCCAGCAGTAATTACTTCAGTAATTAATCTCTGTCATTTAACTGTATTACATTTTGAAAAGAGAAAATGGAAGAAAGACCTGTTTCCGACTAATTTACATCACAGTTTAAAATCCTAGAACAGGGCAAATCAAGTGTCAAACTTTAGCCCTCTTGTAGATTTCTAAAATAGTCTCATTCTGACATGTCTTGCAAACGGAGCGAAAGTTAGTTAGCTTAAATAATCTTAATAATATTGTCTTATCTGGAAGGCATTAATTCTTCAGCCCTATTTTAATAGCTGTGGTTTTCAATAAGTAAAAGAAACCAGCACACAATATATAGGCACAAGCTATAATGGCAGCATACTTACAGTGTAACAGCAGATATACATTTTGCATTACTTTAGGGCCTCTAGAGTTGATCTAGCAATATAATACAATGCATTATTGGAGATATAAACTTTCAGATATAAATTGTACTTAATATACAGTGGGAAAACCATAGACAGAAGGTTGTTGTCAGTTAGATGTGCATCATCCAAGGGTAACTCACTACCAAGATCTTCTGGTGGTAAAAAACCACTAGGATGATAAAACCTTAATCAGTTCAACATGAATGATATATCTCCTGTATTTCAAAAGGAGTACCAATCCTTTCCACAGCTAAACAGATAGCATGCACTTTATCACCTCAGCACCAGTCCTGTGGGAAAGACCATAGCTTAGTGACTGAGCACATGCTTTGCATGCAGAAGTTCTCATGTGTGATACTCAGCATTTGTAGGTAGAAACACCACCTGTGCAGAATTATCACAATTTCTGTGTAAAATGGATATTTCCTGTACAAGATTTGCTGGCTCTGAGCTACAGAGTAATCTTCTTGTGCAAAGGAAATTCTCAGCAACTATTCTTAACATAGAAAGATTTGGAAAGTCACCAGGAATGAGATATTTTTCAAATGTACTTCATATCCCTAGTGTAGAACACCTCTTCTTGACCACTGCTGTCTTACAACCTATTAATCACAATGCCAAAAAACTTGGGTCCCATCATATCAGAAATTTTCTTTTTTCAGAAGGAAACTTATAAGTTTACAGGTATTCTGTTGCTTTATTAATCAGTACAATCAAACCTTGCATAAAGAACGCCTCACTTAAAGAGTAACTCGCTGAAAGAGCAGAATTTTCTCTGAATGTTTGCTTCGCTTAACAAATAAAACCAACCAAAAACTCGCTTAACAAATAAATCGGGGTTTGCAATCCCCCCCACACACAATTGGTCATTTACAATGGTGTTTCGCTTAAAGAGCAAACTCGCTTAAAGAGCAATCCTGTGGAACGCATTATGCTCTTTAAGCGAAGTACAACTGTATTGTGCAGTATGTTGGTGGGCACTTGGAACAGATAATTAAAAGAAACATTGAGTGTACTCTGGGCATTTAAAAAAGTAACAGATGGATAATCCATAATTGTTAGGACCGTACAACATTGCTCATCACAGTTACATGGGAAGGAGATAGGGAACTGAAGGATAGGGAATGTTTAGTAACAGGAATGAAAAATTGACATCAGACCTCAACTGCTTTTGTGTTCCACCAATGGTAGATATATCACTTGTTCAGAAATACTGATCTACAAGACAATATAAAGTTAGTTGGGCAAATCAGCTGACAGCTTGTGATACTAGGTATCATTTATTCACTAATATTTCTAATTATTTTACATAGGCTTATCGCCAACAAGCATGCACACAATAGTCAAAGCTACCGATGCAGAACTCTGTGAAATATGCCATTACTTTGCTGATAAGCTCTTGATGAGAACCAGGAAGTGGAAGAAAATGAAATGCAGTGTTCACTCTCCCTCTCTTTCATTCTCACTCTTTCCCTTATTTCCTCTCTAGCCATAACTAGCCATAACTAGTTGGGGGAAAAGGTTAAGGTCTCAGGAAATTGCTGCCATTTTCTGGGTCTTCAGACAATGAAATAAACCCTGGACCAGTATCACTGGAAGAAGAGAATCTTCAATTTATATGTGTGAAGTGGTATCAATCTCAACCCATTCACAGATGATGCTACTCACTGGCTCAGCACAAAGATATCTATATGTGTATTTTGCTTCCTTCACACCTCTTCCCATTTCTGCCTCTGTTACATCACAAGGATTTATCCCCTAGTCTCAGGAGACACGCAAGGGAATACTACGGACCTGGCAACCTGGTTGGAAAGTTCCAGGATTGCAAGGAAGGGGATACTGCTGACCTGACATCCTTGTTGGAATGTTCCTGGATCTTGAACAAGAGAACAAATGTTAGCAGTTTCAGAGGTGGGAATGGTTGGTCCCAGAGAGCATGCTGTGATGAGTAGTTAAGGTTTGGTGTAAATGTATCTGACAATAGCTAGGCCTGGTGTCAATTTATTACAGTGAGTCTAGATCTGTGTTTCCCAACCTTTGGGTTTTGGACTTCAATTCCCAGGAGTCTAAGTCAATTCCCCAGAGCACTGATCAGCCAATGTACTGACTTAGGCTTCTGGGAACTGAAGTGCCCCTGTGGGGCGTGTGCCCCACATTGGGAACCACTGGTCTAGATAATCAGTTTTATCCAAGAATTCCTAAAGCTTCCACCATCTTGCCAAAGTACAGATTATTGGAGGCTGGCCAGCAATTTTTTAGTACACTCATATTCAGGGTAGGGGCTTTCAAACAATGGTTTTACAAATTGCCTTTTTTTACTCATGTGAAATTTTTAAGACTACACAGAATAATACAGCTATTGGCATATTCTTGGATGGCAATGATTAGATAGGAATATAGCAAACTATAACATTCTCCTACATTAGCATTAAAGAACTTTACCAGGACAATGAATTTTAAGAATGAGGATGTAACTCTCTGTATGCTAATGGGCTCCAGCTCATTCCTCACCATTGAATACAGTGGGTATGTGAAATCTGATGACATCTGGATGTCCAGTTGTACTCCAAGTATCTGAGGAATGGATTATAATTCTTGAGATTCATGTCAGATCAAACCACTTGGATTAAAGGGGGTCAGAAGACTCTTGGATGGCAACAGTTTCCCTGACATGCATTTAATAGGCAGTTAACAGGTGAGCTGTAAAAAAAAGGAGGGGAGACAAAGTACACCAAATATTATTAGATAATTCTCCCTTTTCTAGCTCCATTTCCCATGTATTTGGTCCAGGTCTTTACATAAATTATAGCAAGATAAAGCTAACTGGTGGTGCTATTATATTACACAGAATGTTATCTGTAGTAATATCTGGGGTGACTGATCAAAAGACAGGATTCTAGCACAAAATGTGAAAATATATGTAACATGAACACCAGTGAGTAATACATATAATAATGTTTCTCATTACTTGAAAGCTTTTGTTTGTGAAAATAATTACATAATTCACAGGTAAAACAGACTCTTCATTTCTGCTTTTAATTTGCTATCTGCTCTCTACAACATGAGGCGGCCAAGTGTCCACGTCAAACCTTGGAAGAAAGAGAAAAGGACTAGGTCAAGGTGAATGAGCTGTAGTAGAGATGAATTGTACAATCCGTCCTTCCTGATGAGAGCAGACTTATGCTCTGCATATGCACATGGAAAAATCTCCCAGCAATTGGCTGACTAAGTGAATATATATTAGAAAGCAGTACATAAAAAGGCTACGAGGTTTTCATTAACCAGAATTGACTGATGTTTAAAAGCCAGGTGCCTCCCACTACCATTTTCCTCCAGCCCTCACTCCCGTTGTGTCACGGCTTCCTCCCAGTGCTAGCTTGTTATCTTTTCACACTGGACTTTTCACACTGGGGTCTGTCTCACCCCCACTTCTCCCCCAAATCAAAGATCAAAGGCTGCATTTGTAAAGCAAATAGTTGGAGAGCTACAGCAGGGTTTGATGAAAACCCACTCCAGGCCTCTTGGGAGATATTACCTTCCTCATTATTCCACTGATTGGCCTTATTTCATCCAAGGATTACTGCACATTCTCCTGACGGCTGATGAGCAGCTTCATGAATATACAAAATAATCCGACGGCACTGGGCCAGCACTGATTATTATTGTGGAACTCGGAGGAACTGCTTCAAATGAGCTGCTGGAGACTGTGGAACTCTTCCTCTCCGTTTTCCATCTGATTTTTAAAAAAACCTACAAGAAGCCTTATTAGGCTATTTTTCACGTATCTGTAAGAGAAGCACAAAGAGAGGTGGGGGGAGGAGAAGACAACGAGAGAGATTGCATCTAGTTAAAAATGGCCAGGGAATTCTGGGTACCAGATGTTTTTTGCTTAATATTGCAAAATGGCTTTTATTAGATTACACTAAGCACTTACTAACTACAGTTAAACTGCTTTGTAGAGAAACCTGATGGGAATGCTGCCCTAAATAGCTTCTTCTTTTTTCTTTGCCTGTGACACATTTGTGCTTCTTCATGCCTGTCTCTTGCACAAGTGTTAAGAGTGTGCGACTGCACGCACAGAAGAAAGAGGAGCAATATGAGGCAAAGCTAATTAACTGCTGTAATGCCTACAGTGCATTGTCTTTGGTGAAGCAGCCAGGGCAAATGTGAAGGAAGCAGTTGTGGTCCAAGCAAAGGAGTGTGTTCCCAATGTGGGGCACATGCCCCACAGGGGGACTTTAATTCCAAGAAGCCTAAGTCAGTACATTGGCTGATCATTCCTTTGGGGAACTGACTTAGGCCTCTGGGAATTGCAGTCCAAAAACCAAAGGTTGGGAACCACTGCTCTAGCAAAAAGAACATTGATGCAAAGTGTTGGTTGAGAATGGAGTGTAATATTTTTATATTCTTATCAATGCACTAGTGCATCTATATTGTTGTTATTACCACTCATGCTATTAGTAGTTATAGTGTACTTGTCAATTGGTTTCCTGTTGGTGAGCAATGCATAGCAAAATCATATACAAAAATAATTATTTCAAAATAAATATAATACAATTTTAAAAAAATCATTTTAGAAAGAAAAGATGAGACAATTTTGGTTGTAATCACAGGCCAAAAGCTGGATATGGGTGGAGATAGAAAGTTATACCCTGCTGTTTGCATGCTCAGTTATTCAAAGCACACTACATTTTTTCCATATATACTCAAAGCAATCAGAAATAAAGAGAAATAAAAATGAGGTCAATATTAGAAACCTAAAAACACATACAAATCCATAAGTGTTTTGAAAGGTATCCCTTTTTTAAAAAGCTGTATATCATATCAGACCAACCCAAGGCATTTTGGTGCTTGAGGCAAGAGGTATAGAAATTTAAATATATAAATAAATAAATAACAAATCCCATCTCAGCCTCTAAGACACAAACCCTATCAGCTTGCATTGGCAGCTAAACCAAAATTCCAGAGGCCCCTCCTTCCCTGCCATGAAAATAAAATAATTTACAATTTGTGAAGAACAGTCTTCTGTGCTGTATAGTCACTGACAAGCCTTTGCTATGGGTGTTCCCTCAAAGGAGGGTGCTCCTTATGGTTAAGATAGATGACCCCTCCCCCACTCCTTGGTCCTGCCTGTTGCGACTGTATGAGCTTGTTCTCCTAGGCTGTGGTACCTATGAGGAACAGATTTGCCAACCTTTGCTTTGCCAGGCCCCCACAGTAGCCCACTGTGTGGTCTAAGCTCCATGGTCCCTTTGCCAAATGACATCTGTTCTTTATAAGGGGAGAGAGCTCGAGTGATCTCAGCTGTTTGAACTCAAGATACACATTCTAAGGGGCTGGCCCAAAGCTAGAATCATGTGGTCAACCTTTCTGCTATCTTCTACTTTTCTTCCTTCCCTACTCCTTCCTATTCTGCCTCCATGACTGTTGGGAATCAGAAGTTGTTCCTTCTCCACTCATGCCATGCCAGATGGGCTTGCTGTGAAGGCTCACCTTGATAATATCCTCAAGGCTGTGGCAATCCATTGCTGTCCTGGTGTTGAATCCTGCATGTCTCATTTCATGTATGTTGAAGGAGATGGCTCCATGGTCATAGTGTGAGTCACTTCATGGCAAGCTGGGATCCACCATAAACAAATACACACAATGGCATTTTTCCTGCTTCAGGAAAAAATGCATTCTCGAGTTGCAGCAGCAGACAATGACTCTTTCCTATGCTGTCCTTTGTTTTTTCACTAAGGGCTTCTCTGCTGGCTCTACTCCCATTGTTAATTTCTGATTGTGTCTCTACTCTCTTTAAAGCTTCCCAAGCAGACCAGACTGAAGATTATCCTACTCTAGGGCTGTGCCAGGTTAGTCCCACCCTTGCTCAGCCTAATTTCAAATCGATTGGCAGTTCTGGAAGAAGAAGCCATTGCTGGACACAAGACGTGTCCCCACCCACTGCACTGCAAACTGGGTATCTCAATGACTTTGAGACAAGGGCACCTGTTTTTTTCCCCTTTTTCCCTAGAGCATTTTATATCAGGACTATAAGTGTATCATCTACCTTACTTGTATTTGATGTGTTATGTGCTGTCAAGTTGCCACCAACTTGAATGAATGAATGAATTAATTAATTAATACTTAAGGGAAAGCAATCAAGACAGGACTTTTCCAACAGTGGCTCTTCACTTATCTATAGCACAAGGAGATGCAACCACTTGTCCCATCTACTGCCCCATCACCCAAAAAGCCTATCTGGCTTTAGGGCTGGAAAACTCTCCAAATATGTTTTTGTGTTTGTTATTGTTGTTTGGTGTCACAGGCAGTTTCAAGGGTAGAAGCCAAAACTAGGAACAACATGCAAACATCATATTGAGTTCAAGCATTAGTAACTAACCAACAGAGTTGTTCATATTTTAGGCAATGAGCTGGTACTTAATAAAAATGACTTCCTGAAGACTATCGGAGAGTTTCTGGGTTCCATAGCATATAGTGCACCTCTTGGTCACAAGTTTGCACTCGCCATTGTTTTGCATCAGGTCTGCCCAATGAAATATAAAGCTAAAAATGAAGGCCCCTGCTTTCTTGAAACCCTTCAGCCTCAGCATTTTTCTGCCAGCTCCATTGTGTCTTTTAGATGGAGAAGTTATAAAGAAATGTGTTTTTCCTTCTTCTGGGGGTGACATGCAATTATTCTACTAACACATCACTGCTTCAGTGGACACCCAGCTGGTTACTCTTCCTAGAGACTAGCCCTATTTCTTGTGTTAAGCCTGAAAGCACATACTTTCTAGTATCACATCCATTTGCTCTTTTGATATATATATAAAATCATGTCAAAGTTTGCAACTCGTTTGACTTGCTGACAGGTATTAAGCCTAATGATAAGAAGAACTCAAAGGGTGCTGTGATGTGGATATATATATATCCACATCACATTTTAATTAAAATTCCATACAAATTAAATTTGCCATTTAAAATAAGCATGAAAAAGATGAAGGCTCATGTGACTTACCTGCATCGCCACATCCACATCACAGCATCCTTTGAGTTCTTCTTATCATTAGACTTAATACCTGTCAGCAAGTCAAACGAGTTGAAAACTTTGACATGATTTTTTAAGATGATGATGATGATGATGATGATGATGATGATGATGATGATGATGATGATGATGATGATGATGATTATTATTATTATTATTATTATTATTATTATTATTATTATTATTATTATTATTATTATTATTATTATTATTATTATTATTATTTCTCTAGCTTTATCAGTGTGGAATTTTATACTTCTCTGTCCCCTGCAAGAGAAATTGGGGATACAAGGAAACTGAAAACAGTTTTTCTCCCCTGTAAGGGCTATTCATCTATATGCACTTGCCGCAACAAAGCTTGTTTGCCATTTCCTGCTCTTTGGCTATGCAAAAATCACATTTATGCTTCCAGGTTTTGGGACTAGAAATATCATGGATTAAGTAGCTTTATGGTGTTTGTTCTGGGTTATGGGTTGAAGGGAAAATGAAACTATTGGTCTTTGATACAATTTTTGTGGGTGACCACATCTAACATTGAAGATATTATTAGCTTCTTTAAACAATAATGATTTTATTGATTGTATAGTCATATCTGTGTTACCAGTGATATATTAATAATATATTTTTATGTGCATATGAGTCATTCTGAGATTTCTTCAGCAATTGAAAGTGATGCATAAATTTAATGAAGAAAAGAATTAATAATAAAGCAGAGAAAGAAACAGCAGGACAGGGCAAAGATGACAATGACTGTAATAGAGAAAATATATGAATTAATTAAACAAAACTCCTGCTAGTGTTTGGATTATTATTTAGCAAAATGACATTACAGGGCATCTTATATATCTTTACTGATATGGTCTCTCTGTGTGTTGTTTCAAAGCTCTGGGCAAATTAAAAAGAAAAGCCCAGTCTTCAAGGATGGCCTTTTTAAAAAAGCAAAGAAAGCCAGTGTCTTCATGAATGAATCAGTGCTTCATTTTAAACAAGTCTTCTGCACTGAGCTTAACCCAGCACAGTAATTTAATGAATCTACATTTCATGACTGAAGTGATAAGGATGAGACATTTTAAAATAACCAAAAGGTAGATATACCAGAAAAGTTTGATGAAACATTAAATGAATGTAGTGTAACACATTATCTTTGCTTCTGCACATCCAAAAAGCGCAATGAAGTAAAACATTGCATTAAGCCAAGAATAAAACTAAAAATTAAATTGGCTCAGAAAGATCCAATGTAGTGCTTTATGCAGTAAGAACACAGTAAATTTGATCATTTAATATCATTCTCTTTACCTCCAATGTGCACACTTGAAGTGGGGGAGGGGGAGAGCTTCCTTCCAAAGCTCATGAAAGCTAGGAAAGGGGGGGGGGAGGAGATCAGAAATTGACTTTATAAGTCCTACTCATCTAACATGTTTTAAAAATTGACAACATTCTCTGTGACTTTACATGGAGAATAATTATTCTTGCCAACCATCATTTAGGTGCTGAAAAATCTTAACACATGAAATATAATCAGGCCCATTGGAAATAGAAACAAGACCTAATAAAGGAGACATACTCAAAAATATAACCCTGTGCCTCCAAATCAATAAATAAAGACAAGTATTTCATACACTAATGCATATATCTATGGCCATTATAAATTAGTTGCTTGCCAGAAAATACACTTCTTAGCACAAGTGCCATTATTTCAAGTTGTCTGTTTAATGCACACTTAGTATATTTTCCTCATGCAGAGCTCTACTGCATAATTAGATAACATCCATTCTTAAAAAGGAAAGTGGACGTCAAAAATGAAATACATAAAGCAGGACATTTTACAAATTTGCATCTCCAAAAGTTATGTGTGGTTTCTGATGCATGGGGGGAAATTGCAACAAGATCACTATATTATAATGGTCCCAGTTTCATCTTAGCTTGCTTCATCTGCTAGGCTGGCAGTAATGTAAGTTATAATGCTCTCGTTCTCATTCAACTTCTGTGAATGGGTGTTTTTCCAGAGTAGTTCCATTAAGTGGGCGACTGGATAGGTGTCTTAATAAGTTTGCTGAATTATGGCCATTATAGCTCAGTTAGATAAATGGTATGACAGTTAGTTGTTTTCATCACAGGCATTCACTTACAGAGACAGCTTGAATATTTCTGTTTATATCCAAAGTTTTGGTCAGAGTTCTATAAAACCTACTGATCAAACTGGGTCAAACACTGCAAGGTTTTGTAGTTCTTTTTCTTCTGGGGCTCCTTGACATAGCCAGGTCCTATAAAACTCTAGCCACCAGATGAGAAAATCAACAAAGTAAATAGTTGCCATAATATTTTCACATAAACACACTTCACATTTCCTTGGAATCCAGGAGATAAGCTACAACAAGATAGTTTTTTTTCGTTTTCTTTTCTTTTTGGTCTGCAAGACCAGAAGACCCCAGTAAGACCATTGGAATGATGACTAAGGAATCCAGAGAGCTATGTTTTTGTGTTTGCTTTTTAAAGCTGATTTTTCTGAGCTCTAACCTCTGGCTGTATCCTGCCTGATTCCCAGGCACAATGCTTTGACTGAGAACTTTGAAAAGGAGGCAAAAGAATCCAGATTTCTCTATTTGTTGTTTTGCCTCTGTAATTACTTGGGTTGATGATACCATACTTTCAAATCATTCCTTCAGTTTCAGAAGGAAAATGTTGCATATAAAGATATGGGGACAGAGCCAATTGTATAAATGAACAGTAAGGGGTAAGATATCTTTGAAGAAGGCTGTCAACAGGGCAGCCTTCAGAGTAGCCAAACTAAATTCAGTCGCTGTGCTTTTTGTACTCTAGCATATTTTCTTTTCTTTTCCATTTTTTAGTGCATACTTGGCAGGTGTGTGACTATTACAGGTATATAATTCTGGAAATTGTCGTTTTGCAGATAAAAACATGGGGAAAGGAATGAGGGAAAACCTTTCAGCATGAAGGGCAGTACTGTATATATGGCATGGCTATGAATGTCCATGGACAAATGTATAAAAATTAACTAAATCAGGGGTATTCGTGTGAATCAAGACTATCTGTGTACAGGAAGCCAGTGAGAGCTTTCTCCTGGCAGCTGGAGAAATGGCAAAAATAAAAAAAAAACAGCTTCGAGCTAAGTAAATTGTTGCTCAATTATTGCTAGTACTCTTCTGCCTGCAGTGGCTCAAGTGGTTAAGATGCTGACTGGAAGGTCAGCAGGTCAGCAGTTAGATACCAGAGTAGTGCATGACAGAGTGACCTCCTGTCTCTGTCCTAGCTTCTGCCAACCTTGCAGTTCAAAAGCAAGAAATAGCTTCTGTGAATAGAGCAGCATACAAATCCAAATACAAAAAAACCAAAAAAGAGCATTCTGTGCACTCCAGTGTCTAGGCATGCCTGCCACATTTCCACAGAAATGTCTGCAGACGCAGACAGTGCTGGTGCTTTGACTATTAACAGAGATGAGCACTGAACTCTAGAGTCGGATACGACTGGTTTTTGACCAAGGGTAACCTTTACCTTACCCTTCTGCCTGCATCATTCAATCTAATGACATGGCCTTGATATTTGTATTTACACATTCACAAGGATGGCCTCTTTGCATAGAACTGGAGACTAAGAGATACTGTAGTGGGTGAGCACTTGTGTCTTCTTGCTAAGGTGGGAGTGTTGGAAGACAACGAGGAGAGTCTGCAGCAGGAGCCTTTTATCCCCTCTCGGAATGTGTCTGGCCATGTTTAGGGTTTGGCACTAGCCTAGGGATAACGGGAGCAGTGGTGGAGTTGCCATGGTGGCCAGGCACTAGGGCTACAGCCCCACAGGTGCTAGGTTGTGAGGCCCTGTTTCTTTGTTTGGGCGTTAAGGGCCAGTTGGGAATCATGCTCCTCTACCTGCCCCCCTGCAGTGTAGTAGATTCCCTGCCTGAGCTCTTTGACATCGTCACCATGCTGGCACTGGAGTTCCCCAGACTTATGGTACTGGGGGACTTCAGTCTGCCTTTGCTGGGGGCAGGGTCTGAGGTAGCTCAGGAGTTCATGGCTACCATGGCAACAGTGGGCCTGACCCAGGTAATTCATGCCCCTACAAGGAGCAGTGATCATACACCTGACTTAGTTTTCCTGTCAGGGCTGGGGCAGAGTGATCTGAAAATATAGCAATTATATATAACACCTGTGTCATGGGCAGATAATTACTTGGTGACCATGGACTTCCAGGGGGTGACTCTTCACCTTGGGGAGGTCTGGCCTGTTAAATTGGCTGATCCCCGGTGACTGATGGACCCAAAGGGGTTCCAGAGGAAACTGGGTTTTTTCCTACAGATTAGCTGCACAATTCGGCCGAGGTGTTGGTTGCCTTCTGGAATGAGGGAGCAGCAGCTGTCTTGGATGATATTGTGCCACTATGGCCTCTCTACGCATGTAGACCCCACTCTTCTCCATGGTTCATGGAGGAGTTGAGGGGGTTCAAACGGATAAAGAGACACCTAGAACGTTGCTGGAAGAAGACACAAAGTGATTCTGACCGAACACTTGCTAGAGCGGCTATTCAGACCTACCTTGTGGTGATAGAGGTGGTGAGGCATCAGTACTTCACTGCCCTTATTGCCTCTGTGGATAAACATACAGCAACCCTTTTCTGGGTGACTGGGTCCCTCCTTACTAGAGGGTGCCCCAAGCCTGGGTGGCAGGGGCACATTGAAGATTTTGCTGATTATCTGGCAGAGAAAATTGCTCAGATTCGCTTGTAGTTTGACTCCGGAGTTAAAACTGAGATGCAGGAGTTGATTGGAGCATACTCTAGCCATGTTACCTGAGATCGGTTCAATCCAGTTGACCCTGAGGAAGTGGACAGGATTCTGGGATCTGTTCATGCTACTGCCTGTTTGTTAGGTCCCTGCCCCTCTTGGTTGGCTAAGGCAGCCAGAGGGGTGACAGGCGGTTGGGTTGGAGCAGTGATTAATGCCTCTCTTGAGGAGGTTGCATTCCCGGTGCCTTTGAAACATGCATTGGTGCAACCTTCCTTAAGAAACCATTGCTTGGCCCAACAATACCAGCTAATTTTAATCCAGTATCCAACCTCCCCTTTTTGCGGAAGGTGGTGGAGAAGGCAGTGGTGCAGCAGTTCCAGGGTGTCTTGGATGAAGCAGATTATCTGGAACCTTTTCAGTCAGGATTCAGGCCCGGATATGGTACTGAGATTGCATTGGTCACACTCATGGATGATCTCTGGTGGGAGCGGGATGGAGGTAACCTGTACATCCTTGCTCTTCTTGACCTCTCAGCAGCATTCAATACCATTGACCATGGTATCCTTCTGGGTAGGCTCTGAGGGCTGGGGATACAGGGCTTTCCTCCTTCCTGAGGGGCTGAACCCAGTCAGTGTGGTTGGGGAGTGAGAGGTCCAGCCCAAAGCCCCTCACGTGTGGGGTGCTGCAGGGCTTGGTACTCTCACCCCTCCTGTTTAACATCTACATGAAGCCACTGGGGGGAGATCATCCATTCCCATGGAGTGAAGTATCATCAGTCCGCGGATGATACTCAATTATATATCTCAGCCTGTGGTGATCTGAGCGATGCAGTCAAAGTCCTATCCAGGTGCCTGGAGGCTGTGAGGGTCTGGATGGGGGACAACGGCCTATAACTGAATTCCATCAAGACTGAGTGGTTGTGGATAAGGGTCCCTGTGCTGTCTAGGGAATTACCAACTTTGGCACTGGATGGGACTTCTCTGCCCCAGACAGACCTGGTGTGTAACCTGGGGGTCCTCCTGGACTCATGACTCCTGCTCATGGCCAGGAGGATTTTTGCTCAAGTTCGAGTGATCTGCTATTTATGCCTCTTCTTGGACCGGGACTCCTTGCTCATGGTCACTCATGCACTGGTCACCCTTGATGACCATCCAGAGGCTGAAGCTGGTGCAGAATGTGGTGGCACACATGGGGTGTGGTCATTATGACCATGCCTCACCCTTGCTGCAGGAGCTGCATTGGCTACCTGTGTGCCTCCAGGTGTAATTCAAGGTGCTGGTCATTACCTTTAAAGCCCTACATTGTAGTGGGCTAGGTTACTTAAGAGACAGCATCATCCCAAGGACATCAGCCCATCCCACTAGAGCGGACCGGAGGGGCTTTCTAACTACCAACTGCTGGAGAGGTGCACCTCTCTCGCACTAGACAGAGGGCCTTTTTGGTGGCTGCCCCAGTCTTTTGGAACCTCCTGCTGACTGACCTCTGCCTTCAGTTAGATCTGCCAGCATTCAGGAAAGGCCTGAAGACTTGGCTGGTCCAGCGGGTGTGGGATGCCACAACAGGAGTCCCCCCTCTCAGCTGACTTATATAGGACCACTCTAAATAACCCTTCAGCTAGGGATTGTCTGGGGTTTGCTCAAATATATTTTTAATTAAGTTATATTTTATGTTGATTGTAAGCCGCCCTGAGTCACTGTGGTGAGTGGGTGGCAATATAAATCTAATAAATAAATAGATAAATAAATAATGAAGGCTGGGTGGGGGTGTATGTGTGCAATGAATAAGCAGCAGCTCATTCTGTGCCCTTTTCATAGCCTGAGAGCTACATAGCCAGTTACACCACAATGTTTTGCTATCCTGCATAACTTGTAAATGCTACAAAGCTTTTGGGTTGTCTAGTTCTATTTTGTTTAGAAGTTTGTGTTTTTATATATGTATAAAGAGAAAGGGTACATGTGGCATAACACTGAATCTCACCATATTAAGACTTCTTCCCAGCCAGGATAAAGCAAATAGTTTATACAGTTGTGCATGAAACAGAATGGGTGCTACCCAGAGGCTTCAGTGATTCTTTAATGTATTGGTGTGCATTCATTCTGGTAAAGAAAAGGTTGCATCATTTATTTTGGCTCCTTTGATAAAACATTGAGAGGTTGGAACAGAGGGAATGGCCTGCAGCCCACTCTAAGGGAGTCTAAACCAGTCACAATAAGATAAAACTTTTATTTGTGTCTTGGCAGCAAAGATTGATCAGGCATGCTTACAATTGGCCATGTCAAATGCCTTGGCTGAAGAATTTGATGTAAGGAGAGAAGAAGCAGGAGAGGCTTTAGGGAGGATTTCTATGGCAACACAGATAGTACAGGCCCATCAGGGAAAGAATTCAAAGAGTAAATGAATGTCACCTATCATTTCCAGGCAAAGTGTTGAAAAGTATTCTTCTGTGGCAAAGTCCATAGGAAAAGATGTAGGAATGGTATGAGGCAAGGCCACAAGGGAGGGATCTTTCCTGAGTGAAGGGTGAAGAAAGCCAGTGCCAGCTATAACCAGAAGTCCCCTGAGACTGAGTATAGGGAAAGCAGATAATAGCTCTGCCAGAAGGACTTTGGAATTTAGAGGACATACTCAGGAGAACCACAAACCCTATCATAGTTTCTTTCTCCCCTATATTGGTGGTGGTGAAGGAGAAAATGCATATAATTCTGCTTGATCCTAGAGCAGGAGTCAACAAACCTGGCTCTCCAGGTATTCATGGACTTCAATTCCCAGAAGCCCAAGCCAGTACACCTGCTGAACAGAGCTTCTGGGAATTGAAGTTCAAGGACAGCTGGAGTGCCAAGATTGACCATCACTGTCCTAGAGCATAAAAGAGTTGCATTTGAGAATTCACTTATGCAATCTGTGCATACAGGTGACCCCCAGGTTTGTATACACTTGGAGGGAGAATAACAGGGACATCATCGTCACATGTGACCCAAACCCAATAAATCCTTTGTGTTGCCTAGGATGCAGAGCCACTGAAAGGACTTAAATGAAATCAATCTTTATTATAGTCCAAGACCAGCACAGCACAGCAAGAAAAAGGAGTTGAGAAGAGGGAACTTAAAATATATTTTAAACGGAGCATTTCTGCTCAAAGTTAAGGAGCAATAAAATTAGTACTTAAAATTAATAATGCTACAACTGCTACTGAGCCTATGATGTAGCGCTGATAGTTTGTTTGGCTATGGACCTGCCGGGATTGTTGTTCTGTGGTGCAGAACCAGACAGTGTTATGGGTAAAAGTAGGACTTTCATCAGAACACAGCCAGTGAGTGTATGTGCTGTTAACCCAGCCAGGATACTTGCACAGCAGCAGAAATATAAACATAAAGGATTCCTGATCCAGGTCACTATTTATCCTAGTAACAGCCCTGTAAGGGACTGAGTGAGTGTATCAAACAGCAAATAGTCAAGAATTCTAGGGTTCCATAGAAAGCCGGTTGCTTCACAGACTTCCAAAATACTTTTCATCTGATGAGACAATAGCCCTCCCTAATAACACTTTCTCATAACACTTCATATTTCGGACTCTGTGCTGTTTGCCTAGAAGCTTGCTTGTACATCTCAGCAGCTTGGGGGGAGAACACGATGTCTCAGAGGCTCAACAAGCTTGGACAGTGTGCCAGAAGCCTTTGTGCTCAGGCTTGTTAATCACAAAGTGCCACTGAGGTATATAAACTGGTCAGCCCGCCAGCAGCCGACATATCAGCCAGACAAAGAGAAATGAGTTAGCAGCAGGCAGAAGCAGATTGCAGAGCTGCGTCCCAGTGGTGTCAGGGGCAAGTCCTGAGCCACCCTCATCAATTAGTTCAAATCAAATCAGACACACTGCCACTCAGCTTAGCTGAGTCTTGCAACATTAACTTCCTGGTCTTTGCTACTACATGTACATGCTCACTTTCCCTCCCTCCCCCTTTTCCTGGCACATCCTCTTGCCATACCATTGCATGATTTCCTTCTCTGCCATTGCAATCCTTGACAAACTACATTGTAGACTTGTGTTCTTGTAATGGCTACAGAAATGCAAGTTCAGTAAAATTTACTGAAGTGCTAACATGAAAAGTTGCAATGTGTATTAACAACTTTCATTGTTGGCAACTTTCAGGGTAGAAAGAAAACTTCTTGAAGAACCCATGATCCCATAAGGAATACAGTAACATTGGTATAACACCCTAAATCAAGAATCCTCACTAAATAAACCATGATGATAACAAATGATGGGCTAGTGGAAGCATCCCTTCATGCAAACAGGTAAACAATCCTTTTTTCCTCACATGCAACAGGTAGGACATTGTTGATCCAACCTACATTGGTAATTTTACAAACTAGGAATTATGATCATGCACAACTAAAGCAATCCAGCACATGTGTGTGTGTGTGTGTGTGTGTGTGTGTGTGTGTGTCCAGATTTGAAATAGTTGACTAAATATATTTAGGACAAGTTTCCCCAAATTGACATCTCCTGTATATTTTTTAAACTATAATCCCCATTAGCCACAGCCAGTATGGGTAATGGTGGGAGTTGTAATCCAACATATCTGGAAGGCAACAACTGGGAAGGGCTAGGAAGAATTTAGAACCCAATGTTTGGAAATGGTACTTCAGGCTACTGTCCAAAACCTTTTGGCATATGGTAAAGAAAAATGAAAGTGTACTACAAATTGTAACATACAAGGAGTTCCTTGTGAAATAACTTTAAAATATGTGCAATTTACTGCACTAGAGAAAGGGTATAGCTGTTTCACAGTGTGTGTGCATGACAACTGCTGTTAACACTTGGCTACTGCAGCACGTAAAACTGATAACATCAGTCAGATGTCAAGGATTATTCTCTTACCTTGCTCAGCTAATTTCTTAATATATGAGACAAGCTTGGAAATAATCATAAAGCTATAAGATGTTTGTGTCACAGCTGTTGATGAATGAGGTACATTTATCCTTGATGGTGGACACAGAGTATACTTAATTTAAATATTAACTCAGAAGCTACTTTTAAGTCAGGTAGACCTGAGATGATGATCACACACCTCTATATGCATTGATAGTGTCACATTCAAATAATTTCCACACAATTCTCACATAAAGCCAGATTCATATTCCGCAGACTTCAGTTCAGGACACAAATTTGAATAAGTGATTTTTGCATCACTTTTCCTCAAAACAAAAACAAAAAAAATGCAAATGCTTTCTGTTCCCATCCTACTATCCCAAACAATATATGTGAAGGACAAAACTAACCAATTTCCCCATCAATTTCAGAAAGAGAGGTCTTGTTCTTTTTCCATTTCTCAACGACTAAAATGTATGTGTCCATATTGATTTCATCTGCCCAAAATAATCAGTGCTAAAATGAGCAGAGCAGAAAGGAAATTAGCTCTTCCAAATGAGTTCATTTTGATGTTCTAGAAACCTATACTTATACTTTGTAGAAAGGGTCTAGATCCTCTCTGGGACTAAACCCCACTCCTTTCCCCTTATACCTAGAGTTAACATTTTCTTCAATCTATTTTCAATCAACCACTGGGAAGGAATTCCACTGAAAATGTTTTGAGTCAGCAAAATCAAGTACTTTCTAGTCTATGCTGGAAGGACAAAATTGGGCTGAGAAATGATTGAGATACGTACTATGAAGAACTGCTGTGGTGAAAATGTAGCTTTTTTTAAGAGTCCAGGATTAAAAAAACCTGATAGAATATGTCACTTACTGCTACCAGGCCCCATCCTTACTACTGAGAGATGGTAGATACAATGATGATCTTACTAGAACCACAAACATAGTCTGTCCTTGCTTTCTTTGGATGGAAGAAAAGTGGTTTTTGGTAGCCCCAGTCTTCCAGCTGGTGAATTTATGTCCTCTGACAAATCATTGATTGCTGCCAATATTACTAATCCAATGCTCCTCCTGGAATAAGCTAGCTCTGTCTGGTTATTGCCATCTAATCCCATCCTTCTTCCTTAACTAGAATGATTACTGTCAACTATCATACACAACAGCTGTTTGCATTTTTACTCTTGGCTGAAGGGAGTCTTTTCCTGGTTCCAAGGAGGAAGGTTAAGGAATCCTTTTTACAACACCAAAGCTCTAGGAAAATTGCTAAGCCTTGGCAAACCACAATAAAAATAGAAATATGAATATAAGAGAAATATTTTGGACAGGTTGTTGTAGTTTCAGGGTTGGTTACTTTAGAACAGTACAACAGAGTGTAATTATTTATAATTCCATTTTTAGTTTTATTTTATATAAAGCCAGAACTTAGAATTAGCCAGTTAGAACTGGTAAGTTGCAATTAACTCTTTTACCCAATGGCTAAGGCAGAGTTTCCCAAACTTTGATTTTTGGACTTCGGTTCCCAGAAGCCTACGTCAATTTCCCAAAGTACTGATCAGCCAATGTTCTGACTGAGGCTTCTGGGAATTGAAGTCCACAGGTGTTCCACAGAACACAGTTTTGGGAAATGCTGGGCTAACGTATCCATGTACAACATTATAAGTGCAGCTTAACAAGTCTTAGTAAATAGTGAAGGAGAAACATCACTTGACGTACATACAGTACTAGCTTGGTCTGGATGTTAAAGCAGCAAGGTGAACATGAGGGGGTTGTTTTATAGCAAAAGCAAGCATCTCGTGTAGTAGACATTTTTGAGTGAAAAGAAACTACTCTAATTACCTTTTTAAAGATAAAATTATAACCAAAACTACCTATGTTGGAGCTTTGCCCTTTAACTCTCAAAAGGCAACTTTCCAATCTGTATAGAAATGTATAGAAAGTTGAACAGGGCATCAACTATGCCCAGTTTACCTCCTATGTATACCAAATGTTATTGCTTCCAGACCCGGGATGCTGGCAGTATTGGAAGTATTGTTGTTTTCTGTTTTTCTAACAAGTTGACATAACTTAACCTTGTTTTTCTTGTCACTAGATTATTACTTTAAATTAAAAGGTTATTCACAACGAGTTACTGAATATTTTATATCATGGTTACAGTAGCTGTTCTGGCAGAGACACCTGTGTCAAGATGAGACTATGTACATAATGTCACTGGGCTGTCAAAATACAAGCTGCCTGCTCTACCTCTCTTTAATATACACCACTTGCTGTTGTGCTCGCTCACTCTGCTCCCTTTAATCCTCTACTTTCCCTCTGGCAGAGTTGCTGAGGTCAGTGGCTAGGGATGGCATGGCCGTCATATGACTCAGAACATGCAGCCTGTTGACAGTGGGGAAAGGATGGATTTTAAGTACACATTTTGAACCGGTTTACCCAGCCTTTAATCTTCTCCCCAAGTACAGATTCCATCCTGCAGCTAGATGTTCTCATCAAGGTATACTTGGAGAATTGGCTTGTCAGTTTGCAGGTGTAAATCCTGTCTAGGAGTTTATGTGTTGAAGTTGCTGGAGAATGTCTCTAGGAGGTGTTGGTGGGGAAAGAAAGGAGAATTGGCCTCTGGTTGAATGGAAGCTGACAGAAATGTGATAAAACTGAGATAGTACAACCAGTCTTTGAGAGACTGTGATATACAGTATTGCTATGTGCAAAGTGGATTCAGCAGACCCTGTGAAGACACATGAAGTGCCTTTGAGGCAGTACAAGGTTACTCTTCCCTTCTCACTTCTGTGTTCAGTAGCCATGTCCCCCCAGTGAATGTGGCTATATTGACTCAGAGCTCTTCAGTTCTTGTTTGGACATGGGGCCAATTGAGATCCCGCCTTATGTACAATTACATGTATGTAGGACTATATGACATTCAAATGTAGCTGGTGCAGGATAGGGAACTGAAGGTGACTGATTGGAGGAGTGCCAGTGGGGTATGTGGTTACCTAATGTAGATCTAAAATCTCCCAAATGTTTGGTGAACATACACAACAAAGCTTATGTGTACATTTCCCACCACCACCTCAACTAACCTTAATGATCTCTTGACCTGGTGTTGTCTTCTGGCTGGCTGATAGTGTCTTTGTTGTTTGTTTAAAATATTTACACCCTACCTTTTTCCTCTGGTGGACTAAAGGTGGATCACAATGATAAAAATAAACTTCATAAAATCTGGAATGGGAAGGGAAAACATGCAAACACCAGGAGCCCAGCTCTTAAGGTGAAAGTCACTATGACAAAGCCTGTCTGCAGAAGAATAGCAAAGAGGAGGGCAAGCCAGACATCCCATGGGAAAGAATTCCACAGGTTGGGAACAGCAACAAAGAAGGACCTGTCTCACCAAACTCACCTGATGATTTTTAAACCCAGGTAGTAGAAATGCAGTCTTTCAACTTTAGAGGAACCCTCTAAATCCCATTGTTTCTTTTGGAACTAATGTATTTCATTAACAAGCTAATTGCTAATATTAACAGAAGCAAATTATTCCAGTTTTTAACATTTAACATTAATAAATTAATGTTTATACTTATGGTCCAAGATATTTTTTTCTGACCAGCAAATGATTGATGAAGCCAAGAATTTTCTCCAGATCTTCTGAGTCTCAATCTGTTGCTCTTAAAGCTGCTGTCCTTATTTTATGTTAACATTTAGGTTGGATTACAAGTGACAAGAGCATTTCTAGCCCTCCTTATCACTTCTGCTAGAAGTCTTAAGAGTTAGGCTGCCCTCAAGATTTTTTGTCTATCATTAACCTAAGATGGACCTGTTCTCCAGTTCCCTGAAAAGGTGAAAGTTGAATCATGTACTCTTCCTTTTTTTCTCACCTGATTTAGCAAATGGTATATGAAATACAGTACAACAATACACAGAGATGTATTTCATGAAATGGCACACTAGACCTTGATTGAACAATCTAATATAGATGGTATAGACTTAGCCTCCAGAGCTTGATAGTACTGTATTGCACTCTTGGACCATCATCATATGGACATCAACCTTCATTCAAATCAATTTTCTGATTACATTATCCAGTTACACTTGCAGAGCATCTTGCATGCTACTTCCAGTACCAACCCTGTTATCAAATTCTATGTAGTAACCATGAAGACTTGAGTGTACAGTATCATGAAGAATAAGGTTAATCAGACCAATAAATCAAGGAAGTGTTCCGTACCCTATCCATTCTAAAGTGAAATGTTAATCAGAGCCCTTTTAAACAAGTTCATGTGAGTGTGAGTACATGTGAGTTTTGTACCTCAAATTATTTAATATATTTTATAAATTATATACAGTATATATGTTGCCAAAGTACTTAAGATTTGGGGGGGGGGGAAATTATATAGGGCAAGTCATGTTATATGTACTCCCCACTTAATTGAAGGAAACTGGATTATAGAACTCCAGACTACAAGTAAACCATTGTTCTTCTTGTTACACTGTGATGTTAACATACTACTTACTCACTGTAAATATTTTGGTCTATTATTAGTAAAAAATAAAATAAAATCTGTCCCCTTTCTTGATAAGAGTCCAGAACTGCACTGTTCTTCTCCTATTAGTAGCATTTGAACAGTTCCCCAGATAAAATTATCTAATACCTGAAGAAGCAGTTTCTGTACTTCATCTGTGGAAAACTGATTTATAGAAGAAGTTATGACAAGCAAATAAGTGCTTTCCCTATTTGTGATACATTATTGGTAAAAAAAAATATAAAACTGTATCTATAATTGACCACTAGAAATGGCATCTGCTGTCATTTTGTGACTGGATCTTCCTATACTCTGAGGACTTCAGGTTGGTGGATCTGAATCCTTTGAGTAAACAGTTTGAAAAACGAATAGCACAGGGTGTGGTCAGGAGGACAGAAGTTTTAATCCTTATATAGGCCATTTTTAAACCTTTGTTTTTCCTTGTCAACCTTTCTGTTCAATGTTTTTCCAAGATCTCTGCTTCAGGAACTTGCATCTTCCACCACAGACAAGAGTAAATCTCTGGGTTACAGCCTGTCTAGTTTTTCAGCCATGGGGACACACCCAAAACATATCACTAGGAACAATCTGAGATCTGCACACCTTTCAGTGATTCAGCAATTTCCTTATGTGGAGTGAGGTTAACCCATATTTTATGGCTACAACATCTGACCAAATATTTAGATATCCATTTAGATGTTTAATGCCAGGTGATTGTTTTGTATCTTCTCAATATTTGCAATTGAAAATAGGACATTCACAGCTAATCTGAATAACAGGCAGAAATAATCTGTCATTACCAATTGTATGAAGCCACATTGATTTGTATGCTAACCAATCACTCTGTACCTGATCTCTGTAACTGATGTGTATAAATTGATGCCATGAAGCCTCACTCTCATGTCTGATGAAGTGGACTTGATCCACAAAAGCTCACATCGAAATATAACAGTCTTTAAAGTGCTACAGCGCTTTTCTTTTGTTTATTCTCTGATATGCCTTAGATATCCATGTTTCTCTTCCCTTGCCTGTTATGTAACACCACAGCTGAGGGAAGAGGTAGCTCAAAGCTTGAACACTTGTGGATTTGTAACTGGTCTAATACCATGCCCACTTGTGGAGATCAGATTTCTTGGTGCCCAACACCACACCCAGTGTAAAAGAAAAGCCCATGTGGGTTTTAGAAACATCTGTGCATCTCAAGTCTTTCCTTTTTTAAAAGCAATATCAGGCTACCACTGTGACAAAATAATGATGTACAGAAAAAGGCCATTCACATTTCCTAACCATTCTTGAATTAGAAAGAAGTGGTTTCCAGTTGCAGCCCAGAAATTCCCATGCTTGCAGAATCTATAAGTGTAGAGACAGAGAGAACTGGGAAGAGGGAGGCAATGTAACCCAGGTCACCTAGAGAAAAACAGGTATGAAAACATTTTAAAATGTCTGTGCAACTGCATTTTTTAGCCTTTTCCAATGATAACCACCCTACTTCAGTGATAGAAAGCATTATAAAATCCCAAAAGACTTGAAAAGAAGGGGAAGAAGAGCAAGTATAAAATGAGTGAGCCGACAAGAGACTTTGATGTTAACATAATCAAACACAGATAAACAGAAACACATCAGGTTTTTTCCTGTCAAGAATAATCTTGCAATTTTGGAGAGCATTTTTCTGTAAGGCTTCAGATTTCCAAACACTTCAGGCACAGCAGAAAAAATCCAGCCAACAAGCACTTAGCCTGCAGGAATGTTGTCCTACCATTGACTATATATATGTATACATAAAATAAGAAGAATAGCCAGCTATGTATTTCAGAGTGACACATGATTTGAAAAAAATCAAGCAAGCATTTCTCATTACATTTATTAAATTACATTACCGCTGGTATTCATTTATCTACTTAAAGGGGAAGGGGGGAAAGCCCTCTGTATCTGTAAAGCATTACTTAAGCTAAAGTGCTGATGACTTAAAACACCATGTTGTTGCACGTAATCCATGTCAGAATGACCTCTGAAAAGAAAAGTCTGAAATACAGGGAATTGATCTATGCAACAAATCCAAAATATGGTAGGAATGGATGGATCAGCCAGTTTCATTCTCTTCCTTACCTGGGTATGTTCTGCTTCATTTATGACAAAATTTGGAAACTTTGATAAATTCTTATCAAAAACTGAGCTAAGCAATGCTCACTTAACTCTAATATACTGGTTCTCCTCTATCAGCAGAAGTGGGGGAACAGTGATGTGACCCAACACTTCTGCAATTCCTGAAGACTCCATTCTGGATCCTTAAAATATAGAAATAGCTCCTTGTCATTCACCTAAAACTGCTACAATTTAGGCCCAAGTCTCAATACACTTCTCTCACTTTAGATAATTGTAAAAAAAGTAATCCTTGGGAGGCAAGCTATGAGAAACCTTGGGATCATAATAAAAAGTAGAGACATCACCCTGTCAACAAAAGTTTGCATAGTCAAACAATGGTATTCCATTGGTTGTGAGAGCTGGACCATAAGGAAGGCTGAGCGCAGAAGAATAGACACTTTTGAAATGTGGTGCTGGAAGAGAATTTTGAGAGTACCCTGGGCAACAAAGAGATCAAATCAGTCAATCCTGGAGCAAATCAACCCCAAGTGCTCCATCGAAGGACAAATATTGAAGATGAAACTAAAGTATTTTGGACACCAAACGAGAAGATAGGACTCACTTGAAAAGACCTTGATGCTGGGAAAGATCGCAGGCAAAAAGAGAAGGGGTGGCAGAGGATGAGATGGCTAGATGGCATTGTTGATGCAATGGGCATAGAACCGAGCAGGCTGAGGAGGATGGTGGAAGACAGGGGTGCCTGGTGTGCAGTGCTTCACGGGGTCACAAAGGGTCGAACTCGTCTGTGCGACTGAACAGCAACAAGATAATTGTACATCACTTTATTGATACCAAGTGTAGTGTACTAGATAGAGTGATGGACTTGGACTTAGAAGACCTTGGTTTGAATCCCTGCTTAATCATGGGAACTCACTGGGAAAGGTATAACCAGTAAAACTTCTCCTTAAATATCTCACTTGCCTTGAAAGCCTTATTAAGGTCACTATAAATCAGTTCCCAGCAAAACAACATGTAACAATCTGCACCACCAGCACCACTATCACATTTTATGTTAGAGGGATAGGCAAAGAGCAGACTTCCAGATGTTCGTAGATTGCAACTCCCTGCAAATGTAGCCAATATAACCAATGGTGAGAAATGCTGAGAGCAGCTGTCCAGCAACATATGGAGGATTGTACTTTGCTTACACTGGCTTTATTACCTTGATGTTGCATCCTGATACAAGACAGAAATTACTTAAAGAAGTAGGACTGTGATTTACAACACAATCCCTTGGGGAAGAGGGAAAAGCCTAGGTTTGAGACTGCTATAATAGAACAAAAGTGACCCATCCATAATCAGTTTTAAACTGGGGTTTTCTTAAGCATAGAAGGGTGGCTGAATATTGCAGATACAAATGTAAAAGAGACCTTCTCTCTTCATCCCTACATTGGAAGGACTCTTTCCTCTAAGACAATATAGTGGCATGTTTTGTTCAGAACAAAACAAAGAATGTTGCTCTTTAACATTTTGTGCTATTCATACCTAAATGAATGAATGACCAATGTTATCCTTCATCCACTGATTAAAAAAAATCCCTGAAAGACTTATGGGATATTTGCTGACCCCATGATGATTCCAACAGACTGAAGATCAGCAGAAGGTTTAGGCCTGTTTAGATCTTGTATTTCCTGAACTCATGAAGAATTCATACATGCCCCAAATGGGGCAAATCTGTTGACGAAAATATGTCATTTTTGCTTCTTGCCATTAGAATTAACTGAAAAATAGCATAGGATACTTTCTGTCATTTTAACATTAGGATAAATTACACAGCAGTGGCAAAACACTAAAGATTTGTTTGGACAATTTTTGTCCTGGGAGGTTTTATTCTTTTTTTAAAAAAAACACAGACGCACAAACACACATACACAATGGCTGAAATTTAGGAACAGTCTAAAGTCCTTCAGGTAATATTGTCAGAGAATGACTGTCTAATGGGTCTAGTTCTGTATGTACTGTGGCATAAAATGGAACTCCAAGAAAATTAATTCATTGACAAAAAATCCTGATGTGCAACTCTTCTTGTAGAAAAATACTGACATCACTAACATTAGGAGGTAGTCACTAAAGTATTCCATTTACAACCTCAAAGTGTGAAGACAGTCTCATTGTACATAAGTTGTATACATACTCAAATTTCAACAGGGATTCTCTAACTAGCCATAGTCTGCTGCTAACAGTGACATAATTTTTGTTGTACAAGCAGAGCTATGCAACAGGATTTTGGCACTGTATGTTTATTTAAAGTATTTGTGAGTGTATATTTATTTATTAAGTCTTCATTTGGGTCCAGTTTGTCATCATTCGTCACATTAAAAGCAACAGATAGAAGAGAACATGGTTGGTATTCCTGTATAGACCCTTCATATGAGTTGCGACACAAAATGTAGGGGGTCTGGTTCATTGCATTGCCCTCTTTAGAGTGTCACTTTCATATGATGAAACCAAAAATGGATGGTGGTCCACATGCTTTCCCTGTGCATGTGGAGAAAACAGCCTTTCAGAAAACCTGAAAAGGGCTGCTGTTCTGTACTCAACAACGTCATTTTACTAGCATTAAGATCCATTGTACTAGCAATTTGCTCCTTTCAGACTTAGTATAAAGGGAAAATCCAAGGGAGTTTTGCTGTACAGATACCTGTGGAAACAGGTGCAAAAGTGGTTGCAGAACTCTTGCACAATTGCTTGAACAATTGTATAATTCTGCACAATTTGTGCTGGCAGGGGCCTTCCCTTTATTAATACTAAAAATTAGGAACAAGTACACAGAAAGAGCCTCCTTGAAGATTGTGATATTTTTGAACCACAATTGGGCATACCCTGGTAATGGCAACCTTGTATTGCTGGCTAGTCTTTCTCACATGAGGTCAGGCAAAAGGAACTGCAGAATGAACTCACCAAAAGGTGCCTTCATTTTGGCAGTTTCACATCTGGTCTAGACATGGAAGAAGAACCCCGCAAAGTGCAGCACAATAAAAGCTGGGACAGAAAGATTATTGCAAGCTATCCTTCTTATAGTAGAAGTGGTTTGGTCTTGAATGGGCATTTAAGAGGCATTAACTATAAAAAAGAGCTGCTTCTCAATTGTTGGCAAGGAATGATGCAGACAACTGCATCTTTTAACTCTCTCTGTTAGAGTTTAGCTACAGAGGCTGTCAAGATGAGCATCTGCACTGCAGGTTTGCTATTAAACTACTGATCATCAATCATTGTTAAAACTTGCCTGCTGAATAAAATATGAAGATATCTGGAATATGTTTACCCAATAAAGTTCAATGTGATCCTTAAGTTTCTTGGCCATGTTAAATTTAATTATCTTCACTGTCAGCAGTTCAATTTCTGAATGAACTCCTGTCTCTGTCCCAGCTCCTGCAAACCTAGCAGTTCGAAAGCAAGATATTGCAAGTAGATAAATAGGGACCACTTCGGTGGGAAGGTAAACAGTGTTCCATGCACTCCAGTATCTAGTCATGCCTGCCACATAACCACAGAAATGTCTGCAGAAGCAGACAGCACTGACTCTTCGGCTTTAAAACAGAAATGAGCAGTGAACCCTAGAGTCGAATACGACTGGTTTTCGAGCAAGAGAAACCTTTATCCCAAATTTCACTTCATTATCTTACAATAACTGCTTCTTCTTCTTTCGTGTCTCGACCAGACGTGAAACTGTCAAAATGAAGGGATCTTATGGTGAGTTCATTCTACAATTCCTTTCACCTGACCTAGTGCTAAACCACTGTTAAACCACTTTTGATTATTTTATACCGAAAAAGCCCTAGGAAGGTCACAATAGATTGGAAGTGATTTGATGACATCTAATTCATTATTGTTAGGGTGGAATTTTCTTTCTTTACGTCCTAATATCCTAAGACAATTATTTCACCAGAACAGCCATGTTGCTATCTATTATCATCAACTACCACTAAAATGTCTCTAATGTTATTTTGCTGTCCACACACAAGCAAGTACCAAAGTATCACAGGCAAGCTATTTCTCCAGGAGGCACTGCACAAGTGCAGCTTTGATTTAAGTGTTGTTAGTGACTAGAATCAATAAATTCTGGGGGTGTTTGTCCTAGAAAGAAACAAAAGAACTTGGCAAGACAAAAGGAAAAAAAGTAGTCAGCTGCATCTAATATACAGTTTAGCAACCCCCTAAAAAAAGAACCAGTTGAAGAGCTTTCTGCTGCTGCTTCTTTTTGGCACTGTGAAAGATCATAGAGAATCAACTCAGTAAAAGAATTGTCATAAAATCTCACACCATTGACTTGTAAATGGAATTGAATCTGTAGAGTCTACATAATGATACTATCAAAAAAAGGAACTAGCTATCACATTCATATAATAGATGAGATATGAAATGACGACTATGGCAGATGAA
Organism: Furcifer pardalis; assembly: GCA_030440675.1. NCBI lineage: Eukaryota > Metazoa > Chordata > Lepidosauria > Squamata > Chamaeleonidae > Furcifer > Furcifer pardalis. Next base: position 110,701,130 of record CP126891.1, on the reverse strand, counting down.
CACCCCGAGGTATTTTGCTTTATTCTCCTCACTGCATTCATACCTCCAGTTTCTCTAATTTTAGTTATCTCCCCCCCCCCCGGGGTCTTAAAAGAAGAGGATGGGATGGGGGTGGGAGAGATATAACAAATAACCTCATACAGAAGTCAATAGTATACATACTTTTATTTCTGAGGTTAGTTGGGAGGCTTTATTAAAACTGATTTTTCACCAGCCAGGCTTGTGATGATTTTGCTGCTGCTTCCAGTTTACCTTCCCTTCTTTTACTCTAGCTTTACAAATTAAAAGAGAGAGAGAAGAGGCAATGTTTTGATTGCCTCTTTAGCTCAATTCAGGATCACTGGATGTTACCTCTTCCCCACAACATCTATAGTTATGCGTTGTCTTGTCTTCCCTGTGCTCCTCTTCTGACTCGGCTGTTAATTAGCCAGTGCATAAAATAATCACAAGTTCCACTTAACAGGAGGTTCTGACACTCCTACCTCCAGCTAAAAGACAAGTGCCACAACAGCGCGGAAGTCAACGTCCTCAAAATTACAAAGGCAGCTCTTTCTACACAGCTGCCAGGAGAATATCCTCCCTTGGCACTGATTGTGGTAGTGGATTAGTAAACACCCAGCCTTCTGTCAGGGGCCCCCAGGGATTCACACCCTGGCTTTAATTAGGGTTTCAGCCTGCTAAGTCTGCTTCAAAGAGACAGCCAGGGAACGGCACTGAGTCTACCGACCTTTGTGTATACGAAACACACTGCAGCTCAGCTATAGATGGAGAGATGTTCTCTTCCCTGTCCAACTTCATGCCTCAGCCATTACTGTCCCTCTGCAAATGATCAGCTATAGTACAGTTTATAAGCTGGGGGCTACTGGCTAATATGGCTGGCCCCAAGGAATGACGTGAGCCACTGCTTGTTTGTAAAAAAAAATGGTTGGCACTTTAACTCTGCGGAAGAATGTAATCTATTATGATGTAATAAAGATCTATGACAGGACAGGTGGAGGCTGGGGGAATGAACAAATTGCATATTGTTCCATCATTTTGCTGTAAGCCACCATTTTTTGAATACAGGTAAGCTACAGATCCAATAAATATACTAAAAGGCCTTTTATAATTTTGTGTGGTTTAATTTTCACTTTATCCCATGATAATGTTTATATATTTAAGACAGGATGTTGGGTGTCACTCTGGGTGTTTTTTTTCCAGTGTATGATTTATCCATGACTATATTCAGTATGAGTAATAGTTGAGCATAAATAGACTTTTGAGTTTTCAGAAGGCAAATACAAAAGGGAAAAGGTTAAACCAGGCAGTTTGAAATTATCCAGACCACTAGGAACTGTGGTGTTATTTTACCTCTAACTGGCATTACCCATGTAAATCCCTTTCATTTTGTTTGAATTAAAGAATTCCATAACCTGATTTTATGATCCACTGATGGTCAGCGCTATAGGACTTTTCTCTCAGCAGCTTCACTCTCTATTAAAGTTATCAGAGAGTAAACAAAAGAGAAAGATAAAAAATGTTGTGGCACTTTGGTAACAGCTGTATTTTAAAGTTAGCTTTCATGTATCAAGTTCACTTCATCAGACGTAAGAGTAAGACTACATGGCATCAATTTATACATATCAGATATAGAGGCACAGGATGGTTAGCATAACAGATAAATATACAAATCAATGTGTTTGTTTGTTTTTACAACTGGTAACACCTGTTATTCAGATTAGTTGTGAAGCTTCATCCTGTTGAATTGCAAATAGTTAGTAGATGGATGCAAGACAAACATTGTGGCATTATACATTTGCTAATGAATTTACCATTGAGGCCTAGCATCTATTGTGTGAGTGGACTGGGTTATTTTAAATACAGTGGCACCTTGCTTAAAGAGCAGAATGCGTTACACAGGATTGCTCTTTAAGCGAGTTTGCTCTTTAAGCAAAACACCATTGTAAGTGAACAATTGTGACTTCTGGCAAGGGGGATTGTGAAACCCGATGTATTTGTTAAGCGAGTTTTAGGTTGGTTTTATTTGTAAAGCAAGGCAACCATTCAGAGAAAATTCTGCTCTTTAAGCGAGTTACTCTCTAAGCGAGACACTCTTTATGCGAGGTTTTATTGTACGATGACACAGCTGGCTGGGCTTATGTCGAAACTGGCCATGTTAGAGCAAAGCACTGGCCAGGTGCATTGCCTGACTAACCAACCCCACTTAGCTGACCTGCAGTTCCAGAATGGAGAACCATTCTGGACCACTAGCTGACACCTTTGTGGCATGGTTGAACCTGCCAGGGGAATACACTCCCACCACCATAGCTGTCGGACTGTCAGGGTCACTGCTGCACCATGATGAGACGTGAAGTGGGATTTGCAGTGGTTACATGAGAGTTAAATTCGAAGCTAGTCAGAGGAGACCCATTGAAATCAATGAGGTTTGGGTGTTATTATAATGAAATTAAGCCCTACAGATTTCAATGGGTTTTTCAATGAATGAACAACTGTTAATTTGACCCCATGGACTAAACTGTCATACAATGTCACTAGACAATCAACCAAGTCATTTCTGCCCAATATAATTTTTATGTAAGTACACATTTCCTGAAAGTTATTATACTAATCCACGAGGAATATTACTAAGAATGTAATATTAACTTTACAGCCCTAGCCTTGATTAGCAGTTAACAGTATAAATCTATGATGACAAATCTTGGCACTCCAGGTGTTCTTGGACTTCAATTACCAAAAGCCCAAGTCTGCACTCCTGCTGATCAGGGCTTCTGGGAATTGAAGTGCAAGAACAGCTGGAGTACCAAGTTTCACCATCAATGGCAAAAAATAATGTACATTCTGTTTTGGAAGGCATACACAGCAGTGATCTTGGAATGTGTTCACCATAAGTGGGGGAGAAGACTTTGTGTGTATGTGTAAAATAGGCAGCCAACATATAGATAATCCTTTGTAAGCTTTTTTTTTTTTTTTTGAAATTTTGCAATGATTTTTTTTTAATTTTGCAATGAATATTATGTATATAATGGTGGATCTAGCTCTAGCTACAATTTCCCATTTCCCTATGCATGGCAACTGTTGGGACAACTACTGGTGCAATTTGGAAGTGTTTGTGTATCATTTTCAAAGTGATTATTGATGCAAACTCTACTGGAAAATAGTTATTATTTCAGAAGTTCAGACATGGGTGTCACCACAAGTTTTTTCGGTATCACATAGTCATCAAAAGGCTACCTAGCTTTAGATGATATGACTTGAAGATGAGCCTCTGTTTAAAAGGAAGGAAGAGGCTTCAATGATAATTGGTAAAATGGTAAAAAAAAAATTAAATGGTAGCTGTGTTAGTCTATGCAAGCATTTGTCATTGTTCAATCGCACAGTCGATTCTGACCTTTTGTGACCCCATGGACCACTGTCCGCCAGGCACTCCAGTCCTCCACCATCCTCCTCAACTCGCTCAGCTTTGTGCCCATTGTGTCTACAATACCATCTAGCCATCTCATTTTTGGCCGCCCCCTTCTTCTTTTGCCCTCCACCCTTCCCAGCATCAAGGCTTTCTCAAGTGAATCCTCTCTTCTCATTTGATGTCCAAAGTACTTTAGCTTCATCTTTACTATTAGCAGTCAGGGTTGATTTCTTCTAAGATTGACCTATTTGTTCTCCTCGCTGTCCAGGGGACTCTCAAAACTCTCCAACACCACATCTCAAAGGCATCTATTCTTCTGCACTCAGCTTTTCTAATGGTACAGCTCTCACAACCATACATTGCCACCGGAAATACCATTGCTTTGACTATATGAATTTTTGTTTGCAATGTGATGTCTCTACTTAGAGTAAACAAGACAACAACACCACACACACACTGAAAGATGATGGCTTCATGTAAGGATCTAGACCTGAGTGAAAAACAAACTTTCCTATGCAAAGGGCACAGTAAAAATTGCTGTTCTACCCAAAACAATCAAAACTCAAAACTATGTTCTTTACCAAAACCCCCAAATCCCTTTAACTTTCAGTTTCAGCTAGCACAAAGCCTCAGCTCTGCCTAATTAGATTTTTTAAAGACAGTTAAACAAAAGTCTGACTGTAATCTTATTTTAACAGTTTAATCATCAAACCTTATTTTAAACAAGAATAAGGCAGTGAAAGAATAATAAGGCAAACAGCAATGCACTTTCTAGACATAGATAAGGTGCAACTTCTCTTGAGAACAGACAAGACCCATTATTTATAAAATTACAAGACATAATAACATTAAGTAGACTCACCATGTTGTTGGGGTAGCACGTGACAGACAAGTGCATGTCATGGCTTTAATCTGACTTGTCTCTTTTCCATCTTGCATTGCATTTCAATACAAATTGCATTCCTCTAGGTTTTTTAAAAAACAAGGAGGAAGAGGGACGAATGCTCCTCATGAGAGCCTTCTATTTAGTTGAAGCCTTGGGAGCCATGAAAAAGAGGCTGTTTACAAGCAAATGACCCTTATTTTGGGCTGTCTCTTTTTGAACTGAGTGCCTTTTAGAACCATGTGTAAAAATCTATCATATGACAAAACAAAAAGACAAAAAAGTTGTGGCACCTTACAGTCCAACTGCTGTGTTTTGATGTTAGTTTTCGTAGATCAAGTCCACTTTGTAAGAGTAGAGTTAGTTGATCATGGAAATATGCATGAACAGGAAGCATATGTATGTGCCTAGCTACCTTGGTAATATAGCTTTGTTTTGTTTTACTGCCAGGCAGATGACAAAATGCATCTAGAAGCAATGGTAATTCCAACTAGGAACTATCTTCTCTCCAGTACACACAGCACATGTTGGGATTTTTCAGGCCTGGCCCCGCCAAACGTTTCAGAAGGGTTGCCACTATACCTGTGGGCATAAATGTCTTGCCAAGCTATGCCACTGTTACCAGAGTTTGTATAACAAGGAAGTCCATGAGCCAGGACACTCATTCTCTACTTCATGCCTTGTGTACAATGTCAGAGCAGGTCCAAGAGCAGGCACCTACAAACTCGCCCTCAAATGCCATCCCTGTGTTGTTGGTTTTTTTGATGCACGGATATTGCATCAAACATCTTTGTCCTAAGCCAATGAGCCCTAATGTGAGCTGTGAGCTTATAATAAGTAGAAACTGCTACACAGGTTTTGGGCTTCAATGCCACTTCTCTCACACAAAAATCAAATCCTGGCACCATTTGTCCGCAGTTTAACTCCTCAGTTCGGAACCCAGAGAAACTTGACAGATCCCTGAGATTTCATTCTGTGAGCTATTTTATGGGATATGGTTATTCACCTTGCAAATGACTAACACATAATCCTTGGGAGGAGGGAGTTTCTGATAACAGCACTAACTTGTTTTGTTTGCTAACCAATCAGAAAAAGCCTCTGCCTTTCTGCCTAAAACTTGATTGTCTAACCATAACCCCTCATCTCCTGTTTGTTGGTAGCAATTAGTTCTTGAGGGAGATCCAGCTATTTTGAACTCTATCTCTTTCCTTCCCACCCTCTATTTTTTTCAGCCACCTAGCTATAATGGAGGAAAAACCTCTTTACGTTTTCCTTGTAACTAATATAAATCTTCATCATTTTCTAATGAACCTGAAACCAACCTATTAAGATTTCTGAGCATATAGTGTGCAAATAACTTTTCCTCCTTTACCTCATTTTTGGGATGTGATTTTTTGACTGGGAAGTGTACTGAGAATAAGGATGCATTGAGGAGGAACTTGTAAAAAAAGCAAATCTTAATATTTGTGCTACTTTTGTTGTGCAACTACATTCCCCAACATGGTCAATCCTAATTATGACTTAAAGTTCTGTCAGGGGTTTAAGTACATACCAATTAGTTTGCTTCAAATGGAATGCTTTTCACTCTGGGAGCCTAGTTCTACTTGTAGATAAATATGTGTGAGAGAGCATTCATTTTGACTGACCATGTTGACAATACTCCTATGACTGGGAGATATGTCTTATCAGCATGCTGACTTGAATGTGTGTACAAGCTCCTCTTCAGGCCTTAGGTTGAATGTACAAAAATATAATTGACTTGCAGGTGGTGGTGGTAGGGATGTTAGAAGATAACACTTACCTGTGTACCCACTACAAATCTAACTCTCTTTTGTTGTTGTTGTTTAAGTGTGAGGGTACTTTTGTACATGACAAACAGAAAGCTTAAACAAAGCAAAAACACATGTACAAAAATAGCCCAGGAACAGAATTCAGAGGAGAATTCAGAAAGCATCAAAAATACTCTGCTGCTTTGGTAGAGCTTCACAGATCCTCAGACATTGTTACAACAAAGATAAGAACCAGGAGACTTTTAAATCTTTTATTATCATATGTATAATGTCTAAGGTTGGTAAGTATGCTATTTAATTCTCATGCCTAGTTCTTTATCATTATTAAAATCTATAACTAAATAGCTTCACTGAAATACCCAATGGACACTAATATGTTAGAAAGGCCTGTTAAAGTTTGTCACCTTCCTATGTCACTCAGTGCTGGTCTGAGGTCTTCCTTATGTTGTGCATTCAGTGTGGGTAGGTGAAGCTTCTGCAGCAATTAGGCCTCTAATTTCATTGGGACTCAAAGCTAATCTGGATACTACATTATTATTACACCAGGAGCAGCATATGAAAATCAATTTCATCTTCCCAAGTTAACATATGAAAGCAAAGACACAAAGATCTTAGTTTGTATTATTTATCCAGTTGATAGGCTCAATTCTTTTTGTCTTTATTTCTTCTAGCAAAGAACTAGTCTATTTGATGTTAGAATTAAGAGCCAAGGTGAGATCATTGAAAGATAGAGTAAGCAGCACAAGATGTAGTTACATATAAAACCATAGTGCTGTAGTAGTACAGGACCCAAGAAAAGAACATCTTGTTTGCAGCATGAAATGTTCTGTGTCATAGCAAAGTGCCACATGAGAAAGAGCCAATTGTGGAGCTTACAAAAGTGGAGCTGTCAAAGTCAAAAGTATCAAAGAATATACTATAAAAATTTTTTAACACCCTTTCAGATGCTTTACTTCAAATTTTACTATTGAGGCCTGCTTCTCCAAATATCAGTAGACCCACCATTTTCCACTGTATGATAGAGAAAGTAAAATATCTTGTGAATACCATTTTTACCCACATTACAACTTATTACTTCTGGGTGATAGCTCATCCCATAACCCCAAATATGAGGATCTAAAGCTGCCAATGATTGAAGCTTACTCAGATCTCTCCTATCTCATATCAACCCTTACAGCTCCGTGTTAATATACCTGTAACATCACTGCTGTAGCTTGCCCAGAGTTCTCATCTGGATATTGTGGAAGTTTCCCAAAGCTATGCATAAAAGCAGATCATTACCTTGTGAAACGTCACATATCTTCTTGCTCCAATTTATATGGAAAAACAAGTTAGCCACTAGTGGGCACAATCTATCTCATATTGCCATCAATGACATGGACCTGATCCATGAAAGCTAACGTTAAAATACAGCAGTTAGTCTTTAAAGTGCTGCAAAGTTTTTGTTTTTGTTGGGTTTTTTGTTTGTTTGTTTGTTTGTTTAGTCTCTGATATGCTTGAAACACAGACTAACACAGCTACTATTCCAAAACATTCCCATTGATTGTAATGGAACTCAATTGAACTCTAGTTGATATCAGCTACTGGAAAAGGGAAAAAATACCAGTCATTTCTGATCAACATGTATTTCCATAACATACCCAAATGTTAGAATTTATTTTGCACAGACAGTTATTAGGGGAAGGGGATTGCCCTACAGTATGGTCATAGTTATCATCTTCTATTAGATGTCCGGAGATGGGTGCATTCTCAATCTCAGTCATGCTCTCTCTCTCTCTGTTTTACCAGCTGAAAGCAGAACCCATGAAATATAGTGCTAAATAATAGGAAATACCAACAGACTTTTAAGTACCTCAACATGAATGGCATCACCTATAATAAGTATAAGAAGTGATTCTAAAACATAAGACTGGCGAATTGTTACCCAGCTGCTAGAGAAATAGCAAGATAGATATTATGTTAAAAAGGTGGGGGGAGGAAGGAAAGAAAAGAAATTAAATGAAATGGATATTAGCTGGAAACATCTGTGTTCAACCACAGAGCAGAATGCATATTCAGCAGCCAGTTTATTGGCTCTTTAGAGGATGTGAATGGTGCATTGTAAATAATGACACGCCTGTAATAAATTCCCAGTAAAAAAGAAAAGGGCGCTCCATTTGTTCCTCCCACAATTCACATTTCTGGGTCCCTGCTGTGAGTGATGATTCACAGCAGTCACAAATTCCTGTTTTCAGAAATGCTATTGTATACTCCAGGGCTTTCATTAAGTTTTATACTAGCAGGGGAAATTTAAAACTTGCGAGAGAGTGGGAGAAAGAGGGCCAACAGACTCTATGGTGGTGACATTCATTTAATACTCGGTGTACTGCACTGATAAATATGATGGGAGAGGACATGTCAGAAGTCAGTCTGGAGCTGCTTTCTTTAACTAGAAAGGATGACACATGAAATCCTGGTAGACAATAAAGAAATAACAAATTCAAAAGAAGGAGGAAGAAGGGGAGAGAGAACAAAAGAAACAGGAAAAAAACCTTTTTTTGGACAGCATTTGTGTTTTGTAAGGGTGTGATCTCATGCTTGGGTTGGCACTATGTATTTACTTTCTTTTCCTGAGAAAAAGGCATCTTCTTCTGTTTCATCTAAAAGGAAAGTTGGGCCACCATTCCAGATAGAAAAGGCTACACTGTTTGCACCTGGGCTATCCAAAATGAAACTGGTGGCTTGTAAAGACAGCTCTCACTTGAGAGGGAAATACCTTTCCTGTCAAGCTTGCAATCAAAATGTGCATATGGGTAAATCTTTCTTTCCGTCCTCATTTGGGAATTCCCTACACCACCATTCTGTTACTTGGCTCTTCCAGCATTATCCCCACACTGGGTCTTTCACTTTCAAGACATGGTTGTATATTTAGTTAACATCATTTCAGCCAAACAGTTGTTCCATGCTAATGAGATGGGTTTGTGGAAGATATACCACTTTCTCAGTGCCTAGAGTTACACCAGCCGAATGCTATGGGTCTTCTTCAGAGCTACCTAATGAAGCGTTGAAATATTTTGGCCTATTCTTCCAAGAAATGAATTATCACAGTGGCTTAAAATATTGTGCAAGCTAGTTCTGCCACTACCATGTCTCTGGCAGATCTTCACATAGGAAAAAAAAACACCTGTTGCATTTTGTATTAAATTAAGGATGTTGCCAGACATCAAGTTTGGTTGTGTTTAGACTGGCTTCAATTTCACTGATTTCAGCACAATTGTTCAGGTTATAGCCCAGATCCATGTACTTTAAGCTCTGGCTGGTTCTTAGACTGAAAGTCAATGATTTCTAGTTTAGTCTTACCATTCTCTGAATGGAAATAGCAACATCACTTGTGTAAGGGAAAGCTGAAGAGCCCATATTTTCCCATATAACCCTGCTTACTATTTAGGTGTTTTCAAGGAGTCCCCTTTTCTTGGTCCCACTACTCAGAGACATGTTTATTTAGGGATGTGAGAATGAACGTTAATGGTGCTATTCTAGAGCCTGAAACTCTCTGTCAAGGGAAGCCAAGCACACACACGCACACACTTCTTTCCTTCAACATACAACAAACTGTTTGTTTAGACAAGTCACTGGAACTCGGGGATGGGCTTTTCTTGCTTTCTTGGAAGAAACTGAGAGGCTAAGGGGCATGCAAAAATCCTTTCAACCCAGAATAATTTCTGACATGAAATTATTATTATCAATAGCTCTGGAGTTGTTGTTGTTGTTGTTTTTACGTGATTGGGAAAGCTGGCTGAAAAATAAATGAGTCAAAAGTCAGTGTGAACTGTAAACAAAAAGGACAATTAAAACATTCAATTTATATTCTGCAAGAAAGAATTTCAAATATGATCTGAGAGGAGATTAACACCCCAGACGTATCTTTTGATTTCAAAAGCCAGTTTGCTTTTTTGCTTTGAGACATGCAGATAGGCAAGAGATTATTGTTCTGTGAAAGGAAGAAGCCCAAATGATTTATTTGTGTAAACAATTAATGTGTATTCAACATGTTGAACTGTCTGGCCCATTTTAAGACCATATATAATGGAGCTAGTAAGTTAATTAGTTGGCTTTGTCCACAAGCCAAGGTTGCCTCTTAGAAGGAAGGCTCACCTGCTGTCCATTGCCATTCTTTGATTATGTGTCCGAAAGAGACATACTCTGTGTTTTACCCCAATAATAACTTGTTTCTTTTCCAAAGTGTAAGTATTAGATAGGCTAGCTAGATCTGTTATTTTCTGACGTGTTCTTTAATGCTCATAATTCAGCATCTGCAATTTGCTGCATTATTCTGGGAAATTGTTTTTGTTACTATGTGAAATGTTCTGTCTTCTGCATCCTTACTTATTTATTTATTTTTATTTTTAGGATTTGTATTGCCGCCCAAATCCAAAGACTCTGGGCGGTGTACAAATATTAAAACCATCACAATTTTAAAATCACAATTAAAATCCTTAACACTTTTTGCTTTCTTTTAATAAAATACAAATGAGCCTTTCAAGCAAATGCCTGGATTTCTGGCTCAGAGGTTTTGTGGTACATACATTCAGGTCTTGTCTCAACCAGCTGCTAGGGATTTTGATATTTTTGGTGGGTAAGTGGCAGTGTTAAGACCTTAAAATGGAATGAACCATATGAGGAATAGCAACAAGCACTGTGGGATACATTTTGCCATCTGCTTAGTTGCCAAAAATTAATTGTTTTTTTGGTTCTGGGTCACTATATTACTTGGTTATCAGAATTAAACTTGGATTCTGGGGATACATTTGCTTAGATTCAACTCATATCCATTTTTACAGTTAGCTAACAAAGAAAATTTTGTTCAGCCTACCTGCTACCCTTCTATGACATCAGATGAGCCCACCTTATAGTCTCAGGTTTTAGACATGAAAACCCAGAGAATATGGTGGTGCTGCTTGACTCCTCTAAAGAAGAGATGATTACAGCATCTAAAACAGTAACTATAGCAAGTGAGTGCTCAGTTTGCCATTCAAAATCTCCATTCTTTTGTAGAGTCAGGTATGTCTGAACTTATTAATTGGATTGCATACCATTACAGCTCTCATACTCTTATTTTGCCAATCCCAGCTCAGACACAGTTAGGTTTGTTTTATCTTGTACCTTTGAAATAACCACTTGAATAAAGGAAATTATACAAGTCTTAGTAGCAAATTGCTGCTCACAAACAAAGTGCTGGTTGCATTTCTGAGCTTACATCTGGACAACCTCCCTTATGCAAGCATAAATTGTCAATAGAATTCTGCCCATACCTTACCTGTCTGTAAGATCTGTTGCAAAGATGTTTTGGACTTCCATGATTCCCAGACAGCAAGGCCAATAATCAGGCTTAAAAAAGATGACCTACAACACATCTGGAAAGGCTTTTGTGATGCCACATTATTTACATCAGATGTCATGTGATTAAATTCTCACTTCTACAGAGCATTCCCAAGCTCTATGCCAGATATTCTTAGAAAAAAACATTGCTGACAAAAAAAAAAAACCCATCCTATCTGCACAATCGGTAAAACCCAAAGAACATGTTCTAGTCATTTGTTTTATAGGTGACCACAAATAGCTGCCATAAAGAAACAACTGCTTGGGCAAACATGTTTGTTTCATTATTCATAAAACTCAGTTTGTTCCACTAGCTAGATAATGTTCCTGATATGCTGTTGATGTGGCCCAATATTGGGCAGATGTCATCTAGTCCTTTTAATTCTGTTTTTTCTTAGATACTGTATGTTAATTTTATCTTTGTATGTTATTATATGCTGGTGGTGCCTCTGACACGAATAAAGAAAGATGTTCCTGATAAATTCATATCATTGAGATTTTCGCCAGCAGAACTTGTCTTTCTAGTCAAAGACAGAACTAGAACATCACTACTCCAAAGATTTTATGATACTGATAATCCAAATCTAGTTATGATGGCACTTGTATATTTATCAGGTCTTTCTTATCCATTGCACATATATTTGCCCCATTCAATCATAACTCCAGGTTATTTTTGTAAATGAGCCAAGCCATGTGGTGAAAAGGAAGCCAAAATAAACCTTTCCTTGGAGAGTAAATCCTATTGATTCCAGATATCCACTGATCCTAAATATATTTAATTACATACTGGTTCAATTGATTTCAAGCCAATGTGCTCAGCATCTGCACATTAGCATCAGCTAATTGTTCCGACTGTTATAATGTCAATTTACGTGAGTCGAGAAAAGGGCTTTTTAATAATGCTAACACATAACAGTACCTTTTAATGGGAGTCGGGGTTAGGTTGGAAACAGTTGTAGTAAGTGGAAAGGGATACATCAAAATAAGGCATAAAAAATAAAATCTTTCCCTCTGTTCTTGCAATCCCAAGTTGTCAAATTGTGGCCTCTGCATGTGGTATTAGTTTTCACCTTAAAATCCCAATGTGGGTTTTCTCTGGTGCATTTTTCTGATTCTGAGGTAATTAAGGTCAATTGTGGAGCTCAAGCCAATAGGCTTCTGATTTAAATGTAGGAGACCTGTAACAGGTGCCCACTGTTTTGGATCATTCTCTTCCTCTAGGTCACAAATGTCAGCCTTCATAGATTGTTTCCTTCCCTTGGCTCCCTTCCCATCCCTTCAAAGCATAGTTAGAGAAACAAAGTTGTACTTCTCTTGAGCCTGAGCCACAAAACAACCACAACATTTTAAAAGAATGGGAAAGTGTTTAGCATTATAATCCTTTAAACATCTGCCTATATTTTCAGTGTGATCGAAAAGGAAAACAACCCATGCATCCCAGCCTTCTATTTAGATGTATTTCTAACAATAAGACTCATTTTTCATGCATTAAAAGAACTATACCAGTCACTTAAACAACTGGAGCCATTTCCACCCCTGTGGGCCCAATTATCTGAGCCCTGGAGTGGGACCTGCAGTCTTTACTGGTTTCCATTTACCCTGTTTGTAAACTTCAGTTTAGCAACAAATCTCAAAGGGCAGGATTTTGCTCATGGGTTGTATTTTGGAATCACATTTATAAACTAATTTGGGGGAGAATAAATAAAACCCAAGATGAAGAAAACTATTATACAATAATAACTCATACCTATTATTTATATCTTTCAAATATTAATCTCGGCCTTACATTTATTTGGTCTTGCCTTTGAAGATTCTTCATCAGAGTTTCCATTAGTTGAATAAGATATGGTTAAATGTATTGTTTATATGTGATTTTTGTTGTACAATACTGGGGAGTGTTTTTCCTTTAAAATAGTCTCCACAAACCATATATTGCTGAGACTGAAAATGTAATAGTGAGGGAAAGAATGGGATATTTAGGGTGACCATACGCTTTTGCAGAGAATTGACAATATCACCCTACTTTATGATTGTACAACAGCTATTCATGACTCAAATTAGCTGTAATTGTATGCACTATAACTTTGGACTTAATAGGATTGATAAAAAAAAAGTTGCTAAGGTATAAGTAGGGAAGGGAATAGGGTTAACTCATGTAATTGAAATGTTCTTTTATAAATAGAACCTTTGTGATGACCTCACTCTAATTATAGTGGAGAACATATAGACTTCAAAGGACAACAATGAATGTGATTGGTACATGTGCTACCATTGCCAGCCGGCCTTTGTGGCCTTATTTGCACTATATTGAATCCATAAATAGTATATGATGCCATCCCTAATGTGTCTCTATTATTGTTTTCTTTCCTTTGTCATATATAGTAAGAACCTGCATAAACACATTTGCATGTATCAAATGGTATTAATTACTCAAACATGTATTGAAGAGTATGTTTCCACTGAATAATACAGTCAAACCTTGCTTAAAGAGTAACTCGCTTAAAGAGCAGAAATTTCTCTGAATGTTCACTTTGCTTAACAATTAAAACCAACCAAAAACTCACTTAACAAATAAATTGGGGTTCACAATCCTCCCCACAATTGGTCACTTACAATGGTGTTTCGCTTAAAGAGCAAACTCGCTTAAAGAGCAATCCTGTGGAACGCATTATGCTCTTTAAGCAAGGTACCACTGTAGTGCATATGATTCTTATGCAATAATTTCATGTTCTGCAATATTGTTTTCCAATCAAAATTTAGATAAGCCCCTAATTGATATACTGTTTATAAAGAAAATGTTGAAAAACCTATAGGACTAAATTACTAACATAGTTGTTGTTCACATGACACTCTTAGAAAAAAAGGGGAAAGACCTCTCTGGGAAAATTAACTTGTCTGCTTGTTCTAAATCAACCAATCAATAGGTTTCTTTACTCCTCTTTTAGGTGCTTAGCTGTCTTCACTCAGATAAATTTTTGCCTTCTCTGATTTGAACTGATACTTCATCTTGTCACATGTACATTCTATGGAGCTCTCTCCTCACCCATGTAGTCTAGAGTAAAAACGTTGGTTTTCTTATCATTTATTAAACTAAACTATTCTTCTTTTCACCACTAACAATACTATGCTTCATGTCAATATATTGAGCACAATTTTTGTAAGTATTTTTTTTCCATTTTACTATTGTCTAACTGATTATTTGGCTGGTCTATTTAGATAAAGAAGTAATTATACTTATTTACCAACCCATAGTGCTTGGTGCACTCTCTGGGTGGTTTACAAGCTAACTGAAATTTTCCCCAACATGCTGGGTACTCATTTTACCAACCTCCCAAGGATGGAAAGCTGAGTCAACCTTGTGTTCTGATCAGGATTGAACTCACAACCTTTTGGTTGCAATACAGCAGTTTAACCACTGCACTACCAAGAGGAATTCTTGGGGAACTTGCTTATAATTCTCAGCCTAAAATCTGCCCTGATTTTTTGGTGTGAAACCATAAAACTCAAGAAAATCTTAGGTTCCTTCTGTTGGTGTAGCAGAGTGGCCAGAGGGCACACACAGCAGAGGGTGTGAGTTTCCCGGTCAACGCAGAACAACTGAGGCTTGTTTGGTGCAAAAGAAATACTTTACTGAAGGTGCAAATAGAAGGCTTCAAATATATACAAGGTAACAGTAACATAAACAAGATAACTTCTTTATGTAGCATGCAGTTCAGTTCACTGTGGCATTCAGTAAAACAAACACAAGGCTGTAACTCACAAGTTACGTTGCTCAGCTAGAAAGGCAGAAGCCTTTGGCTGAGCAGTTGCCAAGTCCATTGGTATGCTGGACAACTGATGAGTCAGCATACACAGTTACAAAGGAGCTTTAAAGTCTACTGGTCCTTCTTCCAGTTGAAGTTCTTTCTTACAAGCAGTTTCTTGTGGAGAAGTCTCAGAGGGCATCAAAGTAGCATTCACGGCATAGCCCACAGCAAGTACACTGGCTCTGGTGAGCACATTGGCTGAACATGTGTGACCAAATGCCTTGCTTTATATACAGGACCTTGGTTTGCAAAGTGAGTAGGCAACACCTGTGTTTCCCAATCAAAAACCATTAAAGCAACAGTACAGTATTTTAGCAGAGTACAACATCCTATACAACTTAGTTATGGCAAATACTTAGTCCCCTAACACCTCCCCCCCTTTTTTTAAACTTAGCTTGTAAACAGATGTTCTGGTCAATCTGAAACAGGACAAGGTTAGAAAACCATGAGATTATGGTTACTTTGAGCCATAAATGGCTGTTGTAGATGCATAAATGAAAGAGATGTTGTGAGAATTTTGGGTCAGTGATGGCTTCTTCTTGTTCCACTGAAGCATATGTAAATCTAAACCTTTGTGAAGGAAAACATCTCTAAGATATGCCCTGATATTCTACCATGTGTTCCTCTACTAGTTGTCCTCATCCATCACATAAAAATAATAGTTGACAAAAGAGAAGCACAGGGTTATCTATTGCTTTTAGTGAACCCTGATTCCCAACCACAGAATTAAAAAACTTCCCACAACTTACTGGGAGTGTGGGGGAGCAGATGTGAATTATTTAAGTAAAGTATTCCTACTCTTCAATTTAATGAACAAAAGAGACAAGAGCAGGGTGCCTGCAGTTTCTCATCCCAACTCTTTTCTTTTCTACACCACTTATTAACATGTAAACTTTGCTTTCTCATGAGTAGTAATTTCTTTTACAACCACTGGGGACAATTGGAAATGTCGGATAAGTGCCTCAGTATACAGTACATCAAAACAACCCCTGCCTGACATGTATAGAAGAAAACTTCAAGACATTGAACAGAACTGGAGAAACAGTAACATAACTTTTATGAGGAAAATCACTCTCCTTTTGCTGCCTTGGAAATTAAGTTGTTCTTGAACAGGAAGTACATGTACCTATCAATAAAGAAAAATTATGTGTTTCATTCTAAGTAGCGTTCTCTTGGCTGTATTCTTTGTCCTTGCTGTTGCAAAAGTATGTACAAAAATGTTCTGATTTTGCACCAAAGGAAATCAAAATTCTTTCCTGATGTAGGCCACTTTCTAACCTTAGCATAACCTTATCTGAAATTCAGGATAGAGATTTTTTTAAAACTCCCATTTAATATCTGTGTTCACAAGTGCAAGTGTGTTTTTCGGTAAACAGGGAGAAAGGTTAGCAGCCTAAATCTGTTGCAGCAACATTAGTAAAGAGTCTTATAGCCCTTTAAAGATGATCTATGTTTACTTGGCCTAAGCATCTGTGGACTGCAGCCCACTAAAGTCCATCATGAGCCTGGATAATTGATATAACGAAATGGACAGCAATCCATGAAAATGTATCCCAAGTTAAACTTATAAGTCTTTAACATGTCATAAGACACTTCGTTGTTTATCCATGTGCTTATTATTTACAATTTGTGCTAGCTAATTAAATTGTGAGGTTGCACACTTTGGAAACAGTAAGGATGTGTTCTTGCTTCTGAACCTTGATGGCAGCAGTGTAATGGATTAAGAACAAGAAAATTAGTGTATCAAATTATTTACCCATGGATACAGTACACACATACCAACTTTATATCACACCCTCTTAATCTGCCAAAATGGAATGAAGCAATAACAGCTTCATTGTTTGCTGAGAGGCTTTTGATTGAATAAATAGATCAACAGGTTTTGCAATACACGAGAAGCTAAACTTTAAGCACTCAAATCATCGTATTTTTCTTTTTAAAAATAGTTTAACAATACTCCAGAATCTATGATTTAAGCCAAGGATTCTCAACCTGCAGCCTGCTGGCTGAATGCAGCCCACAGCACCATTTCATGTGGCTCCCCACTGCCTCCACCACACCAGGAAGTGCCATGTGTTGGAGGAAGGGCAAAATGGCCATCTGACCCCCAAAGCTATCTGAGGGAATGTGACCCAGCATCCAGCTTTAAAAAAGTTGTGAACTCCTGATTTAAGCATTCAAATCTTTGTATCTTTCTTTTTTTTAACAGTTTAACATGTCATCAGTTCCTGTGTTTTGTTACAATGTGCCTTTTTTGTTACAAAGTTTGAATTTCTGGGAAAATTCTGTTTAACTACGCAGTAGACATACAAAGACCCACAAAAGAAAATACTGTAACTATGAGTCTCCCAGAGTCCACTCCTTTCTCATTAAGTAGCACTCTAAGTCTCAATTTATAGGGGAAATTTACAGTTACTTTGAATGATAGATGTATGCATGTTGCTTTTTACTGCACACATGCTAGCTGCCAACCAAATAGATAACAGCCACAAACAACTGTCACCAATTGATAAAAGAAAAGGGAAAAGAAAGGCAAGCCCAAGGCTTTTTGCATTCACCAGTGGGAGGGAATGATTACTTAGTGCTGAATAGATAGACAGTCGGACCCCATACAGATAATCCCCTCCTAATAATTCCCACTACATGCAGTATGTGAGATTGTCAATAAAACTCCAATATTTCTTACTCCCCAAAAGTTCATGATAATATATATCTGTTAGTCCAGAAAGGTACCACAAAACTTTTTGTTTCCTATTATATGTAGTTTGATGTCTTGCTTGCTTTTTTATTTTGGAACACATTACACACACACACACACACACACACACACACACACACACACACACACACACACACACACACACACAAAGGAGGAAAGCCATATTTTTGGCTCTTCAATGAGAAATATGTAAAAATGCAAGACTTGATTAAGCAGCAAATTCTGTTCTTGAGAAAAAAAAATGTTTCTAGGAATTTCACATGGGGATGGAATGAGAGTTTCAGAATCTTCCACTGGGCTAACTGCCTACTTATGACAAAGAGGAAAGAGGACTGATAGGAGAAGAAACCAAAGTGGTCATAGAATACTTCTGCCTATGCAAAGAGGAGTCAGATCAGACAAAACAACAGAAGAATCACCACATAGTCCTAGCTTTCAATCTCCTCCACCATTCCCTTCAAGTCACCTTTACCAACTTCCACCACCTTCAACTTTTTAAGGAACTGGACATAACCATGATATAGGTAGGTCCACCTCCACCTTAGAGGAATAAACCCACTCAGCAGTTGTCACCCCCCAAAAAGGATGCACCCTAAGACACCATCTCACTTTCCTGGCTCTTCCCCTAAAGCCAGATATTTTCACTCTGAAACTCTGCTAAGGTGCCATGGACCGGATCTGTCCATGGCACCAATTAATCTAGCCCATACCATCCTCACCGCTCCTGGGGGTGGAAGTAAAACATACATGCATGTGCGCATAAAGCACCTGTGAATTTTACTTCCACTTCCAGGTGCAAGGAACCATGTGACCACCATACTCAACCACTTGACCAGCACGTGGCTCAAAAAGTTTGGGCTGCAAAAAGTTTGGGTATTGCTGCAGTCCCAACACACAACTATTAGTAAATCTCACTGAGCTCATGGATAAGATCAGACTACATGATTTCTTATTTTTATTTTAAAAAATAAACTAGATTATCTACTGCTTTTTTGGCCATTCTTTGTGTGATATCAGTTTTAGATATCCTTACAGAAGAGGCAGTGTTTTGTTTTTGTTTTTTTGTGGGTTTTTTTTTTTGGGGGGGGACTCTGATCCAACACTTGCTTATACTGAACATGGAGGGGTTGGTTCAAAATAAGAGCTTTTCAAATTAAATCTTCACTTGTTTTGTTTCTAACTTTAAATTAAGGATTTTTAAAAGAAAGATACAAGGCTTTGTTTTAATTTAAAAACAGACTCAGTTCCAACTGTGTAACATATTGCCAGCTTTAGGGTGATTTACTTTCAGCTATAAGTAAAATAATAAATCATTCACCATTTTCTCGATCTGCTTCTTCAACATTCATGTCAGCAACTGCAAATCCTTTTGTTAAAACTATTTGCTTGCCAGTTGCACAATGAATTATAGATTAATTACTCAATAACAATTATGGAGGTGATGCCTGACTGAGGATTCACACTCGCACATTTTGGGTAAGTTAAACAGATATCTTTTTTTTTCCAGTCTTACCATGGAAATGAGAATGTCCATATGATGGGGTGATAAAACAAACATACCCAAAAGGGTGGCAGATTCATGAGATGTTCATCTTCTTTTTCTTCAAATGCTGTATCCGATTTCAAATATTGGCTATCATCATGGCGATTAGCCATGAAGATTGTCTTGCAAGAAATCTAATACAACATAATATTATATGTATTAATAGATAATTTATATTACATTGCGATGTTCATACTAAGGGAGAAATAAGCAATAGTTGTATATGTTGAGTGTCATCAAGTCAGATTTGTTGTAACCGTAATATAGCTTTCAAGGTAAGTGAAATAAGATCTGTTTTATCCCACCTATCCCATGAGTTTAAATGGCTGCATAGGGACCTAGATCTCCTTAATCTTACTTCATAACCCTACTGCTAAACTACACTGGGTATCCTATTGGCCCACCCAGCCTGGCATTATTACTCCCTGACAATGAGTCTCCAAAGTTCCAGACATCATTATCAAGTAAACCACTCTGGAGATGCCATGATTTGACCCAAACCTAACCCTAACCCTAGATTTTGTGAATATAAAATAATTGTTTTACCACACATCTATGGGCTTAAAGGATCAAATAAACTAAATTTATTTGTTTGTTTAATTGCTTCACATATTTGAAGGAACTTCACATTCTTGTTTGTTTACAATACATGTGCAACACACCTACTCCCACCTCAGATGGTGGTAAAATTAAATAAGCACAAATAAGTATAAATCTAAAAGCTTTTTACCAAAAGATAATAGGTCCAGGAACAAAAATAAAACCTTGATTTACTTAAAAAGTCTATTCCATAGCTATTTATGTAAATTGGGATTTTTTTTAAATGTAAATCGATTTATCCCCATAGGGGACCAAAAATAATCCAAAAAATAATCAGCACAAAGGGAATGATGAAGCGATCTGTCTCCCTTTCCCCTGCTGCTACTGCTTCCTCTGAGCAGTTTGTCTGGCCATCGGGGGTGTGGGAACCTCCACTGCCACTAGCACTGCTGCTTGTACCAGGACTGGGAGAGTGTCACCTGCATATCCACTCGGTTGCACTCTTCATCTGAGGCTTCTCTGGGGCCACTTTAGCTGGGAACGCACGTTGGACAAAAGCCACTCCATTCCGCTCTTCATCTGATGTGCATTCCCAGCTAGAACGCACCCCAAAGAAGCCTCGGACAAAGAGCAGAATGGAGCAGATATATGGGGGACATTCTCCCAGTCCCAGTACAAGCAGTGGGGACTCTGAAAAATGCAGCAAAACTGCTACAATCACCACTGCTGCCTTCGCTGCCTCCACTGCTGCCACGGTAAGTGATGTCTTGTGACTTCCGGCAGTGGGAGTGGATTGTGTGGTGTGGAATTTCTAAGTCTAAAATGGCAAAGCCTGTTTCAAAAGGGCCGTCTCTGGGGAGGTCATATAGGTTATAGAGGGTATCACGTGTCCCTACACAGCCAATCTGCGCTAGGGTTGCCCTGCCCTCATTCCCGGGGCAGGTTCCCAGCCACATGTTCCTGGTCTGGGGTATACCTGAGGGTGGCCATTTCCGCTTCAGGGTGTCCTTTCCTACCCCGTGGCATTCGCTGTACCACTTCTGGTCTTGGAGGCTACCGATGAACGTCATTTCCAATCGTGGGTAAACAGGGCGCATTGCTACCACATCATTTCCCACACACATGGCCATGACGCCATTTCCAATCATGTGGGTAAATAAACATGGCAGCAATAACGTCATTTCTAATCATGTGGGTAAACAGGGCGCATTGCTACTATGTCATTTCCGGTGCACATGGCCGTAATGTCACTTCCAACCACTTGGGTAAACAAACACGGTGGCAATGATTTCACTTCCGGTCACGTGAGTAAACAAAAGCACATAGTGTGACGTCACTTCTGGTCACGTGGGTATCTTTTATTTTAGTATAAATGTATCTAAAGATAAAGGATACTGGGAATTACAAATTTGCTCAGTTTAAGGTCATTCATATATTTTCTAAGGTTTGTCAATCATGAACATAGGTATCATAAATAGTTTGTGCATGGTACAGTATGGTGTGGCATAATTTTAAATAACTTTTAAGTTTTCTGTTCAAAAGCCAGCACATAAAAAAGTTTCACATGATCTTCTTAAAATGGAGGAATTTTGTCAAGTAAGGAATTCAGGGCAGAGTAAAGTCATGACTATAGATACAAAAATAACTAATGTAAGAAGACAGTTTAGCACCATCTTCTGGTTGGAGTTGCTGTCCAAAATCACTATACAGTATACATTTTTCTTTATTTTCTCCTCAAAAGCTGCTGAAACAGATAATTTTGATGGAATAGCCATAAAATAGTCCCAAGACTTTATAAATGATTAAATCTCTGTTAGATGGAACACCATGATCAAGGCATCACCTGAAAGCATATTGAGTCTCAATATTGTTTTCCAAATAAAGTTTTTACTGTTTAATCATACCTAGCTCACACAGTTCTCATAACGGATTAACTAGTTCAACTTGAATTCATATATTTGTCAGCACCACCTAAGCCAAGTTTTCTGTTGGAGTTGTTCATGTTGCATCACGTCTTAGACTTGTAAACTGCCTGCTTAAACAATCTTCAGTATTAGGAATCCATCTCCACCTTAGAAACAAGTGCTGAACAGAGCCAGTAGTGTAGTAGAGTGATAGAGTAGAATTTTAAAAAGCTGGGTTTAAATCCCTGTTGATCATGGAAAACCATGGATGAAGGTGGTAAGGGGAAAACCACTTGTTAAATAGTTCATATACCTTAGAAATCTGATTAAAGTTATCATACATGAGACATGATATATGATATAAAGCAGGAGTTCCTAACCTTTTTTAAGCTGGTGGCTGGGTCACCCTCCCTCAGACATATTTGGGGGCTGGATGGCCATTTTGCCCTTCCTCCACCACAAGGCACTTCCTGGTGTGCTGGAGGTGGTGGGGGTCCACATGAAATGATGTCATAGGCTGCATCTGGCCCACGAGCCACATGTTGAGAATCCCTGATATAATGTATAGGCAGAGCTACCAGCTCTGGGCCTCAAATTAGCCTTTTCTCCTGCTGTCATTTCTTAGCTCAAAAACTGGCCTTCTCAAGGCTTCCTTTCACCTATGAAATTGAAAAGAACCACCCCTGGTAGATTATTTTAAGCTGAAAAAGAAGTAGAAAGGGAACAGTTCATTCAGTGTCTCACAAAGTCTGAGGGATGAAATAAACATTGCTTTAGAGCAGGGATTCTCAACCTTTTTGCACCACGGGCCAGACCACTCCCTTTAAAAGGATGAGTGGGCCAGACACATCCCCCCCGGCACTGTAAATGCTGCTGTAAACCACAGTGGGATCATTTATGGCTGTTGTAAATGCATCTGCTTTCACTTCTGGGGCCATTGCTGCAGACCAAATGATTTGCTGTCACAGGCCGGATTGGATCTGGCTGATGCGCCATAGGTTGAGAACCCCTGCTTTAGAGGCTCCAGCTATGTCTCCTTTTCTTACCTACTCTTTCTAGAGCCATGGTTCCCAATGTGAGGTCTACAGCCCACCCGTGTGTGTGTGTGTGTTTGATTTGGGGTGGGGGCAATTTGAGAATGAGTTAAGAGTGAATTGACTTTTAGGCTTCTTCCACATGAGCAGGCATTCACTGTTTGAATAATAATTATATGTCACAGGGAGGGGAAATCAGGATTTTAGAGATGCTTACATGGAGCATGGCCCAAAAAATGTTGGGAATCACTGCTCTGGAGTAAGCAGCACATTGGGATTCTAGCAAGGGAGGAGGGTGTTTAAATCTTTCACCAATGGTTCCCACACCTGCATTGGGGGCTCCATGGAAGAATTTGACTGCTGAAAAGAGATCCATTGAATGCCAGATAAAGAAAGAAAGATGTAACATCTAGTTATATCTTTAAAGTATATTATAGTTGGATCCTCAGATGCAGTTTGTCCTGGTAGTTTTTAGTTAAAAAAACAACTATGTTAAGGCAAGAAGAACAAAATGTTTGCTATATATAATTTGAGAGCTATTATTTCTTGAAGGTAGAACAAAATACATCGATAGGCAGTCATTTATCCAACAACTGGGCATTTATTTTGTTACTTAAAGGTACCAGAATGATAGCATGGTGTGCAAATATAGGGAAATTTGCAAGATCAAATTCTATCCTGCCTTGAAAGGATGAAAAATAATAGTAAGCATTCCCCTATGGAGCAACAAAGTCTACATTAATAAAGAAGTATAGGGACTGCAGTGGCTCAAGTCACTAAGACGCTGACTGGGAGGCAGAAGGTCAGCAGTTCGATTCCCGAGTACTGCAGGATGGAATGAGCTCCTGTCTTTGTCCCAGCTCCTGCCAACCTAGCAGTTCGAAAGCAAGAAATTGCAAGTAAATAAATAGGGACCACTTCGGTGGGAAAGTAACAGCGTTCCATGCACTCCGGTGTCTAGTCATGCCTGCCACATGACCATGGAAACGTCTGCAGAAGCAGACAGCGCTGGCTCTTCGGCTTAGAAACAGAGATGAGCACTGACCCCTAAAGTCGGATACGACTGGCTTTCGAGCAAGGGAAACCTTTACTTATAGTGACAGCATAGCTTTCTTATTACCAGAAGAGTTTAATTAAGAGATTTATTTATTTATTTATTTATGCACAAGAGGGTTTCCCAGTTGAAACTCTGCCTAGTTTGCTCCACCATCCTAGCCTTTGAATGCTCATAGTATTTGCAGGGAAGCAATTTGGCAAGCTGTCTCTAGTCAAGGCTTCTTGAGATGCCCCTAACTCTTCCACTCCAGGGAATGATTGTCTCCTTGATGCTGCCCCAAGATTAGAGCTGTTCTCATTTTCTACCCTAAGCCAAATAGCTGGGTAAGCAAGCTGCTTGATTATTTCACTGTCATCGTGATGGTACAACATTACCACACATTTTTGCAGTATGTTACTGTAAGTAGCATAACAGTGGTGATTTGCAAGTCAAATGCAGATAAAAGGTGGAAGAGAGGTGAGAAAAAGCAGGTTGCAAGGGCTTTCCTCAACATAGCCTTACATTGAAAATTACTATGAATTCAGTGTATTTTGTCCAGGGTAAAAGGTGAAGTGAACATTCAGGCTTTATTTTATTTTTTTCCTCATTGATGGTGGTGCTGAGATCAGGATTCATTACTTCAGAGGTCCTTAAACTCAAGTGACATTTTAAAAATATATCCCCCCCCCTTTTTTTTTTTTTGCCAGTCTGAATGACCCAAATAAAAAGGATACGCCAGTCCAAGAAGATGCAGTACAATGCAGTTGATTTTTTATATACCATCCCTCATACAGAATGCCTGAGAATAGTGCAGAGAGACAGAAAAATAATACTTTACAGAGCTTGGTGCAGCAGTTCACAGAATGGCAGAAAGAGAAGATGACGTATGGAAATGCGCTGAAGAAAAAGGAAAGGCTGCAGTTTAAAAGTCAATAAAGATGCAAGTAGGTTTCCTTGGGGGACAACTCAGAGTAAAAAAAAGAAACAACGGTGCTTTATGTTAGTTGGAGACAAAGACAGCAACTGATGAAACGAATTAACTTAGCAACCCAAGTGACTACTAACAGGCAGGATAACCTTTGGGCAGTCAAGAGCAATAAGGAATGTCTGTGTATCCTTCACACAGTTTAGGATCAGCTCTTGCCCTCTGCTGGCCTAGGACTGGCTAAGAAATCACCACTGTGAAAGGACACTATCCGCACCAGTCACCCTCCTGGAGGCACACAAGCTAGCTAGATGGTTTCCTGAGAGGACAAATTTCATCTTGCAAGATGAGCTGAGAACACAAAAACTAAACAGTGAGCACAGATTTATGGCTTGGCATTCCATGCTTGCAACACATTCCAGTCAGAATTATGTGTGTAAATCTGCTGGTGGAGTGATGAGAGAATAATCTTTCCTTGGAGGAAAAGTTTGTACTGTTTGCTGAGATTTTGCTGAGGTTTCCAGAATACTTGATGCTGTGGGCCTGTTCATCTGTTTTAGAGAAGGTGGCTGAGGCTCAGAATCTAGTACTGGAGTTAATGGTCGGCTGGTTCACCGGGGCACCCACCCTCCCAGCACCAGTGGTGTGCCCTTCACATTGACCACAGGCACATGCATGCACCCAGCGAGCAGCAGGAGAAGCCACCTCACTGTTGCTATGAAAGAGGAGAAGCACAAGGCTGTTGGTTTTTTTTCTTCAAACTAGAAGGCACCCCTTAGTTTGGGGGGGGGCAGCCTGTTGCTTCTCCTCTTTCACAGCAACTGCTCCCACCGGGAGTGTGTATACACTGAGCGGACCAAGTGAGGGGAGGACATATGAAGCAGGGGCTGTAGGGTGGGAGGCTGGGCTGGGCTGAGCTGCACCGCAGGTGGTGGAAGAGCGGCCCCCACAAGCAGGAGGTGCAGGAAAGCCAGCCAGCTCTGGTCAGCCCCAGCCAACAAGCAGGCGGAGGGGTCACGGATGGCAGCAGAAGTGGCAAATGCATCACCTGGCATGGAGCAAACATTTCCCCATCCACCCCACTTCCACGTCTGGAGGCTGGAGAAGCACTGAGCCTCACAGGAGGCTGGAGGAGCACCAAGCCATCCACTGCCACCGCTGCCATGGAGAAGAAGAACCCACACTGGACCAGCAGATGCCCTGCTGCCCTGCTCGGTGAGTGGCATTTCCTGTCCAGTGCCCTCCCAAGGTGGCCAGCACACCTCAGAGGAAGCGCAAGCATTAGAAGCCACCATGTTGCTAATAGAGTATGATTTCTAAATATAATGGACCAATCAGTAATACATAGCTGTCATGCAGGGAGTGCTGGCCAAGACATTTTGCTGTCTGAAGTAAAGGGAAAAGCCCCAGCTCACCATTCCAAGCCCATTGAAACAGACTGGGCTCTTACTGGATTCCACTGACAACAGGGCAGTATCTTCTGAAGAAATCTTAGGTGACACGGAATTTGAGATGAGAAAAATACTGACAGTATTCTTTGTTATCCTCTATTTTGTTGGTCTAGATTTAGCCAGAATGTGGCATCCTAGAAACATTCTTTACTGCTGGTGACAGGAAGATTGAAAGGTTTTTATTTTCTCTGGTTAGAGTCTCTGCATTTTGCACAAAATACTTTCACTTGAAAAGTAAAGCATTCACATATGACAAGCATGGAATGACCTTCTGCTAAAAGGAAAGGTGCAAACAACCTAAACTAAATCCTGCTATGGCGATGGAGTAGACCGTACAACCAGTGAACAAACACCAACTGTTGGGCAGTGGTAAGTAACCTGGTTCCCTAAAGGGGCCAATGGTTACGGGTAGACGAGCCCTTTTAGTGGGGGTTATGGTCCCTTCAGTGGAGGAAATGCCATTGGAAACCATCATATTGGGCCAAACAGCAAAATGAGTGGAGGAGGAACACTGATTCCCAATGGTCATGGAAGAGGAAGAAGCCATACCACATGGATGGGCTGTGAAGGTGCACCTTGTCCATATCCTCACGGCTGCAGTAGTCCATTGCCGTCTTGGTGTCAAATCCTGTGTGCCTCATTTCATATGTGCCACAGGAGATGCCTCCATGATCATAGTGTGTGGGTCACTTCATCGCAAGCTGGGCTCCGCCTTAAGTAAATTCATTTCAACGGCATTTTTCTGCTACAGGAAAAAATGCATTCTCAGATATATATACCTTGCAGTCCTGGCCAGTTTTCAGAAGCATGGCTGTGGTGTGCCAATGTTTTGTCCTTACCTTCAATGGTGAGAAAAGCAAGGATCTACATCTGTACATACAACAGTCAATGCAACATGGATTGTGCCCCCAAATATCTGCCACCTGAAATAACCGTTTCATTCCGACCAATGATAGGGTCAGCCTGTATGCAGGTGGAGTGCTGTAATTTTCACTGCCTTTCTTATTCCTCTAGTGTATCCACAGAAAGGTAACTGTAATGGAGAGTAAACAAAACAAAACAAGAGTTCTATCTAAAGCTCTTGCTTATCAGTCTAATTTTCAACTGTGGGACACTCTAGTTTTGTACCCTCCTGTCTAGTATCCATTCTACATTGAACACATGAACATGATTTCTCATTGAATACCTGATTTTCAAGAAAGACTAAGCCAGCCTTCTCCAACTTTGTTCTCTCCTGATGTTCTGTCTAGGGATGGCAGGACTCATAGCCTTGCCAACACATCTAAGCAGCACTAAGAGAAGACGTGGGAAAGGCCATGTCTATTAGCACAGCACTCTTCCAAGCTCCTGGGTATCTTTCAGGGAAAGCAGTATCCACACCACACTTCTCAGAGGACCCTAACCTCTCCTACAGGAATATTTTTATTTATTAAAATAGCTGGGGAGAAACCAGCAAGGCTTCTATCTCTGTAAGGATTATCAATAAAACTAATGTGTCTTGTCAGCATATTAGATGTTTTCAATTTACACTTTCCCTTTATCTTTTCAAAGGGAGGGAAAGTGTAAATGCTTCCCCTCCCCTTGCCAATTGGTTGTAGTGTTGGATCAGCAAGGAAAGGGAAATATTTGTTTCCCTTACAAAGCTCTGGCCAACAGCAAACAGCTGTTTCAGCCACCTAGCCTTATGGGCAAATGTGTTGCTTCAGGCGTTCTAACAGGGGACATTGGTTAAGTTTAATTTAACCCCTTCCCCATCTTCTAATGACCCAAATATGATTGAGCCCTGACCATCACATAAGGTGCAGTCTGGACATGCTATTACTACAGCAGATCTACAGAAAGTTGTTGAGGATCTCTTATGTTTAAACAACAAAAATTTTAAAAGGAGTTTTTAACATTTTCTTCTGATGTTATTTCCCTGTTTAATATTAATCCTTCACATGAAACTTCAGCTAACTTCAGTGAGGCTGGGGGGAATAGGCACGATAAAAATACCAATATTTTTCTCCAGTGATCTAATAATGAGGTGGCATTATTAACTCTCTTAAAGGAGATTAATTTATTTGTTTTAACTTTAGGTTTTCCTTCAGTTTTTAATTCTGGAAAACATAGCAGAATAGTTTAACTACTCATTCCTGCAGCATTAGAGCTACAAGGTTCCTTAGCAAAGTTTGGACAAATTACCTGCTTTTGAATTACAGTTGTCTCTACTGACTTATAGATTTGGGGAGCTCTGATCCAAAATAGTCACTTTTCTAAATTCTGACTCAATTTCTTAAAAGTGCCTAGTCATGGTTCTCCTACTGACTCTTTCTCCTGACATTTGCCTCAGGGCCAGAATATAGATGGGAATGTGAGCATACAAAGGCCAATTTACAAGGTGCATATGCAATAAAGTTAGCAGTTAGATGCACACATCAGACTACAGATAACACATAACTAATGACAAGGGCAATGTTAATCTTATGAAAATGAAGTTCAATGCCACACACAAATTATAGTTTCTCATTTTTAGTTAACATTGAGAAATAAACTTGTAGAATCATTGAATAACTGAGTTGGAAGGGGTATTTTTGGTCATTGAGTCTAACCCCCTGTTCAATGCAGGAATCCAAATCAAAGCAGATATGACAGATGGTTGTCCAATTCTCTCTTGAATGCTTCCTGTTTTGGAGTGTTCACAACCTCCCAAGGTAGTTGGCTCCACTGTCATACTGCTCTAATAATTAAGAGATTTTTCCTGATATTCAGCCTATATCTGACTTCCTATAGTTTGAGACTGTTATTTTGCATCCTGGTATGATCAAGAATAGACCCAACAATTCTAAGAACAGCAATCTTACCATCAGTCTTAGTATGTAAAGATGAGTGTCTGTAAGGTGAGGATGTGTTTCCATTAAAAACAACAACACTAAAAGCAAATAGGTATCACTTCAATGAAAATGTAATAGTCATCTTAATTTTGGCATGCGTGCCAAATTCTCAACATTAGTTACTTGATATTGTCAGGAATGAAGTGCCAATACATGATGGGAAATTAGCATAATTGATATATCATTGCAGTAGCAACAAAAAATCAAATTTATTTCTGATTTCTGCGGTTGGATCACAGCTATTTGTCATCCTGAAGTCTGATCCATTGTAAGGTATGGCAAGTTCTTTCTTTCCAATGCCAAATGGAATGGGTTTCTGGTCTATTTGGTTCTTTGTATGACCAATAAATTATATGATAGATACAACTACAGTAATTGTGATAGTCCATTATTTCCATCAGTATAGGAAATAAACTTTTGTTTAATTTGTATTGAAGTTCATTAAATAAACATCATTCCTACACAGAAAAATTGTAATGTACAGAGTAGGTTAGAGTCTGTAAATGTATATGAATGTAAGTGTGTGTGCGCGCCTACACAAAGACATACAAGCAAACAACTGAGGTGATAAGAAGAGGGAGATGGGTTGATCCCATCCACAGCTGCCATGCTTCCCCTCCGCCCTTCTTCAGACTTACTGTGACATTCATGCCAAAAAGGTTCACCATTGATCCTTACTGTAAATATCGTCTTATTTTGTGTCCAGATCAAACTTTGGACTTCCAAAATAAAGCCACCTTCTTGGCTTTGTCGTTGGTCATAATGAAATCTTTGTCAGTAAATGTTTTTGGTAGTAAATGATAGACCAATGAGCCGGATTCTGTTATCCACCAGCAGTACTCATTTGAGCATGTTGGTCTTGCACGTAGGGACTCTGACCATCAGGCTATTCAATGACATAGGAGGGATTGAGTTCCTCAGTCATATCCACCTTTAATATTATTCTTTGTCTAGTAGTGGAGATAACAAGCAGTCTTGAGCACATTTACACATGGCTTACATACCCAACATTATGCCCTTAGATGCTCCAGCTTCTGGGTTGCAGATAGCTCTAAAGACCTACTTGTGTTCTAGTGCTTTCTTTTTTTAAAAAAAATTTTTTTGCTAGGTTAATGTAGCATTAATTTGGTATTTGTGTGCATTATTTATCTGATTTTATTATTCTTACTGGGTGGGATGTCAATCTTTTAATGCTAATGCTAGTTCTTATTATTTAATGTTATTACTATTTAATGGTTTAAAAGTCATTGTCTATAAATGAATGCAAATCTTGGAAGCAATATTTCTAAAGGTGACCTACAAATAATAGGAAAGAAGGAAGGGCATGTGCTACCTTTATAAATCCAGATGCTTTCTGGCACACATTTTTTTCTAATTTTAAAAAACCACATCTCTAGTATGTTTTTAAAAAATATTTCTAAAATACAGACAACTATAATCAACAAAAGGTAAAAGAAGTGTGTAATGAGGTAGTCTGATAAATTAGAAGCTGTCCCCCAGTGACTTGGTGGTTAAGACAGTGAGCTTGGAGACTGGAAGGTTGGGTTTTGATATCAAGGACTGCACAGGGACATGAAAGGATCCTCATTTGGGCTTCCCCTGAGTGGAGTTTTTCCAGCAAAAACCCTTTCAACCCAATGTCTGACACAAAATTATTATTATCACCTTAGTACTTCCAGGAGAGGATTGTGCCAGGAATCAAGCCCAAGCAAATGGACAACCAATCAGAAAACAAAAAGAGATACAATAATTTGAAAAATACAGAAGTAAGAAAAGCTCATGCTAGGAGAAACATATGTCTTTTTCCAATTAAAGAAGTTCCAACTTGAAATGTAAAGTTGACCTTGTTGAGTTTGAACCTGAATCAATCATATGAATCTGGAAATTTATACTTCTAAAGCTGAAGCTCTACATTTCAATGACAATGATATTTCTGAATACAAAACAGACCAATTTTCAAATCCTAGCTGAACACACAAAACATGATATATAGCTGGGGCGGGGAGAGAGAAATAAGTATTTTTCCCGGTATTAACCTGATTTAAGCCTGGTGAAATCTGAGTATTACTAAAGTGTCTTTTTTGGTGATTCTTAATGTCTATGTGCATAATTACAAATCAAACATATTCACATTATTAACTTTTATAAGTTTATTAGTCTCACTGCTAATGAAACCATTCATCCTTTGCAGAGGCACATGGCTCCCTAATGAAACTTCAGTAAATGGAAAGCAGTTAAGTGAATATATCCAAGTGTTTATGCCAAATTCTGTTTGCTGCAACAAGGAGAGAAAACCAAATTGCTTTCAAGCATCTCCCTGCAAGCCACAAACAAATGCAGTAATACAGTCTTTGTAACATGTAGGCAGATATTTATGCTATGTAGCTGCAATAGGGTTCTTCCAGTAATGATGCTTCATCATGTGGCCTGGTGAGCAAAATGAGATGAAATGAGTTCTTTTCCATTTAAAGTTTATTACTGTGTGCGTGTGTGCAGGGGTGGAAGTTTTTAATACCAAGTAATGCCACATGTGAAAGAATAAATTCTTAAGTATTACAGATATGTTCTGAGGCACTAAACTGCTCTCATCCCTGTTCACTGGTACACCAGCTGAAACTTTCTTCAATATTGGATGATCCAGGTTTATTATCAGGGCTTTGCACAAGTCATCTTGAGGCCCTCTAGCACTTGCACAATTAGAAATGTGTGGAGGAAATGTGACAGTGCATTCACTGGGCCTCTGTTGAGTCTTCCTGCCCTGCCCCACCACTGTCCTTGAGGTGGAGCACAAAGTTCTTTAGAAGGGAATTCTTAACTGGTATTTAGAAATTTAGAAACAATCATAACCCTGAAGACAAGAATCATCCCATCATCAAGATGTCTGGTGGGGATACAAGAGATGTCCTTCTCAGGAGCATTTCTCAAGTTTTAGACCTTCCAACCTCTTTGTTCTCCTACCATCACCAGCTAAAATCTTTTCATTCAGGTATTCCTTTGGCTGCTAAGGAAGGGTCTTTTAATGGATTAGAGCTGTAGATTTTTGTGGAGGAATGTGTTTCTATGCTGCTTTCTAACTTCATAGTGATTCAATAATCATCACACTGTACTGTTATAACCCTAACATTTGATTTCACCTACCTATTTTTAATCTTGTTGTGGGCCACCTTGTATGCTAGTTCTGTGAGGAAGTGGAAATGTCAAATAAAGAAGTCAATGAAAGGTGTCTGAATAGTGCCTTCTGTTGTATGTATCAGTGACTGTGGGGCTGTGGTGGCTCAGTGGTTAAGAAACTCACCTTGTTAGCTGGAAGGCTGGCAAGTTGGCAGTTCGAGACCCAGGTACTGCATGATGGTTTGAGTGCCCGTCTCTGACCCAGCTCTTGGGGACATGAAAGGAGCCTCATTCAGGCATCCCCTGAGCAAAAATCCAGCAAAAATCCTTTCAAACCAGAATAATTTCTGACACGAAATTATTATTATCAGTGATTATGCAGAGTTATTAATAGCATGCAAAATGATCATATTAGGATCATCCATACAGGATAGGGTCAGTGGTAAATAGCTCGTCACACTCAAAGTAGGCCAGGGGGATTGAAGGAGAGTGAATTCCTTTTAATGTATAGAAGCCTGGTGTCATACTCAACTTCTGTGTCCCACCCAGTGGGATGTGTACCATTTGATGGAGAACAACTGGGATAGATAATGCAACAACCTTTCTAAGGAGACACAGCTGTGAATAGTTCCTGTATAAATAAAATGTAAGGTGCAATGAATGAATTGGCCAAATACAGACACTAGAGCATTGTTTATTAAATAATAACAGTGTTCCTGCTGTAATTATGCAGGAGAAAGAAAAAAAGGGAGAGAATAAAGTCATTTTAGGTGCATTAAACATGGCGCATACCTGGAAATTTGATTTTTAATTGATCTGAAAGCTTACAGAAGTTTCACCTGATGGCTTCCTACACATCCACAAGGAATGACACCTACTACCACTCTATCATCATCCCCCACCCCACCCCTTATTGGAGCTGAGGAAAACCTGTGACATCAATGAAAGAGAGACGAAAACCTATGGCTATACCTGAGGGAGTCATCTCAATGCAAGGCCAGATGCAGGCTTGGAAAAAAAATCCTGGCTGTGAACCAACTCTAGCATTTGGGAAGCACCGCAGTACAGAAATATTCTTCTGCCCGCATCTGCTTGCTTTTTAACACTCAGCCATTCTAGCAGAGTGCAACTATTATGATTTCCTTCGGTTTCCTTTCTCCTCATTGTTTAATCTACCTTTGTTTTGCTTTGTGTTGCTTGTGGTTTTCTGGAACCTTTAAAAAATTAAACGGCTTTAATGAGTTGCTGCAGTTGGGTGTGTTTTGTAGCCACATCTGAAAGTCACAGCAGTGAGCTCCTGAAATATTTCAGACTTTGTTAAAGGGATGCTTAAATCTCTCTCCCATGCTTTCCCATTATCCCCTTTTTATTATCCATTTCAAAAAGACATCTCAAAGAGATGCTCTCCTGTTTTCCGGCTTCTGAAACGTTGGTATCAAATCCCCAGAGTACAAGATCGGCCTTCAGACTTCAATTCCCTTGGCCCTCTCCTATTTGAAGTCTGATAACACTCTACATGCCGTAGAAGTGTAAGAACTCACTTTTGTTCTGTAATCAAAATTCTTCTCCTTCGTTTTATTGTTTGTTTCTTTGAATTTCCAGCAGGAGGGGAAAAAATTAAGAGATTAAGCATTTACCTTTCTGACTATACAAAATTATCTGCAAATTCCTCATTATTTTCCACATTGAAATATCAGCCTGGAGCCTGTTGTAAAATATGTATCAGTAAGAAACAACAGAAAACATTCTTAAACCAGTGAAGTATGATCCTTTTCTGTTTTTCTCCATGTTTTGCTTCTTCTTCTTTTTTTTATGAAGAGACATCTTAATCCTATTAACAGTAAATTATACTACCTATTGTGAAAGCAAACAAGAAAGAAATATTTGAAGCATGCAGTTAATTATGTTACCAAGTGAAACATAATATTTATGCTTCCCCTGTGCAGCTGAACAATATTTCTTTCACTATCCATGCCTCATGTACTGGCTGAACATTTGAAACTGATGAGGAAACAGAGGGTTGGTGGGGAAGAAGATGCTTTAAGGCTGGTATTTTGGACTAGGATATTTTGTTGTTTGGGCCATTCTTTTCACATATGAGGAATATGTGATTGTGTGTGTTTATAGTACAGTCAAACCTCGCATAAAGAGTGCCTCACTTAAAGAGCAGAATTTTCTCTGAATGTTTGCTTCGCTTAACAAATAAAACCAACAAAAAACTCACTTAACAAATAAATTGGGGTTCGCAATCCTCCCCTCCCCCCCCCCCCAGATGTCACAACTGGTCATTTTCAATGGTGTTTCACTTAAAGAGCAAATTCGCTGAAAGAACAATTCTGTGGAACATATTATGCTCTTTAAGCGAGGTACAACTGTATTATTTAATGAGAAGCATCCTCTGGCTACAGGGACAAGCTAGCACCAGAGGTTGTACAAAAGCTATTCTTCTTCTTGTGCCATATCTGATTTCAAATATTGGCAATCTTCATGGTGATCAGCCATAAAGACTGTCCTGGAAATATAGTGGAGTGGCCTTTCATCTCCCTTTTGCATCACAGCATGACCCACATGCCACTGATCCAGCTCCACGAGTCACTTTCTGGTCCTTAGTCCTTTTGACACGCAAAGTCCTCCTCAGCCCTAGGTCAGTATTGATGAAGCTGCTGCCATCCATCAAGATGGATTCAAGTTGGGCTTAATCCACTTGGGGGCCATCACCCTTCCCTCCCTGTGGATTTCACCAAGGCTCCTAGTCCTCAGGGTTGTCAGGTTAATTAACTGCCTCCTGATGCTCAGTGTTGAGTTGCTGGCAGTATGGTCTACTCTATTACCCAGTCAGGATAACCTGGCCAGACAAAAGCCATAGTGTTACAAATTTATTCTCCATACAAATAAGGTATTTTTGAAGCAGCTTTAAAATAGGGATAGGTAAAATGTGGCCACATGTCCACCAGAGGCTGGTATAATTGACATCCTGAATCTTCTGACTCCCTTAAATTATAAAAAGCTCTTTTTGACCTCAAAATGGCATAGGATACATTTCTGTTTATGGAGCCCTTGACCTATTCTAGGCTGGAGGTAGGCTTTTACAAAAACAAAATTACTTTAAAGTTGAATGTCAACAATCAGCTGAAGGCCTGTGGGCAAGGCACTCCTGTGCGATTAGTGCTGCTGTTTAGAGACATACCACAGGCTAAATGCCTTCATATTGGAAGCTGGCCAATACCAGCACATTGCCACATAGTAAGGAACCTTTCGACAAGTTTTTAAGAAAAAATTCTCAACGGTTGCCAGGATGTGGTTATACCTAGCAGTCAGACAACATGCTGTTATTCACATGGATGTAATAAATTGCCAAGGAACCGCCACATAATTGGACAAGTCTGTGGGACAAGTGAATATGCCCTAGCTGCCAAAGTCAGGCCTTGGAGAATTGCTTTATACTTTATCTCCAGTCGTGAAGTCATTGTTTTCTCATTTTTATTATATTTTCATTCTGTCCTTCTTCAATAGATTCCATGGTGGTGTATACGACACTCTTGCTTTTAT
Source organism: Furcifer pardalis (assembly GCA_030440675.1). NCBI lineage: Eukaryota > Metazoa > Chordata > Lepidosauria > Squamata > Chamaeleonidae > Furcifer > Furcifer pardalis. The sequence goes on along the minus strand of CP126891.1, from coordinate 110,665,205 downwards.
CACTTGCTTCTGACCCACTGGGCCACAACAAAGGCAAAGAGCCAGCATGGTCTGCATCTGCAGTCATTTACATGGACATGTGGCAGGCATGCCTCAACACTGGAGTGCACAGAATGCTGTTTGCCTTCCCACTAAAGTGGTCCCCATTTATCTACTTACAATTTCTTATTTCGAACTGCGAGATTGACAGGAGCTGGATTAGAAACAGGAGCTCACTCCGACATGCAGTACTCGGGAATTGAACTCCAACCTTCCAGTCACCAAGTTCAGCATCTTAACCACTTGGGCCACAAAACAGACTAGTTATTACTATTCGTTGCAAGTATACCTTACCTTTCCTCCAGTGCTCAAAGCAGTATATGTTGCTCTCCTCCACCCACCTTATCCTCACAACAACCTTATGAGGAAGGTCAAGCTGAGAGACTTTGGCTGAATCAAAAAAACTCAGTGGAGATTGTAGCCAAAGTCTCCTGACTGGGGTTCCAGAACACCAACCACCTGCTCACTGATTTTCCTCAAGCAAACACAGGCTGGTTATAAAAATGCAGACATAGAGTTGTGTATGATGTTATAGAAATAATCTAAAGCTAAAACATCTTGTTTATGTTTTGAAATTTCCCCCAGTGTCTAAATATTATTATTATTATTATTATTATTATAATTATCATCATCATCATCATCATCATCATCATCATCATCATCATCATCATCATCATCATCATCAAACAGACTAAAGATAAGAGGCAGAAGGTGCAATTCCAGTCATAGGGCCACAATGTTTGCTTTCAAGCAGCAGTGACTATAGCTGTGAATGGAGGAGATATATCCAGATGCTCCTTAATTGTCAAGACAAGGCATAGATCAAAATGCATGCTAATAAATAATACGATCTATTTTTTGGCCTTTGTTGCTTCAGAAGCACAGCAGTCTGCATATTAATTCCAATACTCAATGCATGATGTCCCAAAAAATATAAGATTATAAGAGTTTGAACATGGAAACAGTATATAATTACAGCAAGAACTCCTTGGGGTTTCCAGTAGCAAAAATGTTATTGCACCAAATTTATTGATGAATTATGGTGTTGGTTTTAGGTTTTGTAACATACTGCAAACCAGTGTTTCCCAATGTGGGGTTTATGCCTCACAGGGGGACTTCAATTCCCAGAAACCTAAGTCAATCCATTGGCAGATCAATGCTTTGGGAGAATTGACCTAGACTTCTGGGAATTGAAGTCCAAAAACTGAAGGATGGGAAACAATGTGTAAACCTACCAGTGTAGCGTGGGTTTCAGCTGCCCGGGGCACAGGCCAAACTCCCCACACACACACACACCTAGGCTTGCCACCTCCTGCCTAGGCTCATCCCCCCCCCATCAAATCCAAACTGTTACTGCAGTGGGGACCAGGGGGCACTTTTTCCTCCTCTGTCGCCTTCGTCCTCCTCCTCTTCAGGCTTCCTCTTCCTCATGGCCAGCTCGTGGCGCAAGGCGGTGCTGCGCAGGGCCCGTGGCCACCCTTGGTCCCGGGTCAAGACCCAGAGGCTAAGGTGGCACAAGCTAAGCAAAGAGCCCACCGTCGGCATCCCAGGTGTGCAGCCACGTCACCTCCGAGCCCAGCAGTGGCAGCTCGTGCACCTTCAGCAGTAGCGCACCCAGGAGGGCAGGAAGCGAGGCCGGTGTTCATTGCAATCCAGCACCCACAGCTGGAGCAGCTCTGGCCAGGCCCTGCCGGCATGTGTGTGTCCTTGGCCTGGTCAGCACTGCTCCTGCTGTGGGTGTTGGATCACAATGACCACTAGCCTCACTTCCCGCCCTCCTGGGCACCGGTGCCACTGAAGGTGCATGAGCTGCCACCACTGGGCTCAGAGGTAGTGTGGCTGAATGCCTGGGATGCCGATGGTGGGTTCTTTGCTGGGCTTGGACCACCACAGCCTCTGGGTCTCAACCTGGGACCAAGGGTGACCCCCAGGCCTTGCACAGCACCACCCAGCATCACTAGCTGGCAGTGAGGAAGAGGGCACCTGGGGAAGAGGAGGATGAAGGTGGTGGAGGAGGAAAAAGCACCCCCTGGTCCCCACCATGCCATCAGGCCCGCACCATCCCGGCATCCTCCATTTGCCTCACCCTGCAAAGTGCCACCCGGGGCAGGCCGCACCCCCTGCCTCACCATGCTACACTACTGCTACCAGTTCAAAGATGAAAAACATTTTTACAGCCAAGAAAAGAGGCCATGGGTATTCTACAGCTTTTTTTCCAATCAGATAAATGTTACTAGTGTAATGACATACAAACCAACTGTACTAGTACCTATTATTTCACTTCCAGGAAATTCTCAACACCCAATCAAATAGACGTAATATGTCTCTTGGTACCATATGTTGGGTACCAAACCCCAAAATAAAATGCAAATGTTTTTGTGGAGTCACCCTTCCAGTACAAACATAATTAAATTCTACTACCTAAACCAAAGGTTGCCAAACTTTTGAAGTTGGGGGCCAGGTCACGCTCCCTCAGACAGTTTGTGAGCCGGACAGGAATTGATCATGGAATTGGCTGTGGACTCATTTATGGCTGTTGTAAATGCGTTTTCAACAGCCGTAAATGAGTCTGTGGTTGTCACAAATGTATTTGCACCAGCCTTAAATGAGTCCACAGGTGTAGGCCAGTTGATATGGTGCTATGGGCAGGATCCGGGCTGTGGGCCATAGGTTGCCTATCCCAGACCTAAACCAAGATGACAAAGGTGTTATCTTCTTCTGTGGGAACAACAACCCCAGTGTCTCCAGCTCTGCTCTTTCCCAAATCACACCTCCTTCCTAAAATTTCCCCAACCACCTGACTGAACCATATAGTCCATAGGGGTTACACCTTTTCTTTAAACAGTATGGAAATAGCACAGAGCAAAAGAAAGAACAAAATGTTGTGTAGCCCTAAGGCAACAGTTTATTTAACTTGATTCAGTCCTATGCATTTGACTCACCTTAAGGTTCAAATATATCTAATAGAGTTTAGTCTTCCATATGGGTTGTGTACGATTGTAGTGTAAGTGCATCCAGATATCTCCAGAAATGTGCATTTTACTGGAAATATTTAATATAATTACATGTTTTATTGACTTGATTCTTTTTGGATCATTGATTGGGTCAATAAGTTAAAATTTTGAAGGCGGTGGTTACTAAGGTTGGGGGAAGCAAGTGAAGGCTTTCAGTGAGGTAAATAGAAAATGGTTTTTGTCTACTTTTTTTTGATAAGGCCTTATTTTATTCAGGGTTTGCAGTCACTTCATTTAAACAGTAATTTAACATCAACTTGCCTGTTAAAAATTTAACTCCTTCAATATAAGCTTGACTAAATTAGGAGGTTTCTTTGGGCTCAGTAACAGTTAATTAACCTTTTAACATTTATTTCTCTGCCTGGAAGAAGACCTGCGACAGATGAGAAATGAGACATCTGCAGACATTTGAGTGAGTCTCTAAGCAGATGATGGGATGACTTTCAGTTTTGCCTATAGTCAGCCCAAGGAATGCTGGCAGCAAGAAAGGCAAATGATTTAATCTTCCATTTTTGAAAACACTTTTGACCTTATAATAACTACGTACCACCAAGTCAATTCAGACTCTTCGTGACCCCTTTTTAGGGTGTTCTAACTACAGAATACAGTACTCAAAAGTGGTTTGCCATTCCCTTTTAGGATTGTGCAGCTTGCCCAAAGCTACATAGCCTGACTTTACTCATATAAGGCACCAAAAGGAACTGAACTCCTAACCACTGAGCAATCCAGCTTTTGTCTTTATAGCTGTATTTAATGTTTCCAAAAGAAGGAATCAACATTTTCTTCCTTTATTTCCTTTCTTGCCCCAATCCCTGAGCCTTATTTTCCTTAAATCTTGCAAAGTGAGGATTTCCAGAGATTGGCTCAGTGGTTAAGAAGCTCACCTTGTTAGCTGGAAGGACGCCAAGTTGGCAGTTCAACACCCAGGTACTGCTTGATGGTTTGAATACCTGTTGTACACATCTTTGTCCCAGCTCCTGCCAACCTAGCAGTTCGAAAGCAAGTAATTGCAAGTAGATAAATAGGGATCACTTTACTGGGAAAAGATCTTGGGGACATGAAAGGAGCCTCATTTGGGTATCCCCTGAATAGAGTTCCTCCGCATAAATCCTCTCAATCCAGAATAATTTCTGACATGAAATTATTATTATCCAGTGGGACTGAACACTTAACTTGTGTTTTTGTTTACCCATAGTGGTGTTATTAAAAATATCACTTTGTAATAGACTTTAAAACTCAATATATGATTGCTACTAAACTTGGTCTTTGAGCTCAGATTGGAAATTTTGCAATCATATCCCAGGGCCAGGGTGTTTTGCAAATAAAATGTCACTTAATAGCTGTGCCATTCCTGGCATCACTGAAATAGATATCATGCCAGTAATAACAGAAACTGAAGTATAATTTTTAGAAGGAACCAAAAGGGTGATTCTAGTGATAAAATATGACACAGTGGAAGTGTCATCATAAACATTGGCAAAATTGTCACTGAGATATGTACATATATACATGTCTAGAAAGGTCTGTTCCAGCTCTGCACTAAGCTTTCTTCCTGCATTCCATTTAATAGGGCATTTCATAGGTACATTAGATGTTCAGAATGCTTCTTTAATTAGTAAACTAAGACAATTACTTCAGATTCTTGCATGCCTGACTGTAACTCCCAATCCAGCTATAAAGATGCATATGGCGCAGGATTATTCTGCACTGTACCTACCATAATTGCCAATAGCCAGTCTTTTGTCTTTTGTGCGTATTATATCCACAAGCAGTTCCAGTCTGTGTTAAATGCACTTTCTTTTGCCTTCCTAATCCCTTCAACCTCTTTCATTGTCTGAATTTTTTCATGGAAGCCATTATTGTCTTCCCTTTTCCTCGAAGGAAAGCAAATGCCAGCTCACATACAGCCTGGAAAATAGGTGTGGGAAAGATGCCAGAAGGCTTCTCACTGAGGAGTACAGCTGCTGCCCTCCCTCTGAAGAATAATTCATCACCTCCTCGAAATACTCTGTCTTCAATGGCTTACAAATACGGAGCTGCTGCAGAACCTGTAGGGTGAAGCTGGTTGTTCCGTAGAGTAGCATCATGTACTTTGTGGCACTCTGCCAGTGGGATATATCAGTTGGATTGGGTTTTTTCCCTTTACCAGGCAAAAGGGGGCTTCTGAGTGGGATTGGTTTCTGCAATTTCAGAGTTCCCACTTGGATTCATTCTTCTGATTCCACATAGCAGCCAGCATAAAAGTGGTAAATGTTTATCTTAATTCATTGTTTCTGTTCAAGATTCAAAAAGCCTGTCACCATTAATGAGCATACTAGTATGCCCCAGAATGGTTCTGTGAATGACCATAATTGGGTTTCAACTGAATGATACACCACCTTGGTATAAACAAACTAGCCTTTCAAATAGTCTCATGCAGTAACAACATGAGCCAGTCTGAGTATCATCAGAGTTACTGTATATATTGCTTTCAAAAAGAGGTTATAGATATCCACAATTCTAATTTGGAAACTTAACTCAAACATCTTATACCATTATTTTTCATTGTTAAGAATGTATAACAAAAGCCATTATGAATTGATTCTGAAAAACAATTTGCATTAGGCTGTTTGTAACTCCATGTCTATGGTAAGGTCTATACTTTTGTATCCTGAGCCCGGCAGAGTACAATAGAACTAGACTAGGGGTGCCAAAACTATGGTCCATGGGTTAGATCTGGCCCCCAAAGCCAATTCATCCAGCCCGCACCACCCTTGTCACTCCTGAAAGCACTTCCGGAAGCAACAAGGGTGGTGTGGGCTGGATGAATTGGCATCAGGAGCTGGATCTGGCCCATGGGCTGTAGTTTGCGTATCCTTGATTTAAGCAGAGAAAACGACAGATTGCAAGGTGCATTTTATTTCCTCTTCTGGTGGAAGGAACTACATGACTGGCCCACTGTACCACATGACTGGCCTGTTGAACCACATGACCGGCCCATGGCCTGAAAGTTTGGGCACTTCTGAACTAAACATTTGTGGCTTACACCTTAACACTCACAATGTTCTGACAAAGCTTGAAGTGGCCTTTAGATGGAATTTGCCATGTGTAAACTAGCCCCTATTTTCTTCCATTACTTGGTGTCTTTTACTTCTTTACAACATTGTTTGTTGATCATGTTGGTGACAGCCGTTGCTAGTGCTTCTGGTATGTGTGGCACATTCAGTATGCTTTCCAAACTGACTGGCAACAATGATAGCCATCAATCAGTCAGTGCAGCGGTGCCAACAGAAGGCTGGCAATATCATATTTCTTCCTGTATATATCCAGTGGCATTCCTAATGACTTGACAGTAATCTCTTGTGTGAGTCTGCCCCAGTATGTAGAAGGAGAATGGTTCCAACACTCTGTGCCTTCAGCTACTTCTTCATGTGACATAACCTAACCAGACAGCTATCTTTTGACTGGCTGTGGTAGTTGTTTGATAAGATATTAAACTATTCCCCACTCGCAACATGACACAAATAGAATAGGTTGTTAAGCAGAATGTATTTCAAAATAGATGGTTCCCACAGGAAAATATCAATATACTATTGTCCATATGGCTTCAGATATTCCTAAAGACACCTCATCTGTCTTTACCTTCCATATTTATTAATGCAAAATTGCAAATAAGAATACTTTTTTTAAAGCCAACTTTATTACTGGCTGCTTTTACAAACAGTTGCTATTGTCTTTATAATAAATGAACCATTTTGGGGGGGCGCAAAAGGGGTTGCAGATACGCTTTCAGTACATCTGATAATACAATATCAGTAAGACAGTTAAGGATCTGAAGTGGCTGAGTGGCTAAGAAGCTCGCCCTGTTAGCTGGAAGGATGGCAAGTCAGCAGTTCGAGACCTGGGTATTGCATGACGAATTGAGTGCCTGTCTAGGTCCTGGCTCTTGGGGAAATGAAAGGAGCCTCATTTGGGCATTCCCTGAGCGGAGTTTCTTCTGCAAAAATCCTTTCAACCCAGAATAATTTCTGACATGAAATTATTATTAGTAGTAAGACAGTTTATCAGTGAGACAGAAATGCAGATTTTTGAGGCTCAGAGTTTGCAAACAAAGGAAGATGAAAGAATGAAGTCAGAGTGAGAAAGCAATTCTTATACGGTATTTGCCAACTACATTCTTAAACAACACATTCAAATCATAACAAATAGATGTCTCGACAAAAAATCCTTTATCGTCCAAACAGATTGGCAATGATTGGACACAATGCCTTGTTTCCTAAAATTAGTTAAGGAGGTTAACAGAAGGATAGTATCTATTCCTTTGTTCCTTGCTCCCCATTTCCCTTCAACAGCCACCTGCATCAGAACATCAGAGAAAGAAACTCCAGAACAACATCGGATGGGCTGTGAGAAGCTTCTCAAGAAGAGTCACTCAGATACAGCTAATTAATGGTAACTACATTAAAGTCATTTGATTAATATATGAAGCGTGTTATCATCTTCACCTACTAATCATGATAGTTAATTAGGAATCCTTTGCCTTACGCAGAGATAGGATGGGATTTAAAAAGGGATGGAGGTTGAATCCCATCTTGGATTGGCACCAAAACATGTATAGATTCTTTACTAAAATGGATCCATTTGTAGTCTATGAAGAGTTCTATAGTTCAATTTTCCACTGCACAGAACATTTTTTTTCAGACCAGAGTCAATATTAAAAAAAAAGATGACCTGTACAGACAAGTTGCGTGGGGAGGACACAATCCAATTGTAACCAGGATCAAAGGCAAAAATATGGGACTAAATACACTGACATGTTTGGCTTTAAAGTGCCTAAACCCAATAATTAAGTCTTAGGAAAGGCCTTTCAACACTTTAGAATGGGGGCACCAACCTGTAGAAAAGCTAGGAAACCATCCATCAGGAGCATCATGTGAAATGAGGAATGGCCATTTGGGGTACCCTAGGGTAGGTATGCAAGATGGTTGTCTTCACAAATGAGGATGAGGAATTTCTACATCCAATGAAGACCACAGTGAATTTACAAGCACCCTTAATAGTGTTGTTGCAGTAGAAACAACAAGAACAAGAACAAGAACAAGAACAAGAACAAGAACAAGAACAAGAACAAGAACAAGAACAAGAACAAGAACAACAACAACAACAACAACAACAACAACAACAACAACAACAACAACAACAACAACAACAACAACAACAACAACAACAACAACAACAACAACAACAACAACAACAACAACAACATTTTAGGGTGCAGTAGATTGCCCAGAATTGCAGGTTGTGCATTTGGCATAAAACAGGATTAACTATGACTTGGTTTCATGAAGTTTTGAGATTCTAACATATCGGATAAGCTATTTGCGCAATCAACAACAAATTCTTCTTTGATTGCTGTGTGTGTATGTAATAATTTGCTATTTGTGGTGTAAGTACAATAAATTGGTGCATATACCATGTTTGCAGGCATATAAGATGCATTGGAGTATAAGATGCACCCTGTTTTTTAAACACATTTTAAAGGGGGGAAATACATTTTACATGAATTACCAAAATTAACTCCAGTGGGATAGTAGGGAACAGACTTAAAGGATCCCACTTTCCCTGGCTGGTGGTGGGATGAGGGGTGGAAATGACTTTAAGTGGGGAAAGAAGGATCCTTTAAGCCTGTTTCTACCCATCATCCTACCACCAGCTGGGGAGAGTGGGATAGGGAGGGGGGAAAGGATCCCTTAAGCTCATTTCCACCCAACATCCCACCACCATCCAGAGTCAGGGAAGGCAGGATCAGCCAAGATCTTCTAGGCAAGAGAACTCCTTTGGAAGCCAGCCTTCACCAGGCACCTAGCAGTCAGCAGCAGCTGCCAAACTGCATGAGTGGGGGTGGGGGTGAGAGTGGCTTTCAAAATGGCCCTTTCCTGTCTCCAGCCACCAATAATCTCTAGCCACCAAACAACACCATGCCTGGGTGGGAGTGGGGGCTGTTCCTGGCATATAAGATGCACTCCATTTTTTCTGGAGTATTTTAAGGAAGGAAGTATGTCTTATATGCCAGCAAATATGGTATATTATGCACAAATTGTGGGGGCCTTAATATGGGGAATGGGGAGTTCTTTGCCTCATCCTTGGGAGGATGAGAGGAGTCTCATTGGCTTATCCATTCCACAACAAAGTGTCTCTAGAAATTGAGACCACCTTAATCTACAAAATCAAGGAATTTAGCAATCATTTTTCACATCCTTACTCCCCAGAATGGCAGGTCAGGATCTCTGTGATGGTTAGATTTGTTCTCGGGGTCTGCAGTTCCCTACCCTATCTTATAAAACAGCTCACTGCCAACTGCAATGATCTGTGGTATATTGTGTAGTGGATTTGTCTCTCATGTCATCTGTGTTCTGTACTAGAGATAGACTACTTTTGTGATAGCCTGACTAAGGAGGGAGAAAAAAACATACTGCTTGCCCCACAGAGCCTGTACCATCTCCTACTGAACATCAATTGAAACTGATTGATCTAATGCCTTGCATCTGCCAAGCTGTCATTCAAGCCAGGGGGGATTTGGATGAAGACAAGGAAAGCATTGTAAAAATGACTTTCTGATTTAGTTTACTGAGCAGCCTTGGAGTCCTTCTAGGTATACTGAAATCAGCTTATAGGAAAGACCTTGTATGTCGGGAAATAGCTCACTGGAATGCAGAGAAATTTGCTGTATACGGTGGTGGAAAGTGGGTAGCGTCTCTTCAATTTGTGTCTAAAATGTGCTGGATGGGGAGAAATCCTGGATGTCTGTTATACTGTGAGCAGATAGATGTGCTCTTAAATTGGTTAAATTACTATTTACAGGTATAATGGTGAAATATGTTCTCTTTTTTTATATACAAAATTAAGAGCAGAACAGATGGTGGAAACTTACATGCAAGCAATACATCCATTAAAATAGCTTGTACTGTTTGTGTGGAGCTGGGATTCTCAACCTGCAGCCCTTGGGCCAGATGTGGCCCATGGCACCATTTCATGTGCCCCCCCCCAACTGCCTCGACCACAACAGGAAGGTGGAGAAAGGGCAAAATGGCCTTCTGGTCCCCGAAGCTGCCTGATGGAGCATGACCCAGCCTCCAGCTTTAAAAGATTGAGAACTCCTGGTGTGGAGTATAAGGATTTCTTACTTTGATTTCTACTTCTAGCCAGTTTTCTATGAAAAAGAAGCAAAGCCTAACAGAAAACAAGATAAAATTCATTCACTAGTAGAGCATGTAGCTGAAGACTTCTTGCTGCCTGAGGGAACAGAACCATCCCTTTTCTCCCTTGTGTATGAAAGCCAAAGAGGTGGTCAACTGAGTATTACTCCAACCCTGGCAATGGGATGACGCCCTCCATTGTACCTGCGTTTTGGGGTGCTCAGACAGCCTGAGAAATGAGGGAGTATTTTGTTTTACTTTGCTGTTATAATCATTTCCCCAAATCATGAATTTCTGCTCATTCAGAGAGATAAGCTTGAGAGCTTAAAAGCAAGTTTCAAAAAAAAAAAATCTTGGATGTGGGAAAATCTGAAGCTAACAAATCCACCTATTTGTTCCCAGGGCCTTGAGTGTTTCACATGCAAACTGTATTAGCCCTGAGTTGGGGTTTACAGAGGCAGACAGATATAGCAGGGTACTGTGACTGTCACAAATAGCCACATCTATTGAATTTAGCCAGTGCAAAATTGTTAGTTTTGTTTCTATTCAGTTTTCCAAATAAATTTATCACAAATTGAGAATTTGAAGGAAGGAAATAATTGGAGGTATGCTTTTTAGTGCAATGAAGAAGAATATAAAACTGAATTTTTTCCTCATCTGTAGGAACATGGTGGCTTAGTAGTTAAGATGCTGAGCTTGATGACTGGAAGGACTGCAGGTCAGCAGCTTGAGACTCGAGTGCTGTGTGACAGAGTGAGCTCCCATCACCTGTCCCAGCTCCTGCCAACCTAGCAGTTTGAAAGCAAGAAAATGTGAGTACTGTACATAAATAGACAGTGCTCATCTCTGTCTACAGCCAAAGAGCCAGCACTGTCTGGATCTGCAGATGTTTCCATGGTCATGTGGCAAGCATAACTAGACATTGGAGCACATGGAACACTGTTATCTTCCCCACTGAAGCAGTACCTGTTTATCTACTTGCAATTTCTTGCTTTCAAACTGCTAGGATGGCAGGAGCTGGGGCACAGTGAGGAGCTCACTCCATCACACAGCACTCACCTCTCAAACTGCTGACCTGTTGACTTTCTGGTCATCAAACTCAGCATCTTAACCACTAAACAGTTACTAGGAGTGATGGAAGAGTACACAATATCCACCCATGGTTTAGATCTAGATCACTTCTAAGCAGTTGCAACTATAACATTGCTGTGCAGGGTTGGGGTGATGGCACTAGAAGGTATCAGAAGAAAACCAGCACAGACTTTATTTGTGGGCCATTTGGTTGTACAGGTGCCTTGCTGTTGTACACATACTGTGGTGCAACACTCAATGAATGTAAGATGTGTGGTGGAATTTGTAACACCAGTGGAGACAGAAGCTGACAGACAATAATGACTATATGAATATTCAAAAGATATAGTAACGTATAAGTTAACTTGTGGGAGACTAAATGTTAGGTCAATATTATTAAAATTATATGACCAAGAGTAATTCTATGTAACCCAGAATTTCATATTACAATAAAACACCGGATAATGATTGGATCATATAATGCTAAAATCGCATAACATTAAGTAATCTGGGGAGGAGAACTTGATCAAATAACGTTAAGGTCATATGGGATGGATCGGATAACAACCGCTAAAGCATGTGCGGTTACAATGTATCTCTATGGAGCTTTAACGTTATCCGATCCATCCCATAGGATTTTAACATCCATCAGATAACACTAAAAATCGGATAACACCAAGATTTGTGGAACCAAGTTTTAGTGTTATCTGGTGTTTTACTGTATTAGCATTAAAAGGAAAAAGAAAAGCAGAATCATATGTTTGACTCCCATTGCTACAAATATAGGAATTAAAAAAGCTGGCAGTGTAAAATTGTCATACTGAAGGAAACTTGCCAATTAAGTATATAAATCACCATGTAAGTTTCTAGTGTGACAAGGATGCTTCAAAATAGGTAATGTATCTCTGTAATGTAAACCTCCACATTTCACACAAGATAGGACTTCCTATTCTATGGAGATAAAAAGCAATTTGTGCCTAAGAACATTTTATCAAATCTACAAACCTAGAACTAATTCCTAATAACTTGTTTCAATCTGATTTCCATTTTGTATTATGTTTGCTGTTACTCAGAACAATAGCTAGATGAATGTAATTGATCTGTTGCCTTTGATGGTATGGCTTTAAAACTTCAAAGAGACAAAGAAAACTCTCCACTAAGCAAATCACAGCATTTTTTCTTACCCATTTCTGAAGTGGCTTTCAATTAAAAAAAAATTAGAAGAAAGAATAGCAAAATGCAGTGCACTACTTTCATTAATGCATACCATCTTTTCCCTTTTAAAAAAACTTCTTGTTTGATATGGTTATTTCCTTCCCTTGAAAGTGGCATATTTATGTCTGCGAACACTCTAAGTAGCTATAACATTCTTGCCAATGAATATAATATCATTTATACTCCATATGAAACCCATTTTGGATTTAGCATCGTCTATGGATAACCAAATTATAATGGCATGTAAGCATGTCCTCATGAAAGATAATATACATTTCACTTTACATATCATAATTTTGTGGCAATGATGTCATTCCACTTCAGATTCACAGAGCTGGTATGGTTACATATGGAGACAAATGAGGCAAGTGCTTCAGCTATTGAAATAATTCAAGGAGAAACCACTCTCTTTGCTTTTGGGAAAGGTATGCAGCAACATCCTAACACTATGGATCTAATAATCCTTAGGCCTTGCTTTCTAAGATCTGTCTGGTCTCCATCCAAGCACGCATGTGGACATCAATACATATGGCTAAGACAAATCATAAAAGAGCTGCTCTAATTACATAGACTGTAGCAGGGGCTGTGGTAGCTCAGTGGTTAAGAAGCTGCTTTGTTAGCTGGAAGATTAGCAATTTGGCAGTTTGAGACCCACGTACTGTATAACAGTTTGAGCACCCGTCTCTGTCCCAGCTCCTGCCAACCTTGCAGTTTGAAAGCAAGAAATTGCAAGTAGATGAATAGGGACCACTTTGGTGGAGAAAGATCTTGGGGACATGAAAGGAGCATCATTTGGGCATCCTCTGAGTAGAGTTCCTCCAGGAAAAATCCTTCAACCCAGAATAATCTCTGACACAAAATTATTATTATCTCATAAAATTCCTGCTAGTAACAAGCATGCCTTCTTCTTCTTCTTCTTCTTCTTCTTCTTCTTCTTCTTCTTCTTCTTCTTCTTCTTCTTCTTCTTCTTCTTCTTCTTCTTCTTCTTCTTCTTCTTCTTCTTCTTCTTCTTCTTCTTCTTCTTCTTCTTCTTCTTCTTCTTCTTCTTCTTCTTCTTCTTCTTCTTCTTCTTCTTCTTCTTCTTCTTCTTCTTCTTCTTCTTCTTCTTCTTCTTCTTCTTATTATTATTATTATTATTATTATTATTATTATTATTATTATTATTATTATTATTATACCCTGCCCATCTGGGATACTGTAAGCCAGCCTGAGTCGCCTCAGCGAGTGGGCGGCAATATAACTCTGAACAAACAAACAAACAAACAAACAAATATACTCCCACTCTGGGCAGCTCACAATATTAAAAAGAGCAAAACAAACAGCAACAGTTCCATAAGTAACAAGTGGGATCGGGTAACAACTCCCTCATTCCTCATTGATCACAGAGGTTAAGCATATAAAAATATCTGGAAATTAAAGATTACTGTAGGGGAAAATATGAAATACACACCAAAGGAATAATAGAATAATGTATTTGGAGGGGGCCTATGAAGCCTTCAAGTCCAATCCCCTGCTCAGTACAGAAATCCAAATCAAAGCAGATCTGTCAGATGGTTGTCCATTTTTCTCTTCAATGCCTCCTGTGCTGGACCACTTACCATCTCCCAAAGTAATTGGTTCCATTGATGGACTGCATCTAAGCAGAAAAACTCCCAAGCTTCCAAAGCAGGCCCCAAACTGAAATTATCATGTGCGGATTTCAAAATCAGAATCACTGTAATGAGAAACCTAATTAATTTGGGTTTGGTCCAGATTTAAGTAAATAGGACTTGAATTCCAGGGAAACCGATTGGACAAATTACTAATGACTTCTTTTCCATTGAAATCAATATAAACTAAGTTCGGTTGACCTAGATTGTATGTAGTCCTTTGTCAGCAGAAAAAGCAAATTTTGATGTGCTCTATTTACAAGTTATATTCAACCATTTTCTACTTTAAAAAACCAACAAGTTGCACCCAGTTATGCTACCTATCTTGCTAAGAAGTTTAAAGCCACAATCATAAGAGTTGGCTGAAACACAGGAGGTACTTAACTAGGCCTTAAGAACTTTGCTCACTTTTGAGTTGTTTTTTTGGTTCAATCCACTTAGTGCTACTGCCGGTCAAGTGCCACCAAAGTGAATGGGACTTAGTCAGGAACAGTGTTTGTCTGAGCAATCCTTTTATTTGTCATTCTCTGAAGAAGAAAAACAATCACTGGCTATAAGAAGATTCTGCTGCATATTATTTTAAGTCTGAAGCCTGTTTAGTTTTTGAATTGAAGCACATAACAAGGCGATCCTCTTCTTCCATTACAAAAATTCACAGAGAGTACAATATGCTTTTGAAAAACTAGAAATATGCCAAAGGATAAGGTCACCAAAGTAAGATTAGGCCTCTATTGTATAGTGAATAAGAAATAGCCCCTCCCTTCCTACAAAGTCACCATAATCTCCTTTCCTTAATAACGAGATAAATTGTTTTCCTGACTGGGTCTGAAAGCATAGGTAAAGAAGAAAAGAAAGGCCTTCTATTTTGTTTGTGTACTTTTGTACTTTGTATGCCATTTTAAATCTGACATTTATCTGAATGGTCAGGGGGATAGAAACCCGAGCCAGCTCCTCTGGCACTTAATTTCTTCTCTTGTGTGTCTGTGTGTGTGTACATGTAGCAAGTTCCTGTTTCTTCTCCTGTTAAATTCCATCTTCAGCATGACATACCTGTTATCATGTAAGCTGTAGAGTATAATACTCAGTGTGATATGATGAATAGAGCAATGGACTGGGACTTGCAATGCCTGGGTTCAAATCCCCACTCAGCCATGGAAACTGGGGTGGGTGGGTGTAAAATCATTCTTTAAATATCTCATTTTACCTCGAAAGCCCTATTAGGGTTGCTATAAGTTGGGTCCAACTTGACTATATGTAGTAACAACAGTCTTCTAGAAGGTGAATCAGTAAGTAAGTTACTTTAACAGAAATGCACTTCTTGTGCCATTTGTTGTTGTTTAGTCGCACAGCCAATTCCGACCCTTTGCGACCCCATGGACCATTGCCCTCCAAACACTTGTGCCATGGATATCTCCAAACATATTTCTTGACATTTGATTGAAGGAGTCTACTTTTTCCTAACAAAAAGAGAAACAAGAATGGGGGAAAATTATATGACCTGGAAAACTACCTATGTTTCAAAAGTTTAAATACAAATCTGGCAAGAAGTATAATTCTGGAAAATACAGGTTGTACTTTTTTTTCTCCTGGTATTCTTATATATTCATCCTTTTAATAAATACGAAAACTTATCCTAACTGTTGTGAGGAGATCCATTACGTATTAAATTGGAGATATACACAATAACATTTCTACTGATTTGCCCATGGATCATTGACTATAGCAGTCCCCCATATGGCCAAGATCTACAAAGCTCTTCATATCTGTCATCTCTTTTCCTAGATTTGCAATTGTAGGGATATGAAACAGTAGATTCCTGATTACTCTTCCAGATGTACTTAAGCTGAGGTTGAGAAAATAGATTGCACAAGCAAAATTTTTACCCATTGGAGGTAGGTTGAAATGGGGAAAAGGTGTATATAGTACAGTATATGGATCTTTAAAAATTTCTAACAGGGATGGGATTTTGAACTGTTTCTCAACAGCCAGTCTTTGTCAACAGGGACAAAGTATATTTTGTGAAAATTAGGAAGAGTTGTAATAAAAAAGAAAATATTTTTCTGTTACTCTCTGTGAAATCAGGACAGCATATATTATTAAGGACAAATAATTTATCAAGTATTCTTCACTTCAGAAGAATTCCTACCTACCTCCTCACTGGTTTTGTTCTCTTTCTGATCAACTCCCAGGCTCACATCCTTGCAGTCCAAAATGCTCCTAGCTCAGTGATGGTGAACCTTGGCATGCCAAGTGTTCTTGAACTTCAATTCTCAGAATCCCTGATCAGCAAGAGTGCTGACTTCAGCTTCTGGTAACTGGAGTCCAAGAACACCAAGAGTGCCAAGGATGGCCATCACGGCTCTAGCTTGTTCTGTGACCACACCCATATTTTATCCTTCTTTCTGCATATACCCAACCAGAAGTGCCTTCGTTGCTTGTTCAAATCATATACTGTATGTTTTTCCAGATTTATGATAATGGAAGATCAGGTTGGTGACGTAGGCTGTAATTTCTTCTAACCATGTCTCTACTTCATGTTGGTGTCCTGCAGGACCAGGTCTCCTTCTTTAGGAAATAAGATTCTAGCAAAACCTTCTAAGTCAGCGGAGAGTATTGTGTGATTCTCTAGGTGTTCTTGGAATAAACATTCATCATCTCTAAGCAACATAGCTAGTGGTCACTATGCAGTATGACATCAGTGGGACCACATGTCCCTACAACAACTGAAAGGCCATAACACTTGGAAGGCTATTGGTTTGAGGCATTATCCTTGAGACCTATAAAATGAATAATTGCATGCAAGGTTTGGGTGTGGAACATTACGTTGATCAGTGCCATGTACTTAGCTTCCCTCACCTGTATCATCAGTTACTGTGCTTCAGAATGACTGACCCCTCCCACTTTAAAAAAACAATAATGCCCTTTCTATGTCATTTTGCACAACTTCAGTGAATTTCATTTGTGATCCTGATTTTGCAATATATTAATCTCAGTGTTTGTCTCTCGTTCACAAATCTGCTAAAGTTCATTTGTATTTTATATGCTGTGAAGTACCACCGCTCTGTAAGTTTGCCCATGTACTTCTTCCGCCACAGGACCCTCTACCTATGGGAGCAAAGGGGTCATATTATCTTAAACAGAGAGGCTTTTTGTTTTCTTTATTCTCCCTTTGAAGAAACTATTACTACTTCACACTTGAAACCTAAGACCCTCTTGGTAGAAGTATTTCAAAGACTAAAATAAATAAAAGGGAAAAGTGGAATGAAGTCAAACAGGCAATTATTTGTAATAGAAAAAACTATTGATTTTTTTTCTTTTGATACATAGTCTAAATTATCTGTCAAGAAAAGGAGTAATGCATCTTTAAGCAGATTTATTGGCACTAGCCATAAAAAATGTGTTATTTAATTTCAACACTATCACATTTTCCCATTTTCATTTGATATAGAGATGGAACATTGAGATAGACATTGGACAAAGAATTTGATTCAAGAGCCAGAAATGTTCTATAAGGCTGTTATCCTAAGCAGGGAACAGGTCTCATTGATCAGGGGGATTTGGTTAAGATCTTACTGCATTCCTTCAGGTGTATAATCTCTCCTCAGAGTTGAACTTTTAGTATGTATTACCATAACTCACTTGCCCTCACACCAATCTGGAATAATTCCCGTATATAGGAATGTGTTTCATTTACCAAATCTAACTTTTTTGGTGACGTGACTGGAGATAGCTGGCTGCTGCAATTAAACTCCTTGGTCTACTTAGAAACAAGTCTTCAGTCATATATTGGCTGAAGTGTTGTAAGACACAGGATTTATGAGATCTGCTAAGAAATTAGGTGAGAAGCAGCAACTAGTACAGTCAAACCTCGCATAAAGAGCGTCTCGCTTAAAGAGTATCTCGCTTAACAAATAAAACCAACCAAAAACTCGCTTAACAAATAAATCGGGGTTCATTATCCCCCCCACAATTCGTCATTTACAATGGTGTTTCGCTTAAAGAGCAAACTCGCTTAAAGAGCAATCCTGTGGGACGCATTATGCTCTTTAAGCGAGGTACAACTGTACTATGAAAGTACTTGTTTCAGCAATTTTTTTTGACATGACAAGATACAGCTATCTAGAAAAGACAATAATGGTAGGAAAAGTTGATGGCAACAGGTAAAAGTTGCCCTTACTCAAAAGCCAGTAACATCTGACTCTAGGGTTCAGTGCTCATCTTTGTTTATAGCCAAAGAGCCAGCACTGTCTGCAACCAGAGATGCCTCTGTGTACATGTGGCAGGCATGCCTCAACACCAGAGTGCACTGAACTGTTTACCTTCCTACCAAAGTGGTACCTATTTATCTACTTGCATTTCTTGCTTTCAAACTGCTAGGTTAGCAGGAGATGGGACAGAGACAGGCGCTCATTCCATCATACAGTACTTGGGTCTTGAACTGCTGACCAACCTGCCGACCTTCCAGTCAGCATCTTAACCACTTAAGGGATTGACCATGCAAATGCACCACAGACTTGAGTAAGACTGTTGAGCATAAGACATTTTGGAGCCTCTTCATTCTTTGACTCCTCATAGACTAGAGTTGACTCAATGGTATGTAAAACCAGCAACAACATACTCACTTGGTTGCAGACAGATGTCAGCATCTGAGGCAGCTTGAGGGTGCCGGTTCTGATTAGACCACAGCCTGCTAGAGCTTTGATGAGCTTCACCTGAGAGACCTGGGGAAGAACTATTTAAGAACTGGCTCCTCTCATGAGAAGTTGTTTCAGTAACAAAGTTTCCAGATGTGTTGTAGTGCTTTGTATGGGCCACTTGCTCAAGCCCTAAGGGTACCTGCTTTGGTTGCTTCCTTGACTCTGGCCTGCCTGGATTATGTCTCCTCTACTGAACTAGCCTTGTTCTTTTGTATGCTCCTGACCTTGGACTTGGATAAGGTTTGCCATTTGACCTTTAGCTTGGTTGTTCTGAGTATTGGTGCCTGCTATGCTAACTGGCCACCTACTTCCCAGGTAAACTGCTTACATTTTTGGAAGAAGTAGCATTATGGAAAAATGGAAGAACAGGATATTATTTTCTCAAATGGATGACATTATCACCTCATTTCATAGGCTAGGTGGAGGTGAAGCACTCATAAAGCTGGGACTGTTAAATATCATAATTGATGTCCATGGCATCATTTCATGTGGGTCTACCTGATTGGGGCGGGATACCAAATGTGAGCAATAAAAATAAATAAATAAAATAAATGTGCCCCCACCACAAAATGGCAAAATGGCCATCCACCCCCCCCCCCAAGTTTGAGATAGTGTGACCCGGTCCATGGCTTTAAAAGGTTGAGAACTCCTGCTATAAGCAAAAATGTTGCAGGGGTCTCACACCTGTCTTTCTCTTTCTAGATGGGAATGGGTTATAACCAGTGGTGGGCAGCAAACATTTTTTCTACCACACTGGGGGTGGAGCCTACATCGTGGGCAGAGCCTATGTCATGGGTGATCTAGTTGTGCCTGCCATATGGCTATGTATACATCTGCAAACACAGGCAGCACTGGCTCTTTGGCTGTAAATGGAGATGAGCACTGCACCCTACAGTGAGATATGACTGGCTTTTGAGCGAGGGAGACCTTGAACCACCTGCAGGGACAAAACCTGAAGTCAAATTTGAATACCAATCAGGGATCTTCTGCTATTAGGTAAAGGTTACCCTTGCTCGAAAACCAGTCATTACCAACTCTAGGGTTTAGTGCTCATCTCTGTTTATAGCCAAAGAGCCAGTGGACTTGATCCACAAATGCTCACATTAAAATACAGCAGTTAGTCTTTAAGGTGCCATGACGTTTTTGTCTTTTTGTTTTGTTTACTCTCTGATATGTTTGCACAGAATAAAACTTTTTACATGGTAGCTGTGTTAGTCTGGGCAGGGCAGGGAGGTGGGCATGGCCATCCAATTTTGCCCCCCCCCTGCCCAAAGACCACCCAATTTTGCTACCCACTGTGCCGAGTGGGTGGATGTGAACCTATTACTGCCTACCACTGGTTATAACAGACTAGTTATCTGAGTTTTTATTTTATATTTTTAAAATTTTAATTACATTTATACCCCACCCTCATCCGAAGTCTCAGGGTGGCTTACAATTTAAAACAATTAAAACACATCACTGTTGTGCTGACATGACAATTTACTCAGGATGACTATGCTAATCTGTTTGGTCAGTTCAATAAAATATTGACTCCATTTCCTCAAAATTCTCTTCTCAACAAAGACCTGTTTTGCCAGGCTTCCTTAACAGAATATTAACTTCTTTAATCCTAGGTAATGGAGCCCATGCCCTTATCTCCTTCACTCTTTCAAATATTTAATTGCATTGTTCACTGATACTGTACTGATATCCTTGTCTTTCCTCAACATTTCCCTTTGTAGTCTTTTCCATTGCTAGAATCTAGACTAGAAGCTAAGTTCCTTGGGGAAGGAGCCTGTCCTTTTCTCCTTATGTACCTTTATGAAGTACGTTGATCAAGCTTAATACATTTTAAGTGTTCTCAAAAAGCTTTTCATGACTTGGTAAGAAATGATACTCTGGCACTGCTTTGAAAAAATAGAAGTAATCACTTTGTACTAGGAATATGTCACTCCCAATTTATATAATCACAGTGTTTCAGAATGACAGTGCTAGATTAGACATAGAGATAAACACCTAATAATAAAAAGTCTTGACATACACAGGCAACACATTTTATCTATGCAACCTGTACATTTCTTGCTTCCATCAAATGGCAAACAACTTTTAAAGCTTGGCAAAGTTTGCATATCTGTATAGTAGTTTGAAAAGTAGTGATAACGCAGGTGCTAAGTGAGAAAGGCAGAAGAATTGCTGCTCCATATTTAGATGCTAATCATTTGGTACTGAATTGCTAGGTCTAAATTGGCTTTGGGACCATGCTAAATCATGCTACACCCAGTATAGAATCATCTGCCTACCAAAAACATATACATCATTCATGAATGATAAAACAATCTAAGATGAACTGATAGAACATTCTAAACATGTATGTGAACATGTATGTGAACCTGAGCTTTGTATCTCAATAGAAATTATCAGATGCCCTCCCATCGCAGGGAGGCTGCTCCCTTTCAATAATGCACAGAGACTCCTTTCATGGATCTACTCCAGCTACGACTCAAACATGTACACAGTGTGCTCCTTCACACCATTGTCTAAACATCTAACTGGACTCCTTCCTTGCTCTTCCGTTGACTGTGTGGAAGGCTTTTACCTTAGGACTGTTTACTCTTTGTTAGCACTTGTCACCAAAGGCTCCCAAATACCTTTCAATAGTTATGCTTTTCTTTCTCTTCTTCTGCCCCCTCCCCCCTTTTGCTAAGCTCAGCCAGCTACCCAGCATGGGTGTTCATTATTTGTCAATGCCCACTAAGAAATAAAGAGATGCCTGTCATGAAAGACAAAGTGGTTTTATTTTTTAGAACAAATAATAAGCATTGTAAAAATAATGATAATAATAAAACAGGTTATAGGTGGATCTTGCAGCCTATTTATTCATCTTACCACATACCGATTCTCCCTCTGTCTCAGAATCTCACTTATCTCAATCTAGTCATCACAGCTCTTATCTAACCCAGTTCGTAACATATCTTTTTCATATGTATTTCTAATCTCAGCCTTATCCCCAGAGACATCAAAATCCTGTCTCTCCTAAATTGACAATTTTATCTCTTATTTACAATCCTATGAAACTGAATCCTAACTATAGATAACATCCTAAACATTCGTTCACTCTTGCATTGGGGAAAGTAGCCAATCACTACAGCAGGGATTTTCAACCTGCAGCTGTGGGCCAGATGCGGCCTGCGGCACCATGTCATGTGCCCCGCACTGCCTCCACAGCACCAGGAAGTGCCATGTGGTGAAGGAAGGGCAAAATGGCCGTCTGCAGTGATGGGATGACAAGAAATCTACTACCACGCCATGACGTCACGGACATCATGGGCGTGGCCAATGGCATGACGTCATGACGTCACGGCCGACGTCATGACGTCATGACGTTGTGGGCGGGGCCAAAATAAAAATAAATAAATAATAAAAATAAACATACACACACACCCCTCCCTCTCAGCCCACCCACCCAGACACAAATAAATAAATAAAATAAAAACAACCACCCACCCAAAACACAAATAAATTACCCACCCACCCCAAATAAAAACCCCTCGCTTACCTTTCTTGGGACCCGGCACCACAGCCGCCGCCGCCGCCGGAGCTGCCTGCACCCCTGTGGCGTCATCCTTGGGCCGGTACCTTTTTAGCCCGGCTCCGGCCATGGCGAGGGGCGACGGGCAGCCGCAGCTGCCGCGCCTCCCTGGGCCGTCCCCATGCCGCACCGCCGCCGCCTACAGCTTCCTCCTCCGCAGCGCGCGGCAGCCGAGCTCAAAAGGGACCGACCCAAGAAGGAGTCCACAGGGATTCAGGCAGCGGCAGCTCCGGTGGCGGCGGGCGGCGGCTGTGGACGCCGGGTGCAGGCACCCGGCCCACAGGCGCCCGGCGGAGGCGGCGGCAGCGGTGTACCCCGCCGGGCGTCCCCAGGGCATGGGGCTTGTCAGCAGCGGACGGCCGAGGCAGCCCTCAACGTGCCGCGGGGAGGCGCCCCCCTCAGAGGGCTGCTGCCGCTGCCCTGAAAGTTCTAAATGTTTTAAAAATCGGAGCAAAATGGCTCCAATTGACTGCGCATGCGCAGAAACTCAATCTGACGCATATGCAATGCGTCAGATTGAGTTTCTGCGCATGCGCAGTCAATTGGAGCCATTTTCGCTCCGATTTTAATTTTTTTTTTTCTTTCGGTCAGGCGTCCGGAACCGGACGCCCCAAAAGTGGACTCCCCTCACGGAGAACCCTCCGGGATTGGTCTTACCGGTTCCAGAGATCCGTCTAGAACCGGTGACATCCCATCACTGGCCGTCTGGCTCCCAAACTTGTCTGAGGGAGCATGAGCTGGGCCCCAGCTTAAAAAGGTTGAGAACTCCTGCACTACAGAGTTCCATGGATTCCTATTTTTACTCTTGTTCAGTTACTCATCCAATGCACACCTGTCAGTCAATCCATTCATTCTATCCTACAGTCAGCTAACTTACCAATACATTTAATTCCCACAAACAAAACAAGTAGCAATTTCAGGGGCTGAAATTATCACACTTCTCACCTGCTTCACTCTGAAATGGTATATTACATTTGATGAATGTACTCTAAATAATGATATGTGGTTCTTTTCACATGAAAAAAACGACTCCTAGCTGTGAAAAAAAGACTGTGTTGAAGATTGGCATGGATAAATTTTAATTTCTTACCGGGTTTGCTATGTCAAGTAATATGCAAATATTATAAATAAATTAACAATAGTAAAGGTAAAGGTCACCCTTGCTCGAAAGCCAATCGTATCTCACTACAGGGTTCAGTGCTCATCTCTGTTTATAGCCAAAGAGCCAGTGCTGATTGTATCTGCAGACATTTCCATGGTCGTGTGGCAGGCATTTCCTAGACACCAGAGTGCACAGAAAGCTGTTTATCTTATCACTGAGGTGGTACCTATTTATCTACTTGCAATTTCTTGCTTTCGATCTGCTAGGTTGGCAGGAGCTGGGACAGAGATGGGAGCTCACTCCATCATACAGTACTTGGGTATCGAACTCCGACCTTCCAGTCTTCAGTTTCAGGGTCTTAACCACTTAAGCCACCACAGTCCCAAATTAAGAATACAATAGCCAAAATGTGATTGTTTTATGTCCTCTCTTTTTTGACTAAAATAAAGTGTGTGATCTCTGTACAAGATCAATTTAAGTTGCCACCGCTAACTGCTGCTAATTATTGAGGTGCCAGCACACATCTCATTTGCTCAACCAAGAGTCTAGACATATGGCCAAACTGTGTGTCTTGCAGATGATTAATTTACCACAACTAGCCACACCAAATTATATAAACTTTACATAAATGCCAATAGATTTCAACAATTGCAATGTGAACCTGAGCATCGTAACTCAGCAGAAATTATTGGGAAGTTGTTAAAATTGGGATGCTTAGTATTTTGTTGTTCTTAATCTGTTTTTATAATGCTCTCATTTAAACCTTTTAATATAATGTACATTTTTTTAATATTTGGACAATCTATTATTTATAGCTATCTTTTTCAATTATTTAGGCTGGGTAGAAATATGGTAAGCAAACAAATAAATAGGATTCTAACCATTACTGAATACATAACCATAATAACAATAATCATAAGAGGATATGGTGGCTCAATGGTTAAGAAGCTCGCCTTGTTAGCTGGAAGTCCAGTAAGTTGGCAGTTGGAGACCCAGGTACGTCATGATGGATTGAGCACCCGTCTCTGTCCCAGTTCCTGCCAACCTAGCAGTTCAAAAGCAAGAAATTGCAAGTAGATTTATTTATTTTTATTTTATTTATTTTTAGATTTATATACCGCCCTACTCGGTGTAACTGACTCAGGGCAGTTTACAAAACAAATAGAATACAGATAAATAGGGAAAAGATCTTGGGGACATGAAAGGAGCCTCATTCAGGCATCCCCTGAGTAGAGTTCCTCCAGCAAATAATCCTTTTAACCAAGAATAATTTCTGACATTAAATTATTATTATAACATTAACCATTTAATTTTTGTATTTATGACTGTTGGAGCCCTAGGTTGCCTTTTTTTTAACAGAAAAATTGGGTATATATTTAATTAATAAATACATAGACTGAAATCAATGTTTTTTCATGTTCTATTAACATAGTTCAACCTAATCAAAATATCTAAACAAAATGTAGCTTCTTTATATATCTATCTGTTTTTAGAGACCATTCCTCTATTCCACTACCAAATTCTTGTAGTTTTAGAAGTTAACTTGCTCCTCATTTCTCCCTGTGAGATTATTGTTATATTATGTAGTCCCCCCCCCCTCTTGTTACCAGTTCTCCCATTTGTGTGATTTGGGTGTGCGTGGTGTGTTCTCAAATGATCTGTTGTTGTCCAAATCTCCTTTAGTGTTCATTGGTGAACTGTGGGTTATACAGGTGGCAGAATGAAGTGTGCCATTTCATAATTAATCCCTCAAGATATGTTGGCAATTTATCATCAAAACAGACAAGCAACTTCTTAAAAATATCAACAAACCTAATGAATTCACAGAATACAGTATGAGAAAAATGAAAGTGAAGACGTAACAATGGGGGTGAGGGAATAGCCTTGTTTTACAAATCCTTTCTTTAGCGGAATTAGTCTGAGTGATTTCACTGAAAGCACTTGCTTTCAACCTTAGGCCAACAATAATGGACCTCTCCTTATTTGAAATTAATCAGCCACGTGGTGCCAGTAAAGCCAAAAGAAGCGTGCTACTGTATTTTTATTGGAGTTGTTTACTTAATATGAACTTGATGTCTTAATAATGGCAAACTGTAACCAAGCTGGAATAATGCTGTGTTTTGCCTGGAGATGCCAGATGAAGGATGAAAAACTGGATATAATATAATGCACACCAGGGGGTGTTGGCAGTTAGTCCATAGGCAAAAAAAAAAAGCATTTGAAGAAGTTACTGCCTGCAAACTGCTTCCCACAGCCTCACTTCAGATCACTTCTGTGCAATAATCACAGACACTCCCAGTTTAGCGCACCTCCCAAGGAAAAGCAGTCAAGGCAAATTGACTGAGTTCAGCTAGAATTTTCTCACATCCACTGTAAAAGGCAGGCAGGAGGGCAAGGGTGTGGTATGAAGGGCAGCTCAAACTTAATGGGCTTGTGTGTCTCACACGAAGGGGAAGCTCTCTTAAAAGCTGAATGGCAATGACTCAACACACAACACCCTATGAAACATCTAAGGTCCAGCCTTTTGTGTCAAGCCCACTTGCACCCTTTGAAATCCAAAACATAATTTCTAAATAATTTTAGAAAGGAATGTTGGGTCTCAGTCTCATTGGTTTGCAGGCTGCCACTCAAGAAAGCTTACACAGCTCAGATACATACGGGCATTCACCCTGCTTTAGGTACATTAGTCACCTCAAAGATTGTGATATTTTAAACTACAATTGGGCATCCCCCAGGCAACGGCAACCACACTAGGTCAGGTACAACTGCAGGATGAACTCACCACAAGGTGGCTTCATTTGGCATTTTAGAGTCTGACCTAGATACGAAAGAAGAAGTTATTTCTCTTGCCCAAGGGGTGGGCAGTCCCCAATGTTCGGGGAGCTGTGCCTGATCCCATGAGCTCTGACCTTGCACACAAATTTTTATTAAAAGGGTAGTCACAGAAAGCACTCTCTTGTGCCCGTTGGAAGCCAAAACATATTTTCTAAATAATTTTAGAAAGGCATGTTGGGTCTATCTAGGGTGCTGGATTATGCTAAAATGTGGTATAAATTGTCCCAAGTCTCATTGAGCGTACCTTACATGTTGGGGGGGGGGGAAGGGTTAGTGTCCAATTTCTTTTTCCAAAAAATATTTTTAATATTTGGGGTTATATGGGGCACTGGGGGTATATGGGGCACTGGGAAGGCATAGGCCAAGGAGGCGACATGCAGCCAGTAGGTTGTACAGTAATACCTCGGATAACGCTAAGACTTGGTTCCACAAATCTTGGTGTTATCCAATTTTTAGTGTTATCCGATGCATGTTAAAATCCTATGGGATGAATCGGATAACATTAAAGCTCCATAGAGATACATTGTATCCGCACAGGCTTTAGCGGTTGTTATCTGATCCATCCCATAGGACCTTAACGTTATTTGATCCAATTCTCCTCCCCAGATTACTTAACATTATGCGATTTTAGCGTTATCCGAGGTAAACGTTATCCGAGGTATTACTGTATGTTGTTTACCCTTCTTTCAAAATTTTGTGTGCTATTTATTTATTTAACTAATATCCTGCCCTTCTAGGAAAAACTTTCCTACTCAAGGCAGTTTACAGCATAAAATTTAAAAATACAAACTGACACAAATATTAAAATGTTCATATAAAACTCTTCAAAATCCGTATAAGAGAAACAAATGTTTCTGAATTTCATGTGTTTGACAGCTTTGTTAAAAATCCAGGACATGCTTACCTGTCTTCTGTGGAACCATTCACTGAGCCTTGAGAATACCATAGCAGCCTACTGATCATGCTTGCTAAAACATTTTGGAATATTGATTCCAATGAAAGTAACTTTATTAAGTCTGGCCATAAGCACACCAAAGATCTGTGGGTTGCTCATCTGCTAATGGAACACATGCAGCAGATGAAGGCTTGGCAGATCTTGTTTACTATCACTGAAAGCCATTTTTCTTTTGTTATAGAAGACAAATCATTAGACATGATCCTGTCAAGCCTCTGTGTCTGAAAAGTTATGCTCTCAAAGGTAGCTTGTGTTTATTTCCAAATGACCAATCACAAAACTAAGCAAACTAACTTGAAAAGTACTTGAATTATGAAAATCTCCTACTGTGTCAATCAGATGTATTTCAAAATTTAAGGAAATCCCTCTTGTGCTATGCTACCTGCAAATTGTAGGATGACCTTGAGTTTTAGCCATTCTCTCTTAAAACATTTGTTGTAACACTGAGCTGCAATTGTTGAGCCAATATACAATAGGGCCATTATGCTGATGGAACTACTTCTAACCCAAGATCTAGAAGGAGGTCAATATCTTCAACCATGTCAACCCTTCATACATCCCCCAGAACCTGTTCTGGCAAGCAAAGATACTGACCACAACCAGGCTTTAAGCAGCACAAGAAGGCTGCAACATAGAAAGAAGTGTAAATGTTTTTGTTGCTGTGCTAGAGGCTAGATACTACTACAATGTTGGCCATAGGACATTATTCATATAATCATCAACATTTCTCAATTTTATACCCCCCTGTACTCCAGAAGAAGATGACTCTATACTGTTCAGAGGAGGAGCAGTTTCCATGCACTCCAGAAGAACAACAGGACAAAGATTTTCCTGCATTCTCTCACGTCTAATGAATTTGGAGAAGATTTTCATATAGATCAGGATTTCTCAACCTGCAACCCATGGACTGGATGTGGCCTGGAGCACCATTTCATGTGCCCCCACCTTCCTCCATGTGGTGGAGGAAGGCCAAAATGGCCATCCGGCCCCCAAAGCTGTCTGAGGAAGCGTGACCCAGCCCCCCATTTAAAAAGGTTAAGAACTCCTGATATAGATAGCTAAAACCATTGTATACTTCTCATACAATACTTATTTCCATAAGCATATATCTGTACAACCTTCTTTAAGGTGCTGTCATTAAACAAAGAAGAGCAAATACCTTCCTGATTTTGAAAACAACACCAAAAATGTCCCCACCCTGTACAGCAAATGATCATTGCAGTCTATGTGTCAAACTGAGTTTCCCCCTAAAACAAACAGTGTGTCAATGAAAAGAATGGACTAATGCTAACTTCTATTATCATAGACATGCCTGGAGATGAAGAGCATTTGATCTATTACTGCTTCTTCAGGGCAACTTTCCTTTTCAAGGAGGTCTTGTATCACTATTTCCTCTGCTTCCATTCTGTCAATGTTGCCTTTGTTTTAGAGGCTCTTCAGTTAAATTAATATAGTGATCAAAAGCAGAGAACTGAGTTCAGGCTGGGTTTAGATAATAAATCTACAGTCACTTTAGATGAGAAACGACCCAGCTAGAATCCAGCCTTAGAGGTAAAATTTCCCAATAGGTAGGGAGGTGAAGGTCATGTTATTTAAGGTGCCATGTATAAGGAAGCAACAGATAATTTTTCAGCCATAAAAATACATATGCACTGAGCATGGGTCTAGCCATTTAGCAGGAGAAAATGAACAGTTATGGTGTAATTCAGTGCTGTAGAAAATTTAAAAGTAAAATAACAAGAGAATAACTGAAATAGTAATTATGCTGCGAGACAGGATTAGTGACAAATGGGGAGTTGCAAAACCTTTTCCATGCTCATTCATTTTCCCCTACAAAAGCTGCACTCACCCTTTACCCCTCCCTTCTGATTTTAGAACAGCACTAATTTTAACAAGATAACAATATTTTTTAAAAATATATAAAATAGATGATGTTTGCAAGGAGGAACTGATGGGTGGGGATTGATTTAAGCATATCTCTGCTGTTCGGCCTCATAAGCCCTGTTCAGGCATCAAAGTATCTGGTTTACTGAACACATGAGGAGAGAGAGAGGTAGCATTGCCCACTCCATCATCATACAAAGAACATCAAATCAGAAGACAATGCCCTGCTTGTGAAGAGACTCTCAGCGTTAACTACAACTATAGAAAATCTGGATTCTTACTCCCCTGGGAGGCCTTCATGCAAGCAAAAACCTCTCCTTCAGATTTGATCATCACATGAAGAAAGCAATAACATAGAGGGTGGGAATGAGGGGCTACAGCATTGTGAACAAAAGTTCTAGCCCCTGGATCCCATGTGTCTCTTATTTGACATAGAGGCACTGTACTGAAGAAATGGTATCAAAATCTTAAGTAGACTTTCTTGTGAGGGTTTCATTAGCAGGAGAATGAATGTATACATTTATGTTCATTCCCTGACATTTCATTTAAGTTCTTTGTAACTGTGACTCTGTGTGATAATTAATGGAACTCATTTTTAAATTGTCTAATAGAATGATTGGATAATCACTGACTAGAGCATTTTAACTGCTTAATGTTATTCTCCTAGCAAAGCCATTGAAATCCATGATACTTTAGTTAGTCATGTTGTTGTTACCTGTTGTCAAGTTGTTTACAACCTATGGTGACCCTATGAATGAGAGAGCTTCAAAATGTTTTGTTCTTAACAGTCTTGCACAGCCTGTGGCTTCCTTCCTTTAGAACAGGGGTGCCCAAACCACGACCTGTGGGCTGGATCTGGCCTGTGGTGCCAAATCATCCGGTCTGGCAGCAGCGTTATGCACATACGCAGGCATGCATATTTTACTTCCGCTTCCCGTGTGAGGAACTACATGATCAGTCCACAGCCCGAAAAGTTTGGGCACCCCTGCTTTAGGGAGTCTATCTATCTCATATTCGGTCTTTGTCTTTTCCTGATGTTTTTCGCCTTTCTTAATATTATTGTCTTTTTCAGAGGATCTTGCATTAGATATTTGCTTTAGATATTTTTTTTAAGCTTTTGATTTGGTGGAATGGCCAGCATTAAAATAATTTATTCAAGTTATGGGATTTGGAGAGAGATTTCAACAAGTAATAAAACAATTATATTTAAAGAATCAGACCTCAACACTGGGTAATGATGGTGTAACAGATCAAATCAACCTAAGCCCAGGAACTACACAACACTCTCATTGTCTCCAATATTGTTTATTTTAATGATGGAGATGGTGACAAATGTGATAAGACAAGATAATAGTGAAAAAATACAGATAGAACAGAAAAAAATATCAGCAAAGGGTTTAGTAAGCAAAATATACTAAATATTGTTGGAATATGAAGCTGAACAACAAGCTTTAAGATTAAACTAGGAAATGGATTTAGGAGGTAAAATTAAAGAGGAGGAATGGGTTAGAATATGAAAACAAAGAATTATGAAAAAATTGTCAATTAGTTACTGTTAGTCATGATTAATTTATTGTATCCAGAGCCAACCCACTTTTTATTTTTACATGATGAAACTGGTAATCTTCTGTCCAAGAGCATGATCACATATACAGTAGAGAAGCTTATTCCTGAAGCTTTGGTTACTCCTGGCCAAAACCTTCACCAAATCTAGTTTTGGCCTTTTTAATCAATATGATTTTGTTTAACTTGAGCTACTTTCTTTTATTTTTAAATATATGGAAATGTCTTGCTGTTGCACCAGAGGGCTAGAGATGTAGGCTAACAAATCAATCCAACATGTTTTTAATCGGTTCAGCAGGTGTAGGAGCCACATCTGATGTTGAATTCTCTTTGGTCAAAGTTCCCACATTTACGTGATACATGCAACTACTGTATATTCATTACACTATGGAAAACATTTTACTTGTTATAGATCTTTTTTATTTCACTTCCACCTTCATGTCATCCCTCCAATATCCCTTTTACCTCCCAAGTCCTCCAAGAATCCTTTTGTGTCCATGTTTTTACCCCAACCAAACTATAACCTCATGAGCTATCCAGGATTTTTCCTCCTCAGATCCTACCCTCCCACCATCAAAATATCCTTCCAACAAGAAACAGGGCATTGTCAAGCCAACACCCTCAATGTCTGATGCAGAGGGTGGGCAATCCCTGCAGAATAGTATCTGCTGGTACAGAAGGATGCCACGTGGGGTGGGAAACCACTGCTTCTGGGATCCATTGATGGACCTCCTCTAGACAGTTCAAGTACCTTTCTGGCTCCAAGCACATTATTTTACATACTCAGACATTGCTTGGAATTAAAGTAAGCAGAAGTTTTTCTTGCGCTTAGTTTTATGTACATGTTTATATGTGAATTTAGTCTGTGGTATATCAGAATTCAGCTTTCGCTGGTTTCTCTTGTAGATAATATACAAACCTTAGCAAAAGCCTAGATAGTTGTTTATATAGATACTTCTGACAAAAAAAAACCCCAATGTGGAATACAAAGCCCCAGATTCAAAACAATGCCTCAAAAGAACCAACACACAAGAAAGTATGCTATCACTTCACTCAAGCACTACTGATCTGTTGACATTAGAAGCTGCAGTATTTTTTCCAATGTCATCACTTAACAGCATAATATGACAGCATCTATGCAACTGATTAGCATAAATCAACATAATGCCCACTTTGTAGCATTATGGTATTGAAAACTTTCATCTTGAATAGTAGGGGGTAGCAAAGGCAAGGACAACAGATGATATATTCTGCTCAGACATTACAAGATGATTGTGTGTGTCTCTATGCTTCTCTCTGTGCAAGGCAAACATTCACATATATAGTACATTAATAATGTTGCAGTTTTCTATGTACCGTGTCTCCAAAATAGGTCTCACTTAATTTTTTTTGTATTAAAAATAT
The DNA here is from genome assembly GCA_030440675.1 of Furcifer pardalis. NCBI lineage: Eukaryota > Metazoa > Chordata > Lepidosauria > Squamata > Chamaeleonidae > Furcifer > Furcifer pardalis. The sequence goes on along the minus strand of CP126891.1, from coordinate 110,633,031 downwards.
AATCAGGAAAACTCATTCTTTTGCTGTTGTTGTAAGATTAAAGAACAAATATCCTAAAGTATTGGGGAAAGTGTTCAGGGTTGTTGTTTTTTCTAAGCATATCAACCTAACTTTGGGTGTGCAAAGGGTCTCCGTGCATGGAGTCACTTGAACAGAGATTGCTGTTAAAAAAATAAACTTTGCTTGCTTCATGCCAGGCCTCAGGGTTTTGAACTACAAATAAAAACAGAATGTAAGCTTTGAAAATAAGGTGTAGGAATGAATAATATTACATGACACTTAGATCAGTTTTGATAACAGAGTTCCATTTTGAACTGAAATAATTCAGAGGTCACGTATTGGTTCGAGGACACCAAATGTATTTTCTGTTCCCTCAACTGTCACTTTTTTCTATCCTTGTTTTCAGTGCCATTTACATATATTGCTGTAGAATACCCTCTACAGTTCTACCTTGGACTCCCAAATTCAAGCCTAAAATCACTTCTGGTTGACGTAACTGCAGTTCTATGACAGTGGCTCCCAACTTTGACTACAGATCCCAGAATCTCTGGGATTATTTTGGCTACTAGAAGTTGAAATCCAGTGTTAGAGATCCAATGTCAGGAACTGCTGTTCTACTAGATAGGACAGGGGTGGCTGACCTTCATGCGCCAGCTGTTCTTGGACTTCAATTCCCAGAAGCCCTGATCAGCAGGTGTACTGATTTGAGCTTCTGGTAACTGAAGTCAAAGAACAGCTGAAGCACCAAAGTTGGTCATCCCTGAGATAGGAGGAAAGCCACCAGTGAGCTGTTACTGGCAAGAAGAAGTGAAGAAAACACTAGCTTGGAAAAGGAAATCAGAGCTGGAAATGAACTCACTAAGAATATATATAAGCATTCGTGAGTTCATCCTGTATGTTCTAAGAGGAAACAGACTTGTTTATGCAACTATTTGAAATTGTTCCTGAAATTTTTAAGATAGACCCTTAGATGGTTAGTTAAATTGGCCAAATGATCCAAAACATGTGGTCCGCTGGCTATGTTTTCCCACTTCTAAATATATCATTGCCTTTTTTTTTGCCATAGATCTTGCAGTCTTGCAATCCAGGTAATATTAATTATGGTTGAAGCCCAATATGTTGCTACATTGGAAAGGTCTGTTTTTGCAGCACTACATAGGAGCATCATTCTTGCATGAAATATTAAATCATTTTATGTTGTCCTACTAGCAATGGCATGAAAAATGGACTATCAGCAACTCCAGAATTTAGTTCATGTTACAAATAAACCAAAATCAGTCTATGTGTGATTCCTCTATCAACATCAGGTTCCAGAGGTCTTGTAAAACATCCACACTGATCTTCCAGCCTTGTGCCTGGATTTTCCTTCTACAGTTGAATCCCTAGCATAACTTTATAGTGTTCACCCTCAGCAGTATTCACACTCCATTAAGCCCACCAGAGAATGAAAGAGGATTAACAGAAGAACATCATGGTTATAACTGAGAAAAGAGGTTGAAACCCTTACTACCCTTATGTTAGAAGTCCAAACTGAATATGCGTATACAATTCAGAATGTTGAGAAAAATGCTCAAAATCTAGCCATATCTGACTGTAGAGACTGGTGCTTATTTCCCTTTCCAACCAGGGAGCCTGCACTGTCTGTATCTGCATACATTTTTGTGGTCATGTGGCAGGCATGACTAGATGCTGGAGTGCATGGAATGCTGTAACTTTTCCCGCTGAAGCAGTACCTATTTATCTACAGTACAGTACTTGCAATTTCTTGCTTTTGAATTGCTAGGTTGGCAAGAGCTCGGGCAAATGACAGGAGCTCACTCCATCATGCAGTACTCGAGTCTCAACCTGCTGATCTGCTGACCTTCCAATCATCAACCTCAGTGTCTTAACCACTAAGTGACCACATGCAATAGTATATAGTTTAAAGTACAATCACATACTGTTATATGTAGTTCAGTCCTAACTAGTCTCAGTTTCTTCATCCCCCATTGATAGATCATGGTATCATTAAGGCTGCACGGAACCACCATCTGTTTGGTAACTACCTGTCAGCAAATGTCAAGTGTAACAATCCCTTGCTGTGCACATAGAGCTGCTGTTCAGGGATAGGGTTTTCAAACACACATAACCACTTGTGTGCACACAAAGACACACACACACACACACAAAACTATCCAATAAATGTCACATTGAATTTGAGATGTGCCATGCATACCAGGGTGCCATTAATGGTTGACATTGTCTTAGTCGGAGAACCAGAAATGGGGATGAAGGAAAGTGCATTGCTATTTTTGTGTTCTGAAACTCTGGAAGTAAATTCACTGAAATCCACAGTGCTTCTAGTACTTGATGACTTGTACAGAGGCAGGGCTGTAAGAAGGGCAGAACAACCCTGAGCTTTGCCTCACAGCACCAGGACCTAGAAGGTGGCTGAAAAGTAGAGGTGAGTCTCCTGGTAAGTGTTGGGGAAATCATTGAATCATCAGATAATTTAACTGGAAGGGGCCAAACGGAAATGCTTCCCAAACCTGATTTAACACACTCTTTTTTTTTCCAGAGCACAAACCTTGAAAATATAGTGAGTAGCACTGCAATATCCTCTGGGTTCCAGAACTGCTCTTTACAACTCTGTGTGGAAACAACAGTTATAGGCTGGGAGCGTATACAATTTCTAAAAATCATCTTTAGCATTTGATAGTATCTGGTGACGTCTACTAATGGCCCTTTGCAAGCAAACTGCCAGCGTAATCTCAAAGCCCATCGTGCACCTCTTTCCTATAGGTTTAAAGGATGCCGTGAGAGAGGAAAAGCAGTTTTCATATAATGAATTCAGAAAGGGAGGAGATAAGGTGAACCATCGAGCGCACCAGGTGTGCATTTTTCCCTGCTATGTACTGTAGGGACAAAGATGCAGCCATTTATCATTTGTGGACATCCTGACATTGGTTTATTATTCTGTTTCCCGTTGCATTCTGGGATCTTACTGCGAGTCTTTCACCTGATCAACGATCTCTTCAGCACAAGTCTCTGTCTCTTTCTATGATAAGGCAGGTGCAGAGGAGGCTATTTTTGCCTACTCTGCTGAGCTGACATAATATCTTTGTCACAGGAGACCAGGTAGCTTCCATTATGGGGCCACACTGCAAAAGTAAGGTTGAAAAAAGAATGCCTTCATTAGGCCTGTGGGATGCTTAAATTGAAACCTCCTGACAGTGCCTTTACTAGAAGTTGCAGCCTGTGAATTACCAGAGATAATTAGAAGACTGGAATCAATGTGTTGAGGGAAGGAACAGCCAGCTCTGAATCCTACGAGTTACCTAGATATCAAGTGCTAGGCAGCCGTACAGGGCAAAGTGACGGGAAGTCCGAAACTTCAGAAAATGAAAGCAATGTGTGTGGGCACAGAAGATATGAAAATTGGTTCAAGAAGCTGAAAATCATCCCTAATGTTGCCCCCACCCACCCACATATCTCTCAAAGTGGTTTCCAATAATATCTCTGGAAAAAAAATGTTTTCTAAAAAGCATTGCAGAGATTTACAAAAAGCAGATACTTTTGGAATTGAAAGGCAAAAAAAAAGGAAAAGGAAAATAGAATAAAAATAAATTAAAATTGTACAGGGAATCATTCTATTTTGATTCGCACAGGTGCAAATCACTCTACAAGGAACACGAGGCAATTAAATCCAGTTTACTTTCTTCCATTTTTCACCTGTCACTTGGTTTTTCAGTACTGTTAGCAGAAAATGTCAAAAACAAAGCAAAGCAAAACAGAAGCCTCTTCTACAATGCAAAATGTTTATTGTTTAGAGTCAACGGCCAAATACTTATTTTGTGTAGCTACACTGGTGTAATATTAACAGGGTAACTTTTGGAGACAAATTGCCTCAGGTTAAGAAATTGCTGTAGACATTATTTATTATGTTCTGAGTCGCTTGACTCAGCCTGCAACAAGCAGTGTAACTTGAGGCAATTCTCCCCCAAAGGCTATGCCAGCATATAACCACACAAGTAGATTTTGACCCATTTATAACACATGGATAAAAATATGTCCACAGCAGTTTACTCCTGCACAGGTCCAAATGGCTCACAGTCAACACTACACTTGCCCTGTCCTACTAATGGTGAAGTTCATCTGTAGAGGCTAGGTCATGAATAGGCAGTTGTCCAATGGGCTACATATTCACTTGCCATTGCATGCATAGGACCCAGAAACATCTGGAAATGAGAAAAGAAATCAAGTTAGGAAATGGATGATCATTTCTGGTTTGGTTTAGTATGTTTTAGAAGGCTTGAAGTACTGCAATCTTTTCCCATGCTCCCCAAAACACCTGGGGTAGGAGTTTTATTGACCTTTTAATTTTATTGCAAGGAAGCTCAAGGGAGGTTCCATGACTGATAGAAAGACCTCTGTCCCACTGGCTCTGTTTTCCCCATCCCTAATCTAGATAGTAGGGAGGGGTTTTGTCAAGAGTATTTATTACAACATTAGGGCTGATCAAACCATTATGTAGAGCGAGTTGTCTGTATCAGGCAGAAAATTTTGACTACAATGAAAAGACTGAAAACTGCAAATTATTAATGTACCATCATTGCAGATTTTTTTTTTTGTTTTTCTGCAATTTTGGTGAAAAGAGGCAAATTTTTATGTGGAAAATTTCTACCTTAGATGCCAAAATAACATGGTTGGCTTTGGGTATTGTATTTCATGACTTTGTCTGTGATTGGGCAATCAAAAACTGCAGGATTTCTCTAATTATAAGATGAGTTGATTCATTTCCCCCTGATTACTCAATGCCAAGTATGATATGATTTAGTCCAGTTCTGTTATATCCCGTTGACTATTTCTCTCTGGTGCCAGCAACTTCAACTTTTTTCAAGCTGGAATAATTTGAGCCCACTTTTTCCTATATGATCAGTTGATTCTTTCTTGTAAAGATGGGGGAGGGGCATTCTGCAGGTGATGGTGTGGTCAGTTGTGGTGTGTTATTCTAGACTGCAGGAACACCTATCCCTGTGTTCTTTCACCCAATTTTGTACTTTTTTTAAAAAAATTACATATTGTATATGAAATTAGTACTAGATCACCTTATCACCTTATCATGAGTACTGATATACTAATTCAGCACTAGATCACCTTCAAAAATTATGAACAAAACAGATACAATTCAGATTAAATAAAAACATTCATGTGGTATAAGGTAAAGGTCTCCCTACATTTGTACAATTAAGAACCTTGAAACATTACCACAATCTTTTCAAAGCCAAGCAGCTTGATGGTGAATCATAAAATAATTGGCAGATGAAGGAAAGAAAGGGGTCTGATCTGAAATGTGAATCGCTTGGCAGCAAGTGTGAATATTGAACACCCAAATCACTCGTCAGTCTCTGTGTGATCACCGACTGCAGATTCAGCCATAATACAGGCAGCAACATTTGTTGTTCCACTTCAAGCAACAAAGTGTCTCCCCCCTTATTCAAGAGCTGCTTTCACACTAAAACTGTAGAATGATGTACACACAGATATGTATACAGCTGAACATATGAGATGAACATAAGCTAAGGCATCTTTGGTTTTGATCCATACAATTCTTGCATGCTTTAGGAGACCAGTCATCCATACATGTATGACAGTGATGGTGAACCTTAGCACTTCAGGTATTCTTGGACTGACTTGGGCATCTTACTAGAAGCCCAAGTCAACACTCCTGACTTGCAGCCCATGTCAGCACTCCTGCAGATCAGGGCTTTTGGGAATTGATGTTCAAGAACATCTGGAGTACCAAGGTTTGCCATCACTGATGTGTGCTAATATTTCATGTAGTGAACCAGCTGCTCCTGATCCTGCAAAGTTCTGATTTGGACTCAGTGACACATACCTTAGTTGCATCCTGGCTGAATTACTGTGGGGCTGCCTTTGGAAAGTGTTCAGAAACCCCAGTGTGTCCAAAATGCTGCTGTCAAATTGTAACTGGGGCTGGTTACAGGTATCACATAATCCCAACAGCTCCACTTGGCTAACAATCTGTTTCTGGGCACAATTCAAAGTGCTGGTTTTAAGTTATAAAGCCCTAAACTACTTGGATTCAAGCAATCTAAAAGACTGCATCTCCCTTTATGAGCCTACCCAGCTGTTCAGATCTCCAGAGGAGGCCTTATTCTCCATCCCACCACAAATTGCCACTGGGTTTGTGGAGACATGGCAAAGGGCCTTCTCATTCACAGCTTCCAGACTCTAGAACTCCTTCCCAAGGTAGTCTTTTGTGGCCCCATTTTGCTGTCCTTCCTCAAGCAGGTAAAGAGCTTTCTCTTTAGGCAGGCTTTCCCTTTGTGACTGGTTGTCTAAGAAAGGGTTCTCAAAATGGGAATCCTTGTGCCTTGTTGCTTTTAAATGTGTTTTAGTATAGTTTTTATGTACTATTTTAATATCACATTTGTATATTTCTCTTTTATTATTATAATAATGGTTTATAGCTTTTAAATGGTCCTTTCTCACAAGGTAAATCTCCTTAGGTCCTTTATAGGAGAGGTAAAAAACAGTTCAAATAAATAATACATGAATAATAGTTTTAATGAAGTTGTGAACTATATATTTGCTCCCCTGTACATTATGTATCAGGAACTGTGGTGGCTAAGATGCTGAACTTGATAACTGGAAGGTCAGCAGTTTGAGACCCGAGTGCTGCATGATGGAATGAGCTTCTGTCTCTGTCTCAGTTCCTGCCAACATAGCAGTTCAAAAGCAAGAAATAGCAAGTAGATAAATAGGTACTACCTCAGTGGGAAAGTAAACAGCGTTCCGTACATTCTGGTGTCTAGTCATGCTTGACACATGTCCACAGAAACATCTGCAGACAGACAGTAGTGGCTGTTTGGCTATAAACAGAGATGAGCACTGAACCTTAGACTTAGAGTTGGATATGACTGGCTTTTGAGCGAGGGTAACCTTTACCTTTCATTTTGTATGTTGTTAAATTCTGTCAACTTGCATCCAAAATATGATGAACCTAATATTGTTTTCAAAGTAAGTGAAATGTTCAAGAAGTAGTTTACCACTGTTGTTTCTGAGTAAATTTGCAAGGCTGACTGAAAATTTGAACCCAGATTCTCTGAGTTTGATTCTCACACTCTATTCCTTCCACCAAATCCCCCCCCCCTCCACTATAGCATGTACAATATCCAATATGTGCAGTGGTCAGAACTCCTTTTTCAACCTACATCTAGTTCTCACAGCTCCCAACTGTGTGATTCAGCCGAAGTAAAAATGTGAGGAAAAAACAGAGAATAAAAATATGTGCACTTGGCACTAATATTTTACCTATCTTAGCAACATTTATGAGTAGAACCTATTACTGTTTTACTAGTTTGAAATAGAGTTATTTCGTGTGTGTGTTTTTAAAAGCATTTCATTTCTTGAACTTCAGTGTTTTTCCTTCTGTTTTCTCTCTCTCACCTCATACCGTGTATATCAAAGGAAGCCAATGTTATTTCAGTATTGACTTTTATTTTGATGAATGTGCTTCTATTTCATTTATTCTTTATTTGTACAGAAACTACACAGTATTTTTATATTGTTCCCCACTTCCTTTTTGATTAAACGGTTTTATTTGATTTCCAAGAAATAAAGCAGTGAAACTGGAGAAGGCAGATGCAATAGGCTGCCCTGACTTCCAAATACATTTTTCCTAGGGAAGGCTTCTGGCTCTATGATGCAACATCAATGTCCAAGCTAAACAGGTCAGGCCCTGGTCAGTTAGTGTCTGCCATCTTGTGTAGACAGACCCCTTGTACGCTACCCTGAAGACCCCAATGGAAGAACAGTGAGATATTTCAGTGCAGCTATTTTTAAAAATCCTTATTCTTTTGATCAGGCAGCAATTCATTTACACTTACATAAATGTTAGAGCAGGGGTGGCCAAGCTATGGCCTGGGGGCTGCATCCACCCCCTGATGCCAATTAATCCAGTCCATGAAGCCCTTGTCACTCCTGGAAGTGGAAGTAAAAGACGCCTGTACAGGCAAGTTTTACTTCCGCTTCCAGGAGTGATGACGGCTTTGCAGGGCAGATGAATTGGCGTCAGGGGGTAGATCCAGCCCCCAGGCCATAGTGACCGGCTTCCCAAACCACATGACTGGCCCACAGCCAGAAAAGTTTGGGCACCCCATGTTAGAGGAACATGGCTGCTACAATTTTTACAGATCGTCGTTGGATGCTTCTCACGTCCAAGTATATATTTCTTCCCTGAAAAAAAAAATACCATTGGGGTGAATTGGTTTAAGATGGATCCCAGCTTATCATGAAGTTAATTACACACTGTGGTCACAGAGCCAACTTCTGTGGCACGTACGAAATGCAGAATTTGACAACAAGGACTGCAATGGACTGCTACAGTGTTGAGGATATTAAGAAGGTGGATTAGGACTACCAAATTTAAAAAAATTATTATAGAGCTTTTCAATTTAAAAATATGGTAAAAATTCTAACAAAAGAGGAAACAATTTGGGAAAAAATTGAAATGAAAGAATTGGAACAAGTTGGTAAAGGAATCTTTTTAGATAAGGAAGTAATAAAAATAGGTGTAAAAAATAAATTGATAAAGACATTATTGGAAACATGGAGGAAATTAAAAGATCAATTGATACCAGATTAAAGAGGATTGGCTTATGACAGGGATGCAAAATGAAATGCAAAAGGGGCCCATATGCCGGACCACAGAAGTTCTGGTAAAAAGTTCCATGTGCCCTCTAGATGTCAGAGGGGTATTTTGCCATGTTTTGAGGCTCCTGGGACCCTGGCCCTACATACACTAATCTAATATTTTATAGTGGCCATCAGAGGGCACACGGGCACTTTTTCAGTTAAGGCTTTCTAACAAAATTGGAGTGGGGATGGTTAATGAGGACCAGGGAATTAAGTAAAGGTAAACCCCTTGCTTGAAAACCAGTCATGTTCTATTCTAGGGTTTGGTCATGTGGCAAGCATGGACACTGGAATGCATAGAATTTTTTGGAATAGTAGCTGTGTTAGTCTGTGGTTCAGGCATATCAGAAAACAAAATAAAATAAAATAAACAAAAAACACTGTAGCACTTTAAAGACTAACTGCTATATTTTTATTGTTAGCTTTCATGGATCAAGTCCACTTCTTCAGACAAGGAGTGAAACTTACAGGCATGGTTTTTATGCCCCAAATTCAGGGGTTAAAGGGAGATGGGTGTGTTCAAGCAAAATGACAGACAAGCTTGAACACACCCTTCTCCCTTTGACCCCTGAATTTGGTGCATAAAAACCATGCCTGTAAGTTTCAATCCTTGTCTGAAGAAGTGGACTTGATCCACAAAAGCTAACAATAAAAATATAGCAGTTAGTCTTTAAAGTGTTACAATGTTTTTTATTTTGTTTTGTTTATTTTATTTTGTTTTCTGATATGCCTGGAATGCATAGAACACTGTTAACTTTGCTACCAAAATGGTACCTATTTATCTACTTGCAATTTCATGCTTTTAAACTGCTAGGTTGGTAGAAGCTGGGACAGAGACAGGAGCTCACTCCGTCACGCAGTACTTGCATCTTGAACTGCTGACCTGCCGACCTTCCAGTCAGCATCTTAACCACTTAAGCCACTGTAGTCCCTGATGGCAACAAGATAAGACTTAATGTGAGAGAGATATGGGTAGTCCCCAGATCGCTATCCCTTTCCTATTCATGTAATACAATATAATGAATCTACCCCACACAGGCCTATCCTTTGGGCTGGAAGATTGTTGAACCCTAAATTCTGTTTTGTTTTTTTGTTTTTTTAAAAAAAAAATACTGCTTCTACACACACTATTTCCAGGCTCTGAGCTGGATAGAAACATTGCTGTTGGAGAAAATGCATAGGGAGGAGGAGTTTCTGGATGAAAAATGGACTAAGAATCCCAACCAGCTGCTATTTCTCCCCTGGTTACATTGTCCAAAAGTCCTGATGAATGAGTTACAACCATGGATGGGGTCACGGTCAGAGAGAGATTTTTGGTAATTAAAGACTTATTCTTTCTTTCCTATGGATGGTCTAATTCTCACACAGTCCAATTTCTGCCAAAGATGTCAGAGGTTTTCAGTAATTATACACTTCCTTCTTCCATGTCACAATTCCTGCAATTTCCATTTCAATGAAACAGATTACTTCCAAGTTGGACAAGCTGAGCACAGAAGCAGGAAGTCTTCAGCTGCCAACATTTTCTCTCTGACAGTGACTTCCTCATTCTTTTACAGGCGTAATTTACCAACAGGATTTTGGCATTAGCTTTGACTGCCAAGATTATATCACTGCCTTTCTGCTCCAAAGCACATGCTAATAAATAGCCATTGTCTTCCAAGGACTCTCCTATCAAGGAAAGATGTGATTTCCTTAGTTCATTGAAGTTGGGGAGTAAGGAGCATTATTAAGGACAGAAAATGATGTTAATAGGTATAGAAAGGAATGTCAGATTGTACTGGTTTGACAAAAATAGGAGGTTCATCCCTCCTAAGTCTTGTTGTGAGCATAGCATGTCACAAGAACAATTAACATATTTCCAAAGCTCGTGAAGTATTTCAGAAAAGTAAAATGAGCAAATATAATGCACAAAAGTTTAAATGCAGATGGCTAAAATGTACAGTATACAATTGAAAACTATTCAGAAGACACATTAGTTGGTGGCAAAATGCATAAGGGAGTATAAGTAAATAAATGTCTACATTATGTAAAAGTGAGTAGTAAATGGTAGGGCTGTAAATAGCAAAATGTTCGTGTTTCTTTTGTTTTGTTTTCTTTTGTGAGCATTTCTTTCCTTTTTTTGTTTTCGGTGAACATCATTTTAATAAAAGGAAAAAGTTTTTTTGGCAGTTTTTTTTAAATTGGATTTTCCTTTTGTGAAAGAAAATTTTAAGCCCTTCAAAGGGCTTAGAAACAACTTGTAAAAAAGGAAGAGAGGTAAGGCACCAGAGATTCAATTTACTTCAAAAAGAGGCAACAGTATCTAATAAAAATAATCATTGGACATATACAAAAGTACCTCAGTCACCCACCAATGGACTGTGGTGGCTTAGTAGTTAAGATGCTGAACTTGACTACTGGAAGGATAGCAGATCAGGAGTTTGAGACCCAAGTGCTGCACAATGGAGTGTGTTCCCATCTCTCCTCCAGCTCTTGCCAACCTAGTAGTTTGAAAGCAAGAAATTACAAGTCAATAAATAGGAACCACTTCGGTGGGAAGGTAAACATCATTCCATCTCTAGCCATACCTGCCACGTGTCCATTGAAATGTCTGCAGAAGCAGACAGTGCTGGCTCTTTGATTGTAAACGGAAATAAGCACTGAACCCAGGGGTGTCCAAACTTTTCAGGCTGTGGGCTGGTAACATGGTTGAACAGGCTGGTCATATGGTTCCACCCACCAGAAGTGGAAGTAAAACATGCCCGCACATCCGCATAATGCTGCTGCAAATGCACCTGTGGCTGTTGTAAATGTGTTTATGACAGCCACGGGTCATTTACAGAAGCATTTTGCACATGCAGGGGCACGCTTTACTTCTTTTTCCAGGAGTGGCAAGGGCAGTGTGAGGCAATATGATTTGGCAATGTGGGCCGGAACTGGTCCACAAGCCATGGTTTGGGCACCCCTGCTATAATCAGATACGACTGGCTTTTTAGTAAGGGTGACCTTTACCTATTTTTTCACCACCCAAAGGACATTTGGAAAGAGAAATCAATACTGTGAGCACTGTGCCGCACCCCCTCCAGCACAACAGACACCTGATGGGTGGCACAATAGAACAGGGCCTAGCCCTAGACAGTACAATAGAAAAAGACAAAGAAGCAAACAAGGAAGCAGCCCAGCCAACCAAGTATTGGCTAGCTGCCTGGTACAGAGGAAAGGTACCAATAGCAATACAAAACATTTCCAACAAACCATCCCCAAAAGCAAGAAAAACAAGTTAGCGAATCAAAGCAAAAAATACAATGAAAGGCTTCCCAAACCAAAAAATTACTCAAACATGGCGAGATTTCTATCCTCACTACAAGTCCATGCCTTCTCTTCTCTCCTGCTTTGAGTTCTGCAACAGGCAGGCAGCAAAATCCAAGATGGAGGGTACCAGGATGGAGCCCAATAGCAGAGAGTAATCCTATCACACAAAGCAAAGAACATTCCTTCCTTGATTTCAACCGATCCAGGTACTTCAGTTGATTCAAAATTCCCACATCTGCCTCCTGGAGGTTGTGATTGGCTGTTTGTGAACCACTCCCTTGTTCATATAAATAATTCATGTTTTAGGGGGCTACATTTCAAGAAACGAAGGAAAGTATGAAAAAGGTAGATGAGCTTCTTTCATGGCTCTCCTTTTAGATGAAACATGAAAGGGCCATCCTTGCAGACACATTAAGAAAAAAAAGTGCAAAAATGTGTACAAATTGCAGTGTAGGAAGAAAACAATGTCATCTCATAACCTAATATGATAGAAGGAAGGGAATAAAATGCAGGTTAGATTAAGAGAAAAATGACAGAACTGTCACAGAGAGATTTTAGGACTACTAAAAATTAACAGCTCAAAAAAAATGCATCTCACTGAGCTCAGTGTGACTTACACACTGCTAACTGGATAGAAAATTGTAGCTTAAATTAGATGTGGACTGGCAAAATAACATTATACAGTATTTCCAAAACAAGATAAGGAATGACAATGCTTGTTGTTATGTTTCTGCATGAGGCTTCTAGCCGTCCCGTCCCGTCTCCCCTTGTTAATTTAGGCCCAGATTTTCCTTCTTCTTTTTTAATTGTTTTTTTAAAGATGTCATTTTAGGATTGTGTGAGTTTTAAGATGTTTTTAATATATTGTTGGTAGCCACCCAGAGTGGGGATGAATCCCTAGATGGGCGGGATATAAGTGAAAATTATTATTATTATTATTATTATTATTATTATTATTATTATTATTATTATTATTATTATTATTATTATTATTATTATTATTATGTTTCTGCCTGAATTCCATACCCTTCAGTGTGATGATGTTCTATGATCAGTGATGGCAAACCCTTGGCACTCCAGCTGTTCTTGAACTTCAATTCCCAGGAGCCCTGACCAGCAGGATCCAAGAATACCTGGAGTGCTAAGGTTCACCATCATGGTTCTATGCCAATCAGTACTTTGCTAAAGTGCCAAACTGATGCAAGGATAAGAAGTTAAGCAGATTTTCTAATAATGACAATAGCCTGCTAAAGTACAAGGCTTCTGCTTCTTAAGACACATTGTTTGGTATTTTCATGCCCCAAACATTTTCCCTCTAAGCCTAACCTCCTTTTCCCACCTCGGTCACTTGTTCTTTCTTTCTCCTCCTTTCCACTGTGCTGTGAGCTGTGTTTATGGGTTCAGTGTTTGCAAAAGGAAGCTTGAACAGCGATGTCAAAAGGGTAATTGGTAGAAAAGAGATTCCTGCCTCTGAGCAAGAGGAATTAAGCTTTCCTTTAGCACCTTGGGACCATCTAGGGCTCATTGTTGCTAGACCTACAAGCCCTAATTATGAAGATCACACCAAGGGTCATGTTATGTAGTGAGACAAGAGTTCTTTGAGTGAGAACAAGGTCACAGTTCCTTGTGTGCTACTGATTGATCTTTAGAGTTCACATCTGGGGAGAGAAATGGCCTGGTATGAAAATGCATTACAATTCATAGGACAACTAAATTTATATTCAGGTTTGGCAGATTTTTCCCTCTTTTTGATCACATTTGATACACAAGAAAGCAGGAAGCAGGACTGTAAACAGTACTGTACTTAAGTGTCTGTTTGTGCACTATTGCAAAACTTTGTTATAATGTTAAGATTTTAATCTTACTGTATGGGGAAAAGCATGATAATTGCACTGATTTGGATATTGGTGAAAGGGTTGGTTTGGCTTTTTTTGAGCAAGGAACACTGGTAAAACCAAGATCATTGTATTAACCTCTCACAAAAGCTAACTTTATCATGGCCAGAGCAAAGATACAACAGAATTCCAATAATTCATCTGGCATAAAATGTTTGTGTATTATGCATTAAAATAATCCTTATTTTATTAGATAAACAAGTGAATCACTGCAACTGTGTAATATAGCCCACAGCTTATTACATTATATTGGGAAGGTGCTTTACACAGGTCAGTCCTCAATATACAGTTGTACCTCGCTTAAAGAGCATAATGCGTTCCACAGGATTGCTCTTTAAGCAAGTTTGCTCTTTAAGCGAAACACCATTGTAAATGACTAATGGGGGGGATTGCGAACCCAATTAATTTGTTAAGCGAGTTTTTGGTTGGTTTTATTTGTTAAGCGAAGTGAACATTCAGAGAAAATTCTGCTCTTTATGCGAGTTACTCTTTAAGCGAGGTGCTCTTTATGCAAGGTTTGACTGTATTACACAGCTATTCTCTATCTGAAGATGTCCTCTATAGGCTAAGGCACTGGCCAGAATCCTATTGGAGATTTGTGTCTGTAAAAGTATAGTTATATCAACTGCAACTATGCATTCCTACTAATTAATGAGTTCCCACTTCCCACATGCCTGGTCACACACCAAGCCATACAACTAGCATGTGACTAAGAATGTAAACAGCAACTCATTAAGTGCCAACAGTTTTCCACTGCAGCACACATAATTACACTTTTACTAATATAACTATCTAATAGGCTTCTGGACATTATCATTGAAAGATAATGGCCGTAATCCAGCTGACAAATAATGCCAAACTGCCACTAGTTAAAAAGTCAGCACAGGCATTTATTCTTTTGCAGCAAGTTATGCATAGGGCAACTTATGCACAGCTGAGATTTATACCAATGGTGTTATGCCAGTGGGCATAACAAAATGTGTGGCTATTGGGTAATGAAAAAGGATAGAAGATCTCTTTAATTTGCCTGCCACCAGCTGAGCACTATATCAAATTTGCAGTTGACACAAAAATTGGGTGGAACAGCTAATACTTTGGAAGAAAGGAACCAAATTAAAAAAAAAAAAAAGCTTGAGGCTGAAAACAATAGAATGAAATTTATCAGGTATAAGTACAAAATTCTACACCGGGAGCGCGGGGGGGGAAACAAATACACAGTTACAAGATGGAGGATACTTAGTTCAATACAGTAATACTATGAGCAAGAAGCCCCTTGAAAATGTTATAGATCACAAGCTGAATATGAGTCAACAGGGTAATATATCTGCAAAAAAAAGCTCTTTTTTCTATTTTACCAATCTGAAACTGAAAAACACAAGCTATTGAGATTGTGAAGACACATCAGGCCCTATAGTAGGATGTTGGATTCATTAACTGCTATATATATCAGCTGCCTACAGATCAGATCATTACAATTCTATCAAAGAAATGTATTTTTATCACATCCAAATTTATGGCAGTAAGAAAAGCAGCTTAGATATCATCACAGTTGAGATATTTACAAAGAATCTAATATTTTAGAATAACCACA
This sequence comes from Furcifer pardalis, assembly GCA_030440675.1. NCBI lineage: Eukaryota > Metazoa > Chordata > Lepidosauria > Squamata > Chamaeleonidae > Furcifer > Furcifer pardalis. The sequence goes on along the minus strand of CP126891.1, from coordinate 110,617,554 downwards.
AAATCAACAAATTAAAAGAGTAAATTAGAGAGAATAAATGTAACTTGAATATCGTGGGAGACATTATCACTGCAGTTACATGAATATTAAACTGCAGTGATATAAAATGTAACTTGCTTCAACACAGTTTATCATCCAGGTGTTAACTTAGACCAGTGATAGTGAACCTTGGCACTCCAGCTGTTCTTGGACTTCAATTCCCAGAAGCCCAAGTCCCTGTGAATCCACACGAATGGGTTTACTGTGTGTATGTGCACTAAACCCATTCATGTGGATTCATGGGGACTTGAGCTTTTGGGAATTGAAATCTAAGAACAGCTGGAGCGCCAAGGTTCACCGTCATAGACTTAGATCCTCCCATGCAGTGGTGGGCAGGCACACTACCACACTGTGAGTGGAACCAATGTCATGGGTGGAGCCAACATCATGACATCATGGGCAGAGCCAATGTCATGGGCGGAGCCAAAGTAAAAACCCCATAAAAATAAGTACACATAAAAATACAGAGAAGTCCGTGCTTTTTCCTGACCCCAGGAGGTTCCCTAGTGTTGGGAGACTTGGCTTATTGATGCTTATAGTGCTGCCACCTCAGTTTCCTAGGGATAGCCCAGACTTGGGTTCACGTCACCCTGGCACCAACCGAGTCAATCCGGTGGGAGCAGCTCTCCAATGCAGCCTTTCCAGGCCAAGCTGCTACCCATTCCCTCCTCTGCCAGACTGGCCCAAGAAACGTCCAGTGAAGCTGGCAGCAGTGGTGGCATGGTCTTAAAGCCACCTGGGGCCCCGTAGCTGCTGCCCGTTCCATCCTTCACCGGGCCAGTCAGAGGAGCATCCGGTGAGGTTGGAGGCAGTGGCAGCATGGTCTTAAAACCACCCGGGGGGCGCAGCTGCTGCCCATTCCCTCCTTTGCCGGGTTGGTCAGAGGAGCGTCTGGTGAGGCTGGCGGCAGCAACAGCATCGTCTTAAAGCTGCCCAGGCCCCCGCAGCTGCTACCCATTCTCTCCTTCACCGGGCCGGTCAGAGGAGCATCCTGTGAGGCTGGAGGCGGCAGTGGCATGGTATTAAAGCTGCCCGGGGCCTCGCAGCTGCTGCCCATTCCCTCCTCACCGGGCCGGTCAGAGGTTTATAATTCCTAGTTCATAATTCAGATTAAGTTGACAGTTCTCTTTCATGATTGATCTTCTCAGTGTGTCGAGTCATCCTTAAATGTTTGTATCTACAATTGACAGAATAAAAAAAAAGAAAAGGAAATCCAGAAACACAAACCAAAGCACCGATGTCAGACATTGGCAAGGGAGCTGAGAATAGTTACCATCAGATGGATTTCATTTGAAAAAACCTGTTCTTTGAGTGTTACAATCTGTGGCCTGAAAGTTAAGAGAAAGGTTCCATTCCCAAATGGGCCATTATGGCAAGATACAGGAAATAAATTTTAAAGTAAACAATGCATTATGAGAAAGAAAAGGAATGCAGCAAGAAAAATGCTCTCTCCTGTAACACAAAGTCTGCAAATACTTCTCAATAATGAAGACATGCAAAATAAGAAGGAAGCTGCTGAAACTCATGTCTTCCAGATTTTCTGCTTTTTTGTTTATCGTGCTTTACTGGGAACCTGGCAAAGTTTCTTTCTGTGTGTGATTCTTACTCAATATTTCTCTCATTGGTTCCGGCTTTACATTTTTCTCACTCCTGTAAAGCTTCTGTGAATGATCTCCCTAGACATTACACTAGGCACAATTTATTTTTAAAAAGTTCAAGGTTTTGAAAAATTAGTACAGTATTTAGTTTCTCAAGGCTGTTTATAAACCATTCTGAATTTTGAGAAATAAATTTCATCTTCATTTTCACCAGCTTAATAATGAGCATGTCCAGACTGCACCTTATGAGGCAATCTGAACTCACTCAATTTTGGGTCGCTAGAAGATAGAGGAGGGGCTAAATTACATTTAAACCCCTCCCCCCATCCAAAAACCCAAAATGAGCTGTTTGCCCATATGAAAAAGTGACTTATGAGATCACTTCACCATGTGGACAAATGATATACTAAGCACTCATTTAGACATGTTCAGTCTTTACACAACAGTTAGTGTAAAGTCACGGATAGCTGTGTAAACCTAGATGAATGATGGAACTAAGAGAATTGTAAAGGAAAGTTGAGACGTGACAGAAATAGGGTCATAAATCTGAATGCAGTATTTCTGAAACTATCACATAGAGACAAAGAGAAATATTGCAGTAAGCAGTGCAAATAGAAGAGAACAACAAATGAGGAAGAACAAGAGATCTCTTCCAGAAGATCCAAGACATCTGGATCTTCTAAACCCGGATTAGGAATATTGAATGATTAACATTGAAGACACTCTCTGACCCGGAGAAAATAGACAGAAGGTAGAAAGCGTATACTGAAGATGTATACAAAAGAGATAAAAGAATGACAGACCTAGCAGAATCCTCTAATGAAGAACCTGTAGTTCTAGAAAGCAAAATGAAAACTGCTCTGACAGTAAAAGGAAAAAATTAATCGCCAGGGTAGATGGAATAACAATAGAACTACAGTAATACCTTGGATAACACTAAGACTTGGTTCCACAAGTCTTAGTGTTATCCAATTTTTAGTGTTATCCGATGCATGTTAAAATCCTATGGGATGGATCGGATAACGTTAAAGCTCCATAGAGATACATTGTAACCACACAGGCTTTAGCGGTTGTTATCTGATGCATCCCATAGGACCTTAACGTTATTCGATCCAATTCTCCACCCCAGATTGCTTAACGTTATGCGATTTTAGCGTTATCTGAGGTAAAAGTTATCCGAGGTATTACTGTATTTTAAGACACAGAGACTAAGACTTTCAAAATCCTAACAAGAATGTGCTAACAAATATGGAAAATAAAACAATGACTCATAGACTAGAAATGTTCAAAATGCTTTTCATGTCCCCCCCTCCCAAAAAAAATATGTCAAGGAGTACACTATTGCTTTAATTTCCCATGCACTACAATCTATTTATCATCATCATCATCATCATCATCATCATCATCATCATCATCATCATCATCATCATCATCCTTTTACAACAGGAGTTCTCAACCTTTTAAAGCCACGGGCCAGGTTACACTCCCTCAGATAGCTTCAGGGTCCGGATGGCCATTTTGCCCTTCCTCCACCCCATGGCACTTTCTGGTGTGGTGGAGGTGGGGGACACACATGAAATGGTGTCACAGGCCATATCCAGCCCATGGGCCGCAGGTTGAGAATCCCTGCTTTACAACAACACTATAAATGTAGGCTGAAATTTATTTCTGCTGAAGGTCACTGACAAAATCATAGCTGAGCAAGGATCTGAACACAGCCAAATCCAGACTCAAGAAGCCTGCTGTGGACACTGGATTAATGTGAGGCAGAAAATTCATCAGAGGAAACAGAAGCACATGAGGTGCTAGCAGGGATTGCTGAATAGCTAATAGTCCCATACTTAAGGAAGCAGTTCCTAATTCGTGCATATCCAGAGGTGGCCTTCGGGTGTGTAGGCTAGATATTTTCTCCTTTGGAAGAACCAAGGCTTACTTAGCCAAGCTGCATTTTTTGAATTTATAGCCTGCAGTAAGCTAGGTTGGAAATTCTAATATCTTTTCCTCCCCAAGTTTATATAAGTGATTTAAGTGCTAACTACCAAAATGATCTACTTCCAGTTAGTGTTAAGGTATGTTTCAGTTCCAATTTCTAATTTGATGTCACTTGTGTTAGGCAAAAATCAGTGGAATACCATTTGATTTTGAGCCAATGTTATTAAGGGCACTTTAGACTTCAAATGAGCACGGTATAAATAAGAAAAGGGAAAAAAAGCAGTAAACGGATCATGGTATGGGATTGCCAAAGGCACTCTTTGCCCTAGGGCCTCCTTCATCCTCAGGCTGGCTTTCTATTGGAAGTTTTACATTTCATAAAATGCTTAAAAACTACACCTGAAAATGGCCTTTGAAAGTTTGGGTACGAAAGACCAATTGGTGTGTTTAAATAAAAAACTGATGAGTACATAAGACTCGTGCCAATTAGAGGAGAAGGAAAAACAGAAGTCTATGAATAGGAATTTGTTTTTATCTTGTGATGTAATCTCCTACAAAGGGCAAGTAAAAATCATAACATAAAAATGAGCTCTCTTTTCGAAATGAATGCATTTGAAAATGAAAGAAAAAAAGCTTCGTTCTTGTTATTTTTAATTGTTACAGCCCCAAAAGCCCATCCATAGTAAATATCAGTGAAGTCACAATCAAAAGGGGCTGATATGGCTCAGTGGTTAAGAAGTTTGCCCTGTTAACTGGAAGGCTGGCAAGTCAGCAGTTCAAGGCACAGGTACTGCATGATGGTTTGAGTGCCCGTCTCTGTCCCAGCTCCTGTCAACTTAGCAATTCATAAGCAAGAAATTGCAACTAGGGAACACTTTGTTGGGAAAAGATCTTGGGGACATGAAAGGAGCCTCATTTGGGCATCTCCTTAGCAGAGTTTCTCCAGAAAAATCTTTTCAACCCAGAATCATTTCTAACATGAAATTATTATTATTATTATCACAATCAAAGTATTGAAAGAATCCATATACCGGTAGTCATGTGGATTTTAAATTTAGCATTGTTTCATCCATTTTAAGAAAACAAGGAAAAGGCTGTTTGCCCTCCCTCAGCTTCCTTACGCCCCTATAGTAAACATTTCTGTGTTATCAACAGACATTGGTTGATAATGCAATTTCCTCACAGCTGTCTGGACAGTCCTGGCTTTCCATGTGTACACGTGTGTGACCATATGAGTGTGCACACATGTGCAGTGCATGCAAAGGAAGAGAGACTGAGGAAGAGAAAGCAGAAGAGAACAAATGGGATTAATTAGATATAAATAAAAAGGGGGAACTTGTGTACAATAAAAATAATAAAGTTAACCCATTTAAGAAATCTAAGTACTCATGTTCAAAGAATAAAGGAAATAATAATAATGTAGTTGAAAAATGTATTGTTATTTGACGGCATTTTGAACCACCCACTTTAATCTAGCTTAATGGAAACTTTCAGCTCATGGGTCTGTCCTTCTCTTTGCTTGGTTTCTCAGCAATGCAAGTCTTAAGTACCAAAGGCCTGAAGTTCCACCATAATATGAAGCTTCTCAGGCCTGGCTTATACAACCAACTTTTACATGCTGATATCTGAAGGTACAGTATGTTAGTGCTGAACTGATCTTCTGAATGGTTCAGTGTGTTCCAAAATGCAACTAAAGGTGGTGGTGGGGGGACACAATAGATTGAACCAGGACAGCTGCAGTTATTTAGTGTCTCTGCTCAAAGATGTATTGCAACTTTTTGACGACAAAATGTTTTTAAAAGGAGGATGTGAATTGTGCAGTTTTACTCTACAATTGTGTCTTATAGATGTTTGTACATTTCTTACCATGGTGTATGTTAATGTTATATCTTCTTTCAAGACAGGAAGAGGGAAAGGACAAGAGATTGTTTTTGCCATTTCTTTATTTATGCTAACCACAAGCTATATAAACTGGCCTAACAAATGATAGATATTCCAGTTTCCCATCATAATTAGCTAGATATTCTCTTACTTAAACAAGCTCTCATTTTGTTATAGACACAGTATAATAGAACCATTAACATGGCCTATCAGAGGGCAGGGATCTTTTATTTATGAGAGCAAGTACAAATGGTAGCTATTTTTAATATGTATTTTTCTTCTTCATACGACATCACGTAATGGCTCAGCTCCAAACAGTAATCACACAATGGGTGCCTTTTCTTCTTTCTTGACCTACCACACTGCACATGATTTAATCCATTGTTTTGGATGTTGCTGATGATTTATTGTATGAAAAATGTAAATGATCTGGACGGCAGATGTTTTATATTTTCTGACCATTCATTTTCAGTGGGAACGTAATTAAAATTTATGAAGTGTATCTGCTGAATCGCATTGGCAATTGATGGTCTCATCCAGTCCCTGTCTGTCTGAAGATGATGAGGGATTGTGGACAGTGAGATGTGTTGACAAGGGCAGAAACAGACGTGATGTTACTGTCAGGAGCGAGGATACCTGAGGAAAGGGGTTTTTTCCCCCCTTACTTTTTCCCACAGGAAGGAGATGGCAACTAGAGCTGTCTTTCTTCATGCTAGACAGTGTACAAAGCCCTGTCATTCTCTTGAAAGCTGTCACTCTTCACAAGAACAATCTCCATCTCCCCCTCAGCAATAGGCATCTGGAAAGCAAGATATCATTTATGGCATAATATGTCAGGGATATTAATTAAATTCCTGATGGCCACCCAGAAAAGTTAATGAGTTAATATCCCAACTCGTAAAGCTACACATTTAACCCTTTAATGGGCAGTTTTGTTCCAAGTGCAAGAAAGAAAGGGAAAGATAATATCGGGAATCTGAAGAGAAAAAATATATCTGAAAGGAATTCCAGTTGCTCAGAAGACCTCTTGCTTGTACCATGTCCAGAAGTGACCAACAGAAAGACTTGAGTAAGACCCTTATGAATAACACATGCTGGCAATGGTGATAGTTTCAAAGACCCAATCCAGAGAAATATTTACAAGTGGCCCTCATGTTCAAAAGACAGAAATTTGGATCATCCCTAGATTCAGTGCATCAAGAATCCAATTTTAATGCAGGCCGTACGTCTCTTGTTTTTAAAAGCTGTATTGCTTCTTGCAACAAATTATATCTCAACAATGACAGTAGCTTTCAGATCTTGCATTAACACATAGCCAAGAAAGTAAATACTGTACCAACTTTGTGGTCAAATAGGCAACAAACTCCAGGAAGAGTCAAACAACAGAGAGAGGATATGATATGAGAGTGAAAAAGTTGAAGGTAGCATTCGGGCGCTTTCTTTTTTCTCATTCTGTACACAACAGAGAAATGGACCGATAGAGAGGACAAGTTTAACTCTTTTTCTTTCCTGCCATAGTATTAGTTAAATACATTCCTTCTGTACTCTTCTGCATGCAACAGATTACTATCTGTCAAAGGTCTGTCTTTTTCGTTCTAGAAAGGATTGTAGTCAGCAGGCAATTCTAAAGTGGAGAAAGGCACTTCATATATGAAGTGGAAGGATAGCCATGATAATCTGTTGCACCAGAATAGCAAGGAGTCTTCTAAGACCAACAAATTGTGTTTGGTACAAATATTTCTGTTACATCAAAAGGAGCAGATGGAGGCTATATAAATTATGCCAAATAAAAATTCTTTACTCCCTATATTGCCACAGAACTTTAGGTTATATGGAAAGGGGTAAATGATGAGGCTGCATTTCTTACTTATCAAGTACTGTAATTCAAAAATTCTCTTCCACTGAATAACATTGCTGCTGCTCAAAGAAGTTGGTGGACAGAAAGCTTCAAAATGTCAAAATTTTAGTCTTCTAAGCCATTTTCTTATTAGGTGTCCTGATGAGACAGTTGCCTACATGTCTTATTGACTGCCAGGAATTCATGAACTTCTGACTCCACATAACGAATTGTTTTTTCAGAGATAAAACAGTTTCATGTTGCAGCCTTCATTGCAAATTCCTACAAGCTTTGCCCATCTGCTACCTTTGAGCCAACTTGTGTGGTAGCAAATATTTAGGTGAAGGAGATGTCAGCCTGGATAAATTTGAGGTGCTCTTCTCCATTTGCCAGCCACTGGGTGTCATGATAGTTATTACAGTAGCAACTGTTCATAGGAAGATCATGCCAGATGGAAAGACCAAGATCGGGCTGGTTCACACTAATGCTAAACCACAATTCATCCTTTGATGCAGAAGCCTGAAGGAGTCGCAAAGAAGCCTCCAGGGCTCATGGCCAAGATGGAGACTTTGACAGATTTTATCTTCTCTTTGCACAATGGTTACCATTTTTTACAAGCTTTGCTTAAAACAAACCTTGGTTAGTTGAGCACATGGTTTAAATTTGGACTTTTAGACCATAGCAATAAACAAGGTTTAAGGAAAGTAGGCCTAAACACTGCTGCAGTCCTCTTCCTAGCCACATAAGAGGAAGAGAAGTGGAAATCAAAGCTCATTGACTCTTGTGTATTTCTGGCTCAATCTTGATTTACTATTAAATAAACTTAGCTAAGTATGACTGAGAAATAGTGCCAGTGTAGAGGAGACTGCAGTGGCTCAATTGGTTAAGACACTGACTGGGAGGCAGAAGGTCAGCAGTTCGAAATCTGAGTACTGCATGACAGAATGAGCACCTGTCTCTGTCCCAGCTCCTGCCAACCTAGCAGTTTGAAAGTAAGAAATTGCAAGTAGATAAATAGGTACCACTTCAGTGGGAAGTTAAACAGTATCTAGGCATGTCTGCAATATGTCCACAGAAATGTCTGCAAATGCGGACAGCACTGGCTCTTTGGCTACAAACAGAGATTAGCACTGAACCCTGAAGTCAGATACGATTAGCTTTCAAGCAAGGGTGACCTTTACCTTTAGAGCAGTAGTGATTGTCATGTTGTATTTTGTGTTAGTCATTTGAAAGGAAAATGCTAAAAATAATGTATACATGCCAACATCACTACAGACCATAAATTCCATTAATTCGGTTTTTAAAATCACTGGATACAAATTTTCTCCAGATCTCTACATGTAGATCATGAATGTAATAATACTCTCCCACTTGTGATCACAGGAAATCATATTTAGAGGCAAAGTATTTTTAATATATGGGAGGATGAATATCGTTATCATGACTAGGAATTATGGACAGTCTTCTCCACCATGTATTGGTTTAATACCACTCTAAAGTCCTGCAAGTTACATCATGTGCAAATACATTCTATACATCCAAGTGAAGAAATACTTTATTTTTAGTTATGCTGAATCTTCCACTTTTTGTGATTAATTCTTTCAAAAAAGTTCATGGTTAAGTCTCAGTTTAGGGTCATTATAACATCAAGATGGGTTCTCATGAAAGCTGTTATCCACTTCTCATTGTAATAAGGATAGAATACAATATGACAGAAAAATTTTATAAGACCCCCCCCCCCCCAACAAGACTGGTTTGGAATGGAGCCTTAAGTTTAACCCATAGAGTTACCAATGGAGATCAGTTCATATGTACTCTGCACCCAGGTCAGGCTATCACCACATGCTATAATGCTAGACTGTGGAAAGCATCAAAGGAAGAACTTTAATTGGACCAATACCACTACATTAAATTGCCTTAGGCTGCAAACATTAGATAAATCCAAAGAAGCTCTACTAATCATCCTACAAATGGTAGTTTGAAAATTTCAGAGGGTCAAAATGGTCCATCAAAGAGAGGATGGCCAATGAATAAGTCACATTAAATTCATTTTATCCTTCAAGTGAAGAGAAAGAGAAGGAAGAGGAGCCCCCAACTCAATAATTAATCTCCAGCGTTTCAGTTTTCCTCTATTGACTTTTCATTAAACTTAGCCAGGATTGTGGGCCTGTCATTCGGGGAACTTTTCCGTAAAGAAAAAAGGAGCCTGCTCCCCGCATGGATTTTCCCAAGTTTCTCAGGGTCTAGCCACAATACATGCTTGGCATCCATGACAAGGTTGTCAAAAATAATAGCTAAGAAATTCACTGTCTGTCATTCTAAAATAATTATATATGGGGCTTTACTTATACCCTAGATGGATTATACATTTCATTGAGAATATATATGCAACCTTTAACAAAAAAAAAGTAATTCATTGAAGCCGTCACTGAGATTAGCAGCCAAATGAGGATGACAGCAAAAGAAGAGCATCTGTTGATGTGCATGTTAGCCATGCTCAGGTTAGGGGGCTTGTCATTCAAAAACCCATTAATTGCAAACTGTATTTATGTTTTATTAGCCCTTTTATCAGAAAGTAATCACTCACTTTCATATAAAATTCTAGCTCCCAATGCACTATGGAAACTGCATCTCAGATAGGAGTGGGGTATGTGATATTCTTGCTCAGCTCCTCAAAACCAGAACAAGGATACCATTTGCATCATAGGTGTGCGCACACACACACTCTCTCTCATACACACAGGTGTGATCCTTTACAAAAATAATTTTTAACAGCCACCACTGGTCAACAGTAGTGAAAGAAAAAGCATACTTACTGACTCTTAGTGGGGTTCTTCAGGTGCACAGCTGGAATAGCAATGCAAAACAGGATGTTCTTGTTCAGTAAATATTATCATTCTTATTCACTCATTAATTAAGTTGTTTAATTGCTGCTGTCAAAGGACTCAAGTTTGTGACTTAAGTTGCTGTACTGTTTTGACAGTTGCTGAGAAAAGAAAAGGATACTATTTCTAGGTTTGTCCTGCTCTTTAAAATATGTGGGGCCATGCAGCTGGAGATCATAATAACTAACACTTCACATGCGGGTGGGTTTACATGTATCTCTAGGTACATACTATGGTGAATTAATTAATTAATTAATTTACAGGCGTTATAGCCTACCCGATAATAAAAGTTTCTCAGGGCAGTTTAAACATAAATTACCTTAAGTTTAAAATTCATAGAACATAATATTAAAACTAAAATATATTGTAGCACAAAGTTTCAAGAAAGGGAGAAGAAACAGTAAATTGAAACAGGTTTAATGAGTTTAAAAGGTCTGGGGAAATTAAAATGGGGGGAGGACTAACCACATGACTTAAAATAATATTATGATCCTTCAGGACAATTCTGACTCATGGAGACACTTTCTAGGGCAGTGGTGGCAAACTTATGCACCTCTGCCAGCATGCAGAGAGTTTCACCAGCAGCCCAATGGGATCACTTGCTCCCTCCCTCAGCACAGAGTTCCTCCCAGTCCTCTCTTTGGGCACTCAGTCTCTAAAAGATTCACTATCACTGCTCTAGGGTTTTCTAAAGCAAAGCAATCACACTTATATACCAGCCCATAGCGCTTACTGCACTCTCTGGGCGGTTCACAAGTTAATTACCAGCTCTGCAGTCAGATACCAAATCACTGATCTATGTAGCCAGCTGAAAAAAATAAAATACTTAGGTGACAGGGAAGTCGTAACTTACCATATCAGTATTACAACTAGTGAAAAGTCCTTTTCCAATAGCCATCATCCCAGAAGAAGACTGAAGCTCAGAAGGGCAGCAATGGAAGAACTAGAGAAGATTGTCAAGAGTAAGGAGGTGTCACTGGAGACCAAAACCATCACCATCAACTCTATTGTATTCCCAACCACCATATAGAGGTATGCCCCCACTAGGTGAGAATCTTGGCCGGCCATGGGGACTTGAGTGGTCTAACTAAGTGGTGATGTCCATCCATTGTCAATGATGTTAGGCTGGGACTAAAAGCATCCTACATCGAATTATTATTATTATTATTATTATTATTATTATTATTATTATTATTATTATTATTATTATTATTATTATTATTATTATTATTATTATTATTATTATTATTAGATTTCTATGCCGCCCTACTTGGTAAAAATCCCTTGGGCAAGGTGAAATCGGAGGGCACATGTCATGGTCTGCCTAGCCATTGGGTGATGTGATAGCTAAATCGCTAAAAAAACCACATGCAAATGGACTTGATTTCTCAAGTCCATTTGCATGCATGGAACGTCAATGTGGAGGTGTCTACTAATGTGAAAAATCCTCACTGAATAACGACTCCAAGCTTTCCAAGGTATGAAAGCTGGACAGTAAAGAAATTTCCTAGAACACATCAAGGTTGAACTATCTGTGGGGGCAAAATGATGAGACTGCGGCTGTCCTACTTTGGGCATATCATGAGAAGACAAGACTCTCTGGAAAAGACAATAATGCTGGAAAAGGAAGAAGACAGCAGGAAATAAGGAAGGCCAAGTGTGAGATGGATTGTGTCCATGAGGGAAGCCACAGACTATAACTTGCAGATGTTAACCAGGGCTGTTGAGGAAAGGACATTTTGGAAATGTCTCATTCATAGGATTGTCATTAATCAGCTATGACTTGACAGCATATAACAAGAAAAAGGTCCCAAGTGTTGCAATCTGGCCTCACAAAAATAAATGTATAATTTCCAGATCATTTAATAATAATTAGAAACTTGCCTGGATGAAACAAAATACCCAAGAGATGTTATGTTCTAGGTTTTAGGACCTGACTGTAACTTTATAGCAACACAGCCATATTTTCACTTCTCAGTACTTAATGCTTTTCTCATACTAGCCATTTTTTTCACTTCCTCCACCACCTACTGAGTTATTTGTCAACCAAGATTGGACAAATATTCCAAGTACAACCACAGGATAAATCCTCTCATGAAGCTGGCAAGGTTGCTGTTGTTGTTAACCTTTCCTAGCCAACTCTTCTATGGTACAGTATCTGCTTTTAAAAGGTACACACTGCTGTTCTATTGCCATGGTTCCTTCTCTCAATACTAGGCTGCACTGCCAATCTTAAGACTCTCTTCTCTATAAATGGTTTTATTTGTCTATCTTCTTGTACTCCAGCAGCTTTAGAGAGAAATCAGTCCTCAAATAAAGAAGCAGGAGGTAAAGGCCAATAATTTATCATGAAATAGAGAAGCCATTCAGATGCTTCTTGAATTTGTACATGTAATTTAAGTGTCTATTTATAGAAATCTACAAGATTTGTGATCATTCTGTCTGTCTTTCCCCTTGCCTCACCCTCTCCCTGTGCATATGTGTGTATCCTGAAAGAAGGCAGAAGATCAGTTTATGAAACCTCTCAGCTGTTATTTCATTTGTGTAATTGATGTTCCATGCCCTGTGTATTATCATATCTGCCATTATTCTGTGAAAATCATTTTTATGCAAACTACTTCCCCTCTCTTAATCTAACTTCCCCACAAGGGCCTGGAAATGGAAATGGACACAGGCCCTGTCAGTCAATACAATTATAAATATTCCCTCCCACCCCAAGAAGGATTATTTTAAGCTCTTTGAGGAATACATCTTTTCTAGTACACTGTGCTGATGAATGGCCAAGACTTTGAGCATATTGTGTATGTAGGTTGAAGCATTATGTGCATGATAGGATGATCAGATGTTCTTAACGTCTTGAAAAAAAGATCTCTGTAGAACTCTAAACTCCTTATTGCTTAATGTCATAGTGATTAAGATGGAACCCCCTTTTAAAAAAAGTGGGTTGACTTCAGATTCCCATGTTCTGGGAGATGTCAGCAAATTGTTCAGCACTGTAATTACTTTTCATATTATCATAACACCATTAATTACAAAGTTGCTTTGGAGTGTATTTGGCACTGGTTGCTCCCACTGCCAAATGTATTACAGCACTACCAAGACCCAAACCATTATACCACACTGCCACTCTCTAGTAATTCTGCATGTGTTAGTCACAGCTGTCTGGACAATCCCAGCTTTCTGTGTTCACATGTGTGCAAGGAGGAGGGACTAAAAGAGATAAGGTAGAAAAGAGCAAAAGGGGAAAATGCAATATAAATAAAAAAATATCCTAAGGGAAACTTTGTCTAGTCTTCTTCTTTTTCTTCTTCTTTCACGTCCCAATCAACCCCTGAATGCCAAAATGAAGCCACTTTATTCGCTTTGTCATTGCCCAAACCCAAGTCCTCATCCTTGCATGTCTCTGGCAGCAAACCAGGAAATTAGCCAGATTCTGTGTCTTTCCACATTCACACCGTGTATTGTTGTCTATTAAATTCTTACTATATCAGCTTTGTCTATTAAATTCTTACTATATCAGCATCATTAGTATAATCAAACATGGACTATATGAACAGTTGATACAGTTTGTACAGTTCTTTAGGAAGTCGGTTGGTAGTTTGTTTTGGGGGGGGGGTGTTGGCATTAGTTACAACGTGGTATCAATAGGGTTAGGAATTCTGTTTGTAAGGTCAGGATATAAATGAAAGGGGGGAGAATAAAGAGACATTTTGCCCCACTGAGGCCTAGAACACACTTTAATGTGTGCCTGAGTTGAAGACATGGTCACAAGGTGAAACAGAGTTCAACCGTAAGATGACTGATGACTCTCTGGGAGGGAAAGGAGATGGGATGGAGAGAAGGATGTCTAGACTCAGGAAAAAGTCACTGGAGGTTCATCCTGACTGTGAGAAATTCCTCTCAGCAGTAGCTATCCCAGTGATGAATTGACCCATGGCCCTGAGCCGGGACTGTCAGTTTGCTCTCACTTGTCTCCTGCAGATGTGATATAGGTTCTTAACAGATGTGAGCTGACAAACTTCTGCATTTGCCAAACCAGCAGCCACCTTGTGTCCTATTCAGATACTCCAGCACTCAATGCAGTAATGATGGACAGCAGAGAATATTTCCACTGTATTTTTCTCCCAGGGCATTGGGCAAGAGTTGCTGTGTGTTTCATGTAGATATGTGTAGATATACAACACTTATTTATGCTTTTATTATATTATTGTTCTGCTGCCTTTTAAGGTCAAGATCTCCCAAGGCTGCTTACTAAAATTATAAATAGGACTGACAACATTGTAATAAAGTTGTGTACAATAAAAAGCAGCCTGTAAAATCCATTAAAACATAAAGAACCAGGGAAATAAATGAAAAAGTTTGGCGGGACAGTAAAGTTTTTTAGGATCCACTTACACATTGTGAAACTGGGTGTCAAATCAAGTTTTGGAGAGAGGAAGAATCTAAATTAAAAGGCATTTCAGTTTCTCTGACTAAGAGTAATAGAGAACAGGAGAATCTCTACTGGGAATGCTAATTGCAACTTAATCAAGTCTAAATCTGGAAACTCCCAATATTCTTACTTCAGTCCATGGGAAATCAACAGGCATACTCATAAGAGCATCTGCCCATAAATGTCCTTTAAATTATATTTTTCCAGGAAAAGGGGAAATGAAGATGGAAATAACTGTAAAATCAAAATTTCTCTGAGTGTTAATTTTAGCAGCAGTGTGATTTTTTTGACTGATGGCAAAGATGCTTTGAAATTTAAGAAAAAAATTAGTTTGTTTCACACTTTAAAAAAGAGAGAGACAAAATTAGAGAGATGCATCTAAAATGATTATTTCCCCTCCCTGAAGAGCCATGATGGATCAAAGCAAGAAAGGAAGTATCTCAGAACTGACATATCTTTAAAAATTTCATGATTGTCTGTATTTGATGTGACACGTCACCAGACTGTATGTCAAATCTGGAAAAAATCTTATAAAAACATCACGATTCAGAGTATGATTAACTGCATTTGTGATGGGTGGGACTGCAGGATTATGAACAATTCCCAGTCATTTAGGAAAAAATGTATCCTTATAGTTAATCAGTCTATATGAGTTTTTAAAAAAATAATTCCTAAATATAAGAAATAGAGCTAGCTGATATCCTACTGATGACTTTTTAGCATAAGAGGACAGGTTCTGAAAGAACGGATGGATATATAATCATCATTTAAGTGAAAATGGCTCTTTTCCTTTTTCCTCACAGCATCTAGGCATCAGAAGACACAAATATTAATGACTTAATTTGCCTAGAATTAACAAGTGTATTGGAATCAGCAGCAGGACTGATGGACACAACAAATCCAATCCTCGTACAGCAATTAAATCACACAACAATGAATATTTGAAAAAACATTGTGCCCCTTATAACAACTAAAATTGTTATACTATGCAATGCATCTCTATGGGGGAAATCGTACAATGGATTTTTGTTGTTGTACAATTTTTGTTGTTGTATGATTTTCCCAGAGAAATATTTGTTGTACGATTCATCCCATAGGGAAAATCACTATACAGTAATGTACGATGCATGCATCGTATAGCAATTTTTTCGCACAACAATAAGCCCCGTGGAATGGATTAAAATTGTTGTTCAAGGTACCACTGTATATACAAAAACTGGCTCAGCATTTGCACAAAAATAATTCTTGCAAATGCCAAGCCCTTTGCTTTGACTACCAACTAAACCCACTCACCTTCTCCAAGATGAGGAGAGGGGAAATGGCTTATCTTGTTCTCATGCACAAAAGTGAAGCAAGCAAATATTTACATCTCTAACCTTCTAACCTTGGAATGAGCCCAAATAGAGCTTAGTTCTTAATTACCATGTATAAGATACACAGGAAAGAAATATGAAGTATGTTTTGACACTGATCAATATATACAATGTACTGTTCTATTCTTTTCTCCTATGTGAATTAATATTGACTATAGCAAGGGTGGGGAACTTTGCCCTGAAAAATATATCATTTTTACTTACCTGGACCCTTCAAAACACTTCTCAACAAGAAGGCTGCCCAGCATTGGGAAATCTTCCACCTGAAGAGGAAAAAGATTTTGAAAGCAAACTTAGGTCGGCTGTCAATCAAGCAGCTACACAAGCTCTTGTCAAAGAAATGTGCATTGCCAGCTACTTCATGCTTTGAGATATGCTTGCTAAGATAACACATATTTGTGAGGAAAAAGGCAGGCTATACAGTACATTGTTTCAATTTAGTAGCTCATTCACTGCTTTTGAAGATGATAATTTCCATTAAATTTACCCTTTTTTTGGGAAGGAGGAAAATAAATATGTGGTTTAGGTTGAGCAGCAGCTGCATCTTGAGGAACATGTGGATGACTTATTAGCTCAACATGAGCTAGAAGATAAGAACACAGTAAGGGCAGTTTGGCTGATCTTAGCTTGTTGAGAAGTTATATTCATGCTTTCTTACTTTTCTATTCTGTTGTGCATCCTCATTCTTTTTATCTTTAGCCCTTGTTTGACAGCATTTTACCAGGCACTTTGGTTTTTAATAATAATAATAATAATAATAATAATAATAATAATAATAATAATAATAATAATAATAATAATAATAATAATAATAATAATAATAATAATAATAATAATAATAATAATAATAATAATTCATGTCAGAGATTATTCTGGGTTGAAAAGATTTTTGCAGAAGAAACTCTGCTCAGAGAACACCAATATGAGGCTCCTTTCATGTCCCCAAGAGTTGGGACAGAGTCGGGTGCTCAGACCATCATGCAGTACCAGAGTATCGAAATGCTGACGTGCCAGCCATCCAGCTAACAAGGCAAGCTTCTTAACCACCGAGCAATCGCAGCCCCGCCTTGGTTTTGAATAAGAACTTTCAATTGACACGGTCAATATTAAAATTGTTCAATGTTGTCTTCAATGTACCTTTGAATAGTTTCTTTTGTCCACTATACAATTGAGCATCTCAAGAAGCTCTCCATAAATTATACATTTGGAGATGCAGACATCCAGCATTCTAATACTATTACCAGCCTATAGTCGTCTTTCCAAGATTGTAAAAATGCTTGTCATCTGTGTTTTCTCCAAGACTTAGGTGTCAGAGGCTTTAAACTGCCATTTGATGATGAGAATCCTCCAAAGACAGGTAAAATGAAAATGATTGAGCTTTCTTGCATGGTGTTGATAGATAGTCCATGTCTCTGCTACATAAACTAGAAAGGATAGAACAACAGCTTTGTACATCTTCAGCTTAACAGAAAGATTGATTCCACGTCAATCCCTCACAAAGAATTGAAGTCTTCCAAAGGCAGTGCTGGGTTTAGAGATTCATGAGGTCACTTCATTTTCAATTTGAATGCAACAAGAGACAGTCTTGCCGAGATACACAGATTGATCTTATCCAGTAACAGGGTACTCATATAGCTTCAAAATTGGTTCCTCATAAGGTACATCCAAAGCAAGTTGGTACCACTGCCATATCAGTATTGACCTTCAGGCCAAAGTTATTACAGCCAAAGGATAACAGAGGAAGTCCTTGTATATCCTGAAATGGTGTTGCATTAAGAGTGCAGTTACTGGCAGATAAAAGCTCACACACTGTGAAAATGAGATTTTAGTTACAGCCTGCATATGCTATAGATTGTAGAGTTACCCATAAGAGAAAGGCAGGTTATAAACCATATAAATTAATAAAATAGCTAATTAAATAAAATTCTGTACAACAGCCATCAAAGAGGTATACAGTCCTTAGAGATAGAATCAGTCCAAGAATATTCTTCTATAAAGACTTGCCTTTTGTATCAATACAGCTTTGATTTTTAAAATCTAGATTTTTTTCCCCCTCTGAAAAATTGCTCCTAGTTCAAGGGCATATTATACTCATATAATTTTGTAATACGACGACGAATCCATGATGAAGATGATAATTTGCTATCAATTCTGTTTATCCTGCTTCTGAGGGTGCCCTGCGACTGTGCAACTTGCCCAAGGCTACACAGGTTGGTTTTTCTTTCAGGTGGCAGAGGAGGGAACCAGAGTTTCAAACTCTGGCTCTACAGGCAGATTTCTAAACCACAATGGTGTTGTGGTTTATATTTAGATTAAATCAATCCATTCATCCATTTCTAAGTGTTGATGTGCTAAGTATTTAAGGATACTGTACATTTCTTTTAAAAAGTGATCTGATGTTCCTCATAAAAACAGGTTTACTGGGAGTAAATCCTACATTCAACTCTTACATTCAGTGTATATATAAGTGTATTTTCTAGGGCCAAAGCATCATGTTGTAAAGGCCTCTGCAAACCTGTAGTACGTACGGGGTGCCCTAACTATGGCCTGTGGACTGGATCCAGCCTGCTGGGCCATAGTTTGGGCATCCCTGGTTTAAGCAGAGAAAACAGCAGCCTAAAAAAATCTGTCTCATCCTGTTGCAAAACAGATTACAAGGCATGTTTTACTTCTGCTTCCGGTAACTAGATGAGCAGCCTGCTGAACCACGTGACTGGCCCACGGCTTGAAAAGTTTGGGGGCCCCTGCTGTAATATGAGTCTCTTTCCATACATAAACTACAGTCTCATTTCATACATACAGTCTTATGACCCATAAAAAGAACGATTCTCATTACTTGGTCACTTCTTGAAAAAGATACTTTTTTTGGATGATAACTCCAAGAATGCCCCACCCAGCAAGGAGAGTGTTCATCTGAGAAAGATCGTTTCACTTTTAACTGTAACTTCTCCAATCCTGAAAATGATTCCTGAACTCTCAGAGGATGCCCACCTCTATAGAAATATTATCAGATGGGGAAGAAAGTTACACTGCCATTCATGTTTAGATACATATGGGGCTAAGACAATGCTAAGCAGCATGCTCCACCCTTCAGAAGAAAGCGAAAAGGTTTTCAGCATAGTGAAAGGGTGGGCAGAGAATTGATATTAGAATCAAAATCCTAATACAATCTGTGCAGAACCTGGAAAGCATGGCAGTATAAAGGCACCATCTGGAAGAGTCCCAAGATGGTCCTATGGAAGGAAAAGCAAAGTTATGCCCATTGATTTTTGGAATGATACAGGAGCAAGTGTTAAAAATGGCACACATAGTCAATAGCATAGAACACGCCATACCTGATTAACACAAAATCTTGACACAAACTCCCTTTAAATATATAATAGATTTAATATATTGACCTACACTTTATCTGAGACATAATATGCACAGTTTATGCATATGAAAAGTCATCTGCAGAAACAGACATTTAAATAAAACAGTACAGAGATTTCACAATTTACTTTCTCTCCCCTAACCCATCATACCTCTGCCTACTTGTTGGTATTCTTTAATACATAATTCCTGTATGGTATTTTTCTCTTTCATTTCTATATTTTAAAAAATCATGTTATTATTGATCTAGCCAAATCACTATCAATATGATTTGATGGCACATAAATAATGCAACTTTGCATGTTGTCTCCTGCTTATGTGAAGGAGGAGGATTGTTGTTACCCACCCCCCTGAAATGTTGTATTAAAGCCTCATATTAAACTGATAATTTGTAAGGGTCATCACTGTAATATATGGTGGAAGACAGTTACTGTGATGCTTCTGTCAGCAAAAACCTTGCTTTCAAATGCATGTTCACAGCAGGGCATAACATAAATCAGAATAGGTTTCTAGTCAACCATATATCTTGTGACTTTAAATATTTTTATAATAATGGGTGCAATACAGGGCACTAGGGGTATTTTATAAGTTGCACTGGAACAAACAATGGGGACCATTTTTTTTAATTTCCTATCAGATTTTTGCATTATCAGAGTAGGTTAAATCAAGTCCTAAACAACTATTAGAAGTGACAAAATAGTGTCATTTTAAGCTGAGCTGAAAATGCTACATATTCATTTCCCACAAAAGAAGTAGGCTTTCTGTGAGAGAGGTTTCTTAAATTTGGGGTGGATGTCATCATGCAGTCATTGCAAGGTGACATAGATTCATAACCATTTAAAAAACTCATAAGAAAGCAGCAAAGGTTCAATACAAATGGTTGGGGAAGGTACTTGACCACTTTGGTCAAGGATGTCCCCAACTCATGAAAATACTTACTCATATAAGTGAAAAACCCTACTATGCAGTCTAAGAAAATTTGCAAGTTTAAGTCCATCTCTCAAAGGGAAATAAAGAACCCTTGCCACAATTCTTAGGTGCTCATGTACACTCACCAAGCCACTGTAAGTGTTGCCACACACCCATCCCAAAAATCACAATCAGGGCTCTTTAGGTCCCTGCAAGGAACAGACTGAAACTTAGGACTCAAATTATGTTACAGTAAGTAAAGATAAGGGTAAATGTTTCCCTTGCTCGAAAGCCAGTCATATCTGACTCTAGGGGTCAGTGCTCATCTCTGTTTCTAAGCCGAAGAGCCAGTGCTGTCTGCTTCTGCAGACATTTCCATGGTCATATGGCAGGCATGACTAGATACCGGAGCACATGGAACGCTGTTACCTTCCCACCGAAGTGGTCCCTATCTATCTACTTGCAATTTCTTGCTTTGGCCATAATGTTGTTCCCTTTGAGGCATACTCAAGGAGAAATGCTGCCAGGCTTCTATTTTCTATTGTAGGTCTTCTATCCCTTCGATGAGCATCCATGTTTTTTTTTTAAAAGAGCCTGTAAAAAAACAGCAAAAAGAAAACCAATTATAACTTTCTGTCAGTGTTGTGTAATGTACTTTCCCCTGCCCAAGCATAAACTGCTTCAGGGGACCTTCCCTTCTTGAGCACCTATGACAAATACTAGGACACTTATTTCAGCCCAACGTTTCTGCCAGTAACTCAGATTATGGGCTCAGTTACATGTTACAGTAAACCCTACACTAGAAGATGGAATTCTTTGCATCCTTATTGTGTGATTTGTGTGTGGTTCTCTCACCTTCCCTACATTGCAAATTCATTTTCTTCACATCAGTTGACTGCTCATGTATTTGGCCCAGGGCCTTGTGTGTCATTTCTTTAACTATCCTGAATATCTAAGGAATACCTAAATGCAGCCAACCCCAACGAAGCATTCTCAAGGCATACAGTACATTAGCCAGCATCTTCTTCACCCTGCTTCAACTTCAACAAGGATTGGGCACTTTATCAGTGGAAGATTGTTAAACCCAACAAAGGTTTGTGCGTATGAAGTACTCCTTACTTAATAAAATTTTTATTTATACAGTGCTTCTTGCCAAGATCAGAATACCAGATGTAAAATGATAATGCATAGTTTATGTACTACGTATTGTTAAAAGAAGGCAAATGGTATACATATGTGGTGATAGTCTGATCCTGCTAAATGGATGCTGTGTGGACTTCCAGTGAGTAGTCTTAACTACAATCTTCAGTAAGAATCAGGACAGATATTTGAGATTAGTGCTAATAAAACTCTCTTTTCGAAGGTTAGTTCAATATGGTCTCTGCTCCATAATATGTTCAGTTTGCTTCAGACTCTGACCAGGATTATGTACTTCTTGTTTCCTCAAGGGCAAGCACTTAAGGGAGGAAGAACAGTTTACAAATTGCAAAAGCAGATAATTGGCTGTAATAAAGAGCCAGGGCATTGCCCATAAATATAGGTTTTTAGAGAGGAGGCCCTGAGTTTCATAGACTCTGCAACTCATCAGCACCTTTCAACACAGCTAATGTTAGGTCCCATACAGTATTCCTTGTTTGCCACAGAGCTGTTTCCTAAGGTCCAGATGATGTTTTAAGTGGAATAACATGACTCAAAGTAGCTGTGCCAGATGTGACATCCTCAGTTACAGTCTCAAATAGACTGCAAATGAAGAATGCATGCTCCATTAATTTCCACTGGAGTGAATAATGCATTACTACTTTGCCATTCCCTTAGTTTTCTTAAGAAACTCTCTCTTATGCCTTGCTTTGTTTTCTTTTGTTCTGAAAGTCCTGTATTGCACATTGGTTCACTGTTTGCATCCTGTCTTTCACAGAAACACATGAAGATAGACATGCACAAACACAGAATGATCAAGAAAACACTTACAAAATCCTCTTCTACTGGGCATTATATAGATGTTTTTCTCCTCCTGGTGATTAAGCCCACAGTTCTTAGGAAATATGAAGAACAGGTTTGATTCATAAATCTACCACTGTAATTGCTTTTAAAATGCTGAAACCGCTTTCAGATGCTGTCATCCATTTTGTAGATGGTGGTGGCCTCCTTTTCTTAGTGCCATTAGTAAATCAACGTTCTTTTTCCTCTCAGCTCAATACATTTATAAAGAACTGGTTGTGTGTGTGGTCTTCCTCACATACGTTTTGGCATATTAATAATATTAATCTGGAAATGACTGAGAATATTGTTTAAAGTGTTTAAAATATCCTTGAGACTGATAACTTTTTTTTAATCACATGTTTATTCCTTGGGAAAGTTCAAGTGAGACTAGAAGGTTTATAGCCAAGTAAAACATTTAGGGATAAGTTTTAAAAAATGGAGACAATGACAACAGTCACCAGAATGTCACGGAACTTTGGAACAAACTTTGAAACTGGCATAATGATCATGCCTACATCTAACTCAAAAGAGCTGATTAACATTTTATATATATATAATGCTTACAACAGTTTTAACTGATGCTTACTATATATACACCAAACATGGACCCTCTATCGCCAAGACATCAAAAAGCTTGACCGCTTTCACCAACAGAAGCTAAGGTCCATCTTGAACACCAGATGTGATGAATATGTCACCTACATCTCAGACCTCAAGAAGGCATATGCAAATAGCATTGAAGCTTCCATCATAGGCCATCATCTTAGATGGATATGGCATGTCCACCATATGGATGGTTCCAGACTTCCTCGTCAAATTCTTTATGGGGATCTTTATGGAGTACAAGACCTTGCAGAGTTCCTTTGAAGCATTATAAGGACCAGCTGAAACAAACCATGAAGGTGTCAGGTATAAACCCACAAACTTGAGAAGCAACGGCCATAGATCACCCACTTTGGAGCCCAACCATCTCTGCTGCTACCGATCACTTCGAGGGAGAACGGTGCAGACGTGAAAAGGCTAAGTGACAAACATGAAAGCTTCATCAAACTCAACTATGCCCTACACCATCTATTCAGTGTAATGTGTGTAGTCACATGTTTCACACCAGGATTGGTTCATTGAGTCACATCCATCAACTGGTTCAGAGACACATCCATCAACTGAGAAAATGACTTCCAGGAAAAATGTATGTTTGGATACAAATAGCAGCTGACGATGATACACCAAACATAAAGATTAAAGGTCAGATTAGGACCCTACATAATTGCATAACTACATAACTGTCACCACAAACCAAGCCCAAATCTGTTCTGGATTTCACTATCTCTTCATGCTCAACATCAAGCTTTTTAGCTTCAGGTTCAAATGTCATTTCATAACCTTTCAGTATACTTCCTTTCCCAAACATCACAAGAGGAAAAAGAGAAACTATGTTGAACCTAAAACTGATGGCTTTTAAACCAGTTTGTGGAGATATGAACTCTGGGAAATCTGGCTGTTGCTTGAAAGGATCCTAAGGCTCATCTAATCTAATCCCTAGGCTGAGGGAGGAAATCCACCTCTATAGCATACCTGAGAGATGAACACCAACATCTCTTTAAAAAATCTCCAGTGGAAGAAAATCTGTCATATCCCTGTCCACAGATGGATTACAATGAAGACAATCTGCAGAGTCAACATGAAAACTGTTCTCCAACAAAGAATGCACATCACAGAATTATAAAATGAGAAGGAGCCAGGATCACACGGCTAATCTTCCTTGTTTGCCTTTTTTTTAGTTTGTGACTTCCTGCAACAGGTTTATTTACATATTCAGGTACCTGTTTATGCGTGTGTATGTGTTCAGTCGCACAGTCAATTCCGACCCTTTGTGATCCCATGGACCACTGTCCGCCAGGCACTTCTGTCCTCCACCATCCTCCTCAACTCGCTCAGTTTTGTGCCCATTGTCTCTACAATGCCATCTAGCCATATGGCTTATAGTATACAGATGTCTAGTCATCATGTATTTCAAACAATATATTCCAAAATGGTTAGAAACTACCAGCAGACACTAAGTAACAGAACAGTAAAGTTTGTTATTTATTCCTGTAGCCTTCCACTGAGCTATCAAATGAGCTAGGAAATTTGGTTCAGTTTCTCAGCTTGAAAGAAAATTGATTTACAACAGGCATGAGAATTTATACCAGCTGAGAGCTTGTACAACATGTTTAATATTACATCAATGCAATGAAACTGTTTATCCAGCAGGTTTCTTAAATCAGCTGAACTGAGCAAATGATATAGATTTATTCCCTTTTGGCTTGCATTTTGTAAAAGAGTAGACCACAACTTTATTTTTCTAAGCATGTGCTTGCTTAGAAAGAAACAATGCAATTTTAGGTAAGTCTGTTTTGAAGTAGACCCTGCCATGTCCAGTAGTACCAATTCTCATTTAAGTGTGTATAGGACTATGTAGGCCAAAGTCTAATTAAAATGTGATTCAGGTCTGTGTGGGGAATATAGACTGATCATAAAAACAGTGCAATTTTATTATTGCAAACTATAGAAAACACCAAACACTCAGATAGTTACATGCAATTGATCCCTCTGTTAACCACCCACTTTAATAACAGTGAGGAAGTTTTAGTGGTCAGAGAAGCTGAGACCAATTCTATCAAGAGGCTACAAATACATACTGCAAATATACATTGGCTAACAACTTTTTTAAAAAAAATTTATTAGGTATATAAGACATTACAAATCAAAAAAAAGATACATGAGACAAAAACATTACATAACTTTAAAATATAAAGAAAAATAAGAGAAACCAATATATATTTTTCGCTAACTCTACTATCCTTTTTAACTTTAAAACCACCCTTGTGTTATATACATTGTCCGGGGATTTATGTTTCCCTATGTTTTCCAGAAGTCATTTTGTTCAGAAACAGGGGGTATGCCTTTGTTCTTAACCATTGCATATTCAATAAAAGGTTTCCAAATCCTCCAAAAATTGTTGCCAGTTACTTTACCCTTTTTAAAATTTATCTCCCAGGTGAGCTTTTCATTGAGTGCCAAATCCCACATTTCCTTATACCAGTCCCTTCTTTTTAACTTTTCATTATTTTTCCAATTTCTCGCTATACATTGTCTGGCCGCCGATAACATTATTGCCATCAGTTCCTTATTGTCTTTGCTCATTTTATATTTATCCATCTCATTTAACAAAACTAGTATTGGTCCCAGTTCAAACTGCAAATCCAATATATCCTTAATATCCTCCTCAATTTTTTCCCAAAAGTCTTTCAAAACGTCACAGGACCACCACATATGCTCATATGTACCTCTAACTTTTCTACATCTCCAACATTTCTCACTCAAATTTTTGTACATTAAATGCAGTCTCACTGGGGTTCTATACCATCTCCAGATTAATTTATAGTTATGTTCCTTCACTCTTACTGACATAGATCTCATAATACGTCTTCTCCACATTTTCCCCCATGTTTTCTCGGTGATTGTTGTGTTCAATTCCTGATCCCAGCTTTCTCTCAGTACTTGTTGAGCCTTCCCCTCTTTATTTAAAATTTTGTATATTTGACTAACTATCCCTTTTAAACCTATGTCTCCTTTTCTTAATTTGACCAGCAATGTTTCAAATTCTGTAAGCTCCCTGTCTGAACCCATTTCCATAAAAAATCTCTTGTTCCAATTATTCATCTGGAGGACTTTGAACCAATCCAGCTCCAGTTGCCGATAAAGCTCATTTCTTCTCTCTGAATCCCTACAAATTTTGATCCAATCTTTCAACAAAGAGACCCCATTTTCTAATAAGATTTCCTTAATCCTACCATCTATTTTCATCGGTAAATTATTAAAATCTTCTAGTTCTGTAACCATTGAGATCCCTGGAATAAGATCTTTTCTTGCTTTATTCCATTCCTCTATTGTTGCTCTTATCATCATACCCTGTATTCTCATTTTTTTATCCTTATCCCCACATAAAAACAATGCCTTCCCTTTCCTAGAAAACTCTTTTGATTCTAATTTTCCCCATATTGGCTCTTCTCTAATTAATAATTTAATAGCATTTCGTAACTGAAAAGCTCTGTAATACTTACTAATATTCGGGATACCCAATCCCCCTTCTTTTTGTGATATGTACCACAGCATCTTAGGTATTCTAGTTCCTCGTTTCCCATTGCAGAATCTATTTATAGTTTTTTGATACCTTTCCAAATCTCTGTCTGTATGTTTTATTGGCAGGGCATCAAATAAAAAGTTTAATTTAGGTAACAACATCATTTTACACATTGCAACCCTGCCAAACCACGATAGATTCAACTTATTATACTGTGTTATTTTCTTATCTATCTCTTTCATTTGTTTACCATAATTCAATTCTTTAAGTTCCCCAATTTTTCTAGCAAGAATTACTCCTAAGTATCTTAATTTATGCGGGGTTTGAATATTAAATTTTTGTTTTATTTCTTCTTCATCATTCTTACTCCCATTGACTAAAATCAACTCAAATTTATCCCAGTTCACCCTTAATCCTGTTATTTCCTCAAAAGTTTTCAAATGTTTATTAATCTTTGGAATTGCTTGTATTGGTTGTTTTATCGTAATTAGTGTATCATCGGCATATAAACTTATTTTATTCCCTTCAATTCCAAGTATATCTTTGTCTTGCCGAATTAGATTCGCCAATAGTTCCATAGTCAATACAAATAGTGAAGGTGACAAAGGACATCCCTGCCGAGTTCCAGCCTCCAATTTTATTTCTCCTGTATAACTACCATTAAATTTCACTATCGCTATCCCCTGTTTATATAAATTCTTAATAACTTTTTGAAATTTGTCGCCAAATCCATATAATCTGATAACCTCATGTATTGTGTCCCATTGCAGGGAGTCAAATGCTTTAAATATATCCAGGGCTAAAAAACCTACTTTATCCTTTTGCTTTCCAGCTATATCCAATAAGTCCACTACCCTCCTTGTAAGGTCTGACATATACCTACCCTTTATAAACCCTGCTTGATCATCTCTTATATATTTGGCTATGAAACTATTTAGCCTAGTCACCATTATTGTAAAGAAAATTTTGGCATCTTGGTTAATTAAGGAAATCGGCCTATATGATTCTATTTTCTGTAAATCCTTTCCTGGCTTAGGGATTAATGCAATGATAGATCTATTCCAAGATTCCGGTGTTGCTTCTCCCTCTAGTATCCCATTAAATAGCTTATGTAATCTCGGGACAATCCAAGGCTTAAAATCCTTATAGAATTCCGCAGGAAGCCCATCTTCCCCTGGTGCTTTATCCAATTTTAATTTCTTAATTACATCCTCAATTTCTTTTACCGATATTTGTTCCTCCATCCTATTTCTATGTTCTTCTGATAATAATGTTATGTTATACTGTTGAAAGTATTCCTCCAATTTGCCCAAATTCACCTGTTTCTTTGAATATAAATCTTTATAAAAACCCTCTATTATTTCTGCTTTCTCTTTCCTTTTATTACACCTCTTTCCCTTCCCGTCTAACAAAACTCCTACCTGGCCTTTATTCTTTTTATCCCTCGCTGCTTTTGCCAGTAACTTAGAATTTTTATTGCTATACTCAAAGTATTCTCTTTTTAAAAATATCAAATCTTTTTTTACCTTTTCCATATCCTGGGCTTCTAGTTCTTTCTTTGTTTTTTGTATCTGTTGTAATACCCTCTTATCTTTCCCCCTTGTATATTTCCGATGAAGTTGTTTCAATTGTGTTTCCAATTCCTGCGTTCTATTAATGTTCCATTTCTTTTTCCAACTACTTAATTTTATGGATTCTCCTCTAAAAATCGCCTTCATTGTGTCCCATACCACTCCAGAGCTGACCTCTTTATTATCGTTCCATATCCAGTATTCATCCCATTTCTCCATTATTTGTTTTTTCGTATTCTCCTCTTTATATAATTGGCTAACAACTTGATGGGACTTAAAAGCAACACGTAAATAAATTACTAAAGTCAATGATCTTCACATTTTATCCTCACCACAACTTTACAAGGTTGGTTGTAGGTATGGGACTTTCGGGGGGTCACTACAGTTACTGGAATACACCAGGAATTTCCCCAGCTAGAATTCTGGTACCTTTAGCACACAGAAAAAGTTCTCAGATAATTTTCAATATCCATACATGTGTGTTGGCAAGTTACTGTCTGCAGCGGTGGCCATCAATCATGAAGAAGGACATAAGTAGAACTTTCTAAGTTCCATGGGAAGTGCAAGGTATTGGGGCAGTGGTAGTCTCTGTATTCATCAGGATATCAAGAAGGTTCCTCCCCAAAAGTAAAAACTGTGAAAATAGCAAAAATTTCTATAGAAGGCAATGTTGTAAATCCCAGGGTTAGATCTTTAGATGCATCAGAAAACTCCATTGCAAGGCTGCCAAACTAGTCAATCACAGGCATTTGATGAGTTTTCATGTCAAAATATTGTTGCAATGAATAGAGAGTTTTTGGAGCAGGAGGAGCAAGACAACATTGAGAAACAATCTCTTATGGTAAGAGGCAAAGCTGCACCCTGGTCATAAGAAGCAGACAAGGATAACCCATGGTCCAAGAAATGGGAGACACTTTTGATACTGCACACTGGACTAGTTTTACTGCCACTTCTGGGAGTGACGAGGGCAGCATGGGCCAGATGAATTGGCATTGGGAGCCAGAGTTTGGGTACCCCTGGTTTAACAAGAAAGCTTTTTATGCTCTATACAATGTTTATTATCAGCTCTGGGTAAGCAGATGATGCTCAACTCTTTTCTGTCCTTTTCATCAATACTCTAAGAAGACTGGTGTTTAATAGAAGGGTCAGATACAATAAAACACTCAGAAAAAAATCGAACAAGGGCAAACATATTTTATCAGTTGGCGAAAGAAGCTGTTATAGGATAAAATTTCTCTGGGTTTTTTCAGATGAAGTAAAATTCTCCCATAAAAATCAATTTTGAAGTTTGGAACCATGTATAGATTTGCAGTTATTGCTTCATCTTCCGTGACAGTGCCCAGAAGTGCCTTTTTCTCTGTCTTGGTTTGTGTGTGTTCTTACTTAGAAACAATCCATTCTAGCCACAGTCATGCATGTGATGTCCAGATTGTTCCTGGACCAAATTCAGCTATTTATTTGTTAAACAGCCTGGGCTAAGAATACTTGATGAACCACCTTCTCTGACTGAAGACAGAAAGAGATGTTTCAGATAAGTGACCAACAGAAGAGGAAAAACCCATAAACACTGATGGTATCTTAGAGCAAGAGCTCAGGCTGCTTCGATTTCTGATTGTTCTTCAAGATTTAAACACAGGATTCCTCTGAAGCTGGATTTCTTGAATGCAATAGTCTGCTGAATCATGTCTCTCTTAACAGTAACATGCTTTCAGTTCCATCTGTTTTTTCACTGAAACCTATGTGATCACTTAGATTTAGTCTGCCCCATACTCTTCTGTCCTCTGAAGTTCAGTGTCACTACACATGGGAACATTTCCTTAGTCATTGTTTCTAGATCGTGAATTCTTTTCCCAAGAGACTAATTCATCCTTCTTTCTGTTGGCCTGGCAGACAGGAAAGACTTTCCAGAAAATATATGGAACTATAGTATTCAGGGTGCTTTTGGCCTTCTGCTAGTTATGTCAGTACTTGATTGCTTATTTAATTATCACAGGCCATTATCTTATTGGGAAGTTTTTCCTGTATAACAGAAATGATGTTACTGTCAGCAGCAGCAGGTTTCATCCTGATCAGGACTAAAGGTTGACTCATCCTTCCAAGGTCAGCAAAATGAGTACATAGCATGTTGACGGCAAAATGATAATTAACTTGTGAACCACCCAGAGAGTGCACTAAGCGCTATGGAGTGGTATATATGTGTGATTGCTTTGCTTTGCTTCTTTTTTTCTCTTTCTAGCAGTTCGATTCCCGAGTACTGCAGGACGGAA
Organism: Furcifer pardalis; assembly: GCA_030440675.1. NCBI lineage: Eukaryota > Metazoa > Chordata > Lepidosauria > Squamata > Chamaeleonidae > Furcifer > Furcifer pardalis. Next base: position 110,587,352 of record CP126891.1, on the reverse strand, counting down.
TGAGCTCCCATCTCTGTCCCAGCTCCTGCCAACCTAGCAGTTCAAAAGCAAGAAATTGCAAGTAGATAAATAGGGACCACTTCGGTGGGAAGGTAACAGCATTCCATGCGCTCCGGTGTCTAGTCATGCCTGCCACATGACCATGGAAACGTCTGCAGAAGCAGACAGCGCTGGCTCTTCGGCTTAGAAACAGAGATGAGCACTGACCCCCTAGAGTCAGATACGACTGGCTTTCGAGGAAGGGAAACCTTTACTAGCTATACAATGAGACAGAACAAAGTCCACCCAAAAATAGAAAAAAAAGAAGAAGCTGCCATATGCCACTAACCATAACACTGTTATTGTCCATAGTATAAGGGAACTGTGTAACAGGGTACTGACCAGGATGTTTAATTTTGCTAGCCACTTTTAGATAGTGTATAGAAAAGATATTGGAATACTGTACAATTTGAAATAATCCTATCTAGCATACCCAGTTGGTCGGTTACAGTGAGAGAGAAAATGCATGGGGGCGGGGGACTTTTTCAGAGCTCTGATGTTAGCTATAGGAAACTGGGATAGAAATGACCGTCATTACTTTTAAGCCATCTTTTTTTATATACGGTGGTGTACCTGTAAACAGTAAATAAGTCAGAGGTGGCTATATTATCACTCATTGGTGTATAGAAACATAACTACCAAAGCATGAGGACTTCTGTCAAATGATTTCTAGTCTGGTAGTATAATCCTTCTTTCTCCATTTATTATCCTATTTATAAATTTCAACTAACCTTTATGCTACCATCTTTTCCTAGCACTTATTCAAACAGGGAACCTGAGCTTAAATCCTTCCCTGGGGCCTACCAAAGATTTAGATGGCCCTGACTGTAGCTATGCCCTTCCTTCAAAACATCCCATGGATTTATCCTTGCCCAGAAAATGGGCTTCTTCCCATTCAAACATATTCAGAATGCCACAGGCAATTTTTTAAAAGCCCAAACCCATCCTTGTATTGAGCTAAAAAGTAATCGCCAAGAAAAGAAGCTTCTTTTCTCAGTGGCTGTGTGTGGCATAAACAGAATATCATGGAGGAAAGATTTTATTTTTAAATAGAAAACTGACTTCCCATGAAATGAGAAGTTATTTCATAGATCCAAAGTCTTGGAAGCAACACTTAGGTCATCTAGACAGTAATATCTTCCTTTTCCTGTGAGGGAAAGCTGAACACTAAGCACTATGCTATGACCAGTGCCCAGCACTATTAAATATGGCAGGCACCATAAATAAATATGTATAATAAACCACACCTGTTCCATACATTATAGATTAACTCAGGACATCCAGGATACAATGCAGCCATGAGGAGAAAGGTGGGGGTAAATAAAAGAGTACCACATTAACAATGCCTGAAGAAAAAGGGAGGGGAGAATCACATTTGTACATGGCTTGTGCCAAAGAAGTCTCTAGACTGTACAAGCATAAGTCTGGACTATCTTTGGTTTACTGGCTGCAAGAGCTCTTCAGTTCAGCAACCTGTATGTCTGCTTAACTTTTGGATGTAATCAGTCTAATGGACTTGTCTATCATCTATCAGTTTCTCTAAACATCACAGCCAAATTGTATTAAAGAAAGCAAATTCTGAGTGTTCTTTGGATTAGCAGTGTGATCAGCTCTGGAACTGGTACCAACTGACATCTCCCTTCAACCAAGACATCCATGGCATGTCTCTGTGTTTGTGTGTGTGAGAGTGGGATATTATAATTGTTAGGGTAGGCTGATGCCCATTAGGGGACATAAAATGTTTATTTACTGCAGTAATTAAGTCACATGTGTCTATAAACAGGGCTAGGATGTGACCCTGCATAGCCACAATGAATCAACAATATGGATTGTGGATGTAAATCATCACTTGTTTTATTTGCAGAGTAATACTGAACGTTTTTAGAAATTTTGACATTTTGAATAAGATGCTGGTGGAAAGTTATCTGCATCTTCCCCATTCTAGCACTTCTACAGAGGAAAATTGGCAGAAATCTTTTCCTCAGGAAACTTATTTTGTCCAAAATATTCTTAGCATGAAATTATTATATTTACTTACTTATTCATCGCTAACACTCTTGATCACTAACAAAAAAGTGCTAGTTTTTTACTCTCAAGAAGGAATAAAAAACCTTGCAGCAATTGACTGTGGGGATTTTCCCACAGTTTGGGGGTGGGGGGGGGTCTCAACAGCCCAAAATATCCTTTTCCATCAAGGACAAACTAGGGTTTCCCAGTCACCTGGACATAACCGTAGCCTTGTTGGCAGCTCAGCACATCCTGGAGCACAGGAAGGCTGTCCATCCTCTACTGCTGTCTTCCCCAGTTTTCCTTGTGCACCTGAAATAATCAGTGGGGATCACAAGAAGGCTGCCCAATTGGGGCAGCCAGGTGGAGTCAGGGCCTTTACTCCAGTAGACAAAAGTGCCATAGTTTTCACTCCATTCCACCAAAGGAAAATATATAAAGCACTTTAGACCAGTGGTGGGCAGCAACAGGTTCGCACCCCCAGGGGGTGGGGTTGGAAAATTGGGTGGTCTCTGGGCAGGGTGGTGGTGAAATTGGTTGGCCTTCAGGTGGGCGGGTAGCAAAATTGGGTGACCATGCCCACCGCCCTGCCTCGCCCCATCAGGTTTTGTCCCTGAAAGTGGTTCAATGTCTCCCTTGCTCAAAAGCCAGTCATATCCGACTCTAGGGTGCAGTGCTCATTTCCATATACAGCCAAAGAGCCAGTGCTGCCTGTGTTTGCAGATGTATACATGGCTATATGGCAGGCATGACTAGATCGCCCATGATGTAGGCTCTGCCCATGAAGTAGGCTCTGCCCACAACATAGGCTCTGCCCATGACATAGGCTCTACCCACGGTGCGGTAGCAAAATTTTTTGCAGCCCACCACTGCTTTAGACTCACTTTAAGCATAGGCTAAGAATGTAATTGTAGGAGGAGGAAGCATTATCTGTTGTGATATTGTAATAACTGCCATGCTTTGTTGTCCTGGCTTCCGCCTCAGATCTAGGAAGAGCTTTATGGAAAAAACAAATATTCTTGAGGGTACACAAGAGCCAAACCAAATTAAAAGATGGAAAAAGGAGCTCACTGAGCAAGGAACATAATTAAAGAAGGATATAGCTGATGATCTCAACCTCCTCTACATCACTTGGAGGACCCTAAATAGGCTGGCGATTGGAGTCCCTAAATACAAGACCAACATGTTCAAGTTGTGGTTACTGGCAGATAACAACATGCTTGTGAATGTGGAAAGATACAGAATCCATCTCATTTACTGGTCTGCCGATTACTGCCAGATACATGGTTTCATTTTGGCAGTCCAAGGTTTGATCAGGACATGAAAGAAGAAGCTGAGGGTCAATCCTGCACCTAAGAGGAAGAAAAACATTTGACCCCATTCCAAATAGACAACCCTCTTCCCATGGGGATCAAGGGAGGAGGAACTGATAAGTGGGGACCCTGCTTGATTGGGCTGATATAGTTCCCCCTCCCAGCTGATACCAATGGATCTCAACCTAGTGGTCCTGGATGTGTAGACCCAGCTTTGGCTGCCAGTCCTTAGGTAGCAACAGACTGGAAAAGTAGGCATCAGACTGAAGCTAGGTCACCCAATGTGGTGCCAATATTTTTCAGCTCTAGCCAGTCTAGGTCTTGGCCTTTTTATTGCCACAAATAATTCATTATTCAATAATCAGTCAAACTGTGAGGGTGTCTCAACCTTGCCCTCCCCCAGATGTTCTTGGACTTCAATTCCCAGAAGCCCTGATCAGCAGGTGTGCTGACATGGGCTTCTGGTAAATGAAGTCCAAGAACACCTGGAGGCCCAAGTTTGAGAAATTTAGGATTAGAAAATCTGTATCCAGAGTCCAATGCTTGTCCAGTAAGAGATGATTGTCGGATCAAGACAGAACACTGTCCATTTATACTGTGGTCATTGCAATATCAGTGTTGACAGTGTTGGCCATCTATCTGGCAAACATTTGAGAAGTTGCTGTTTTGGATTACAAGGCTCGGAATAACCCAAACAATGTCACTATCAGTCATGTTAGCTGTGAATTCTGGGATATGTAATCCAAAACAGTAATTTAACCAAGCACTAATAATGGCTCATAGACTGGACCCACCACATAAAAAATCCCTACTGAAATAAAATAATTTGTTTAGGATAGAGAAGTAATATACATAAAGGCTCCTTCTACACATTACTCCTGTACTCCTGCTGACATGAGGCAAAGATAGCAAAAGCAGTCTACTCTATCCCAAACTAATGAATCAAAAGCATTTTGACTCGCAAGTAACACTGAATTCAGCAAGTCTTTTATGTCAGTTTATGTCTCCCCTGAAGTTTACTTATTCATTCACTTTGGTTTTTAAAATTGCCCTGTCCTTAAAAAAAAAAGACGGATTTTTTTATTTCCTCACATGTTTTCATATAGCTGGGGTTCTCAACCTTATCAAGCCGTGGGCAGGACCACACCCCCTCAGACACAGCGATGGGATGTAACAGGTTCTCACCAGTTCGCCAGAACCAGTAGTAACTTTCCCCAATGTCTCGGAGAACCGGTAGCAGCTTTTGGGGGGAACCACCTTCGGGGCTTACCTTTTCACTGGACATGCATGCCAAGCACTTGGTGTGCATGCACGCCTACAGTGCTTGGCGCGTATGCACGGCCTCCTTGCTGTCCTCCCAAGGGGGAGGAGGAAGAGAAGTTGCTAGCCTGAAACTCCCTATAGCCTGCTCCTCAGGATAAGTGACTCACCTTTGGATATGGTGTGTCTGTGTGTATTTTAATGTGTATTTAATACCTTTACTTATATTGATGTACTACCAAAGTTCCTAAAAAGGCCTGGCAGCCTGGCTTGGGGTTCTTAAGCAAAGTCTTGGAGTTACCTCATCAATAAGCTACACCTGTGCTGTTCCAATTGCTGTTCCAATTGGAGAACCCTTAAGGAGGTACAGCTGTTTTTCATTTACATTAAGGCATATTATCCTAGAGAACCGGTACGATGACCATATCCATCTTGCAACATGGTGCTGCCCAGGCACTTATACTAACAGGTAAGCGACGGGTTTGGGTTTGGGGTGGGTGGGTGGGTGTATTTTAATGTATTTTTTATTTTATTTTATTTAAGGGTTTGTGTTGTGGGTGGGTGGGTTGAGGGGTGTGTGTGTGCTTATTTTTATTTTATTTTATTTTATTTATTTTTTTCTTTGGCCCCGCCCACAACATCATGATGTCATGATGTTAGCTCTACCCACGCTGTGATGACATCACGATGGGGTAGTAAAATTTTTGACACCCCACCACTGCTCAGACAGCTGATTGGGCCAGAATGGGGGTTCTCCCTGCCATAAATGCAGCTGTAAAATGCATCCATAACTGTTGTAAATGTGTCCACTTCCAATTCTGGTGGTGGCAGCGGTGGCAATGCAGACCACATGTAATGGTGCTGCAGGCCGGCTTCTCAACCCACAGACTGTAGGTTGAGAAGCCCTGTCATATAGCTAAAATAAGTACAAAATAATGTCATAAGCAAGCTGTTAATGTAAGGATATATTTTGTTACTCAGTACTTCCTGGCTGCTTTCTCCTATTATGGTTCCCAACAAGTCAGGAAATATGAGAAGACACTCTCTTTATGTCCTCTAGTGACCCATTCTAATACTGCATCCCGGAAATACTTGTGAAAAATATATAAAAGGCATGGCCAAAAAATACAATCCCTTGCCACCTAGGAATAATTTGGCACAAAACCTTAAGTATTTCTGTGAAACGCCGCTAAAAAAAATTAATGTAACTTTTCAAATACTTTGAAAATACTTGCTATATCCAAGTACTTTTGTTCTCTCACATCTCACTTACACCAAAACATAACTAGTTAGCAAAAGCACTTACACTTATATACCACCCCATAGTGCTTAGTGCACTCTGGATGGTTCTCAAGTTAATTAGCATTTTGCCTCCAACTTGCTGGGTACTCATTTTACCGATGTCAGATGGATGGAAAGCTAAGTTAACCTTGATCCAGGCATGGTCAGGATTGAACTCACAGCGTTCTAGGTGTAGTACATCAGTTTAACCACTGCACCACCAGTTACCCCGTTCATTTCCAAAAGTTGATTAGCTATAGGGCAACTATACTATTTTCAACTAGTTGCTTCCAATATCTGACCAGTATTTACTTGCTTGTGACTGATAAGTATAAATTGAATATGGGAAAGAAAAATATTGGGGGTTGTTTGCAAGGTCTTGGCAAGAAATTTACCCAAAATGAGATGCCTGGGCAAAAAGCCCTACGATTTATCATCATGTCTTACTTGTAACTCTTAACCTAAGAGTGTGTCATTTTACTTGCCTTGTTATTTATTTACAAGTGCATTTTCAGTATCAACCCCTTCATTCATTAATCCTAATGTGGCCTTTTTCAATGTCTATTTACCATTTTAAATACTTACTATAATTTACAGGGCTTTATTGAACACATCCGAGGTATATTATATGAGGCTAGCTTAATGGAAAGTCATGTATACCAAAGTAGGGAGGGAAAGCACACATTTAATTTATGGTTGGCTTTTGATTTTGATCATAATTTACTTCCAAGGAACTGACTATTCTTAGAAAGTCACGACACTAAGATGTTTTCTAGAGACAGAGGGAAGAGAATGTTGTTGTTTTTAATTGTTGCTGTTGTTGTCGTCTATGATTTCCCAGATTGCAGTCTGGAACGATACAAAACACACTGCTTTAACTGAATATTGGTTGACACTTTGCTTTGATGCTTTGTCAAGATACCACCTAAAAATTGGGGGGGGGGGGATACTTAAGATAGATTGACAGATACTTCCAAAAAAGGCAACCTTGTGTGTAGTCCAATCTCACCTTCCTTTGATTAAATCCATCTCATGAAGCATTGAGCAGCCATTTCCTGTTTCTTGTTCCTTGGCACTAGTTACTAGGAAACAATCATGTCACAAAACTGACTAAACTTCTATTCATCATAGTTTTAAATCCAACAGTAAGGTAAAGGTAAAGCAGTAATGGAGAACTTTTTAGAGACCGGATGCCCAACTCAACAGGCTGTCGTCCAATGATGGACTCCAAAAAAAATTACTACTACACTGTGGGTGTGGCCAACTTTATGGGCATGGCCAGGTGACTGGGTGGGTGTGGCCAAGTGACTGAGTGGGCTTGGTTAAACTGCTGCATTTTAATGTGAGCCTTTGTGGATCAAGTCCTCTTTGTCAGACCATTAATTAGCAATTACAGCAGTTACTCTTTAAAGGAAAATTAGAGCATTGAAGTGTAATTGTTAACTAAGGGTCTGACAAAGTGGACTCGATTCACAAAAGCTCACATTAAAATACAGCATTAAAATAAATTAAAAATTAAACACATTGAAACACGTTAAAAATTAAATACATTAAAACACATTAAAACTAACATTAAAATACAGCAATCACTCAAGTGCCCCCTCGCTTGTGCCTCATTCCACCACTGCCGGGTGGGTACCTACCTTCAAGGCAGAATGAACGCCCTGCTGCACCACTCCAGTGGTGGTGCCTGCCCCACCATTGCTTCCCATGCTCTGCTTGCCACTGCCTCAGTCACCATCTCTGCCACTGATGCCTCCTCAGTTGCCCCCGCAGCCGCCACAGCACCTCCAGGATCAAAATACAAAATGTTTGAGATATTGCTATATGCCTTTTATACATGTTAATGCATCCTATTTAATGCCTATACTGAAAGAAAAATTAAGAGAGAAAATAGCCAGCATATAACAGACATTACAACCATAGAATCATAGAATAAACTGAATTGGAGGGGTGCTTTTATGTCACCGAGTCTAACCCCCTGCTCAATTTAGGAATACAAATCAAAGCAGATATGACAGATGAATGTCCAATTAGCTTTTGAATAATTCCAGTGTTGGAGCGCTCGCCACTTCTTGAGGCAGTTGGTGGGCTGCGGAACGCAGGTGATAACGGTAGAACTCCTGATATGTCTCCCAGCACTTCTGTTTAAGAGGAGTCGACTGTGTTTAGGAAGGATTGGTGAATGTGCACATAGTCGATTTTGGTTGTAGATCTAGCTGTTCATCAAGGTACAAATTTCAGATCTTGAATATAACTTGTGTCTGGCCTAGGAGAAATCTGCAGCCTGTAAAAGTAAAAAGAAATGATTGCCAGAGCAGGTTCCTTGTACAGCCAAAATCAGCACTGAAAGAAGGTGATCTGCACACAGCCAAAGGATCTTTTTTTAATCCTTATGGAGATGCCTTAAGATTCACCAAGCTTAAGATCATGAATAGGAGTCCAACAACTTGAACCTCACTACAGTTAGAGTTTAGTGATTTTGTATCTGAAAGCAGCCCCATTTCCCCCTAACTGAGGACCCAGAATAATTTAAATGATCCCAAGAGATGCAAATGCGGAAATGAAATTTCTGTATTTACTGGCAATCATGGCTAAGTAGTAAATTCAGACTGTGGCATCGCTGGAACGTAGTTTATCTGTCTCTAGAGCATAAAATCATTCTACTGCCAGAGACAACTGGTTAGGACCTTTCCCTGGACAAGTGGCCAGAGTTTCCTGGCAATTGTTTCATAATGAATTATACTGCATTATCTGTCTAACAACCCTCAACCTAGAAGACATTAAAGAAAAATGAACCCAAAAAATCTGGCACAAGTACAGCTGAAATGCAAGAAAGGGAAAGAGGAGCTTTTCACTGAGAAACCAAAAAGGAGCTGCTGATTATCAGAGCTGAGGGGGAGAGAAAATATCTCCTTATTGCTTTTGATTAGAATTAAAATAGAATTAATGTTCCCCAATATTTGACTCTTCACCTGTGCTACATCATTGTTTAAATATGAACTGGTTAATGAAAAATAATAATAAAGGGAGGTGAGAGGAATAGTGTAGCTCAGGGGTTCCCAATCTATGGCTCAGTTCATGACACCATTCTATCAGATCCATCACCACACCCAGAAGTGGAAGCAGGCATGTTTACATCAGCTGTAAACCATGCCCATGGCTTTCGTAAATGTGGAAGTGAGCACATTTACAACAGCTGAAATTGCACCAGCTCGCACTTCTAGGGGTGTGGTCGGGACTGGGGCGTGAAAAGGTTGGCAATACCTGGTATAGTTGCTTCACTGACAAACCAGACTCTATACTTGCAAGCTTCACCTTTCCAACTGATAGCAAAAATTAATGAAGTTAGACTACTTTGCATGCATAGGCTATACTTTATTGATAAGAGAATGGGGGGGGGGGTTTAAAGGCTACTTGTGAACAACATTTGTACATTTCTTTCTTTGTTTTTGAAATGCTCTTCTGGCCACAGCAAAGTATTCTTCAATGAATTCTCAGAAAAGCAATGAGAAAGCAGCTTTCCATTATGTTTCCATTTTCTTTTTTTGCCAAGGGGGGTCCATATGAAGAAAGTAGCAGCTTTTCTGCACTACTGCATCTGCCTACATGGTTTTGTGGTTATGCACTGGCTCCATCACTGACAGGTCTTTGTTTGTCACAGACATGCAGACACGTGCAATTCTACATCTTAGATGTACATGCATATAGACTTTTCTGTAGTAGATGTATCTCTTAATTTTGGACATTGTGGATAAACAAGCTTTTGGGGAATTCACACACTTTCAGTTCCCCTATCTACATATAGACCTCTCTCACACGCAAGTTGTAATAGATCCCAGAAGCCATTCATTCAGGTACAAAGCTAGCCATTAGAGAAGAGGTTCCATGTGCTAACTTTCTTTGGTGCATACAGCTGCAGCGATAGAAATTTAATTTAATTTTCCCACTTGTATGGTGCCCAATCAGGAAACCTGACTCAGGGAAGCTCACATGAAGGAGGAAGTTGAGAATACCAATCTGTATTTCAGCAAATAGCGATTTAGAAGGACTATAGGAGAGAAGGCACATATGCTAACCTTGTTATCTATCTGTCAGTCATGGCAAAGTAATTTAGGTTACTTGTTATCTAGGTGTTTTAACCTCTAGAAAGGCTGTGCCCCCTTTTTAATGGTTCTTCTTCTATGACTAGGCCAGACGTGAAACTGCCAAAATGAAGCCACTTTTTGGTGAGTCCATTCTGCAGTTCCTTTGGCTTGACCAAAGGTTACCATTACCAGGGTATGCCCAATCATGGTTCAAAAATAACATAATCTTCGAGGAGGTTCTTTCTGTGTACCCATACCATGAAGAAGACTGTCCTGAGAATATAATGCAGCGGCCCTTCATCTGCCTTCCACATCACAGCATGACACACACCCCTCCCGTACCACTGATCCAGTTCTGCGAATTACTTTCTGGTCCTGAGCCCTTTTGGAAAACAAAATCCTTGGACCCATGCCAGTATTGATGAACCTGCTGCCCTTCATCAAGACCGATTCAAGTGGGATTTAATCCACTTGATTATACCAAAAGACAGTAGGTTGCCTGGGTGAAAAAGTTGCCAGAAATTAAGGAACACCGCTTTTGAATCACCTGCACACTCTTTTTTCAATCACTGGAGTTAGTTCACATGTAAAGACAAAACCTGTAAACAATAAAATCACCAAATGATGTATACATTTGTATAAGAATCAGAAAAATGAGCAGTTAGGTATCAGAAAGCTAATTGCATTGGCTGAATTTATCTCTGGGTTTTTACAGGGTAAAAAAGAGTAAAAAATTTACCTTACCTTTCCACTGGCAGCAACATAATAAACATATTTCATATTTGAAGCATTGTTCTATAAAATGGACAGGAATAAAGACTGTAAGTTATACAGTCTGCTACCCCTCCTTCCTGGTTTCCTTTTTAGTGGTTTGTAATGAGTTGAAGGGATAGGAAAGTTTTTCTTAGCCAACTCAATATCCTATGAGTTATAAATGGCATTTCATTCACATATGCAGATTCCTCCCCCCACCCTTTTGCCTAAGTGAATTATTTACAACCTACCGCTTGTGGACTCCAACAGTCAGCTGCCAGAGATTTACACCAAGTCCCTGCTCTCCTGCTGAGAAAATATGAAGTTTTCCACTGCCCTTTAAGATCTGAACATTGAACAGAAAGCAGCTCTGCCGGAAACCCTTCCTAGGTGGTAACAGACTTGGATTTGTTATGGGGAAGAGAGACAAGCTACCATTGAGCTGATAAGAACCAAAGATAGTGTGTCCTTTAATACCTAAACAGGAAGAGGTGGAGGGATTTTCTCCTACCATGAATTCACTTGTAAACTAAAGACACCATGGCCTTTTCTCTTCACATTTCCAAACACTGAAAATATTTTTTGCTTAATACCTGCACCAGTAAAATCATGTGCTAAAAGACCATTGTGGCTGTCCCTATGACTTGAAAAGATGACACTGCAGAGGGAGAATGAAGGATAAGGGAGGAAGTGCTCAAACAAATCTCTTCTGAATATTTAGTCAAAACTATTCCGCTATTCTTAAGTGTATTAGAATGATAATTAATACCTGCATGCCATCAGGTCAATTCTGACTTATGGCGACCCTTTCCAGGGTTTTCTAGCTAGAGAATACATAGAAGTGGTTTACCATTTCCTTCTGGAGGCACTCTTAGACTATGCAGCTTGCTCATGATTACACAAGCAGTCTCTTCTCTGGAAGGCACAATGGATAATCAAACTTCCAACCGACCCTGAGCTATCCAGCCAGTAAGCAAAGCATGAGTGTTCCTAATTCAAATATCATTGCCTACACAATTGAACTGTGTTAGAATGTGAATACTGTATCTTCATTTATCCACCTTGAGTTGAAAAATTTTGGACCCTGAGCAACGTAATAATAATAATGATAGTGGTAAGATCTAAATAAGACCCTTCTACTCCAGGTTAAAAATAGTTCACCCTGGTTTTGCAAATTTTATCTCTAGATTTAGGAACAAAGTGAACTAGTCATGCTATATATTCACAGTGAAGCCAGAAAAAAATTAAAAAAAAATACTCTAGCCTCTTGAAGACTAGCTGCTGTATTTTAATGTGAGCTTTCGTGGACACCACAGATATCTGAAGAAGCATATTTGATCCACAAAAGCTCACATTAAAATATACCAATTAGTCTTTAAGGTGCCACAAAGCTAGTGTGATTTGGGATTTTTTCTGTTCATTTGTTTTAATTTTTTATCTGATATATTTGCACAGACTAACATGACAATTTCTTCAAGAACTAGTGTGGCTTTGTCACCCTACTTCCTGCAACCACACCTCTCACTGCAGGAGATTTCTAGCTTGTGACTTTTTGCATTCATAGCATGTGCTAGATACCAGCTTTGTACACTTCTGCTCTGATCTTTGGAACTTTTCTCGGGGCCCCGAATAGCAAATTGGTGCTTCCCGATAGGATCTGAGCTCTTTCAAAGATAGCTCTACTTCCAAGTATACCTTATTTTCCCCCTGCAAGTCTTTTTTACTTATTCAAAGACCACCTAAGGTTTTGCAAAGGTACACAGCCACCGTTTTAGTCATTCCTCTGAAGTTCTGCACATCATATAGTTGCTAACAACCTGTCAAAGTCATCCTGACAGCAAACTGAGAGGCTGATGGTTTGGGTAACATATTAGCAGAGATGAGAAAAGATAGTCCTCATTACTGTAATAAAACCAGCAGAAGCACACTGGGAATCAATTACTGATTTGTGACCTGTTGAACTAAGCCTCAGTCAAATAGGGAAGTGCACTGTGAGCTTCCTGCATTATCAAATGATTTAGGATGGAGCACTGTCTCGAGGCTTGCAGCAAAGGCATGGCAAGCGGTTTTCTTTAAATTGTAGCTTACTTAATTACCTCGTCCCTGAGCACAAAGATCAAATTGAGCAACTTAAGGTGCTACAGCACTTGTGCCAGTGAGACATGAAAGGGAAATAATTAACACCCTATACAAGACATATGTCAGAGCATAAGATATCTACTGACAAAAGACAAGGAGACAGAAAGTTAAGGCAGGCTTTGTGCCCTTGACTTAAAACATGCATCTGCAGGGGCCTCAAGAATACAAGATGCAATTGAACTAATCAAATGGCACTATACAGGGTAGATGGGCTTTTCCTTTACAACATAATCCAAAAATAACAACAGTATTTAGAGAAGCCTGAAATAATATGAAATACTTCTCCTACGACTGTAGTGTGAAAATAGTACAATTTACATCATGATATAGGTAAAGGTCCTCCTTGCTCGAAAGCCAGTTGTATAAGACTCTAGGATTCAGGGCTCATATCTGTTTATAGCCAAAGAGCAAGTGCTGTCTGTGTCTACAGATATTTCTGTGGTCATGTGGCAGTCATAACTAAACACTGGAGTGCATGGAACACTGTTTACCTTCCCACCGAAGTGGTTCCTATTTATCCACTTGCAATTTCTTACTTTCAGACTGCTAGGTTGACAGGAGCTGGGACAGAGACAGGTGCTTGTTCTGTCATGCAGCACTCGGGTCTTGAACTGTTAACCTTTCGACTTTCCAGTCGTCAAGTTCAGCATCTTAACCACTAAGCCATCACAGTCCTCCTACATCATAATATACAAATTAGGTAATAAGACATATTAGAACATGTGGGAAGTTACATGTTGATGGGCAATTCAAGCCTTTTTCAAGCATGCACTGATTGCAAAGGGTTAGGTTTAGGCACAAGTCTCTTCTGCTATCAGAAATCTCCTTCTAGCAAAATGCTCCCCCAGCAGAGATTTGTTGGCAATGCATCTGCCAGCGGCTAAACTCTTCTGACATAAAGGTTGGGGGTGACGACTGCAACTCCTGTCTGAGAATGCATTTTTTCCTGAAGCAGGAAAAATTCTATTGGCATGAATTTGTTTAAGGTGGATCTCAACTTGCCATGAAGTGACCCACACACTATGAACACGGAGCCATCTCCTGCGGCACATATAAAAAGAGGCATGCAGGATTTAACAAAAAGACATGGAGACGGGGAATGAGTTATTCCAAATCCAAACCTCTTCTGGCCCAAAGATAACCACAAGGCCAGAGCAAAAGTAGGGTTTTGTTTCAGCACAACCTAAGCTGGACAAGTGGTTGGCTGAGTTGGATCTTGTACTCTAGGTTCTCGGTCCTATATACCCATGTACCAACTGTGATAGTAATGTATAATATTACTATAATAGTAATGTATTTGTCACCTTTCATCCCATAAAGATGTTCAAAGGGTTGCATAACAAAATAAGAATGTGTTTTTAAAAACAAATTAAAAGACAGTTTAAGAAAATAAGTTTTAAAAAAATCATATTCTTTTAAAAAAGTCAAGAACACTCCAAAAGCCAGCTTTAACCCAATTTTTCTTTAATCAAAGGAAAGAATCTCAGAAGCCTGTATCTTGACTGCCTGTAGAAAACTCATCAGGAACAAAAGACTGCTTAACATTTTCTTGGAAAGCAGTTATGCAATCAAGATAATATAGAAAGCCCTGTCTTTTGTAGTCACCATTCATCTAGCTTCTTGGGGGTGGGGGTGACTTGTATTGGTATTTCTTCTAAAGATCTCAAATTTCAAGAATCACCCTGGAGGAAACAGCCTTCAGATATCCTGACCCTGAGATGTTCATGACTTTGTAAATCAAAACCAAAACTTTGTTTTGTGCTTGAAATAAATTGAGAAACATGGCAATTGGTTTCAAGATATTTGGTGACTCTTTGTTTCTAAATTGCCTTAGAGTGTACACTTAAACATGTCTACTCAGTGAGGCTTACTCTCAGGTAAATGTATATACGTTTGCAGACATAATATGTGTGTTCAGAAAATATGAGAAAATAAATAAAGTGTTCTTAAAATGATGTTACAATATATTAAATTAGTTCCTGGATGCAATATCCTAGCAGATCCAATTCTGTGAACTGACTGAGAAAGAGATAGAGAGAGAAATTGAATAATATAACATTGGTGAGTATCTTGCAATACAATTCCACACAGGTCTATCCAGGAACATGAAGTTCAATAGCATTTATTTACAAGAATGATGCCCACGGTGTACATTTTGAAAGTTCCATCCATGTTTGATTGCTTTTTAAACTTTGCAGTTGGATGACAAACAATGTTCTGCTTTCAAAGCTAGGTGCTAGATCTATGCAGAATGAACATAGACATAGGTGGGTGATATTGGTAATATTCTTGAATTCAAGCTTCTAGATGACATATGCATTTCTTTCAAGATATCTACATGGTTTATACATTGTACAGTACAGTTATATCCTCACTTCCCTTGAATGAGTTCAAGAAAGTATAATCTCTCCTCCTCTCCCCTCACTTGATCAAGCTTGTGAGAGAGGTCAGGTTAAGAGTGTGTCATTGGACCAAGAACAGCAGATGAGTTTCATGACTTAGCAAGGAGTTGAACATATATCTCCCAAGTCAGAAGTGGAACATAGATCTCCCAAGTCTCAGTCCAATACTCAGGGCAGCCTTAGCAATGAACAAATGTGTCTCAATATATGTGAGTATCTGAAATTTGTTTGTTTTGTAATGTGACTTCTCACTTCCAAGCTATTATGTCAATGTCTGGCAACTTATACCAGTTACATCTTCACTGCCCTTGAATGAGCTCAAGGCAGCATATACTGGTCTCCTTCTGGCACAGTGCAAACCAACTTGCCAGGTCTAAAGCTCAATTAACAAAAAGTACTTGATCCGAGGGGAGGGGGAATTAGTTGGACTGACTTTTGTGAGGCACACTTAACCTACCACGATAGCCAGTGTCATGTAAAAATAGAATGATGGATTGGTATTCAGAAGTCTTGAGTCCAAATTCCTACTTCACTATGCTGGGGAGGGCATGGTAAAACCAAGCACTGTAATGTCTACTTAGAAAGTGCCATCTCTTACAAACATTTGGTGCAATTTAAATTGTGCTGGTGTACAATCGTGTGGTCGATTCCTGCCACTTCTGCAAGATTTTGCCCTATATACACTATTTATTATATTGAAATAAATCAAATGGTCCTTAAACATATATGTGTTGTCTATTGTTCTATGGGCAAGAAATAAAGAAGTGGAAACAATTCTAAAAGCACATTGAATATGCATGGGTAAGAATCTTTTTGCTTGTCTGGCCAGCTTATCCTGCTATGGTAATATTTATTTTATTTAGATTTATATCACCGCCCACTCGCCACAGCGACTCAGAGTTGTCAGGAGTGGGGCAAACTCTGTGCTGGGGCAACTGCATGGGTGCCCACAGAGAGGGCTCCGAGTGCCACCTCTGGCACACATGCCATAGGTTTGCCATCACTGGAGTAGACCATACTGCCAGTGACTCAATGCCAACTGTGAGGAAGCAGTTAACTAACCTGACAACTCTGAGGACTAATGGCTTGGGTGGCGAAGTACACAAGGAAGGGTGATGGTCCCCAAGTGGATTAAATCCCACTCGAATCCATCTTGATAGAGGGCAGCAGCGTCATCAATACTGGCCTGGGACTGAGGAGGACTTTGAGTGCCAAAAGGGCTCAGGACCAGAAAATGACTCACAGAACTGTATCAGTGGTTCGGGTGTCACACTGTGGTGTAGAAGGTGCATTATATTCTCAGGACTGCCTTCATGGCTGATCACCATGAGGATCACCAATATTCAGGATTCAGGTACAGCAGAACAACAACAACAAGAATATCTTTGATCAAGAATAGCATAGATACTGCCCATATTTGTGTAAAAATGTGCAGTGTTCAGTAAAAAAAAAGAGTATCCAAGCAAAGTAAAGGTAAAGGTCACCCTTCCTCAAAAGCCAGCTGTATCCAACTCTAGGGTTCAGTGTTCATCTCTGTTTATAGCCGAAGTGCCATGGTTGTCTGTGTCTACAGATGCTTTTGTGGACATGGAATAGGCAAGCCTAGACACCGAAGTGCATGAAGGGCTTTTTATGCATTACTGGTATATACAGCACTGCAGGGAGTCCTCTGTTGTAATCATTTGGGTTAAGGTGCCCCTTACTAATCAGTAAATTTTGTTCTTGCATTTTATTTAATTAAAATTGTAAAATGTGAATTAAAATACATGGTGCCAGTTTCTGTAGCAAGGCATAAAGAGACTGAGAGCCAAAACCTCAATGAAAGCCAAAGCTTCTTTTGGAAAGTTCAGTTGCTGAGTCATGGGCAAGACTTCAGGGGTTCTCAACCTTTTCAAATTGGAGGCCAGGCCACACTCCTCCAGGCAGCTGAGGGGGCCAGATGGCCATTTTGTCCTATCTGCATGATGGGGCAGCCATTTTGAGGTGGCCATTTTGCCCCAACAGCTTCAAAGGTTTGGCCACTTTGTTTCTTCCTGGAAGGAGTGAGAAAGAGGCCAACCTTCAATGGAGGCTTCAGACACACACACACCCTCTCAATATTAATGAGACTAATTGCCTGCTCAGGGGAAGGGTGAGTGGGGATTTTTAACTAGGCTAGTACTTCCTTGTGGGGCTAGAGGTTATCCTTAGGACTGGGGTCCTGGAGGGACAGGGTTGGATGAGAG
Organism: Furcifer pardalis; assembly: GCA_030440675.1. Taxonomy (NCBI): domain Eukaryota; kingdom Metazoa; phylum Chordata; class Lepidosauria; order Squamata; family Chamaeleonidae; genus Furcifer; species Furcifer pardalis. The sequence continues at coordinate 110,569,845 of CP126891.1, read as the reverse complement.
AAGGCCAGGAGCCCAACAGTTCTCCCCCCTTCCCATGGCACCATTCAATATGGTCCACTGCCCTTGCTCCCCCCACTGCCACCAGAAACTGTGTCATGTATGGTTCCTTTTTAATGTAAACAGCTTTGAAATGTTTACATTTAAAAGGAACAACACATGGCACAGCTTACAGTGGCAGCGGGCCACATGAAATGGTGCCGGGAGCTGGATCTGGCTTGTGGGCCATAGGTTGAGAACTCCTGGCTTAGATCAGCTGCATTGAACTTTGCCTGCCTATTCCTTCTTTATTCATCCAGCTCTACATAAACCCAAGAAACAATTAGTTTAGGCCAGTTCCACATATGGACCAAGCAAGTCAGTTCTCATCTGTATTTGGAAAGAAATTGGATTTCCATCATACTGTGTGTTCTTTTAGATCAGAACTGGGCAACGTATGGCCCAGTGGTCACTCTACCCTTATGGCACATCCCACCACTCACTGAGTATTGTTAACATTTTCAGAATCTCACTTTCCTTGTGAAACCATATGTTTCTAGTCCTCATTGTTGCATGGAGATTTGTGAATTTTTAAAAATCCAGTAATTTTGGACCGAAGAAGAAGAAGAAGAAGAAGAAGAAGAAGAAGAAGAAGAAGAAGAAGAAGAAGAAGAAGAAGAAGAAGAAGAAGAAGAAGAAGAAGAAGAAGAAGAAGAAGAAGAAGAAGAAGAAGAAGAAGAAGAAGAAGAAGAAGAAGAAGAAGAAGAAGAAGAAGAAGAAGAAGAAGAAGAAGAAGAAGAAGAAGAAGAAGAAGAAGAAGAAGAAGAAGAAGAAGAAGAAGAAGAAGAAGAAGAAGAAGAAGAAGAAGAAGAAGAAGAAGAAGAAGAAGAAGAAGAAGAAGAAGAAACAACAACAACAGGAAAGCCAGTTTAAAAGTTTTATTTTTCACCACTTAAAATATAGATCTAGATATAGTGCAGAAAAGCTTATACTGGATAGAATAACAATGTGTTCATTAACTGTAGCTTGGCACCTGACATATTCATGAAAATTATGCACACTTTGTGTATTTAAAACACATACAAATTAATTGTGGGCCTCTGGCTCATGACACATTTCTCATTAGGCCTTCTGTACTGAACAACTTGTCCAGTCACATTTGAGACAATGAAATAAATCACAGAATGTCAAAGTGCTGGTGCTTTATTTATGCTCTCAATACTAAGCTACAAATCATCTTTGTGACTTGAATATCCCAAGAAACTGATTCCATTTTATTCTGAATAGTTTAGTGACAATATGTAGAATTTATCAGAAAGGATAACAAATTATCCAGATGTCCCATCAGTATAGGAAATATTAATTCTAAATATTGGAATATATAAAACTGTGAGTTTGCCTTCAGCTGTTGTCACTTCTCCTATTGGTACAGTCAAGTCTGCAGAAAATATCCATCACACATAAGGTGTTGTTTTTCAACAACCTGAAATGACTTTCCTCTAAGAAAAACTTGAACACTGATCCTCTGTGCATGAAGATTTTATCTCCAGGAGAAGTAATGCAGAACATAAAGCATAATTATATATGGGAGAGTCTAGAGCAGGCGTGCCCAAACTATGGCCCATGGGCTAGATCTAGCCCACTTCGCCAAATAATCCAGCCCACACCACCTGCGCAGCTCCCGGAAACAGAAGTAAAATGTCCCCGTGCATACACAAAATGCTGCCATAAAGCAACCACGGCTGTTGTAAATGTAACAGCCATGGGTGTATATACAGCAGCGTTTTGCGCATGCACAGGCACATTTTGCTTCTGATGGGAGGAACCACATGACCAGCCCACTCAACCACATGATCAGCCCATGACCTGGAAAGTTTGGGTACCCCTGTTCTAGAGGTTGTTATCCAAAAGATTGACTTGCTTAAACAGCACCGATAGGATGCATTGGGCAAATTTTGCCCTTACAATCAGCAAACTGCTCTGAATCACCACACAAGTGATAAGCAGAAGACTGTTCTGGGGGAATCAGCATTTTCCTCCCATGAATGTTATACTGTACTATGCATGTTCAACACAGAGATTTTGTATTTGTAGGTAATTCATGCAAAAATGCAACACTCTGCTATTAAATTCAGATCTCATTTGTACAGAATCATAAACATTAAGTGAGGGAGTGAAAAATAGGTAACTCTCACAATACCTCTATTATTTATTCCCGACACTTGCTTCAGATGCCATCAAAGATGAACCAAAGACATCTCTCATTTTAACATTACCTCCTAGAGGATTGATCTGTTGGAATATTCGACACTGCAGATTTGTTCTGATCAGAAAGGCCAGATGTCACAAGCTGAATGATTTGTTTGATCTGAAGCCACCAGTATGTGTTCCTTCCTTCTCTACTGCCCTGCCCTTATGCTGACTGCTATGATTCATTGGATAGCGGATCATTCCAACTGTTAGGTGACAGGGGATCTTGCCAGCATAATTTTCTGACACAGAAAGGCCAGTGAGAAACAGAAAACAAAACCAGCCAGAAGTGGTTTTCAAGGAGAGGTTCTTCATTCTCTGTTCTGGTAGCTAACAGTTCCCATTACAGAAGCAGTTGTGAAATTATTCAGTTTTGAAACAGTCCATTTTTAGTTTTTTCCCCACCCATATTTCTGCACAGCTGGCTTATTAAAGAGACAATCCTAATTTTAAATTGTAGAAATAAGTGTAGGAAGTCTCTGGTAGTTTGTATAAATCTATCAGTTGTGTTCTCTACATGACCTAACAATGAATTAATACATAATAATCTGCTATGATCTAAAATTTATCCTTGAAGATCCATATTTGTCATAGAGAAATTAAAAAGATGGAAGGCTAAAGCTTTTATGGCCATTCTATTCTTCAGAACTCTATGGCTTGTCTCCAGTGGTGGGCAGCCAAAAATTTTACTACCACACTGTGGGCGGAGCCAATGTCATGATGTCATGGGCAGAGCCAATGTTGTGGGCAGAGCCAAAGTAAAAAAAACCATAAAAATAAATACACATAAAAATACAAATTAAATAGACATAAAAATACACATAAAAACACATAAAATACAAATTAAAATAAATTCACATTAAATAGACATAAAAACACATAAAAATACAAATTAAATACACATAAAACACATAAAAATACACATTAAAAATAAATACACATTAAATTACACCCATCCACCCCACACCAAAAGGCAAGTCACTTACCCTGGGGAGCAGGCTGTAGGGAGGTTCAGGCTAGCAGCTGCTCTTCCTCCTCCCCACTTGGGAGGACAGCAAGGAGGCTGCTGAGGGCCTCAGCAGCAGCCACCGATTCTTCTGTGGCTCTGCGTGGCCACCTGACACTCTGTGCTGCCGCACTCCAAACAGCAAATGGCTGCTTGGCTCGGCAGACAGAGCGCTGCAGGCGCGCATGCACACCAAGCACTGTAGGCATGCCAAGTGCTGTAGGCACGCATGCACACCAAGCACTGTAGGGGGAACTGGCGAAAAGGTAAGCCCCCAAAGTCCCCCCCCCCCAAAAAAAAGCCACTATCAGTTCTCCGGGACACTGGGAAAAGCTACTACCAATTATGGCGAACTTGTGCGAACCAGCTGTTGTCCATCACTGTTTGTCTCTTAAGAATCTTATTCTTAAAGGGGATGGAGGAATCATACTACATAGTCAAGGGGTACCCAACCTATGACCCATGGGCCTAATCTGGCCAGTGGTGCTAATTAATCTAGCCCGTATTGGTACCTAGGCACTGCTGAAAGCTCCCCCATCTCCAGAAGTGCCCAAAATGCCATAGCAGATGGTGCAATCACACCATTTTTTTTGGCTGAATTCACAGCCTCCACCACTGGCATGAGGGGGGGGGCATTTTCACCACATTTTGGCAATTTTTCATCATGTTGTCACTGCATTTTTGCAGCAAAACACGGTGTTTTGGCACTTCTGCGATCTGCGGTGGCAGTGTTGTTTCTTCAGCTGCTTTTGCAGCGTCCACCACTTCCCATGGTGGCAGGAGGGTAATAGAAGCATTTTTGTTCCGTTTTTGTATTATTTTTTTAACTGTGTTTTTTCAGCAAAAATACAGCATTTTGGCAGTCCTGGTTGGGGGAGGAGCTTCCAGTAGTGCCCAAAAAGTGCCACGATTGCAGGCACCACCACTGCAGAAACCGGAAGTGCCAAAATACAGCAAAAAAATAATAATACAAAAATGGAGCAAAAATGCTCCAAACACCCTCCTGCCACCATGGGGACTGGTGGAGGCTACAAAAGCAGTTGGAAAAATGCCACCGCCACTGCCACCACTGCAGAAACTTGAATCACTAGGAGGAACCATGCCTCTGACCTGTACAGCTCTGAGTCGGGGGTGAGACCAGCCCATGGCGGGAAAAGGTTGGTAACCCCTGACATAGTCAAACACAGTGTGTGTGCTTTATATTTGATGAAACCCATTCTCCCCCTCCATCTTTTCCTCAATAGTCAACCATTTTTCCCACAACACTCTTACTGACTCCACCTATTACTTAATCCTGACAAACCAGCTGTCCACCTGTGACCAGTCTTTCTTTTCTCTCCTCATTGGACTGATGAAAGGGATTCACTAGTCTTCTTTTTCCATAGCTTTTCCCTTAAGACTCTGGAAAGGAAGTGTCTTGTGTGTATTTAGAATCATGTAACATGGAAGGCATTCCTGGGCATGAAGATGCATTGCTGCAAAAACAGAGATGTAAATTCTACTGATGAATATCTGACCCAGCCAGTTTCTTTGTCGTTAGCTCATCTGTTTGTGTGTATGCAAATATGCAAAATGTAGCAATGGAAGAAATTAATAAAAGCATGCAGGATGGAAGTAAAGCTAAAAGAAAATTACCTAAAGTAGAGCATAGTTGATGTGTCCTGGACCCATAAATATTACTCGTCTTTAACCTTCAGATTTATTGGGATACAGATTGGAAAAGAGTGAACCTGCCAGTGAACCTGAGTGTTCTCAGTAACCATTTCTTATGAAGAAAGGATGGTTGGATAGAATTAATAAATTGTTTACTCAAAATCTTCTGCCTTTCAAATTAGCAGGGTTTTATTTATAAAGCTGAAATGTAGAATTCCGTTTCTTGGGCTAAAGTAGGTATTAATACCACTTAAGATAAACTTGTTTTTGGTTGTTATTCAGTGAGTAGTCAGCAAATTGGTAGACATCTCCATGATGACATTCCACACATGCAAAGGGATTTGAAAAATCAAGTCCACTTGTGTAAGGGTCTTTTAGCCATTTGAATATCACATCACCCACTGGCTAGGTGGACCATGGGATCCAATGGACACATTGATGAGTTTTAGTCCTGGCCTAACAAGTCCTGACAAGAGATAGTTAGACTGCCTAGTTAGACTGCCTAGTTAGACTGCTCAAGCCCCCACACCCCAACAAGGCTCTCACCTAGCAGGGGACATAAGATAAACAGTAGTTATAATTTATCTATTAACTTCTAAAGCCATTTTTGCACTGCCCACAATAGTTCTCTATCCCTCTGTTTTTTCCATATTATATGGGATCCCCTCAGAAGAACTGGGACATAGAGAATCTTTTTTCAAGGCAACCTGAAATAAGAAGGAAAACTGCATTTTAGCCTTCAGCAGTGACAGGCCAGCTGACACTATATGAAGAACAAGCCTTAACATACAACTGGTGCAGACTTTAAATTGAAGTAGATGAAAAATTGTTTATTTCATATTGATCTTTCTCAGCTCAGACTGTGGTATGGATTCACATATCTCATTGACATACAATTTCATGGCTGGTCTTTGTTTAGAGTAATGAAATAGGAACAGATATAACTAATAATAACAACCTTCAGTTCTGGAAAATCATGGCAACTTTACTTAATATTGCCACTAGATTAGACCCCGGTTTATAAACCACCAGAGTTCCTCACAAGTCTCAGTAAAGGACTCCAGGCAATGTTATAGTTTCTGAATGGTGGCCAAGAATGAGTTTTAATTCTATGGCCAAGTGTATAAAATAAGGAGCAATCCTTTTTATTATATATTACCTCCCCAGTCATTATGAAATCATTTGGTATTCACTGTGATCACACTAATCATTAATATACTCATTTGGCATTCATATGACTGCCTTATGCACTTCCATAGAAATTCCATTGTAATTAAGCATTAGTTAATGTTAACAGTAATGGACATTTAAAGTAAAGTGTGACCAACCAGGGTCGCTAGCAGCAGACAATCAATTTATTCAAGTATTGCAGGCATTAAACAGGCTCCTGTCACCTTAGAAATCTATAGAACAGTTAGGAGAAGTTGAACAGGAAGTATGGTTCCTTTTCAGGTAAGTCTGATGGAGACCTACTAGCTTCACCCCCACCCTAATCCAAATTTTGTTTTATGAATGGTATGCATTTAATAATGCCATGCCAGGTTGTTGATGGGCATTATGTACTGCATTAATATTAATAAATTGTGTGCTGCCAATTCAACTCTGACTTATGGCAACTCTCATCAGGGGGTTTTCTAGGAAAAAAGTACTCAGAAGTGGTTTACTATTCCCTTCTTCTGTTGACATCCTGGGACTGTGTAGCTCAGGGCTTCACAACCTACAGCCCATGTGCCGAACCCAGCCTGCGATGGCAAATCATATTGCCTGCAATGATGACCACAGAAGCAGATGCGGATGCATTTATGACAGCCGTAAACACACCTACTATGGTTTACAGCAGTGTTTACAGTGGGGGGAAACTACATGTCTGGCCCACTCAGCTGTCTGAGGGGGAGTTGTATGGCCCATGGCACAAAAAGCTGGAGCACCCCTGGTGTAGCTTAACCAAGGCAACACAAGCCAGCTTTTCTTGATGCACAATAGAAAATTGTACTCCTAACTTCTGACTCCTCAGCCAGAAACTTAACTCACTGAACTATCCAACCAGTTCATGTACTGCATTAGCTGCTCAAAAATCCATCTCAACAAGGACCAAAGTTCAGGGAGAGAGTAGCAGCCTTTAGCATTCAAATGTTTTTAAAAAAAGATCTCAGGTACTTAACCTCTACCGCATACTGCTTTGAACTTGTACAAAGTTAACATCGACAGGTGCCATATTAAGTACATGGTTCAATTTTTAAAGCTAAAGCATACAAAAGTAGATAATCTTTTTGAAAGGATGTTCTGACCTTTGCTAGATTGTAACCACCCAAATCATGTTGTTCTGCCATTGTGGTGATGATATTCTTTCTTTGCAGGCAAACACCTGAATGGAAGTCTTTTAAAAACTGAGGGTTTGATTTTCCTTTTTAAAATTATATAAAATAATAAACATTTACTTTTCAAATGTCATAGAGGGCTGTTGAATAGGAATATGCATTTTTATGGGATATGGTGAGACTTGTGGGGGCAAGAAAGGTTTCTTTCTAGAAGTCTTAAATTTTCAAATTTAAAGAAGAAACATGTTTCTTCAAAGACAAATCTAGCCAGATCATTCATGTTTGTGTCAGAGATTACTCTGGTTTGAAAGGATGTTTGCAGGGAATGGCCGAATGAGGCTCCTTTCATGGCCAGATGAATTTTTGCAGCATATATGTTACCAGTGGTGGGATGTCAAAAATTTTACTATCCCACCGTGATGTCATCACAGTGTGGGCGGAGCTAGCATCATGATGTCACGGGCGGGGCCAAATAAAATAAAATAATATAAAAATAAGCACACATACACCCCCCCCCCACACACACACCCCTGCAAGTGTGCCTGCACACCAAGTGCTTGGCGTGCATGCGCAGTGGGGGAACCGGTGAAAAGGTAAGCCCCCAAGGTGGTTCGCTCCAAAAGCTGCTACCAGTTCTCCAGGACACTGGGAAACGTTACTACCAGTTCTGGCGAACTGGTGAGAACCTGTTACATCCCATCGCTGTATGTTACCCTATGTCTGTCTTATCTGACCATCCTGTATCACTAAAATACTCTTGTACCCAAACTCTCTCAAATTTCTTTAAACTTTATCTTGTTCTAAGCCTAGAGTTCTTATAGTAAGTTGATTAAATAACAAATGAATAATTAATTGTTACATATACAGTATATGAATTCTTACCAAGAAAGTAGTTTTGTAAATTTCAAAATTAAACATGTAGTACTGATTCAAGTAACACAACTTTCTGGCTTTGGTCATAGACCACCTTGATATATAGAAAAAAACCTAAAAATTTGCAGAACACATCTCTCAGTGTTTATCAACTTAGGAACCACTCAGAACAACCAGACGATGTATGCAAATTTAAATGTTGGTGTTTCTGTTAATAGATATTGGCTGGAATCTTATCAGTGATTTTAGCAAGTATAATGGAAATTGTGTAGGTTGTGGTGGCAAATTGCTGCTTATTAAGAAAGTGTTATTTTTCTTCCTGGGTAGGTAGAATCGGGTGTACCGTAGGAATGTAACCAGCATGTTGTTAATGAGCAAACATTTGCCACCACAATTTACACAACTTCTTTTATGCATGCTTAAGATTGTGGCCATTCTTTGTAATATTGAAAACTGAGCTTATAGCTAAGGATGTAATACACATCAGATCTGGATAGTCTTGCTTCTGACTGATCACAAGGCTATAATTAAGTGATCTGTTGCTGATTGGATGAGCTCAATAAGTTAACTCTCGTGACCAATTTATAAATGCGTCATCCAAAAACATGATGAAAAGTTTCTACAACTCAAGGTTGGAAGAAAGTAGAAGATTAGGATACAGCTGTTTACTTGTAGGAAGTCACTTTCCTGACCCAGTTTTTGAAAAAAGTTACCAGTGAATTCAGCTTTCATTGCCTTGTGCCACAAGCCAGGCCAATGCCCAACATTGTGCCATTTGCCCTCAAACTGTGTTCAATACCCATGACCTTTGTAAAGATGTCATGGATCTAATTTCCAGGGAAAAGCCAGAGGATTACCAATGAAAGTACCTATGAGGATAGTTTCTTAAAGAAAGTACAGTAAAACCTTGAGTTACGAATACTCAGTTCCAGGGCATTGTTCGTAAATCGAATCTGTTCATAACTTGAGGCATCTCCATTCAGATAAAGCAAAAGGCCCATCCCATCCACCAACAATCAAAACAGGCCACCCCCACCCACCAAAAATCAATCAAACCACCCAAAAACAACAGCAGCATTGAAAGGAAAGCATACATAAGCAAAAACGCTGTTCCTTAACTTAAAGAAGATTTGAAAATGGACAGAAAACTCAGAAAACTCTAACAACAAGCTGCAACCAGCAACCCTTTTTCCGCTGAAACTCCAAACAAAGAACTCCTCTCTAAGCACTCTACTGCCACCTACAGGGCTCTGAAAGGCTGCATGTGTATAAAATATAAACCCATAGGAGAAATGGCGTTTTTTGCTTCACTGGAGGCAACACAGAGGGGGGGGGGGATTCATTCATACATTGGGGCATGTTCATAACTCGAGGCATGGATTTCAGTGCAGAACCAATTCGTAAGTCGAATTATTCGTAAGTAGGGGCATTCGTAAGTAGGGGTTTTACCGTAAACTTATTGTCATGATCCAGTCCTCATCTGGATCCAAAGATGACCGGGAGCAGGAACCTCAGCTTGTCCCTAGCCCAAGTTTGCTTCTTCACAATTGTGACCTGTCAAATCAGGAGTCAGCGATCAGTGAGCCTCAGCCTGTTTCCAGCCCTGTTTTACCTGCACACGCTTGTGATCTGTCGACTCAAAAGACAGCAATCGCTGAGTCAGATTCTGACAGCGATCAACCTTTGACCTCAAAATGTTGCCAGCAACTGTTGCACAATGATTTACAGCTGCGCCATAAATCTGCCAGGGTCCCAGCTGAGAACCCTTGATGGAAAAATGCTTTCAAGGGTGCTAGCTTCAATTGGTAGCTGTTAGCACAACTTTGTTGCAACCCAACACTCTGCTACTTTGAAACCTTGACTGCATGTTTCCCTGTTGAACTTTGGGCCCGTGCTTGGACTTTTGACTATGCCTCTGAATTACCCTTCGGACTTTGACCTCAACGGACTGGTAAATGAATGCTGACTGCCTTGACCATGCTCTCCGCTTAACCCTCAAAAGACTGTTGCTGCTTATCATCACTCCCTCTGCAGTGCCACTTGCACGGCTTCCCTGCCTTGCACACTTATTTTTTTAACCAATCTTTTAAAAGTTGCTAAACCACTATGTAAGTAAAGCACCTAAGTCTCACAAGGAGTTACCAGTATCTGTCCTGAAAATGGCTTTAAAGCAGCTGAAGATATTCTTCATGACTTAGCCATTCACAGAACATTTTGCAGCTGTTGGATACTAACTCATCACTACTGAAGAAGAAGAACAAGACCAATGCTGGCTTCTCTTAAATGAAAAATCTGGAATTCAGTTTCCAAATATTGGCTTCACTGCCAGCAACCTAACTTGTACTATCCAGCTAGTTAATATCTATCTATCTATCTATCTATCTATCTATCTATCTATCTATCTATCTATCTGTCTGTCTGTCTGTCTGTCTGTCTGTCTGTCTGTCTGTCTTCACACACACACACACACACACATACTTGAGAAATCATTAACTGCTATATATCCTGGTTTATGATTCAATTTAATCTGTGTCCCTAATAATGGCATTTCCATATTTCTTCATAATGAGTCACAAGTAAACATGACATTTCTGCAATGAGATAGAGAAATGCAATGTGTCCACAGATTGAAATTGAACTATTGTAATATGTTAATGATTCTATTAGCACTTAGTCCCAAAATCTGCTTCCACCAACATTCAGAACAGATGAAATAATTTGTAATTAATAATTTGATAAACGTGACCACTTATTTTTCTTTATAAATTGTTTGTAAGAAGTCATATTTTCCTTTATAAATTGTAAGAAGTTATTCTTTTATTTGATTTACATTTATTTAAATTATTTATAGTAAACAGTTCCATTATGCCTTTGTGCTCAGTACATTGTTCATAAAAAGCATTTTCAGGATTTAAAATTCAGTAGTGAGATTAGAAATCACATAGCACTGATCCTATTTCCCAATTTTATATCATAGCTGCACAGAAACATGAATAAGTGCCTTTGAAAATTATTTAATTGCAAATATTATCCTAGATTTGAATACACATGTTGTTCCTGTGAATAAGCAAACCAATCTATTTGTTACCCAGACTATTCATATAACATAAAAGTGGAACTAAAAATACAATGAATGTGAGGACACTGTATAAAACAGCCAACACTGCTGTGTTGAGTCTTATGTTGTAGCTAAGAACTATTCTCCTGTTTTAACAAAAACCACAGTGCTGGATTTGACTACCAAAGATTGCAACTAAGAGTATTTCAGAGTGCCTGTTATAAAGTGGCCTGGGCTCACTCATATTTGAAGATGAAGGGGGCTAAATGTAACCAGTCCCCCAGTCCAAACACCCCAAATGACCTTGCCCCATATGATGGTGAAGTGAAGAATGTCATGATCCATTTCACCATACAGGCAAATGAAACAGTTCCTTTGTTCCTCTGCAGAGGTGCAGGGGAACTGCTTAATTTTTTAATTACATTATTTTAATTATTATCTTTACTTATTAAAGACACATGGAGCCTGGACTGACCTCTGACACCTCAAAAGGGTGAGCTAAGCTCCCTGTCTGGACATGCTCTAGCATGCTAATAACCAAGAAAGGGACTTTGCTATTATACATGTCTCTAATCCCTCAACACCCCAAGGGGTAAAAGAGGAAGCGAAGAAGAAGAAGAAATCATGTTCCCTTATTGTTAAGCATGTTCAAGACAGGAGGAAAGAGGAGTTTACCTTTGCTTGCTTTTGAGTAGAATAGTAGATAAATTGTAATTTTGATTGCATTAGCTGGCTATGCCAGGAAATATAAATAGATAGATATGCCTTTCTTGTTTTACCAGGGAAAGGAGAAAGGTAAAAATGTTCCTTTTTATTTTTGTACTTTCCCCCCCGGGACTCCGCCCCTGGTCAAGGCAGCCCGGGAAGGTAGAACTTTGCCCCCGCCGTCCGAGGACCACCTGGTGATGGGGGTAGGATTTCACTGCAGCCACACCTGGACTTAATTGCGGTTGTGGTAGAGAGGATGTAGATTAACATTGGAATGGTATTCTGTATTGTATATTGTACATTGTCAAATCGATTATTTTTGTATTGGGTATTAGCTATCGATTATACTGTGATTTTATTGTTTATTCTACACTGAGTATTGTTTATGGATTGTATTCTATACATGACTGTGAGCCGCCCTGAGTCAGATATACTCTGATTGGGCAGGATACAAATATAAAAATTAAATTAAATTAAATAATAAAGCTGACTTTTTACAGAAGATGTTTGCACTTTTTATATAGAGCATAAGCTGGTGAGAGAATTCTACTTCCTTTATTCCTGTATTGGCAATGCTACATATTGCTACCCAATCTACATTGCTATTTCTTACCTGATCTGGCTGGTTTGTAAGCATAAACAGCCAGTGATTAAAATCTATCATAGATTTCTCTAGCCTGGAGCAGCACCTCATGTACTCTGAAGCAGCGAAAGGTTTTATGTTGGCTTCCTGAATGGGTGTGGGTCTCTCTCGGGTGTAATTATTTTATTTTTATTTATTTATTTATTTATTTTATTGCATTTGTTACCCCGCCCCAATCGGGAGGACCCGACTCTGAGCGGCTTACAAGAAATAAAAACATAAAACAATCTATATCAATAAAAATCAACAAGAGTTAAAAAGTCATCAAAAGTTAAAAACAATACAGAAACGACCCGCAAATCCCACATTCAGATCCAGGGGTGGCAATCCATTAAATAAGCCACCTAGTATGAGAACCCACGTTCCCGGGTCCCCAAACTTGTCCTGCCAGCCATTTGGTAGTGGGATAATGGGCTTTGACATCCTTACAATAAAAAAAAAATTCAGTGCATAAGAAGCTGCATTCAGGATTGATATGAGATTGATCTAGGTTTTAAACTGTTTGGTCAGCGTTCACTGGCAGGACTTAGAATCATCAGGATGATCTTTTTGGTTGCTGTCCAGCATGAAGGAAGAGGGGAGGAAACATCTTAAAGCTCTTAGCAAAGTCATGCACCATAAGACTCATGCATATAGACATAGGATTTTAGAGCAAAAGAAAACCCTTCATTCTGTAAATGATAATTAATGATCAGAGTTAAGCAAAAGATACTGCTGTGACTCTCTTATTCGAAGAAGTGTTATTATAAGGCTGATAGAATGCCAGAAAAGAAAATACTATGTTACCATTGTGTCATTAATTGTCCTTCTCTCACATCAAGGAACATCCATATACAGTTTAAGTTTCACCTTCATATTCTTTTACCCTTTTCTTCTCACTGGTGTTACTATGGGAAACAAGATTGTGGGGGTGGGGGAAGGCAGCAATATCTAGCTGTTAGCCTATTAACTTCATGTTCCCATTAATCTCCAAGTTGGCCATTAGCAACAAAGCATTTGTTCTTCTACCAGGAACCAAAAAGGAACAAGCCTCACCAAGTTTGTTCTTATAATTATAAACTATCACTCGCCTCACTTTTTAATAGTCACTTTCCTGTCTAATAATGAGTACCTCCACTGGAATTTGCCTACACATTTGTACAGCTGTAGTGTACATATGAGATAATGTAGGCATTGCATGCGAAATGCTGTGCTTCTCAAAAAATGGGAGGGTCTCTCGCTACTTCTTGACAGTTGCTGTATATTCTGTATATTTATTCAAAACATCAAACTGGGTGGTCTGGCAAGTGGACTAAAATAAGAACTTCAAAAAGTTAGCAAAAATATATTTATACATGTTCCCATACACACACAAATGCACGCATGCACACGGACACGCGCTCACACACTAAACTAAATGGGAAATTTAGGAATGAGAAGTTTTCTGAGCAGGACCAATCAGTTGACTAATAAAGACAGATTTCAGAATTTATAGGAAAAATATTTTCCATGTATGTTTAGTGTCAAGGGATTTGCTTGTTTTTTAAATATGTTGTTCCAATTTTTGACAGTGAAATACAGAAACTGAAGTAAAATATCAGTTGCTTTTTAAAACATCTCATACTGTGTTCATTCCCTTAAGATGAGAACACATAGGTTATCTTCACCAGTCTTTTTCATGCCAAATCTTATACATTTGTGTATTGGAAGACAGAACCTGGGAAGGTTAGAAATTGACTTTAAAAAGCTTCAAATGCCATAACAAAAGTTAAATTCACAACTCAAAGAAAATATTTCTGCATCAATTTATTTTTGGATAAAAAAGCATTTTCCAAAGCTGGAGAGATGCAGAGAGACTCATAGACAGAGGTCAAACATGAGTAATCAGTGTGGGAGCAAAAGATCTATCCTCTAACCACAAAACAGTTTATTATCCTCCTCCATATTTCACTCTCTTTCAATTCATATAGTTCTATCGTGCTTCCTTTTTGGGATTCAATTCACTATCCAATCATACATCTGGATGCCGTGACAATTTTTAAAATATCTAAATGAAAGAGTCCAGTGCCTGTCAATTTGTAAGCAAAAAGAGACACATAAAGGTAGTGTGTTTGGTCCACTAGAGCAGGGATTCCCAACCTATGGCCTGTGGGGGCCTGACAAGGTGTTAAGACCTTGGACCAGCTAATAATCATGCAGAAGGCCAGAAGCAATATTTAAATAACAAAACAGGTTTATTGTAGTAGGCCTAGAGAGCAGCACCAGACAAACACATCCATGCTGCTGGTAAAACTTTTTCTGAGGAGAGAGAGTGTATGAAGCTCCTGGCCATGAGATAGGTCTAACAAGGCTAGCACCATCACCACATTTCTATGTGACAGTCCTCTTCTTGATAGTCAAGAAACTGGGGCAACAAACACATCATCATACAGTACAATATTTTTACAACCCAAGACCCAATTTCCTGCCTTAAACGGGCCAACTAAGTCAGTATGGACCAGTTGGTAGGCATATGTTGACTTTCTAATGGAGCTTTTAGGAATAACAACTGCCTTGGATTTGGCCTGCTTGCATATTGCACTATCTAAATAGACATTGGAATTGTGCAGGTCTAAGCCCCTGGAATAAAGAGGCATTTTCTTTGTGACTTCAAAGTTGGCATACCCTAGCTTTCTATGACAAATATGGCCACACTCATTGTGGAGAGGCTGACTGATAGAAACATATTTGTTTCTCCCCTTCTTGGGCTCTATACCTTTGTTAATATCCTTTTCATTATCTTTAACATTCTTAACATCAATACCTTCTGCATTAGTAGGGTTTTTACCCTTTTTGTTAATCTTATTTTTACCAACATTAACATTTTTGGTACCTTTAACAATATTGACAGATTTGTTCTGGGCTTTAGCCACATGAGATTTGGGGTTAACCTGAGGAGTTTCATTGTCCTCCTGAATTTTAATTATCTTGGGCTTAGGTCCCCCTTGACTCACTTGAGAAGGTCTTGATGCTAGGAAAGATTGAACGCAAAAGGAGGCGGGGATAGCTGGATGGCATAATTGATGCAGTGGGCGTAGATCTGCACAGGCTGTGGAGGATGGCAGATGACAGAGGAGCCTGGCATGCAGTGGTCCATGGGGTTGCAAAGGGTCAGAATCGACTGTGCAACTGAACAACAACAACAAAATAATGTATTGGAATTGACAAGGGTACAGCAATTACTGTTATTGCAGACAAAATTGTCAAAGGTGATGCATTTGAATTAGATAATGAAAAATTTATAAAAACTGGATTAACAACTGACTAAAAATAATTGGGATTAGCAAAAATATTCAGAAGTTTATCAAGAAAGCTTTCAAACTTTTGGACATATATGTTCATCCTTTCTTGATTTGTTCATCTGTTTGTGAATTTCTCATACAAATTCCATGTAAATTTTCTTGTGTTTGTTTGTATTCACATTTCCTAATGCATTACAGATGAAAAAAAAATCTCATCTCTCCCTCCCTCCTTTCCTTTATGTTTTGAGAGCTACATTTATGAAAAACAGGGAGTAGTTCAAGTCTCATTTTCCAAAATGGCTGGTGAGCCTGAGGGGTTGAGGCACTTACTAACTTCTTCTTTTGGATCCAATTCTTACTTAACTGTTTCTATATTTTGCATTTCAAAGCAATCATCACATAATGTGAAGACAAGGAACACAATGGTGAATAAAATTAACCATCACATATGTTGGAGCACCACGGCTATATTTTAAAGTTGTTATTTTTTAAACTCTGACTTGGCAGTCATTCCAAATTTAATTGTACTATGAGTATTTGTAAAAAATACAGGACACAAAGGAAATATCACTTAGCAAACCCCATATACATCTCTGCCAGCATTTGTCTCCTAGTTACAGCAAGGGTAATATCATCAGCGCCAGGCAACTTAGATGAGAATTATCAATTGGTTACCAAGAAACCTAATGATTTCATCAATAATATTTCACCAGTTCCAAAGGTCATTTGGAGAACTAATGCCACACAAAATGCACCTACCAAAATGGGCGATAGGAGGGTGACTGTTAAGGGTCAACACTTCACTTCTCATTCTCATTAATTAATGCCACTAAATGAGTATTAATTGAGCCACAATAAGAGGAGTGTGTCAGTACAGAATGGAAGTCCCATTTTGCAGAGTGTATATAACCACTGCTAACACCTCAAAGCGTTAATTCCATTTTATGTCTTTCACATTTAATAGCAAATTTGCCATTTAATCTTTAAGACAGAAGTTACTTATTCTCAATCTACCTCTCACTTGCACTGATATAATCGCATGCCACTCAGACTGGCCTGTGGCATGAAGCACGTCACACTTTCAAATCAGGTCCATTTTTTGATTAGCTCATATCCTTCCTGAAATGCCCTCCTTTACAGATGGCTGATCAGCAATCAACACTAGTTTGTTTCAATCAGAAAAGCAGCCATAACTTCTCATTTAAAAACTGTTCCTGGAGAAGCACATTAGTTAAAGACATAAAACTGGCACTGAGGAAACAATGACTGCAACAACCGACTTTTTTTAAAGCCACAACTCCAGAAGAGATGCCAATTTCATTTTATTGGAAGCAAAAGAAAGCTTGAAAACCAGTTAGGACAAGTGTTTTCAAAAGCTGGCTAGTCACCAATAAACTATAAATCAAAGGGTTGACTAGAAATGTCAATGAAAGACCAGCTTGGAATATTTCCCATATATATATTTATAAATAATGTATTTATTTATAAAGCCTTTGTAGAAGTCAGTAAGCCTGAAACAAAACTCTGAAATAAAACTGGTCATTAACCCACCCACTAACTCACACCATAATTACACACCTCTTTTCTCTCCTACCCAGAAGTATAACATGGTGGCTTATTATCTAACTAGTTCAAGGTTTATACATTTATATGTTACAAAGGGGTGCCATCGCCCCATACTGTAAAATAACTGATCGGAATAAATGGCAGGCATCAATTTACAGTAAAACCTCATATAACACTAAAACCTGGTTCCACAAGTCTTGGTGTTATATGATTTTTAGTGTTATCTGATGCATGTTAAAATCCTATGGGATCCATAGAGATACATTGTAACCACACAGGCTTTAGCGGTTGTTATCTGAAGCATCCCATAGGATCTTAATGTTATCTGATGCAATTCTTCCCCCCAGATTCCTTAATGTTATGCGATTTTAGTGTTATTCGATACTAATGTTATATGAGGTATTACTGTATCTCCATTTCTGACTCAAGCGCTACTTACAAAACCGTAAAATTATGAAAGGAGCCCTTGTGGTACATTGGTTAATCTGCTGTACTGAAGGCAAAAACTGCTGCCGACGTTGTGAGTTTGATCCTGACTGGGATCAAAGTTGACTCACCATTATATCCTTCTGAGGTCAGTAAAATGAGTACCCAGCATGTGGAGGGCAAAATGATAAATACCTTGAGAACCATCCAGAGAGTGCACTTAGCAGTATAGGGCAGTATTTAAGTGAAATCGCTATTGTTATGTTTTTTGAAAAAGGAGTTCTGGAGCTATCTAAAGCTGGTGTTCTCAACCTTTTCAAGCTGGGGGCCAGGTCAAGCTCTCTCAGTCAGCTTCAAGGACCAGATGTTCACTATGCAGTTTTCAGATTTACACACTCAGTGATTCCATACATACTTTTTGGTTTGCCAGCAAGAAATAAAAAAGAATTAGGCTATTTCCTATGCTCTATTACAGCCTAGCATTTTTTCTTAGTGCACCCCAGAAGAAAATCTACAATGCTCTAGAGTAGATCATTATGAGAGGTTAATAATGACAAATATTCTGTATTTTTGTGTGGACTGTCCACTACCAGTGATTTCTGATAAAAAAAAATCTTTTGACAAGCTTCCCTAAGACCTACATCCCTTGGAAAACAGTTTGAAAACTAAACATAAGATCTAATTCTGTAAGCATGGACTCTGGCCACATGGATTAGTAGCCTCCCCCTTGGCTGTAATTAGTCACCACCAAGATTCAAACAGCACTTTTAACAGCCACATCATTGAGCATTACTTGTCTGTATGAAATTATTTTAAAATCTTCGGAACAATCTCTTAGAAATGCCAGTTCCTTGTGAACTCTTTCTTCTTGAGGATTTGGTTCTAATTAAGCATTTTCCATTCAGACAGAAATGAAGATCATAGAAAAGTGTTCTACAACTCAACTCCATCCACAGTGCTAAATAAACCATCCTGTTGGCAAGTGAAAAAAGTTGCAGCAAGACCAGCTATGCATTATCTGGATAGTGGAGTGAGGGATCACTAACACTTTGCCTAGTCCTTTTACAAGGAGCAAAAGATCCATGCACTCTGGCCAGGTTATCCTGCTATAGTAATAGAGTAGACCTTACTGCCAGTGACTCAATGCTGAGTGTCAGGCAGTGGTTAAATAACCTGACAACACTGAGGACTAATGACTTTGGGTGCCAAAATCCATAGGGAAGGGTGATGGTTTACAAATGGATTAAATCCCACTTGAATCCATCTTGATGGAGGGCATCATCATCATCAAGAATGGTCTGGGGCTGAAGAGGACTTTGTATGCCAAAAGGGCTCAGGACCAGAAAGTGACTCATGGAACTGGACTAGTGGTATGGGTGTCATTCATTCATTTCATTCATTCATTTATTTGTGT
The DNA here is from genome assembly GCA_030440675.1 of Furcifer pardalis. Taxonomy (NCBI): domain Eukaryota; kingdom Metazoa; phylum Chordata; class Lepidosauria; order Squamata; family Chamaeleonidae; genus Furcifer; species Furcifer pardalis. Next base: position 110,550,694 of record CP126891.1, on the reverse strand, counting down.
CATGCTGCAATGTGGAAGGCAGATGAAAGGCCGCTGCATTATAGTCTCAGGACAGTCTTTATGGCTGATTGCCATGATGATTGCCTATATTCAGATTTGGATACAGCAGAAGAAGAAGAAAGGATCCATTTGGGAAAGGATTTTTCCCCCCACAAATATTTTTCAGAAAAAGCTTCAGGGGAATGGCCATGCTGAGGATTTATTACTGGAAAATTCAGACTGGTAATGAACTATGTTCCCATTTTAATTCACAAGGAATTAATGAACCAGACAATAGTAGGATGTAAATTCTGTGCAGAATTTAAAATACCTGCTATCTCTTGAATTACAAAATTGCATTATTTATTTATTTGTCTGTTTGTTGAATTTATACCCCACCCATATTCTCCAACTCTGAGTGGCTAACAACACATTTAAAACAATATATACAATAAGAAATTAAACAAAAGGCAATAATAATAATAATAAAATTGAAAATTAACAAACTGAATAACAAAACAAAAGACAAATAACAAAACAAAATAATATTTGTGAGAATGTTTTTGATAAAATAAGATTATATACAACTCATCCAAATCTACAGTGCATGAAGAAGGATGCCAATCTGGCACCAAAATAATCTGAGAAGCTACTGAGGATCAAATTAAAGTATTTATACCTGGTAAAAACCATGAGGAAAGAAAATTAATCTCCAGAAATATTTAAAAGACAGTACATATTGGTGGGTGCAAATTTTCACTAAACTGTCCATATACATAATGGTTTCTTATTTATATGAAAGAGAATAGAAACAACCCATGTAACTACAGAGCTATAAGCCAAAACTGGAGATACAATACCTTCTCCATAAAATAAAAATTATAAATTTAGAGCAAGCAGGTTTCTGTCGTGGACATTGCATTTTAAAACAGTTTTCCATTTTGCATTGCAGTGCTGTAAAATCCACCTCAAAGGAATACTTTATACTTTTTGCTGTCTCTTTGGCTGCCTTTGGTTTAGTAAAGTAGCAGTATCTTTAGAGTAAATTAGGCAGCACTGTATTAATATTGATAAGATTTAACTAGCTTAATACAGTTACTATAAAGGTTACCATGACCAAATATTACATACATTGGGGTAAAGTGGACACAGTCTGTACTGAAGAAGTCAGTATTTATAATGGAAACAAGCATACATTTTTGGTTACATTTTAATTCATGTTTGTATCAATGACATTGCGCATATTGTACTTTCCCCAATAGTACCTTTCATGCAACAATAACACAGCAAAGGAAACTAGTTTACCACAGTATACTGATGATACAGTGTCAATGTTGCTTTCACAAGTTGTCCTCAAACTCATGCTACAACGATTTGTATTATTTTGTAAACAAGAACACCATAAGATCAATTAGGATTTTTTTAAGTTGGCAGTTTCTGATAAGTGGCACACTAGAACAGGTGAAGGTTAAATGGAAGAGGATAACGTATATTAGAATGAGTAAACACTTGGATGTACCAGGATTGGTAGTTGTGATTTTCTGACTTTAAATTGTTTCCTCTCCCATTCCATGGTTCATGATGGTTGCCTCAAGTTGAAAGAGCTCCCTGGGGATGGAAAGGTTAAAGGAAACTTTTGCCCAAAACTGTTACAGCAAGGCCATGGCTAATTACATTATCCTCATTGCACAGGAGAAAATTGTGCTGCAAGATTTTAGCCCTTATATTTCCATTTCAGGCCAACAATATAAAATACTCCATTACTCTTACTGATGAAAACTGTTAGTAGAGTCTCCCATAACACAGCCTATTTACTCACATCTGAAAAAGCTATGTAAAAATTTTTGGGGTGTACTTTAGTTTTATGGTAATTATTGCAACTAGGTTATTCTGTTATTCTGATGTATAATTCAATCTGTTACTCTGACATATTACCAACATGTGTAAATTCTTTCCAGTTCTTTAAAGAGTCTCCTAAATGTACAGTAGGTCTGCATTCCACAGCCATATGTAAACATTTTTGCAATATATATGACTTTATGATATTTGATTCAATTTTAAAAGAAAGTTTAAGTTGCAATAGTTTTCTATGAAAAATTCTCTTTAACATGGTTTGTATTCACATGCTTTGCAACAGCCTGTGGTCACAAATAACATATTTGCAGTCATTTAGTAATTCTTACAAGTAAATGTACCACAACTACATACTTTTAAATCACAGGACTTTGGGGAAATTAGGAAAAGATGCCTTCCTCACCAGGACAATGGCAAATAAGGGGAAATCTAACGAAGCATCTAGATTTCTACCAAAATTAAACTGAGGAAATGCTTGTGTAAAGCTGTGTAGATTTGGTGGTTTTGTTTTCTTTGCCTTGGGTTTTCTTTTGTCAAAATCAGGATTATTTTCAGGAAGAAAGAAGGATTGGTTTCAGATATATGAGAAATCCAGTCTCCAAGCTACTTTCCAAACTGGCTGCAAGCCAAGTACAATTTGTCTCCCAGAATCCTCCCACTGATGGATACCATATCTCCAAATGTACAGGTTCAAAAAGTTTCAAAGATGCATACAGTTTAAATATGCACTGCTGAAACATGTTTGGGAAAAGGAACCAATGCAGTTTTTAAAATGCACTCAAAATGTACCTGTGAGGGAGAACATACTAAATTATTCTGCCCTAGAAAAAGATGGGGGATGGCAAAACTGGAATGAACTGGAGATGGGAAAAGGAGAAAGTCAATTTCTGAAGATTTTCAAGAAATTCAATTCTCTATCATTTGATAGATGTTCACATCTCAAGCATTTTTCTTCTTCAAGTGCTGTAGCAGATTCCGAATATTGACTATCATCATGGTGATCAGCCATGAAGATTGTCCTGGGAACAATATAATGCAGGGGTCTTCCATTTGCCTTCCGCATCGCAGCATGACATCCATACCACTGATCCAATTCTGCGAGTCACTTTCTGGTCCTGCAGTTCAACAGGTAAATTTTGTTTTGAAGTCTACTAGCATTTATTGGATGAAAGTAAAATGTGCTCCACATCTATTTCCTGATTTGCCCATATGTTTGCTTTATTAATACAGATGCTGTAGTGAATGTCTTACAGACACCATGGCATCAACATCAAACCAGTTTTTCCGCATCCCTTCTGCTGGACCCACATCTGCTTTATGTAACATTTTGCCTGAAGACGAGATCTGGAAATCACAAAGCTTGGACACATTTTGTGCCTTTTTCTTGACTTAATAAAAGAATCACACCTTTATTTTGGAATTTTTCTTAAGGCTGATGTAACCAACTGTCTTCTAATGCTAAATACATAATTAAGCAGAAAGAATGACCTATAAGCATTTGCCCCATCTAAATATCTCTTAAAATTTACTTTGTAGAAAAATTCTCAGGTTTATATCTTTTCTGAATGACAGTTCTCTCTTAAGTGCATGCCAACTGTTTGTAATTCTAATGGGTTAATTTTCCTAACCTTATCTGTTCTTGTGCCACCCTCAGGGTTGTGAGAAGGAAAGATAAACATTGTACTATTTTCTGGGTTTGGTTCAGTGTCAGTCCCAAGAGTGGACCAATTTCATACCATTTGCTGCTTTCATTACTGTCACAAGGTTGTCACGAAAATTGATAAATTTCATACTGTTTTTCTTGTCCTCATTACAATCTTAAAGTTGTCATGAGCATGAATTGATTTTGTGCCATTTTCTGTTTTCATTACAGTCTTTCTATCTTTGTCATAAGAATGGCTTCATTTGGGGCCATTTTTGTCCCTGCTACACGACTTTGTCGCAAGAACAGGGAGTATTTGATGAAAATGAGAAGGAAGCAGCTCAGAAGCTGACATTCAGGATAACACACTCTTGTGGTAGAGATCACAATGAGAAGAAAAAGTGCAACAAAATGTATCCACATCTCATAATGAGGTTATGATTTTCTTGTAGGGTGAATTCAACATGAAGAAAAGAATCCATTATTTCAGTACTAAGAAAGACTGCATCAGTTCCTTTACAAAGTCCATGTGCTGAACCACATGATGAGAAGGGTCATATGGTGCAGTTCTTTCTCGTTGGGGATATAATCATGGAAAACATGTTTGAATGTTCCTACATGCTTTTAACCCCTCCACAAAACCTATTAGCACGTGGAGAAGATGGGTTTCCATCTAGAAATAATCTCCTTTGCAGCTTGTTTTTTTCCTAAATGTGTGGAATTCAGAAGAGAAGAAGAGTTACTGGGAAGAGTCTTAGGTCAATGAAAGAGTACACATTTTCCTTGGAGAAGGTGTTTGGGCTCAAATTCCATTGTTTCTAGTATGGCCAGGAAACACTTTTCTTTCTTCTTCCGTTGTGTCCAAATCCAAATATTGGATATCATCATAGCAATCAGCCATTAAGAATGTCCTGAGACTATAATGCAGTGGCCTTTCATCTGCCTTCCACGTCACAGTATGACCCCTGTACCACTGATCAATTACGCAAGTCACTTTCTGATCCTGAGCCCTTTTGGCATGCAAAATCCTCCTCATCCCCAGTATTGATGAAGCTGCTACCCTCTGTCAAGATGGATTCAAGTGGGATTTAATCCACTTGGGGACTATTACCCTTCCCTGTGGATTTTGTGCATCCATTAGTCCTCAGGATGGTCAGGTTAGTTAACTGTTGTCTGACACTTGGCGCAGAGTCACTGGCAGTATGGTCTACTCTATTACCACAAAAGGATAACCTTGCCAGACTGGCCCAGGAAACTCTGAGTGAGATGAATTAATGCTTTGACTTAATATGAGGCAGTTTCTTACATTCCTATTTACTGTCTGAAACATCAGGCAGCAGAGGTTGCTGAACACTCAAAACAAGTCTTAAACAAAGTTAGAGACACATCTTGATGGTCATGCCTCTCTCTCTCTCTCTCTCTCTCTCTCTCTCTCTCTCTCTCTCTCTCTCTCTCTCTCTCTCTATATATATATATATATATATATATATATATATATATATATATATATATATATATATATATATATATATATATATATATATATATATATACATACACAAAGAACCTAAAAAAATGTAGGAACATCAAGTAACTCTTAGTAGTATACTTACTGGCAATTAAGAAGAAGGTGCCAGGTAGACATCATTCAAAAATTTATATATCAACTAAAACAAAGCAAGCACACTTATATACCGCCCCATAGCGCTTAGTGGGGCGGTGCACAGGTTAATTAGCATTTTGCCCCCAATATACTGGGTACTCATTTTACTTAACTCAGAAGGATGGAAGGCTGAATCAACAAAGTGTTTCCAATTGCAAGTTATTGTTGGCTTGAGCACAAATTTCACAAACACAGCTGCCTATAGTAGGAACGTTTTTTCCTAGAGGAGTGGAGTATAAGTTTAATAAATAAATAAATAAATAAATAATAGCATAAAACAGCAGTAGAGAATACTGAGAAAATGTCTAGGCAGTAGGAGAAATCATAGCAAATCCTGTTCAGAGAAAACCTCAGATTTTACATTTTACAGTGAAGACCGTATACCAGACATACTGGCAGTACAGTTGCCAAGACAATTTAGCATCTCCAGAACTCTGATGACAATATGATAAAATTTTGTTTTCTTTTAAATGTAGTTACCTATAACGGGAACCTCCACCAGTTGTCATTTTAAATATGAAATGAATACATGTTATTGAATGACTGGACCTGGGTCATTTCTTTGCTATTCACATGTTACTCTAAGAAGCAGCTAGTTCTGGATTTTTTCTAATTTGTTCTATAAGTGTAGTGGGGAAAGGGATCTTCTTGCAGGCAGTCTCCAGTTGTATACTTTACACAGTCTCTCTGCAGATTTAAGTGGATGAGAACCGAAATGCTGTGGTAAACTCTAAATCATGGATGAGGGAACTGTGGCCCTCCAGATATTCTAGGACTGAAAAACTGTCTCCCAGTTATTGGGCAGGCTGTCTAGAACTGATGGGAATAATAATCCATCAATTTCTAAATAGCCACAGGTTCCTCCTTCCTCCTCTCAACGAACAACATCCTTAATAGATGTTGCTCAAGTAAACATTGCATCTAATGTTGCATAAATCTTGCAAGTGACTATATTAATAAATTATGTAGGATAGTGTTGGATATTCAAAAGTTCAGCGGTGGGAAAATCGCCGCATTCCATTGGCCGGTGGGCTGGGCTAAGCAGGGTATTTAAACCCCTGCCTCCCAGCCGTTGTTGTTGTTGTTATGTTGGACTCACAATAAACAAACGTGCTGTTCGGTTCAACTACAATGGCTACTGCGTCGTCCTTCCCACACATGGATCTCCGGATCTAGCACTGGCGAAGAAGGTGGGATACTGAGGATCGAGCCAGAACCGCAAAGAAACATCGAGCCAGCTGAATCGGCACAACGCCATGGCTACATACACTGCCCCGCCACCTTTCCAGCCAAAGGATGAGAAGTGGGAGAGCTACCTGGACCGCTTCGAGTTCTCTCTTCTGGCCGCCGAGCTGGGAGAAATCTTGGAAGAAAGGAAGAAGGCGTTCTTCCTCACCCACTGCGGCGCGAAGGTCTATGAGGTGGCCCAAGCGCTGGTAGCCCTGACACCCATTATGGTGGTGTCGTGGCAGACCTTGCAGACCGCCCTCAAAGAGCACTACTCACCAGCCCCATCGAAATATGTCTACAGGATCAACTTCCGAGACCGATATCAGAAGGATGGGGAGCCAGTGAGCGAGTTTGTAGCCGCCCTGCGAGCAGCCGCCATCCCTGCAGAATTTGGGGCAAATCTCGAGGAGGCTCTCATTGAGCAAATTATACGCGGGGTAGTGGACACCAGACTCAGAAGACGTCTCTTGGCCCACAAAGAACTGTCTCTGGCCATCATGTTGGATGAGGCGAGAGCGTATGAGGTCTCTTCATTGGCCGCATCCTTTCTCCACCGAGCCCCGTCGGCGCCACGGTCAGCCACCATCCACCATGAAGATACTGTCCCCGAAGTAGAGGACGACGAAGAGGCAGATGTATGCGCGACCGACGGGGCAAGCCAGGGTAGGAACGGCCACCGTTGTGCCAGCTGCGGCGGGCCCCATCAAAGGGCGCATTGCCGTTTCAAAGATGCAATTTGCCGCCACTGTGACAAACGGGGGCATATTGCGAGGGCCTGCCGCACGAGACAAACAGTGAGCCAAGCTGACCGGCAGTTTCAAAATCTCCCGCCAGGCAAGATGGCCACCAACCACCGGGCGAATCAGAGGCGCCAATCAAACAATGGCGCCAGATTCGAAAACGCCGAAGCACACACAGTCACAATCGGCCATGCTGACACGGAAAAGGGAAAAAAGATCTACACGACGGTCACGGTCAGGATCGACAGACAAGACTGCAAAATGGAAGTTGACTCGGGGGCTGCCGTGTCCATCATATCCTGGGACTGGTTGAAGCGAGCTTTCCCCTCCCTCCGAGAATCAGACTTGAGCCCCCAAAGAGGGATTGCCAAGGCAGATTCATCCCCATCGCCGGCCAGAGACGTGTCCGTGTTGAGTACGGCGGGAAGGAGTCAACCCTACCAATCACCATCGTCCACGGAAAGTTCCCGACTCTCCTAGGAACGAACTGGTTCCCGGCCCTGGGGCTGACCATCGCGGGCATCCACAGTACCACCGCTGAACAGCCCAGGGGGACCTCGCTGCGGGACGACCTGATTGCAGAGTTCCAGGACGTGTTCGGAGAGGAACTGGGCAAGTACGTGGGGTCCCCTATCTCTTTCTCACTGAACCCTAATGTTGCCCCGATCCGCCTTAAGGCTCGGAGGGTCCCATTGCCCCTCAAGCCCAGGGTGGAGAAGGAACTGGACAAGTTAGTAGCCCAGGGGATACTTGTTCCAGTCGACCATGCCAGGTGGGAGACCCCCATAGTAACCTCCATTAAGCCGAACGGGTCGGTGCGGATTTGTGCGGACTACAAATGCACCATTAACAAAGCCCTACAGCCAAGCGCCTATCTGGTCCGCGTCATCGATCACCTACTGCATTCGTTAGGCCCCAGAAAGATTTTTGCCAAACTAGACCTGGCACAGGCGTACCAGCAGTTACCGGTAGACAATGCCACGGCTGAAGCGCAGACCATAGTCACCCACCGGGGAGCATTCAAATGCACCCGTTTGCAATTTGGGGTCAGCATCGCGCCGGGACTTTTCCAAAGCACCATGGAGAGACTCCTCCACGGCCTCCCGGGGGTGGTCCCCTATTTTGATGACGTCCTGATCATCGCGGAGAACCCGGGGCAACTCAAAGATAGAGTCGCGGCCGTCCTTGCGAAGTTCAGGGCTGCTGGGCTGAGAGTAAAACGGGATAAGTGCTTACTGGGGGTACCCTCCGTGGAATTTTGGGGGTTCTGCATAGACTGCAACGGCATTCACCCAACCGAGGGCAAAGTAAAAGCGATCCAAAATGCCCCTGCCCCTAAAAACAAGCAAGAGCTACAGGCCTTCCTAGGTCTTTTGAATTTATACGCGGCATTCCTTAAGGGCAAAGCTACCGCTGCTGAGCCACTCCATAGACTTCTAGCGGCCAAAGCAGTGTGGAAGTGGGGTCCCGAACAAGATTCGGCGTTTAAGACTGTAAAAAATCTCCTATCCCAGGACAGCTTCCTGATCCAGTATAACGCCACCCTGCCGCTCGTCCTCGCCTGCGACGCCTCTCCCTACGGCATTGGTGCTGTCCTCGCCCACCGACTGCCCAACGGGCTGGAGGCACCCATCGCCTACTATTCTAGGACGATGTCACCCACAGAGCGGAACTATGGACAGATCGACAAGGAGGCGTTAGCAGCTGTGGCAGGGGTAAGAAAATTCCACGATCACCTCTACGGACGGGACTTTGAGCTCATCACGGACCACAAACCCCTGTTAGGACTATTGGCGGGGGACCGTCCAACGCCGTCCGCGTTGTCCCCCCGCATGCAATGTTGGGCCCTGTTTCTGTCGGGTTACTCCTACACACTAACTTATTGCCCTGGGAAACACATGGGAAACGCGGATGCACTAAGCAGGTGCCCCCTTCCAGACCAGGACGGTGCAGACCAGGGGGAGGCGTCGGTCCTCCTGTTAGATATTTTGGACTCTGCTCCCGTCACCTCAGCGGAAGTTGCCGGGGCTACGGCGAGAGACTCTGAACTCCGGACTGTCGCCAGCTGGGTCCAGCGTGGTTGGCTGGTTAAGGGGGAAGGGGAGTTCAAGACATTCTTTGACAAAAGGGATGAATTGTGTTGTGTGGGCGGATGTTTGCTGTGGGGAGATCGGGTGGTAATTCCCAAGAAGTTACGCATGGCAGTTTTGGAAACGTTACATTCCAGCCATCCGGGGGTGGTAAAGATGAAGGGTTTGGCAAGGAGCTATGTGTGGTGGCCCCAGATTGATAAAGACATAGAGGAGTGGGTGAGCAGGTGTGCACCTTGCCAATTGTCCTGACCAAATTCCCCGGCAGCACCAGTCAGGGAATGGGAGCAACCCTCGGGCCTGTGGCAGAGACTCCACATTGATCTAGCAGGCCCTTTCCACAGCCAGATATTCCTAATTGTCGTAGATGCCTACTCAAAGTGGCTAGAGGTGAGGCTCATGAAGAACACCACGGCTAAGACTATCATCCAGGAACTCAGACAGCTGTTCGCCACGCACGGCATTCCAGACACCCTGGTCTAGGATAATGGCCCTCAGTTCACGGCCACGGAATTCGAGCAGTACCTAGCTTCCTTAGGGACCAGACATGCACTCACTTCCCCATTCAGAGCACAAGGGAATGGGCAAGCCGAGAGGTTTTTGCGTAGCACGAAGGAGGCTTTGGGTAGGCTAGGGCCGGGGGACTGGCAGGAAAGAATAGACACATTCCTGCTAGCACAGCATAATCTTCCCTGTGCTGCCACGGGAAAGGCACCCGTGGAACTCCTGATGGGCAGGAGACTCCGTTGCCACTTGGACCGCCTACACCCCCGATATTCCCCTGATAAGTTCCATGAGGGATACTCAAGGGCCCGCACATTCCCCACAGGTACCCCCGTCTACGCCAGAAACTTTGCAACCGGCCCGGCATGGGAGGTGGGCACCATAAGTGACATGCTGGGCCCATACACCTACAGGGTCGACCTCGCTGATGGTCAAATATGGAAACGCCATATCGACCAGCTCAGGAGGCGGACAGGTTCCGACACGCAGAACGACATCGCTCCAGACGAACCACTCACCGCCGACTCAAACATACCAACCCTAGTCGAACCAGTCACCGACCTGGTTCAATCCTACGACACCCCATCTACCTTAGTCCCGCCACTGGTGGACTTACCTGGAGAAGCAGGTCCACCCCCGGTCACCGCTGAAGCCACCGCAGCCACTCCGGAACAGGAACCTGCCAGGGCAGAGCAGAGCAGGAGCAACAGGTCTGCTCTGCTCGATGCCCCGGCGCCGACTGAACTGCGCAGGTCTGGTAGGACTCGCACACGCCCTCGTCATCTAGATGACTATGTATGTAAATAGGGTCATAGTGTATTCTGGGGGGAAGGGGTGTTGGATATTCAAAAGTTCAGCGGTGGGAAAATCGCTGCATTCCATTGGCCAGTGGGCTGGGCTAAGCAGGGTATTTAAACCCCTGCCTCCCAGCCGTTATGTTGTTATGTTGGACTCACAATAAACAAACGTGCTGGTCGGTTCAACTACATTGGCTACCGCGTCCTCCTTCCCACACATGGATCTCCGGATCTAGCAGATAGGGTTGAATCACTTCACAGAAAGCAATGGCCAGCTATGCATTGAAGTAGACACAATGTATAGGGAGACTCCTGAAAGAGGACCACATGCAGAGCTGTTCTTTCAGAAAACAGGACACAGCTAATCACACATTTCAGTTTTAATCAATAAAACTAAATTGTTTTGCAAATTGCCTTCTTCTGAAGAAATGCACCAAGGAACACAACCTACTCTTGATTTCCTAGCAATCATTTAAAATTATTTAGATGTGCCTTTTGAATAGATCACATACATGTTCACATAATAGACCTCATAAGCAGACCTTTCTTCTTGCTAGAGCTACTCCCATTTTCTTGAGTTCAGAGTCCATTTTGGGAGACAGCAAAACCCACCTATCTTGCTTCCCATGTGCACTCCTTTGCCTGTTACCTAGACAACCCCAGCAAGGTGAAAGGTAGAAATTTTATCCTTCCTAGAAGACTCCATTTAAATGCAAATAAGTTTGTTACTGAGCAGAAATGTAGTTACCTTGCACCACACCAGTCAGAGGATAAACTTGTTATGAAACTAGTACATTCTGAATGTAAAGGAAATATTTACTGCCCCAAGTGACAACTTACACCCAGTAGCAATCCTACTGTAATCTATAGATGCCAAACATTCTGCTTTAAACTTTAGAACAAGCTCCAAATTCCAGTTCCATTACGTAAATGTAGATGAATGGAATACAGATGAAGTGAGAGATTGAGGGCTCACTCTATTTGTGCTATAGGGTATTTTGACATGTGTTCAACTAGAAGTCATTTCCATCCATTTTCTGCATTTACTTCTTCGCTAAGGTACACAAATACGCATTAAACTGTGCACATTTTACCATAAAACAATCATTTTTGTACACAGTTTTCTCTAATATAGCTATTAAGTAGAACTTGGGGAACTCCTTTTAAGAAACTGTTCAGTGTAAGCAATGACAATATTGAGTGTATTCACTGTGAACAAGGACAACAAGTATTGAAGTCCTAAACCATTAAGGGCTATTTAGGTCATAACCAACACCTTGAATTGAGCGTGAAAATTGACAATGAGTCAATGAAGGCATACCAAGACTGGGGATATTTGATAAAATTTATTAGTACTAGAAACCAGTCTTGCCACAGCATTTTGAACCTGCTGATCTTTCTATACTGTTTTCAAAGGCATGCCTACATAGAGACCATTGCAGTAGTTTATTTTTGAGATTACCAATGTGTGAACTACTGTTTGTAGGCATTTCTTATCCAAGTAGGGGTGCAATTGGGTGATCAAGGCAACACCATTGACCACAGCTAGTATTTGAGGCTCTAGAGATAGTGCCAGGTCCAGGAATACCCCCAAGCTATGGATTTGATCCTTCAGGAGGAATGCAACCCCATCAACACCAATTAAGTTAACCTCTAACCAGTCCAAAGATCTTCCTAACATTAGAGCCTCTATTTTATCTGGATCCAGTTTCAGTTTTCATGCAATCCATCATCAGTGCTAGACAGTAGTCAACAACCTGTGAAACATCACCTGCAGATAAAGCAAAGAAGAGCATACTGATTTCCATGTGACTTCTCTTAGAGGCTTTATGTAGATGGTAGAAAGCATCGGGGACCCCATGACAGATGTCCCAAAGGTGGAGATGACATCCCTAAGCTTTACAATTTGGTATAGGCCCTTAAAGAAGGACAAGAACCAGTGGAGAACAGAGCCTCTAATCCCTAAACTTGATAGCTTCCTTGGAAGGATGCCATGGTCAATGATAATAAGAAAAAGATCCAGGAGAACCATCACGGTTACATTTCCCTATCTGTATCCCTTAGGAGATCATCTTGCAGAGCAACCAACACTGTTTCAGTACCATGCCACAGTTTAAACCTCAATTGAAATGGATCCAGACTAGCAAGAGCAATGGCAATTACATTTATATACCACCCCATAGTGCTTACAGCACTCTCTGGGTGGATCACAAGGTAATTAGCATCTTACCCCCAACATGCTGGGCACTCATTTTACTGACCTCAGAAGGATGGAAGGCTGAATCAACCTTGAGTCTCTTTAGGATTGAACTTAGTTTGTGAGCACAGTTTTGGCTGCAGTACAACACTTTAAACACTGTGCCACAAGGGCTATGTTCCATTCAATAATGCCCCAATTGAATATCTCAGCCTGGCATGGAGTAGTTCAAAACAGATAGCTGTAGCACTCAATAAAAGCTGTGCCATCATTACTGGATGTCTGAAGGCAGACCCATTAATACAATCAATTACCTAGCAGGAATTGCACCCAGTGACATATGGTGAGAGGTAGGAGTTAACTGTGAAAGACTCAAAGCATCTGTGACCACTCTTTGGCCCATCCACTCTTTGTCTGCAACCTGCCCCTTCCAGATTAAAATCAAGGAAAATCTCTCCTTTTTTTCATGAACATTTTTCAGGGAACATGAAAGAATGCCAAGATTATTATGTGGAAAGAATGAACACTTCTTAAATTAGATGGAATTCCAGAAAAGTCCCCCCACCCCACCATTATACAGAGAACTGAATTACTGTACTTGGAAGTCACTCGATTGGCTACTGAATGGTGTTGGGAGAACCAAAGAGAAGCTAAGAAAATGAGGAGAGGATTTGCACTAACATTGTCCACTGTGAGTGTGAAGAACAGGCAACGTCTCATCTATGTCAGTGTATTCTAAATCCCTCAACACTAGAACTGTCATAAATGCTCTTGTTATTGGGTGAAAATTACCTGATGCATTTATTAATTGTCCTGTTGTGCTTCAATGTGAACAAAAAAAGAGAAGAAAAATCAGGGCCATCACAGAATACATTTCTTAGCCTACCTCTATAATTATTCCCTTTATACTAATCTCTTGCTTTTCCCTGGGCCCAAAAGAGGACATTACAGGTTTCAAAGGCTGCTTTCCGCACTAAGGAACCAACCACAACTCTCTCATCAGCTATTAATTATGCATGGAGCTTATGGGACTTGTAGTTATTTCACGCTTGAGTTCTTAAAGAATTTCCTGCCTATCTGCCCTCAGGGCCCAATTATTTGTTAATGTTTAACTTATCCATTAGTTAGAACTTCATTTGTTGTCATTTCTAGTTCACTTCTTCTGCTGTCTTTCCTGAAATGAGTGGTTTAGATTCTGATAGCTGTCAATTGTTTTCCTCAATAAAAGCTGAAGGTCTGTGATGCAGTCCTTTTGGGGTTTTTTTCAAAGGTTTAAGAACGTAATGCCTTTCATGTGGAAACATTTCTTCCAGGCAGAATATGTTGCAGAGTTCTTTATTAGAACTGAAATTTTATGTTGCCTGTATTTATTAGCAACATAAAGGGCAAAATCTTGTTCAATTACCCCTGTAAATATGCCAGGCTTTATGCAAAAATAAAATAAAAATGCCCAATTCAGTTACACAATGGGTTGCATATCCTTGGCATTACTGATTGTGCAATGCACTAGAAGTAATGCTTCATAGACAGCATTTCTGCCACTGCACTATCAAAACTGCTGTGGACATAACATTGAGTTGTGTCTACATAGTTACACTACAGGATTTTGCCCAAAAAGGATTGAATGCTTCTCGTGATTCCTTTACCTGGCCAGCACTTAAAGCAGCAGTTCTCGACTTTTTAAGCCGGGGAATGGATCAAGCTCCCTCAGACAGCTTTGGGGACTGGACGGCTGTTTTGCCATTCCTCCACCACATGGCACTTCCTGGTGTGATAGAGGTGGTGATGGGCCACATGAAATGATGTTGTGGGCCACATCTGGCCCCTGGGCTGTAGGTTGAGAATCCCTCACTTAAAGAAACAAAATTGACTGGATGTTCAAATTCTCATGCCCACTTTCTCTGTTTTCTGTAACCTTTTCCCTAATACACAAATTTTCCTTCTGCCAAGCCAGTTAATTTAATTTCCATTTCCAGGCTTCATTTCCAGTTTCCTTCTGTACATGTAGCTAAAGGGTCAGTTCTCCACAAAGGGTGACCAGGTGCTCTTGGACTGCAATTCCCAGTATTCCTCACCACTAGATGTACTGGCTAAGGAGGCTGTAGTCCAATAACATCTAAAAGACCACAGGAATTGATTTAAGATTAAAATAGAAAGTAAAAGCCTCTTTTATGTCCTTCTTCCCCTCTTTTCATTGTAATATGAGCATCCCACCATTCCAAAGCATGTATTGAATTATACGTTCAGATGCACAAGATTCAGTGACCTCAGAAAGACATTGTGTCAATCATTAATTTATCAATATAAAGGGCTATTTCCTGGTTGTTTTTTCCTTCTGTGTCTAGGCCAGACTTGAAAGTGCCAAAATGAAGGCACCTTTTGTGGTTTTTTTTTTTTTTTTGAATATTTTTATTAAATTTTAACAACAAACAAAAAAGTTAAAAACAACAGAACAAAAAAACAGTTACAAACAAAAAATACAATTGAAAACTACATCTTACAACATTGAAAATAAAAAGAAAAAAGGTACGTCAATATAATATAATAACATCTTAATTCAGTTATTTTCAATGCATTCAATGTCTTAACCATACTATTTATATTCATATATACTATATACTTTCACATTTATATCAATTATCCTCTTTCAATATGATGTTACAAATTAGTTATGTTTTTTTCTTTTTTAACAACATAATACATATAGCACCCAGTGCACTAAGTTCATTGAGTCTACCAGCCATCCCTTTTACAACTCAGTCATTCTGCCAAAAATACATTGTATTCGGTGCAGGCACCTTTTGGTGAGTTCATTCTGCAGTTCTTTTTGCCTGACCTAGTGTGAGAAAGATTAGCTGGCTACACAAGTTTGCCATTACCAGGGTATACCCAACTGTGGTTCAAAAAAATACAGTACCACAATCTTTGAGAAGACTCTTTCTGTGTACCCCTATTTCCTGTTAGGAAGTACAGGTAACTTTAACAAATACTTCACCTTTTTATTGTATAGAAGAGTCATAGGCAGTGCTGGGCTCAAAAATTTTTACTATCACACTATGGGAATGGAATGATGGGCATGGCCAGGGGGAAAGCCAGTGATGGGATGTAACAGGTTCTCACCAGTTCGCCAGAACCGGTAGTAACTTTTCCCAGTGTCCCAGAGAACCGGTAGCAGCTTTTGGGGGAAACCACCTTCGGGGCTTAACTTTTCACTGGTTCCCCCACTGCGCGTTGCACCAAGCACTTGGTGGGCATGCATGCCTACAGTGTTTGGCACTAATGCATGGCATCCTTGCTGTTATCCCAAGCATGGAGGAGGAAGAGAAGTTGCTAGCCTGAAGCTCCCTATAGCCTGCTCCCCAGGGTAAGTGACTCACCTTTGGATGTGGTGTGTCTGTGTGTATTTTAATGTGTATTTAATACATACCTATATTGATGTACTACCACAGTTCCTAAAAAGGCCTAGCGGCCAGCAGGCCTAGTGGCCTGGCAGCCTGGCTTGGGGTTTTTAAGCAAAGTCTTGGAGTTACCTCATCAATAAGCTACACCTGTGTTGTTCCAATTGGAGAACTCTTAAGGAGGTACAGCTGTTTTATATTTACATTAAGGCATATCATCCTAAGGAACTGGTTAGGCAAAGACTTAGTACCTAACTTCTTTAACAGTTGAAAAGTGCCAAAATGAAGCCATCTTGTGGTGAGTTCATTGTGTAGTTCCTTCCATCTGACCTAGTGTGAGAAAGATTAGCCAGTATAAGCTTTAAGCTCTGGTTTAAACGCTCTGGTTGATTTGTGTTTGGGGTGGATGGGTGTATTTTATTTTATTTTATTTGTTTACGGGTTTGTGTTGTGGGTGGGTTGAGGTGTGTGTGTGTTTATTTTTATTTTCTTTTTTATTATTTTTATTTTTTCTTTGGCCCCACCCACAACATCATGACATCATGATGTTGGCTCTGCCCACATTTTCATGATGTCATGTTGTTAGCTCCGCCCATACTGTGATGACATCACGGAGGGGTAGTACAAATTTTGACATCCCACCACTGGGGAAAGCCCTGCATTGAACCCAAATTAGCACTACTTTATTTCAAAACTTGGATGGAAGGGGCCCGCCAGAATTTCTGCTACCAGTTCTGGCAAACTGGTGCGAATCTGATGATGCCCATCACTGTTCATAGGACAATGTAGGAGTCCAAAATGTCCCCCACATGGATGCCTGTAAAGTGAGCATTCCACAAGTCCTGCACATTTTCTCCCTGATAAAGTGTTCAAACTGTAGCCTCATTTGTCCCACTCTGAATGCCATCTGGCACTTATAAAGAGTAAAGCCCCAGACTAACTAGCCTAATGCTGTGGATTGTTACCCAGTCAGTCTGCTGTCTGTAAAGGGATGTACTTGTATCAATGATAAATAAATCCCAGCTAGAAATACAGGTCCTTGACAACCTAATCACTGAAACCCTGTCAAGTAACCCCTAATTTTGAAGCAAGTGGTTAATTCCCAGCAAATTGATTTATGCACTGTTTGAGGGTTGGCGAGTTGTGTTGTTCATCTGTTATTACCAGGAACTCAGCTCAGCCTATTCATTTAGACCAGTGACACAACACTGTGCATCTCCCAAGAAAATTTCCTTTGTCAGCACATCTAGAATTTGCTAATTAAATCAACGATGGCATTATTCACTTTCTGGTGGTGGGGGGGACTTGCTCTCTCACTCTCTTCCTCACCCCTCCCTTTCATACCCACACAGATGGATACACTTTTAAATTCTGGATTTTGTAATCAAGCTTGATCTAAACATGCAGTGACAGCACTAGAGCATGCATTTTTGGCTTTATTCTCTACTTTTAACACACCAAACCAACAATAATGCAAAGTCATTTCAAAATAACACAGCTCTTTCTTTTTGCAATATATACATACGCATATAGGAAAAAGAATATGCATAGGAAACAAAAATGTGATGATCAGCATGCCCAAGTTCTAGACTTTTCCTGCCACAAACAAGAATAGTGGTTTTCATGCAAGTAATAGGGTAAGCCAACAAGTATTTTTATTGTCAGATTATTACATTAAAATGAAATCAGAATGCTAGTTTGCCCTCCAAATCCTGTAATTACTGGTCCAGTATATTTCTGTCTCTCCCTTTGCACTATTTAAAAGATGGTGAATAAAGCAGGGTCAGCATGATGTTTTTCCTATACAAACTAAATTTAAAATAAAGAAAAGCTTCCCAACTTACCAAAATAATTTTGCAGAGGAAATTATTTGGCATCCTTCATTCCAATGTTGTCATTAAACCAATCATGAAAAGCCATGGCCAGAACCTGGCTGATGTCACAATTTCCATAACTTGACATAGCTAATTGTGGCTAATTAATGAGTTGCTGAGGCAAATCTCAGTCATGCCATGCACAAGGTGAAAAACTAAGACACACCCTGTACCTTGTTGATCAGCCAGAATTCACCTCAACAAGTTATTGGAACCTTATGCAAATACCAATGAGATTCTGACTTATGTTTCTCCATGGCGCTCAGACAGTGTATAAGGTGAAAGAGAGCTGCTAATGTTTATGATATCAATCCACTTGGGAATTATACAGGTAGCCAGGAAGGCAAAGAAAATCTCAGGGCCCTGTTTCAGCTGCACATTGCTCTGACAATGTCTCATGAGGCTTGGCCAGTTGCCTGACACATTTTCTTTAGTAACTAGAGTAAAAACAGCACAATTTTCATGATCTCTTCTACAGCACAACTGGGTCCTACATCTAATTGCTAGCCCCAGCTAGAATAGACCACTAAATCAACTGGATTTATGTAGATGTTGGGTTGCCATTTAACAATTGAGTCAGTGGGTCTAATTTAGTTGCAAATAGTAACCAAATTTAAGCATTGGTTTTATTCTGTCCATACTCAATTCAGTATACCTTAGCATAGCTTAATAAATCTGTCCTTATGTAACTTCCAGTGACTGTTTTTGTCCTTTAGTAAATGACTGCAGCAGTACTGGCTCTCACATTATAAATTTGAGGATCTGTTCACAATGTTTTCTTGCCACTCATTCTACCACTTCATTGTTCATTAAAGACTTTTTGTTAAAGGCAACTGTTGTTTCCTTGAAAAAATGCAATAAATTGGGACACGTTTTAAGGAAAGAACTGATTTTGCTAAAAGACTTCTGCTAAATGTTGTAAGATGAAACAAAGTGCCCACAAATATGACAGAAATATTCTGCAAATGTGTATATTTTGGGCAACCAAATGCAGAACAGTTGTTGCTAGTCTCAGAACAAATGTTTATTTGATAGACTGGCCTGCACATGCTACATTAAATAGTAAGCTATTCTGTTCATTTGCATTTTAAACCACTTGTTATAATCAAATTCAAAAAAACAAAGAAAAAAAACAATGCTTCTTACTTCTCATCCACTTGGCACACAAGTAGGCTTAGAATTTTTTGAACATGGAGGAAAAGGTTGCCCGCCTATATCATGCCTTTGAAAAAAAGCTTAAGGATAAAGGAGTTTCCTGAACTTCATTGAAGCAGAAGGGAGAATTCAAGTTTAAAGCTTGTACAGTAATACCTCCAATAACGCTATGACTTGGTTCCACAAGTCTTGGTGTTATCCGATTTTTAGTGTTATCCGATGCATGTTAAAATCCTATGGGATGGATTGGATAATGTTAAAGCTCCATAGAAGTACATTGTAACTGCACAGGCTTTAGCGGTTGTTATCCGATCCATCCCATAGGTCCTTAACGTTATTCGATCCAATTCTTCTCAGATTACTTATCGTTATGCGATTTTAGCGTTATCCGAGGTAAACGTTATCCAAGGTATTACTGTACAGTAATACCTCATATAACATTAGTATCGAATAACACTAAAATCGCATAACATTAAGCAATCTGGTGGGAAGAATTTCATCGGATAACATTAAGATCCTATGGGATGCTTCAGATAACAACCGCTAAAGCCTGTGTGGTTACAATGTATCTCTATGAATCCCATAGGATTTTAACATGCATCAGATAACACTAAAAATCATATAACACCAAGACTTGTGGAACCAGGTTTTAGTGTTATATGAGGTTTTACTGTACCTGTTTGTTCACAGAACAACAAACCATGCTTTTACACCACAATTATTGCATTTCCACTGCCATCTATAGAAATGAGCAAAAACCTCAAACCTACAGTACTTGTCTCTTTATTGTTGCTTGCTCTATTTTACAAAATTCTCTTTTTACAGTAGGCTTTTTCTACTGCAGATCTACACAACTGCTTAAGAAAACCCAACCTCAATATAGTATCCTATTACTCACAAGGGATTATGGACAGCAGCCAAAATCCAATTGGTAGTTTGCACATAAAATCATAGAATAATTGCACTGAAAGGTGCCTATAAGGCCATCAAATCCAAACCCCTTCACATATTTGTGTGAAGCAGTGTAGGCCACAGTGGCAAATTGTTAATTAACAAGGTGCTCCTTTTGTTCCTGGTTCTTGACCTTCAGGATTGGGCACATAATCTGAATACAACCAGTACCTTGTTAATAGTGTCAGTTTGCCACAGCTACTGACATAATTTTACTTATACCATGCAAATTGGCAATAGGATTCTTGCAGAAATCCTCTCAAACAAAATGTAAAGAGGTTTACTCTGTTATTAACACTTTTCAACTGTAGGAATAGATGTATTTATAGATGCATGTCTTACAAATTAAGCCTATATTTACTTTCTGATGATCAATCATAAAGCAAAGGTTCAGAGATGAGGAAACGTTCGTGCTTTAAAAAAAAGCAACTTTCACCACTCAAATGAGCAATACTTCTAGAAACAGAGAGTTTAGAATGTGGTATTTCTTCAGCAACAAATTTGGAATTTCCCAGATATTTCTGACCCCAAACAGAAGCTACAGAACAATAGTTTAGAGGTCAGATGTTCCGAAAAGAAACTTTTTGGAATAAATTTCCAGATACCCAAATGACTATGGCTACTGGAATTCTGAGACATCATCAAAACAAAGGAAATCTTCCATGTTCCTGGACTCTGAATATCATGATTAGGGCTTTGTAGAGCCTATTTGGTGCCTTGCCACTGGAAACCATCATATTGGACCCAATGGCAAAATGAGCAGAGGAGGAACTCTGATTCCCAACAGTCATGGAGGTGGAAGAGGCCATGCCAGATGGACTGGCTGTGAAGGCACACCTTGATGTACCACGGAAACCTCTGCAGAAGTAGACAGCGCTGGCTCTTCAGCTTTGAAACAGAGATGAACACTGAACCCTAGAGTCGGATATGACTGGCTTTTGAGCAAGGGAAACCTTTACCTTTACTATATATATTTAAAATGTCAATATTCTATTTGGGGAGTAAACAAAACATGTATATAAGCAATGGGCCATTCATTTAATCCTGTCTGGTCTATCACTTAGAGGACCCCATTATTGCCAGCTTGAAAACAGGAAAGGGACTGGGGGTAAAGAAGACAAAGTAGGAATAATCCTGCTACTTACAGCTACTGCAATATGCTGATCTCCAAGTGGATCAACACATAAAGGCCAGCAGGTCCATTGTTGCAACTATACATGCACAATGGAAATCCTGCAAGAACCTCAGATAGATAGCCAAGTTTCCAATGGGATTGAACAGCAGCACAAAAAGGAAAGTTGGCTGAAAACTACAGTGCAGATAAGTTATGTAAGGAAAGAGGAAAGTTCTTGGTCTGAAGAGATGAAGAAGATTGAGTAGTAGACCAGACAAAACCAGGGGGAGTCGCAGGTTGACTTTTTCAACTGAAGATCTGTGTATGTTAGGTGCTGTTCTTACACTGTGAGACTAGATGCAAAAGCAGTTGCAGTAAATTGATAAAGAACAGCTTCAAGCATGCTTGGGCTGGAATAAACAAAAAAGAAGAGAATCATAATACAGTCAAACCTCATATAACACTAAAACCTGGTTCCACAAGTCTTGATGTTATACGATTTTTAGTGTTATCTGATGCATGTTAAAATCCTATGGGAGCCATAGAGATACATTGTAACCACACAGGCTTTAGCGGTTGTTATCCGATGCATCCCATAGGATCTTAATGTTATCCGATGCAATTCTTCCCCCCAGATTGCTTAATGTTATGCGATTTTAGTGTTATTCGATACTAATGTTATATGAGGTATTACTGTAGTTAGTTCCTATGGTGAATGTGAATCAACCTGAGACTCCTGATCTTATTATTGAATTAGGAATGCTCTGGTTGCAAAGTCAGAAATTAGGAGTTGAGTTCCCTGTGTAGCCATGGGGAAGCTCCACATTCCAGGAATATCATCCCCAAAAGCTACTGGTAAACCAATTTGGACAATCTTGGAAGTTAAAATCAATTTCACAGGGCAACTAATTATTAATTAGTTAAACATTACAAAGGAGAAGTTAAAGGGGCCTTAACCTAATCATTACCAATGATTGCTAGGGTAAAATTCCCAGACATATTGACACTTCAAGATAAGAAAAATGTTTTCTGATGAGGCTTTTTGTTATGCTTCATCAAGTTTTATCCCACTTACAGTTACTCTAGTAGAGTTTTCAAATGTACCGTATATGCTGGGGTATAAGACGACTTTTTACCCCTGAAAAACATGCCTCCAAGTGTGGGGGGGTGTCTTGTACGCCGGGTGCACTTCAGTTGAATAAAATACAGTAATACCTCGGATAACGTTTACCTCAGATAATGCTTAAATTGCATAACGTTAAGCAATCTGGGGAGGAGAATTGCATTGAATAATGTTAAGGTCCTATGGGATGGATCGGATAACAACTTTTAATATCAGATGACGAACAGGGGTTTGAAGGCTTTTAAAGGGAAACTGTCACGCCAGCAAACTTGCTAGGGATTTGTCTGACACTTGCTCTCTCCCTCTATTTGTTATCTTCCTTCTATCATTGACAGTTCCAGTTTGGTTAACAGATTAGAAAACAAACAGCATGGCAGCTCCCATAGGTTTATTGTTCCATTCAGCTTTAGTGAATTGTCTTTGGTGAATTACATTTAATAAACTTGCACTGTTTTATGTTTACTGCACATGTTTGATAACATAAAGCCTTGTGACAGTTTTTCTGCATGTCATAAGCATTTGAATATAAATTAACATGTTGAAATCAAATCTGATGTTATTTTAAGTTTTATTTGGTGTGTGGAAGGTGTGCGGAAGAGGGGGTAGTCTTATACAGCGAGTATATAACAAGCTCTATATTTTGAGTGGAAATGTTGGGGGGTCATCTTATATGCCCAGTCGTCTTGTACGCAGGCATATACGGTATATGAGATATTTATTTTTTTATTTAATGAAATTTTTATTCTGCCCTCCTCACAAAGACCCAGGGCAGCTAACAAACTTTTAAAACACAGTAAAAACATGGTATAAAACAGTATTAAACAGGATTTAAAAGTTACAAAAATTAAAAGAGATTAAACAAGAGATTAAACATTTAAGGAGTGATTTTACTAATGCCAACCCCCTACTGAGTTTCTCTAGTGAAGCAGGGATTCAAACCCAACTCCCAGAGCTCTATTTCATGTTTTTATCCATTACACAATACTGACTGACCTAATCTAACCGCTATAGATAAAGCTATCTCTATGGTAACTTTGATTTTTCAAGGTAAGATTGTAACTCCCAGTCTGGTCAGGTTATTTTCTTATGGTAATAGAGTACATTATACTGCCAGTGACTCAATGCCAATCGTCAGGTGGTGGTTAAGTAACCTAACAATCCTGAGGACTAATGGCCTTGGGTGCTGAAATCCATAGGGAAGGGTGATGGTCCCCAAATGGATTAAAACCCACTTGAATCCATCTGGGTAGAAGGCAGCAGCTTCATCAATACTGGCCTGGTGCTGATGAGGACTTTGCATGCCAAAAGGGCTCAGGATCTAGAGTTGCCATAATTCTCTCCCACACATCGAGGACAGAAGTATACTTTTTTTAAAAAAATGTGTTGTTTATTAGACACCCAGAGTGGGGAAGACTTCCCAGATGGGTGGGGTACAAGTGGAATAAATAAAATACATTTTAAAAATGGGCGGGTTGTCTACAAAATAGCCTTTGTCCAGCTGCCGCTGCACCAGTGGCAAAAGCAAAGCTCAGTCAAATCCCTGGGATCGATCCTTGTCCACACACACACACACACACACACACCCCTCCAGACACGCTTTCATGTGACGTAAGGCACAGGCAAGACCAAGGCACAGGCAGCTCTCTCCAGCTTGGTGGCTGGCATGCTTCTTTCTCTTTTCTTCCTCCTCAGGTGCTGCTTTCCCCTCCCAAACCTCAGAGCTGTGGCCGAGTGAGCGATAGCTCAAGACATGGAGGCACTAAGAGGGTGGTGCTTCCTGCCCTTTCTCCCTCCGTGTATGCAAGTGAGCGAGCAAGCAAGTGAGAACTCAAGGAGGCACTAAGAGGGAGGCACTTTCTCCCTCAGCATGTGTGGTGTGTTGCAGCACCTTTCAGAACCGCTCTGGGTGTTATAATAACAACCATTAAGTTTTTAAAATCTAGGACTTTAACATTATTTTTATTAAACTGGCCAGAACACTTTTTTTTACTCTGAATCCAGGATAATCTTGGTTTTCCAGGATATATGGCAACCCCACCAGGAGCAGAAAGTGACTCACAAAACTGGATCAGTGGCATGGGTGTCATGCTGTGAAGTGGAAGGCAAATAGAAGGCATTATATTGTCAGGACAATTTTCATGGCTGATCGCCATGATGATAGCCAATATACAGAATAGGATATGGCACAAGAAGAAGATTGTAACTCATATTTCTTGATCCAATATATCACATACAGTAATACCTCAGATAACACTAAAATCGTATAATGTTAAGTAATCTGGGGAGGAGAATTGGATCGAATAACGTTAAGGTCCTATGGGATGGATTGGATAACAACCGCTAAAGCCTGTGCGGTTACAATGTATCTCTATGGAGCTTTAACTTTATCCAATCCATCCCATAGGATTTTAACATGCATCGGATAACACTAAAAATCGGATAACACTAAGACTTGTGGAACCAAGTCTTAGTGTTATCCGAGGTATTACTGTATGTCAATTTATTTCTAGCCATCTGATCACAACCTTAATCTATCCCTGGTCCTCTCCTCAAAGCTAATTAAATAGGCCTGTTGCACAAATAAGATATATATAAAACAAATTTTTGCACAAGCAAAGTAACTCCAATAATAGCCTCACCAGTTTTCAAGATATTACTTTTTCCCCACATGCCTATGGAGTTATACCTGTCAAATCAGCCTCCAAATATATCTAAAACAGAAGTTGCTTTAGAGCTACCTAGGAACTCTTGCTGAGCAGAGAGCTCAAATGTTTGACAACTATTTCTTTAGCGGAAACCACTGTTTCACTCCCAGTGGGAGAAGTCTTTTGTTTCTCTCGTCTCTCCCTTTTCCCTGCCATTTTCTCTACACTTTAACTGTGGAGGAAAAAAGTTAAACACACAAAAGATGCTACACAGTCCCGGTGTAAATGAGGATGTATTATGTAACAAACTCCCAAAAAACTCACCCACTTGTTTCTCTCTGTGACACAAATATGCTATCACTCTAATTCAGTACAATATTTCTAGAAAGTGGTTTTTCTTTGTGCATGCAAACAGCCCCTCATTTGTCCAAATTGCAGAAGTAAAATACAGGTACAAGATAATTGAAATGACTGCTGTACATAGTTCTGCGATGCAACAGTGGACAGTTTTACACACTGGGAGTATAGGGAGTGTAACTGGGAATATAGGAAACTGCCATCCAACCATGCCTATAAAGTTCAGAAAGTTTAGCTAAACCTCATTAAAAACTAGCTACCCCACTGTAGACTTGTTCACTGCATCTTGTTCACTATGCCACATATATCTCATAAAGCTACACATCAGTTCAACATTAGTTTCATACTGAATTATGATTAACCCAATGATGAAA
Source organism: Furcifer pardalis (assembly GCA_030440675.1). Classification (NCBI taxonomy): domain Eukaryota; kingdom Metazoa; phylum Chordata; class Lepidosauria; order Squamata; family Chamaeleonidae; genus Furcifer; species Furcifer pardalis. Next base: position 110,525,007 of record CP126891.1, on the reverse strand, counting down.
GTGGATGACATGTTTTGCCACAGCTCCTTGAATGATCCACTGGTATTCTCAGCTTAGGGATAAGCACAAGGCAATGGTTTGCATGGGAAAGGGTTAATGTTTTTTTTTTAGACTTCCTTCTTGGCTGGAGGATTCTGGGAACTGTAGTCCAAAACAACTTTGTTCATTCCTGCCTAAATTAACAACAATTGGGCTCATGTTCTGACACAGATGAATCAAAGTAAATTGAAGGTATTCTTTAAATGCATGTAGATTTATCCATTGATCCCTTAGTCACTGCGGCCACATTGGCTGGGAGATCATAGAGCTTGCGGCCAATTACTAAACTTTTCACTCTCTTGAGTATTAAAAACTGGGGGGGGGAATTAAAGCCGTGGGAACATCCTCCCCCCAAGTTTTATGAATGAGGGAAATATCCTTTTTTGTATCTTTTCATTAGAGTGACTTAGGAAGAGACAGGACAATTCAGGTATGATTTTTAAACAGCATATAAGCAATTCTACTTCTCAGCAGCATGGGAGAAGAACACAATCCCATAGGCTCTCAACGCTTCCCTTGGGTCATGTTCAAGAATAATGCCTACTGCTTTTTTCCCCTGGGGATTTTGCTAGCTTTGCAAAAATGTGGAGGTGAACAGGTAGACAGAAAAGAGCTTGGCATTATCAGAAAAAGTATTTGGGGCAGCGTTTAAGTGGGAAGGATTAGCTTGCATGATGTTGATTTATAAATGGCAACAACCAATCCCTTACATTTTGTACTACAGTCATCTCTCCTCCACAGTAATTCCCAGTGTTGCCTTTTGAAAGCCCTTGATACTCTGTTAGCCCCAAGGTATAATGTTTGATAATATAACTACTGCTTCTGTCACTGCATTTTGTATGAACACATTACATGTTGCCCAGAATGGTAAAGATTTATGTACGGGTATGAAAAATAAAAATCAGCATTGATTAAAAGCCCCAGATAGGCCATCCAATACTGCCCAAAGAACATCAGTTATTTTGCATTTTGACGTGGCGATTGATAACTCAGAAATGCAAGCACGAATGACAAATGCGGATGGAAACTGGCTTTGACAAAAACGATAACAGTATCAGTCTCGAGGGGCAATGGAGGTATAAGCAGGAGCTGTTTAAAATATTTAATCATTTTATGAAGGCTGCAAGATGTTGTTTGACCCTGAAGGAGTGTGAATGTCACATGGATCAGAAATTGCCAAGTCTTTGAAGTGAAATAAAAAAATGGTGTTGTTATAGATCCTTCCTGACATCCTATCATTTTTGTATAGGATTAAAAATATGTATACAAAGCTCTAGATAAAGGACTCTTGCAAAAGATGTCTTGGTTGAAGGGAGGGGGGGGAGTAAAGATGTACTATTGTGAATTTTTACTTTACAATCTCAAAGCGACTTTTTTCTGTTCCTTTAGAATGGTATGAATAGAGCCAGCAGCCCTTGGTTTAGGGAGAAAACATTCCTGGGGATTTTTAACTACAGGGAAAATTACATTTCACTTTTGTTCTTGTGCATCTGACTTTTGGTTTTAGAAGGGGGAAATCTTTTTATCCCGACATTTCAATAAGCACTGTGTGTTACAAGCATGGGTTTCGTATGTGTGTTCACATAAGTATCTAGTTAAATGATTGTAGAAATATTTACAGATACTGTACATGAAAAAGTTTCTACATTTGTTGCATCTAACATATGATCTATGTCACTTTTTTAAAAATTGTATCAGTTCTTTATACTTTTATCTCATCCTGTGACTGTCAGGGTAAGTCCCATTTTTATTTTTCCTGACCAGAGTAAACTAAATGTTGACTTTCTAAAGTCCCCTTGATTTGATGGATCTGTTCAACTTGTGACTCTCACTTGAGTTTAAGCTTCAGGATTCCTTCCCCAGCAGTAATTATAGTGCATAGTAATAAAATAGTAAGCATATAGTAAAGGTAAAGGTCGCCCGTACTTGAAAGCCACTCGTATCCGACTCTAGGTTTCAGTGCTCATCTCCATTTATAGCCAAAGAGCCAGAGCTGTCTGCATCTGCAGATGTTTCCGTGGACACGTGGCAGACATGCCTGGGCACTGGAATGCATGAAGTGGTACATATTTATTGGCAGGAATTGGAACAATGATGGGAGATTACTCTGTCATGGCATATTTAGGTTTCAATCTGCTGACCTGCTGACCTTCTAGTCATCAAGTTCAGCATCTTACCCACTAAGCCACCACAGTCCCTTTGTAAACACATTCTAATAAGTTTTTTTAAATGTATTAAATTTTCACAATAAATAAACAATTACAATGGTTAAAGGAAAAATTCTATAAATACATCACTTTCAAAAGCTTTGCCAGTTTTGTAAACATTCTAATGGAATGAATTTGACAGGTTTCCAAAGACATTTAACAAAAGGCAAGCATTGTACATTAGTAATAGATATAAGGTAAGTGCCACTTGGGAGCAGCTAGGCTCAATAAGTGAGTATCAAGGCACTGGTGCAAGCAGAAGGTACATCTAGGAGCCATCCTTTCAGAAAGTCACTTAGCCCTCCTTCCGAGCCACCTAAGCTGTTGATGTTGTGATGTGTTGGACTCCAATGTCTATCATTTCCAGACTATGCTGGATAGGAATTATGGGAATTGAAGTCCAGCACATCAAGCAGGCACGTGGCTGAAGGGGTGCCTACACTAGTCCAAATACTCAGCCAATGCAAATACATTGGCCTAACCAGAATCACCAAATACTGTACTGGATAACATATAAAACAGTGCATATTCTATTATATTATTTTTGCTGCTTTCTCTTGTGTTCATTTCTATATTTTGTCTTATGAATAATCTGGTCATCTTCACTCCTTTCCTACTTGATCTACAAACCTGTTAAATCAGAAGTAAAGTAAAACCTCACATAAAGAGCACCTTGGTTAGAGAGTAACTTGCTTAAAGAGCAGAATTTTCTCTGAACGGTCGGCTCGCTTAACAAATAAAACCAACCAAAAACTTGCTTAACAAATAAATCGGGTTTCACACACCCCTCCCACCAGAATTCACAATTGGTCACTTACAATTGTGTTTCGCTTAAAGAGCAAACTCGCTTAAAGAGCAATCCTGTGGAACACATTATGCTCTTTAAGCGAGGTACCACTGTATTCTTATTTAGATCAGTGTTACTTCCATTGGGTAAAATCAGTACACTGCTGTTCAAATTGGCTTCTGCACAAGTAATACAACTGGGTCTCTTTGTAATATTATTACAATTTAATTTGTAGATGTTCAGGAAAAGATTGTTAAGGAGTTTTTCCGATTAGTCTTTGTACTAGTATTGTCTGTATCTCCCCTGTTCTCCACAGATTGACCTAATATGTGTATTTCATCAAAGCAACAAATCATTAAACTCTGGCATTTAATTTGCTTATTTGGAGATTGCCGTGACTATCTGCATCATTTCCTTTTCCTCCCATTTAATCTTTGCTTTCCAATTACAGATGTTTCACTTCAACCTGCATTTTGCGACCCGAACTAATATTCCCTGCTAGGGACTAGCTAAGCTGCTTGCATGCTATTGTACAGAGGCCCCTGTACATTGCTCGAGCTGGTAGGAAATTGCACATATTATCAGTCCAGAGTATAGTGCGGTCACAGTTCTTTGTGTTTCCTGCTGAAGCTGATCCTTTTATTTGCTTAGGATACTGGTGATGCTTTGTTCAGAGCAGCAAAAAGGTTTTAGTCTGTGCTCATTTACATGTTTCATTGGCTACAGCTAAGCACACCGAATATATGATAGGCAATGAAGCCCATGGAAAACACTGCCATTACCACCACAGCACGCTACCCCTCCTGCAGCAGATCTGCGGTGTAATAAACCTTCGTCCTGAAATACCTAAAGATAGCTGCATCTGTATCTGGAGAGACCCTGAAACAAAAGCAGTAGAAAAATGGTGCAGGGGGAGGTACCTTGGCCATGACTCTTCTGAACTATTTGCCAGTTGATACTTGAGTAATACTTGGGTAATACTATCTTTACCTTTTCTGTGTAATCAAATATTTACTGAAAAAAATAGTACAGTTATACCTTGCTTAAAGAGTTCTTTAAGCGAGTTTGCTCTTTAACCGAAACACCATTGTAAGTGACCAGTTGTGACTTCTGGTGGGGGGAATTGCGAACCCCAATTTATTTGTTAAGCGAGTTTTTGGTTGGTTTTATTTGTTAAGCGAAGTGAACATTCAGAGAAAATTTTGCTCTCTAAGCAAGGCATTCTTTATGTGACGTTTGATTGTATGATCATCAGATTCTCTGCACAATTCATTTTCATTCTATGAAATCAAAGATAGTAACAGAAGCAGGGCATGCCCTCTTTCTCACTAGCTCACCCCACCAACTCCCAATATTGTCAAGCATGTCAGATAATAAACAAAACAAAAATGCTGTAGCACTTTGAAGACTAACTGTTATATTTTATGCAATAGTAGCCATTTTAGTCTGTGGTTCAGGCATATCAGAAAACAAAACAAAATAAACAAAACAAAATAAAAAACACTGTAGCACTTTAAAGACTAACTGCTATATTTTTATTGTTAGCTTTCATGGATCAAGTCCACTTCTTCAGACAAGGAGTGATACTTACAGGCATGGTTTTTATGCACCAAATTCAGGGGCCTAAGGGACAAGGGTGTGTTCAAGCAAAATGACAGACAAGAAAAGCACAACAATACAGCTTCCCACAGCCATCAGCAACAATGATCGCGCGCCGGGAGGGCTTCTCCTGGCGCGCGCTTTGCCTCCCGCATCCTGGGGGCGGGGCAGACAAGCGGCGTCGAGTGATTGGACGCTGCTGGGCCTATTTAAGGCCAGGGCGGGCGCGTGCTCGGCCTCTTTGCCTGCGCCGCTACTGAGCTAAGAGCTGTTCGCTCTCCCCCCCTCCCTCCCTGTGCGCAGTGTGAGTTTTTTGGCTGCCTTGTGGGCCGGATGGGAATTTTTGCATGCACCATGATTGGCACCTTTGGTGCATGGAGTTTTCGCCCATCCCACACTGCTTCATGGGTTGAGTTCTGGGGATGTTTTTGTTTAGGGCGGGTAGCACGGGTGAGCCATTGCTTAGTCCAGCCATTTCAGGCAAGGAGCACATTTGACTGACAAATTGGTAGTGAGGCAAGGAGAGTTAGTCCAGGTCGGTTAAATGCGTTCCACGAACAGGGGTGACCAAGTGTGAGGTCTTGGAAGCCCCAAGCAGGTTCACCTGAAACATGGGCAGAGGTGTTAACCATCAGAACACTTCTGTTATGGACTAACTTAATTGGTTACATTCCATTGTTAATTCTAAATGGTTTGCTCACCTGTGCTACTCCCACCATGCAGACAGTTATGATACAGTTTTTGGTTGCTTGTTAATAAAGTGGCCCAATTTTTAACCCAGCAAGCTTGTCTGTCTCGTCATTTGGGTCGGGGGGCAATAGATTATTCAGATTAGCTCTAAATGTCTCCCTTTCAATCTCAAAGGGTCTGAGAATGCCCATTCTGGTCTCTGATCAACCTTTGACCTGCAAACAAAAACACTGTACATGGTTACTTCCTGTTTTGCTAAAGAGAATTGGCAGAAAGGTTGTAATATAATATATAAAATATCTAGCAGTATATAGCAATCTTTGTATCAAATTTGATAATGTCCCAGAAACCCTTCGCTAATATTTAATCCCCTACGATGGGTGTCTAACAGATGGATGTATTTGATTTCTGCTGTCTCCCTTTCAATCCTAGTTCTGTAATTTCTCTGTCCCAGAATTGTAACTTTCAGGTCTTGGATAGCATGTCCAGTTAGATTGAAGTGGTTTGAGACAGGTTTCTTTGTGTTGCCATTCTGGATGTCTGATTTGTGTCCATTAATTTTTTTGTGTAAATATTGTCCTGTTTGTCCTACATAAAGCACAGATGGACATTTTTGGCAAGAGATGGCATAAATCACATTGGCAGAAGCACAAGTAAAACTGCCTTTAATGTTGTGTGCGGTGCCATTGGGTCCAGTAATACTGTTTCCAGAGCAAATGTGGGGTCATAGTTGACATCTGGATTTGCAGCAGGGTCTAGTCCCCATATCTGCTCCACTTCTGTGTAGTCTGTTGTGTGTCAATAATTGTTTGAGACTGGAGTGTTGTCTATAAGCGAGTAGGGTGTCTGTCACCAAGGGCTTTGGAAAGTGAAGCACTCTTGTCCAAGATGGGTTTCTTTTCCATACGTCCTGATCAAAAATATGTCATCAGTGTATCTCAAATAGACAACTGGTTTATAGGCACAGCAGTTAAGAAAACGTTTTTCTAGATCAGCCTTGAATATATTAGCATACTGTGGACCCATGGCAGTTCCGTTGATCTGAAAGTAGGTTTTATTGTTGAAGGTGAAGTAATTGTGTGTAAGTACAAAACTGCATAGGGAGGTAACTGTGTGGGCTGTGTTATATTTTAATGTTAGCTTTTGTGAATCAAGTCCACTTCATCAGACACGGGAGTGAGGCTTCATGACATCAATTTGTACACATCAGGCACAGAGGTACAGAGTGATTGGTTAGCATAGCAAACAAAAATACAAATCAATATGGCTTTATACAATTGGTAATGGCAGATGATCTCTGGCTGTTGTTCAGATTAGTGACAGCTGCGGTGGTTTAGTGGTTAAGAAGCTCACCTTGTTAGCTGGAAGGCTGGCAAGTCAGCAGTTCAAGACCCAGGTACTGCATGATGGATTGAGCACTCATCTCTGTCCCAGCTCTTGGGGACATGAAAGGAGCCTCATTGAGGCATCCTCTGAGTGGAGTTTTTCCAGCAAAAAGCCTTTCAACTCAGAATAATTTCTTACCTGAAACTGGTATTATTCAGATTACTTGTAAATCCCCCTTTTTTCAGTTGCAAATAGTGAAAAGAGTGGAAAGATACTATTTCAGTCGCAAATATTGGGATGATACAAAATAAACACCTGGCATTAGTGATTAGTCCAACCCAAGGGGAGGTAAATAACTGCAATTTTCAGTCCCAATTGCTACTATAATTATGCAAGAATTAGGATTGAAGGGTAGAACTACAGCATCAATAAAAACTGTAATAAAATGACACCATTTTAAAAATGTCCTCTATTTGTTTCTATGGAAGAGAGACCATGGAAACCTCTCATCAACTCTCCATAATTGTTTAATGGTTATACCAACATTTTCATATGCTTGTAAGAGCCATTGTATTATATTAGACTGATATTATAAAATATAAGGTATTATATTAGGTTGTTTTTAGATTGTTTTGGTTCATGTGTTCTTATTCCTTTTAGAGTAAAGCCAAATGTTTTAAAAATTCTATACTATGAACTAAATATGCATTGTTGGATGAATATTCAGTTAATAAACAGAAAAATCATGGATTTTACATATTATTTCTAATTCATGTGTCTTCTCTTTTTTTCCACCCTAAACTACAATAAACTAAGAGAAACTATTTGTATGTAAGCTGAAAAAATAATACAAATGTAATGGAACCTTTTGTTTCCAAAGTTTTTACCTTCATGGAATTATGAATTGCTTTCCCCATAATCTTTAATCCACTATGAAAATATCAGAAAACAACAAATCAATAAATCAGTATTTATTGTTCAAGACATGTTAAATTAGCAGGGAATGAAAAAGGCAAAATGAGTACATTGTGTGGAAATTTTTATGTATCATATTCATGTGAAAATATATGAGTTTTCAAGTATCACAGAATTCTTCATCAAATAGAATAAAAACAGTTAAACTCTCCAGAAAACTACCACTTCAGAGAGATATTAAAGCCACTGGTGGGATTGAGCAGGTTCGCCCTAGTTTGCCAGAACCGGTAGCAGAAGTTCCAGCTGGCCCCGCCATTCCTTTTGAAATAAAGTAGTCCTAATTTGGGTGCAACACAGGGCTTTCCTCCTGGCCACACCCACCATACCACGCCCACAGAGTAGGTAGTAAAAAAAAATTTGAATCCCACCACTGATTAAAGCCCATGCTCTCTTAAGTCTCAGTCTCTGTATACTGTGTTGTCATCAAGAAACCTGTCTAATTATGATTCAAGCAAACCTGTTCCACAAACCTAAATGCATCAGCACAAACTTTGGTTGGAACAATCCATAGTTTGGTGCTGCTGTTAGACTGGAAACAGAAATCATCACTTGACACCAAACTGCAGAGCTGTGAAAAGAATGGTGGATGGAAGCAGAACAGTAGACAGCATGTTTTTGCACATGCTGAATCATGGGTGGATAATGAACGGCTTACCAAATGATACAAATTCCACCATCCTTCTCCCCACACATCCATCCAGCCCTGTCATCAATGGAGTGGCTCATAAACTAATTTGAATCTGAGATCCCCATCTTTCTGAATTTGATGGTTCCTGAATGAAGACTGTGGATGTATAGATACATTAGAAATTTGCATTCTTCACTACTCAACATCTACAGTTTGCCATAGCTCAAATCACTCACTTGTTTTAATCTTCACCTCCTCATTGTGTTACCAAACTACACATGGCCTCTGTTTAATTCAACTCATTTTCAATGTGTTCTTTTGGCACAGGAACTAAGGCACCAGTGCTTGTCAGGGAACAAGAGCCATGACATTTAGTTGGACATAATTCTGAACTGATACAGAAAATTAAAGTAGGGGAATCAAACCATCCGTAATTCTATTAAACAGGAAACAAACTTAATCAAGATGTAAGATTGTAACCTCTGCAGCTAAACAATTTTATTTTAAAGATTCAAGAGTGGCAAGGAGTTTGCTAATGTTCTATCCAGACCCTTTTTCTGATGCACCACAATAAAAAGGAACAAAAGATCAGGTGATGATTGTATTGTCAATTGTAAGAAGACACTGTTTGCTGAATAATTATTTTTTCATAGTTCAATTTCATAGTGAGTTTACATCTTATTTAGATGCTATCTGATTCATTAGACAGATGCATCTGTAGATATTCATTTATGTTCTTTCTCAGGCAGGTATGATTTTATGCTTTATCAAGCAAGAACTCTTTGCATTTACTTCTCTGTTGACCCCATTTCTTTTCTTTTGCTAATGAAGCCAGCCAACTTCCAGAATATTCAGTTGAGTATCACAGTGTCAGATGTGACTATCTAATCTACTCGAGCCATCTAGCCTTTAGCATAGGATCTAAAAGAATAGTTTTCAGTTTAGCAAACTTCGTGTCCCTCCGACTGGCAACATTGCTAAATATTGCCATCGATTGGCACCATGGCTATTGCAACCTTGAAAACCGTTTCTATCCAGATTCCACTCACAATCTAATTTTGCCTTGCATTATGAGTTGTGGACAATACATGAGGGCAGTTTTAATATCCAAGATGCCCTCGGCCACAAGGGTTCTGCCAATAACAATGCTTTCAAGTCAATTGCTTTAAGCTTCATCAGTTCTGCAGAGAAGCAGCAAGGTGCTGAAATAATTTACCCCCAAGATTATTCTACACAAAAGTGTGACCACCTGTGGGACAATGTGGTGCTACCATAGCTCACACTTAGCAGCATTTTAGTAAAGGGCATTTGGAAATAGAGGACGCAATCATTTCTGAGAAGCCCATTAGGAGACGAATGGCAGGTATTCAGCTGGAGCCTGATGTCTCGACAAAGGACAAAGGAGAGACATGCTCATTCAATTCCCTCCTCTGAAGTTTTGTTTCTGGCATTTGCTTTTATCTCAAACCCTTTAATTTAAAACATGTCAAAAGTGGGCCTTTCTAAAGCACTAAGACAACTACTTGAGCCTCACTCAGCACATGCAGTGAACACCCGCAATCGTTTACTCACCGATGGGTCTGTGTTTCACTAGATGTTAAATCTGGGTCTGTATTGTGTCACTTCAGGCTGCAGGTGCAGCATTACATCATTAAGTACTATTCCATTTTTTAAAAAAACAGACAAGATCCTTGAAAATATAAAACTAGATCTCTTATGGAAGCAAGTTTAGTCAAGGGACAATGGAGGAGAGTGGGTTAGCTCCTGGTCCTCCATTGTCATTTTATTCAAGTAAAAGTGAATAAAAAGTCTGGTCAGGTTATCCTGATATAGTAATAGAGTAGACCCATAACGGCAAACTTTGGGCACTCCAGGTGTTCTGGAACTTCAATTCCCAGAAGCCCTGATCAGCAGGAGTGCTGACTTGGGCTTCTGGTAATTGAAGTCAAGGAACACCTGGAGGGCCAAGGTTTGCCATCACTGGAGTAGATCATACTGTCAGTGACTCAACACCGAGTGATAGGTAGCAGTTAATTATCCCTGTGCCTCACCACTAGAGCTGCACTGGCTTCACTGGCCTCCGAGTGCAATTCAAGGTGCTGGTTATTACCTTTAAAGCCCTACACGCAGTGATGGGATGTAACAGGTTCACACCAGTTCGCCAGAACTGGTAGTAACTTTCCCCAGTGTCCCAGAGAACTGGTAGCAGCTTTGGGGGGGGGCACCTTCGGGGCTTACCTTTTCACTGGTTCCCCCACTGCGCATGTGCGCCAAGCACTTGGTGTGCATGCACACCTACAGTGCTTGGCGCGTATGCACGGCCTCCTTGCTGTCATCCCAAGCGGGGAGGAGGAAGAGAAGCTGCTAGCCTGAAGCTCCCTATAGCCTGCTCCCCAGGGTAAGTGACTCACCTTTGGATGTAGTGTGTGTGTATTTTAATGTGTATTTAATACCTTTACCTATATTGACGTACTACCACAGTTCCTAAAAAGGCCTGGTGGCTGGCAGGCCTGGCGGCCTGGCTTGGGGTTTTTAAGCAAAGTCTTGGAGTTACCTCACCAATAAGCTACACCTGTGCTGTTCCAATTGCTGTTCCAATTGGAGAACCCTTAAGGAGGTAGAGCTGTTTTACGTTTACATTAAGGCATATTATCCTAGAGAACTGGTTAGGCAAAGACTTAGTACCTAACTTCTTTAACTGTTGAAAAGTTGAAAAGTGCCAAAATGAAGCCATTTTGTGGGGAGTTCATTCTGTAGTTCCTTCCATCTGACCTAGTGTGAGAAAGATTAGCCAGAATAAGCTTTAAGCTCTGGTTTAAACGCTCTGGTTGATTTGTGTTTGGGGTGGGTGTATTTTAATGTACTTTTTATTTTATTTATTTATTTAATTTATTTACGGGTTTGTGTTGTGGATGGGTGGGTGGTTAGGCGGGTTGAGGGGGGTGTGTGTGTGCTTATTTTTATTTTATTTTTTATTTTTCTTTGGCCCCGCCCACAATATCATGACATTGGCTCCGCCCATGATTTCATGATGTCATGACAATAGCTGCACCCACACTGTGATGACATCACAGTGGGGTAGTAAAAATTTGACATCCCACCACTGCCTACACGGTAGTGGGCCAGGATATTTAAGAGACTGCATCACCCCGAGAACATCTGTCCATCCCACCAGAGCAGACCGGAGAGGCTCTCTGGTCGTACCATCAGCTAGAGAGACTCATCTCTCTAGCATGAGAAGGAGGGCCTTCTCTGTGTCTGCTTCGGCCCTATGGAACCTGCTGCCAATCGAGTTGCATCTCCAGACAGAGCTGCTGGCCTTCAGAAAGGGGGTGAAGACCTGGCTGGCAGGGCATTTGTGGGGTGCAGGCCAGATGGTCAGCTCAGCCAGCTGGCTCCTTTGAATAACCCTACCTCTCTCTCTATTGTTTTTTAGCTTGTATTTTAACTTTCTTAACTTTTAATATTTTTTACTTTTAATTTTTTAACAGTTTTTAATTGTTTTAAATTGTGAGCTGCCCTGAGTCCTCAGATAAGGGTGGGGTATAAATGCAATGCAATAAAATAAAATAAATAAATTAAAATAAATAACCTGACAACCCTAAGGACTAAAAGAAGGGTGATGGTGCCCAAGTGGATTAAATCCCACTTGAATCCATCTTGACGGAGGGCAGCAGCTTCATCAATACTGGCCTGGAGCTAAGGAGGACTTTGTGTACCAAAAGGGCTTAGGACCAGAAAATGACTCACCAAACTGGATCAGTGGTACAGGTGTCATGCTGCAATGCGGAAGGCAGATGATAGGCCACTGCATTATATTCACAGGACAGTCTTCATGTCTTCATCAATATTTGGAAGAAGAAGAAGAAGAAGAAGAAGAAGAAGAAGAAGAAGAAGAAGAAGAAGAAGAAGAAGAAGAAGAAGAAGAAGAAGAAGAAGAAGAAGAAGAAGAAGAAGAAGAAGAAGAAGAAGAAGAAGAAGAAGAAGAAGAAGAAGAAGAAGAAGAAGAAGAAGAAGAAGAAGAAGAAGAAGAAGAAGAAGAAGAAGAAGAAGAAGAAGAAGAAGAAGAAGAAGAAGAAGAAGAAGAAGAAGAAGAAGAAGAAGAAGAAGAAGAAGAAGAAGAAGAAGAAGAAGAAGAAGAAGAAGAAGAAGAATGGTGAATTTAAAGAGGAAAGAGTTATTTACCAAAATAAAAAGCATCTCCACTCACATATCCCTTTTCTGGCTCAATTGAAGAGTCTCCAAGGATAGAGGGATCTCTCTTTATCAGCTGTGATGCTTTTACATTAGTGGAGCATCTTCAGGGGAATGCATAGCATGTGCCGCTTGGAATATGCTGATTAAACATGCTTCCCAAAACCTGAAGTGAGCTATGCTCTAACCAAACTTTCTTCTCAACATGCTCATTTTCTGAATCTAGCGATGTTTCTCTCTCATAGGAGAGGGCTCATTTATATAAGCTTTTACCTTTAGTCTCTTCAGAAATAATCATATGCAAATAAACAAAGGGATCAGGCTGACGTTGCTTCAGAGACATTGAGAGTTTTTACAATAGCCATAGTCCTTTTCAAGTTCTGTGCAAGTGGCTAATTGCAGCTAATAGATGAAATACAGGGCTGCATCTTGGATGCATGCAAGATCATATCTTCAATTGGACAACAAAGATGTGTTTATCCATTTACTTGTAGCTCCCAGATCAACACATTTTCTCCTGTACTCCTCTGATCAAGCCTTTTTTAAAATCACAAACACAAGTGGGTTCTGAAAATCAGCTCCCCTATCACTTATGGCTAGCTTATCCTCACAGCCTCAGACTTTTAGTGTGACTTCTTTAATTCAATGTTACTTATTTAATTTTTCTCTAATGCTCAACTATCTGCAATTACTGTCCTCACCAAAACGACCATTAATTGCATCAGAGGGAATAGTTCCACCTTTGTTACTTCCTTGTTTAGTGTCATTCTCATATCTTTTAATGCTGTTATTTTCTCAGCTTTTTTAACAGTTCCCCACAACTCCATAATTGAAAGGAGACACGGAGACACAACAAGCATATTATTTTAGAAGACAGTTTTATCAAGACAAGTTCTCCAAAGAGTAGGTAAAATGCTATTCGGATTTTGGACTGCTTTCAGGGTTCATGTGGCAGACAGCCTCTCAATTAAAAACAGAAAAAGCTCTCACCCACAAAACATTGCAGTGGTAGATCATGGTCAAAGGAGGGGATCTCCTCATCCTCAAATTTAATGGGGAGTCCCTGTTCCAGAGAGCTATTAGTTAGCCCAGTCTTCTGTCTGGTGTATCAGTTTACTATGCTGAAGAATTATTTGCTTAATTTGTACAAAACTCACATCATTTTTGGGGAGGGGGGAGATAGTTATATTCATCAAAGAGGGCAGGATGGAAGTTCAAAATGGTGAATTATTACTGAGCTGACAGCAATACAAATACATGTAGTGAAGGAAAATGTATGTTATTACCTATTTGGAAATTAATGCAAACATCTGTATGTTAAATAGTGTGGATTGATTAGAATCAGAGTGATTAAAACAACTGATTAAAATCTCAGGAAAAACTGCTGGTTTAGATACTGATTGTAATCAAGTTTCCAGTTTTCTACGTATGCAATTCTATATATACTTTTATGGGAGAACATCCTGTTGAGCATACAGAACATACTAGGCCCATTTTAAAGTAAGCATCCATAGGCCTGTACTGCACTGCCCTTATGAAAAATAACTCCTTGCTGGAATGATTTTAGAAATATATATTCTAAACTGAACAGACTGTATTATTACCAAGAAATTTAATCTAGTGTTTCCCCACACTGGATTTCCAAATGATCTTAAGTTTTATGGGGCTCCAGTGGCTCAGTGGTTAAGAAGCTCACCTTGTTAGCTGAAAGGCTAGCAATTCGGAAGTTCAAGCCCCGGGTACTGCATGACAGATTGAGCACCCGTCTCTGTCCCAGCTCTTGGGGACATGAAAGGAGCCTCATTTGGGCATCCTCTGAGTGGAATTTCTTCTGCAAAAATCCTTTCAACCCAGAATAATTCTTGACACAAAATCATCATCATCATCATCATCATCATCATCATCACTTTTGGCCACTGGCCATGCTCGCTGGAGATGCACAGAACTGTTGTGCAAGAGTACCTGGGAATTGTAACATATAAGGACCACAGTGGAGATCACAGCAGGATACACTAAATTCCAGTTTTATGGGAGGTATCTGGTTTTTTACCATAACATCAAGCTCTACCAAGCAGAACCTATTGTAAAAAAAAAAAAACCCACACAGTACAGCCAGGAGTGGCCCCAACAACAATAGACTAATTGAATCGGTTTGTAAACGTTGGTTCACCATTCAACAACTAGTTCAACAGGTCTGCTCTAACTGAAACTGTCATTTTTATTCATGTCTTAGAAATGAAGCATTCTGACCCTAGATTTTTGTGTGTCAGGAACAGAGTTTCTTCGATGTGTTTCTTGTACTAGAGATGCAAACCTTGCAGGGTTTTGTTTTTAATGAAAAACTTTCAGGAGTTTTCTAGGCTCTGGATTTCAAATGATTAAGAGGCAGCCCTTTACTCTGCAGGTGGATTTTCATCTGCCATTTTTCTGCTGCTTCACTCCTCAGTGCTGGATGGGAATTGAGTCATCTCCCCCCACAACACCCTTTCAATTCTATTTGAAGGGCAAAAGGAAAGGAGGAGGGCAAAATACGGTGGCATTTTAAAAGCCAAAAGATTTACTGCAGTCTGAGGTTTTGTGGCTCAAAAACCACTTCTTCAGGCACAAGGAATGAAACTACACCTTTGCAATAATCCAGTGAAATAGGTATTTACAGTCAGGCACAAAACAGCTTGCATTACACACTCTGCTTTTAATATGTATTATTCCATTCTGTGTTTCCCCCCTGAGTCTGCCAGCTGCTGCCCAGTATCTTTACCTGCCATTGCTTGTTTGACTTGCCCTGCTTTGCTCTGCTCCAGAGCCTTTTCTTCTTATTTTTTGAGGATAGCTGTGTAGAAATGGTGACCCAACTGGTACCCAGGTTTGCGACAGAGCTTGTTTCTGTCACCATATCCATATTATGTTCTCTATTGTCCATCAATAGTTCTTTATATTTGAGAGAGGAGGGATGCGTGCCTAAAGCTTGATTGAGAAAAGTATTCAAGTCCAGAAAGAAAAACACGCATTGCTGATACATCTCATTGATCCTGACTGGGAGCTGAAGAATCAGGTCCTTTGGTGCCAACCAGAGAAATGTGCATGGAAAAATTTATTACCAAATAGCTTTTAGCAATGAAATAGATGCTGTCCAGCTTCTGGCTTCTTAGGTGTATGGCAAAGCAATAATTAAGTCTAGAGGCTAAGACTCTGACTGAAAGGCGAAAGCCAGCAGTTTGATACCCGAATACTGCAGCACAGAATGAGTTCCCATCTCTGTCCCAGCTCCTGCCAACCTAGTTTGAAAGCAAGAAATTGCAAGTAGATAAATAGTGACCACTTCGGTTGGAAGGTAAACAGTGTTCCATGTGCTCCGGTGTCTAGTCATCCCTGCCATATGACCACAGAAATGTCTAGTGAAACATGTCATACACCTCACTAGTCATGTAAAGCTGGCTATATGCTGAGTGTGATGGGACAACTAAAATCTCTCCCCATCCACTACTTGCACAGAAATTGTATGCACACATTATATTGATATGACCATAAAGCTTTTATGCCATTATGTAGCTGAAAGAGAGCATTGCTGGCATATATGTTCTTCTGAGTTGCTGTTGTTTCATTGACAGATGCATTCATTCATTCATTCATTCATTCCTTTCCCATCTGGAAAGGAATTTCCTACTTTGCAGTTTACAACATTAAAATAAAGAAAATAACCATAATGTTGGTGGCATGTGAAAAAGAAAATAACTGTAAAAAGTTTCAACCAACTGGATATAGGGGCTGGAAAAAAAACCCTCTCAGAGTGAATTGATGATAGAGAGGAAATCTTTTAATGTATCTATGTATAATTCTCTCTTAAGCTGCTGCTTAAAGACATTCAGAGAGGGGGCCTGGCACAGTTCTGCAGATAAGCTGTTCAATATCATGGGTGCTGTCAGCAAGAAGGCTCCACCAGTGGTGGGATTCAATTTTTTTTACTATATACTCTTTGGACGTGGTATAGTGGGCATGGCCAGGTGGAAAGCCCTGCATTATTTCAAAACTTGGATGGGTGGGGGCAGCCAGAATTTCTGCTACCAGTTCTGGCAAACTGGGGCAAACCTGCTGAATCCCACCTAGTTACAATCTTCCTCACCATTCTTGATGTTGGCACCTGGAGCTGCAAACTCTGAGAAGATTGTGTGATGTAAGCATTGATCTTTGGGAGAGATGCTCCAGAAGGATTTCTGTTTGAAGGATTCTTTTTTTAAGTTGCACCTAAAAATCAGACACTTTTCTCACAGCTGATTTTATACAGCAAAGCAGCTCTTTTCACTGCATTTGCAAAGATTTCAAGATTCCATAAGATTATAAGTATATTTATGTCACATTTTGATATTACACACTAGCTACTAACGAGAAATGACAGAGCTTTTAAAATTATCTCCTTTTAGCACATCTTGAGGAGAAAAGGTTCAGTGGAAATAATGGTGGGAAAAGTTGAAAGAAGAAGGACAAGAGGAAGACCAAATATGAGATAAATTGACTTAATAAAGGCAACCACAACTTAGAGTCAGCAAAACCTAAAATAGGACCTTTTGGAGGTCAGCCAGATGTTGCCTGATAGCAGAAACCTACAAAATCATCTCTACTGTAAGAAGGCAGAGGAGATTTACAACTCAATGGAACCACACCAAAATGACAACATCTATCATGCAGTGAGCCACTTTTTGGAGAGAGAGAGAGAGAAAGACACATATCATTCATCATGAAAAACAGACCTCTTCCTGTGGGAGTAAATTCTGAGGCCACTGAAGGATTACTGACTTTAAACCCAGTGCTTTACATTTCCTGTGGTCAAGCTAAGAGCAAAAGGCAGTTTGTTATGGACCTGGAGGATCTCAATAATGAAGCAAATTTCCTTCTCTAGCCTCTTTCGCTGAGTTCCCTTGCCTCTTGTTCCCATTTGTTTTTTTTCCTTCAGTTCATTAGGGATCTCAAGAGAGGCATTATTTCTGTGCCACACATTTCAAGTTATTTTTTGCAACAGTATTCCATGTTGCATACAAGACTCCTGAGACTGTAATAATGGCCTGACATCAGCCCACCATTATTGCCTTGCAAAAATGCTATCTCTTGACTTTTTAAAAAAAATGTTATGTTGAATTTAGGAGTCTTTGGTGATTATTTCCATTTTGAATTCATGACCTGGAGAATATAGGGTTACCAATGCATTCAGTGACTTCTGAAGAATCAGGAAGTGATTATACAGTATATATATATTAAAGGTAGCCTTGTTTATCCATAACAACCAAGTCTAGCTGTATGGATAAGTAAATTGGATAGCTGTTTGTGGCACTGAACTGAGGAGAGTCATAAAATTGAGCTGAAAGCACCAGGGATAGCTGAATGGAACCCCGTTTGAAGGTAAAGTGGTCACCAAACTGAGCTCAGTGGGTGGGTGGGTGGGGTTTCCAGAATGTAATGTCTGCAGCAAGCTCAGATGACCAGAATCAAGTGTCTGTAACCTTTTCCCCATGGTTTTACAGATGGTTGCAATTTGCATCCCTTCTTTGGCAAACCATAATTCTCTATCTCCATTACTTCTTGTAATAGCACAATCATTAGTGGTGGTGGTGTTTCCACTTATATACTGCATCATAATACTAAACATGGTTCACAAGGTAATTATGCAAACTGCAATTTGCCCCAAACAAGCTGGGTAGTCATTTTGCCAACCACAGGAGAACGGAAGGCCAAATCAACCTTGAACTGCCAGGACTGAACTCATATTGTGAGCAGAATTTTGGCTGCAGCACTGAATTTGAATTAACCACTCTGTCATGGAGGTCTTCATATTATTAGCTTATATTAGTTTATAGGCTGCTGACCAATCCTTTCTTCCTGTTAATATTTGGAGTGTAATCAAGAGACATGGGAACACTGCTGGTAATTATGTGGAATTGGAAGGATCTGTTCTCCATCATCTCAGAGTACAGGATGCGTAATAGCAGGCTGAAACTATAGGAAGCCAGATATAGGCTCAATATTAGAAAAAATGTCTTAACAGTTAGAGCAGTACGACAGGGGGTTGGACTCAATCATCTGAAAGGTCCCTTCCAACTCAATTGTTCTATGTGGAATTGCTTTTGAAGAGTTGCAACTCTTTTATAGCCAGAGTTGACTTTTCCCAGCTTAGTTGATATAGAAATTAAGCCCCTTCTTGGCCACCTTCCTATGGCAGTCCTCCAGCTGAGGAACCTCAGAATCTCAGATTGATCTCATCTTTACTTAGCTTAATGTAGACTGGCAATTGATAGATTGTTTTTACTAAATTTTCTACTTTCTGAATGTTTTCAAGACAGTATGCTCTCTTTAAGTTTATTATTTTGAGATGAGATTGTTTTGAAGATGCCTATCGCCTTGGTTAGCTTTTGGAGCAAAAGGTGGTTGACTAATATTTAAGTAAGAATGTTGTCTCCATGAATTCATATATATGTATGTATATATGTATCTATATACAGTATATGACACCACTGCAGTGCCTTTGACTTTCTTTGTGAAGTTATTTTGTTTCAAAACAGAATCTATTATTATTTAGAAAACCTCTTTCCCTCTTTGCACATGTTCTAAATTCTGTAACTCACTTTCTGACATGTAGAATTTTATGCAAAGATAAAATATACTACTTACCACAGCCTGATTTTGTTTGAAGTCTTCCCATACCCCCTGGTATGTTGTACAACATTAAGGCATCCTGGTTAATCATTCAAAATGTCCAAATCTTAATCCAAATGAAATAAGTATCACTACAGGAGTTTTGATGAAGGTATGGAAGAAGCAAACAAGCAAAACTTTTTCAGGCAGGCAGGCAGAAAGCTTCAACTTGTGTCTATTCCTCCAATTTTATATGATTCTGCTATTTCAATATCTCTGTTAGTAGTACTGTATGTGATTACACAAAAGTGAAGTCTCATAAGAAAATGAATGCAGGTGCGTAGGTAAAGGTAAAAGTCACCCTTGCTCAAAAGCCAGTCATATCTTACTCAAGAGTTCAGTGCTCATCTCTGTTTACAGCCAAAGAGCCAGCACTGTCTGTGTCTGCAGGCAGTGCATGGAACACTGTTTACTTTCCCATCCAAGTTGTCCCTATTTATCTACTTGCAACATCTTGCTTTTGAATTGCTAGGCTAGCAGAAGCTGGGACAGAGACAGAGGCTCACTCAGTCATTCAACACTCAGTTCTCAAACTGCTGACCTGTTGACCTTCCAGTTGTCAAGTTCAGCATCTTAACCACTAAGCCACCACAGTCCCTTTCCTTGCATAATACCCCACCCTATTTCAAACAGTTTCCTTAGGAATTTTTTTTTGGGGGGCGGCGGCGGCGATGAGGAGCTTTAGAGACTTCAGCAGGAAGAAGAAGGGGCTTGGATGCTCCATTCTGCCAATGGAACACCACCCACAGCTCTTAGAATTCAAACTGCATAATTTTATATGAATAATTTCTCAGATGTGTCCTTTTAATGAATGCCTAGGTGCACCCCTCCCAAAGCTGGGAACCACTGTCTGGCATGAAAATAATTCTAGCATTTGTTCCTCTTTTACTGTGGTGGATATTATGCTAAATGCAGCAAAAGCTTTGCCTTGATCAGGCCTTTAAATTACAAATTGACTGATGTCTGCTGTAATTCTCTAAATCTGGAGTGCTGTTTGCTCATCAAGCAGCTTCATAATTAGCAGCAGTCCATGTGGTATTCCAACAAGAGAACATCAGATCAAGTTTCATCTTTATTCTCCCGCCAATGTCATTTCGCCCGCTAATGAAAGGGTTTCCCACAGATTGGCATATCTCAGGCTGGCAGCTCCATTACACCATTCCTTGAGGTTCAGTGCTAAGGCAGCCTTGTATTCTGCATTTGTATTTGATTGGATACATGTTGCTGGTTATGAAATGCTGCCAATTACAAATGGGGATATGAAGACATTTCACCAGAAAATAAAAGAAATTTCACCAGTGTCCTGTTTATGATCCAGACAAGTTGTCTCCATACAGTGCATGAAGAGATCTTAAGCCACCATGAAAAAAAATTCACCTACTTCAAACTTCTTCTTCTTCTTCTTCTTTTTTTTTTGGCATATTGCACTTTCTGTGGTTTGTGCAAAATGTCACTAGCTTATTTTTCTTTCCTGAAGCTAAGTGAGCTGAAATGATAGGCTGATTGCAGACAAAAGAAAGGGGGGGGGGGAATCAAAGCTTCTATGCTTTCAAAGTCCTTTCAAAAACACAGTACTCACCAAAGTTTAACATTTTTATGCATTTTCCAGAAACATAAATATTTATTTATTTATTTATTTATTTTGTCAAATTTATATTCTGCCCTACTCGCACAAGCGACTCAGGGTGGAGCACAACAGACATAAAATAAACCCCTAAAAACACAAAAGGAACAATGTAAAATTAAAATTAAATCTTCATCACACCTTTCTGAACTAGATTGTGTGGCAAAAACTACTGTGTTATTTTAATAAACCAGGATTAACGTATCTGACATGTTTCTTGGGGGGAGGGAGAGGACCATGAGAAAATGATTGTAGACAACAAAACCTGGTTCTCTCTCTGCTCTTTGTGGTCAACCCCGGTCCCTCTCTGCTTTATGTTTGCAACCACAACTCTTTTGGGTTCAAAGGCTTCTACCGTTTGTGAGATTTCAGATGGAAGGCCAGCGAATCCTTCCGGCCATGAAATATGTCATTTCATGGGTGTGTCATTTTAATACTTTATTGTTTAGCACGTGAGGTTCTGCCAAGTCACAGTTTACACCCATAGCCATATTTAGCAAGTCTTGTCCTTCCAAACAAAGACATTCCTTTTCAGCCAGCCTTTTAAGCAATTTGTGGGTGGTCTAGGAATGCTGTATTTAGGAAATTTAGATATTTTTTTTAAAAAATTAATTGTTGTTAATTTTGGCTTTAATATTGGTGGTGGTGTAGTGGATACACCTGCTCAGCCATGGAAAACTCACTGCGGATGTGGAACCAGCAAAACTGCTCCTTAAATTATACATTTACCTTGAAAACTCTGCTTTCATCTAGTTGTGTTTAAAAATTGATCTCTTGCAAGACTCTATTCTCCACCATGTTTAACAATGGAAGGTCTCAAGGACCTTGCTCGAGGTGGACATCCATAGACAGCTATCCTAGAATCATCCAGTTGGCATGTCCAAGATTCTGAGAGGAGATATGCTTTTCCAAACTTCACTTAGACTAATATTACTTAAAATTTTCATAGTGTGTCAAGGAGAAAATTAAATTTTGTTGAAGATTTAATCAACAAAACACGTGTAATTGAATATGAGGAGTGAAATTACTACCCTTATAAGGGTAGACAGAAATGGTTCAAGTCCTATCTTTCTTCTGCCTACAGTATCTGGTTGTTATGATGGGAACCAGTAAATACGTACAATATGAGTAACAAGATTTTAAAAATTCTTTATATTAGAGAGTATTGGATCAGTTGCCAATGTTATGTGGTATACATATTTATTGTTTAACAACCCATGGAGCTAATATATGGAAACAGAACTTATGAGGAAAAAACTGATTTATGATGATCTCAAAAACATGATCTCCAAAGATGCATCCAGTTACTTTGAGACCTATCGTTTAAGCTCTATTAATTTTATAGTATTCTCTGAAGTCATTCATCTGTTTAAAGGTTAAATGTCTTTACATTTATGAAATGGATATTTCTGTTTTGATTCTTGCCATTAGATGTATCTATATATTAAGTCCTGTCAATCATTCCAAGCAGTGAAGGGTTACCTGCCCAAAACTTTTAAAAAAAAATTTTAAAAATCATTTGTTATTGCATTTTGAAAAGGAAAATGGTTAGAAAACAAATTTACAAGATGTTGCAAAATTAAAGAAACACATTTCCACGGGCAATATGGAATCTGATGCAGAGCTCTGTATGGGTTTTCATGCATACATGAGTATTATCACACAAACAGAGAGGGAACTCTCTTATTTTTATTTATTTTTTTGTATTTGAAGAAGGCTACTGATCCCAATAGCTACATCTGAATCCTGGTAGATGTGAAAAAAAAATGCTAGTAGAACTACTTCTATACTTCCTATTGGTAACTATGATGAACAGGGGTTTAGACTGGGTTGGCCTTTCATCTCATCCAAAAGGGTTTGCTGATGTTTTCTCATGTTTAATTCCATACAGTGAAATGAATGAATTGCCTTTGTATTTTAAAATATCTTTTACCCTTAAGAAATAGGAGCATCTGGGCAATAACAAATTAACCACTACATACAGTAGTATCAAAGTATCGATGACTCTTTAGTAGTGCTGCAGCTTTACTTAAAGGACAGCAGTTGCCATTTTCCTTCTCAGAAAACAGTTCTAAGCAATGATTCATCATCATTATGAAGTATATTGACAGCTCCCACAGATAATTGTAATTCTTCTCTCTCCTCCCCCCCAAATGCCACCTTCCTAAATGACAGGGTATTGTCAAGTGGGGTGACCAGAAATATTGTTATTGATTTATTTACTCATGAGGGGCTGCAGTGGCTCACTGGTAAAAAAGCTCTCCTTGTTAGCTGGAAGGCCAACAGGTCAGCAGTTTGAGACCCGGGTACTGCATGATGGTTTGAGTGCCATCTCTGTCCCAGCTGCTGCCAACCAAGCAGTTCAAAAGCAAGGAATTGCAAATAGATACATAGGGACTACTTCGGTGGGAAAAGATCTTGGCGTCGTTTGGGCATCCCCTGAGTAGAGTTTCTCCAGCAGAAATCCTTTCAACCCAGAATAATTTCTGACATGAAATAATAATAATAATAATAATAATAATAATAATAATAATAATAATAATAATAATAATAATAATAATAATAATAATAATAATAATAATAATAATAATAATAATAATAATAATAATAATAATAATAATAATAATAATATTATTATTATTATTATTATTATTATTATTATTATTATTATTATTAACTCATGCTATTTATATAGGGTACTCAGTGTGGTGTAGTGGATGAAATAATTGACTAAGATTCAGGAGACCCGGGTTCAATTCCCCAGCTCTGTGATAGATACTTGATGGAGGTGGAGCTGATAAAACCATTCCTTAAATATCTGACATACTGTACCTTGAAAACTCTAATAGAGTTGTCACAAGTCATTTCTGATTTGACAGCACATAACACTCATTTATACACTATTTGATATTATAAGAATTCAAAGCAATGATTCTTTTTTGTAACTATATTTTTCTCTGCCTATATCTTAACTGCCCTTGTTTTTAGTACACAGCTTCCCAGCTGCTGTGTGCGACTATGTTTGTGCATCTCTAATGGAGAGAGAGAACTGTTTTATTTTAACCAAAGTGGTATCAGATTCGTATTGAGATAACAAATGAAATGATGCACTTGAAACAATCTGCAGCCAGTCACCTGGTCAAATTCATTAGTAGTAGCCGCCAGATGAGCAATATGAGATTCTGTCTTGTCACAGTTTTTTAACAGTTTCCTGCTCCTTCCCTACCATGAAGAATGATTACTTTTCAGCATGAACCTGGTGCAGAATCTGTCCAGAAGGCCCTACATCTTGCTGGGCATGTTTTCTATTAAATACCAGGTGGTGAAATAAAAGGAGACAAGTGCATAGAGACTTCTTGTTGCCGTGATTAATTTTCATGTTCCTACAGCTTCTGGTATGAACTAGATTTTTATGTGGGCAGTTGTATCCTAAACAGCCAATGCCTGACTGTCATGAGTGATGCAACATACTTTTACTCCAGTAACTCATCTCTGCACATGTCTGTCATTTCTTTTTCATTTGTGCAATTTCTATTATTTAGTGTTCATACTTTACTTAAATAATTGTTAGATCGGTTTGTTTTAAAGACAACATCATGACATGTTTTGGTAATATAGGTTGGAATGGGCTAGAGCAGGGATGCCCAAACTATGGCCTGTGAGCCAGATCTGCCCCCCAAGACCAACTTATATGACCCACATCATCCTCATCACTCCTGGAAGCGGAAGTAAAATGTGCGTGTACATTGAATGCTTCCAGTGTTGGAGCGTACAGGCGTGTTTTACTTCCACTTCTGGGAGCGACGAGGGTGGCACAGGCCAGAGGAAATGTCATTGGGGGCTGGATCCAGTCCTTGGGCCAAAGTTTGGGCACCTCTAGTTTAAGCACAGAAAATGGCAGCCTAAAATCTATCTCATCCTGTTGCAAAACATATCTGTTGCAAAACAGATTGCAAGGTACAAGGTACATGGGAGGAACTATGTGACTGACTGGCCCACTGAACCATGTGACCAGCCCACTGAACCACATGACCGGCCCATGGCCCAAAAAATGTGGGCGCCCCTGGGCTAGAGAGATTCTTTTTAGATAGCTTGGTGAAATATAATATCAGGGAAAACTAGGATTTTGAAAAGAAAGGGTTTTAATTGGGCAGCTTAGCAATTTTAAAACTACAGGAGAGGTTAAATTGTTTTTAGAAAGAAAAATTAATACATTAAAGGTTACAATTCCAACTGTGAGGCTGCAGAGTTAGGCTCTTATGCCGTGTCAGAATTACATAAGGCAGAAGAAATGGCTCTGAAATGATTGTGGAATCATTAACAAAAGCCAAGGCAGAGTAAGACATTTCCCAGCAGGAGGGTGTGAAGAAGAATAAAGACATGGAGAGAGCTCATTAAGAATGAATTGCAGACCATAAACATTTGAAATCACTAAGTGTGGAGTTCTATCTGTTATCTAATGACTCAGAAATTATAAAACTAGCAATGACTTTCAGAAAACGGAGTTGACTTTGTAGGAGGTTGTTTGCCATTATGAAAAAAAGAGATATTTTCCTCTGCATTGAAAATGGAGAATCTTCCATCTTTCAGTATTAAAACAATTTATGCACTGCGTTGGCTTAGTGGTTAAGATGCTGAACTTGATGACTGGAAGGTTTAGCAGGTCAGCAGTTCAAGACCTGAGTGCTGCATGATGGAGTGAGCTCCCATCTCTGTCCCATTCCATGCACTCCGGTATCTAGTCATTCCTGACACATGACAATGGAAACATCTGCAGATGCAGACAGTGCTGGCTCTTTGGCTATAAACATAGATGTTCACTGAATTATAGAGTTGGATACAACTGGCAAGGGTGACCTTTATCTATTACACAAGGGCAATGCAGGGGAAAGGTTAGACAAATCTATAGGAACAATAAGAAATCTTGGCTTCAAATTCATAGAATTTGAGTGACACTCAGTCAAATGGATAAAAAAGAGGAGATAACAGATACAGAAAGGCTGTATCAGTCCTTCCCTGTGAACATATGACTCACAGCCAGCTAGTGTGTAGGGGTTACAGTAGCAACCATCATGGCCCTCATACAGATAGCCTCAGAGCTTGGAAACCATTTTTGAACTACATCTCTGACAACTTCTCACCTTAAAAGCTCTTCCAATAGGATGGCATGGGTTGAGGAATTTTAGCTTTTCAGGGTCAAGACAAGAGAGTACATCCACAAATCTTATGACATATTCTTCTGTTATTAAAAATGCTATATGAGCTTAGTAGGGGGCATAGCTAAAAACATTTGAAGACTCAGGCAAAGTTAGCTAGTAAAGCAGAAGCCACTAGCAACTGCAAAAATTCATAAAAAAAGGATAGGCAGAGTTTGTCCAAGAGAATGGGGAAAGAAATTGATAATTGGGCAATCCCTTTTTCAGTATTCATCAAGCTGCTACAGAAAGTGTGGTTGCTTTTGAGTTCTTTCAGACTAGGTAGTACAGAAATTCATGGAGGAAAGGGAGAAAAAACAGGAAAGTCCAAAAATTAGGCCAGATATAACAGTTGTTAGGTATGCAAGGAAACTTAGTCATCCCAAATGGAGACTACCATTTTAATGAGTCATCATCAGGTGTAAAGTTATCAAAATTACATTTTGCAGTGCACACTGAAGTGGAGAAGCAATAGTGGGTTTCTGCTTCTGATAACACAAGTCTGTCTGCAGCTGAGAGGCCTGCCTCTTGCCACAGGTAAAACAGCACACATATTCTTGAGGATGAAGCATTAAAGAAGATGCATGCAAAGAAGCGGAGAAGGTAAAGAACGAAGCAAGTCACAGTCCTGGTTGAGAGCTTTTTGTTGTTAGAAAGGGAACCAAGGATGGTTTTGTCACAAATGAGTTTGAATTATTAAAGGACTGGTGTACCCCGGATAATGATTGTAATACCCCAGATAATGATTGTACCATATAGCGCTAAAACCGCATAACGTTACAAGATTTTTGGAAATATCTTGTATCAAATAACGTGATTTTTAGCGTTATCCGGAAGAATCGTGTGGGGGGGAGGGGTTGGATTGGGTAGAACATCTAGCCAATCAAAAAACCCCAGGGCCCGCCCGCCCAATGTTTGGAAAGGGTACGAGCCCCCATACCTTTTCCAAACATCGGGCAAGCGCGTGCCTGTCAAGCGCGGCTTGGGGAGGATACGGAGAAAATCTCCGTATCCTCCCCAAACCGTGTTTGACACACGCGCTCCAGCCCGCCCAATGTTTGGAAAGGGTATGGTCCCTCATACCCTTTCCAAACATCGGGCAAGCGTGCACCTGTCAAGCGCAGCTTGGGGAGGATACGGAGAAAATCTCCGTATCCTCCCCAAACTGTGTTTGGTGCGGGCGCACCAACACCCCCAATGTTTGGAAAGGGTATGGGCCCCCATACCCTTTCCAAACATCGTGCAAGCACACGCCTTTCAAACGCGGCTTGGGGAGGATACAGAGAAAATCTCCGTATCCTCCCCAAACCGCGTTTGGCACGCGCGCGCCAACGCGCCCGATGTTTTTTAACATTGTTCGGTGTATACCCCGGACAACGCTAAAAACCGGATAACAACATGACTTGTGGAACCAAGTCATAACATTATCCGGGGTACTAGTGTATTTCTATAACTTTAAGAGAAACAGGGACCATTAGATAATTTACAAAAAGTCATTAAAGGTGTAAAGATAGTGGCTTATAACTGAGGTGAAGGAAATTAATTTTCTTCAACTGCAAGGATTCAAATAGACGTCAGTCTCTTGCCCTTCAGCAAATTTCATAAAATGTGTATTAAAATGTGAGAATTGTTTCTCAAAGATAAATAATTGTTTCATCGCTTGGGAGGCATTTATTTTATGTTGGCCATCCTGACCCATGATTCATTTCACTTCTTTTCTGTAAAGGAAGCTGAAGTACTCCAAAAACAACTTCTGAGTGAAAAGTTCTTTGAAAAAAATATTTTTATATACTGATGACCTACACTGAAATTACACAGCTGGGTAACAGTGAAAAGGAAAATCTAGTTGCCTTGCAATAGCTCCAGTGATTTCCCCTTGGACTTTGGCCTAAACTGGCCTACCTCTAAGCCAAATGAGTACTGCCATTTCCTTCATGTATGAATTTCCATCATGCAATAGTGCCCGGGAAGCTGCATTGCTACACAGTATGGTAGCAAAACAACTAAATATAAGGTCAGTAATCTAATGATCTACATGAGACCCTTTTTCAGTCAGGTGTACATTTGATAAATAGTTTGGCTTTAAAGCACAGCACTGCAAAAAGATGATAAGAATCATCATAATGTTAATGCTCTGTCTGAATGGTTTTCTTCCCTATTAGACTATTTGCAAGTGACAGCTTCACTGCACTCTTGAGTCATTAGACTGAGGCAGGTCAACTTGACAATGGATATTTTAGTTCAGCTAATATTTTACCATTGAAAACCAGCTCTACTATTAAGCATCTCCACGTAACTGCGTACATTTTAAGGCACTGTTGGTGCAAATCTCGATGTAATGCACAACTGGCTCCTGCCAATAATGCCATTCCTGTCCTTCTTACCCATACCTTCTATTAAGCTGATTAAGTGATATAACTAACCATGCCATGAGCTTTCCAACCACTGCCACTTGCAATCAGTGATGTGGAGTGAGGTAAGGGACCTTCCCATGTGATGATGTCAACTCAAATCATACAATAAGTTTCACTAGATGTTAGAGGAGAGAGAGGGAGAACAAGATATGTACGTCTCTCCCAGAACATCTAGTTCTTTTCCCATCGATCCCACTGGCTTAAGTGTCAGAAAGAAGTCTAGCTTGCGAAGTTAACCTTTCAACTATTTCTTGGCATATGTTCCAAATCACATTAATGTAATATGTTATTACTTTTTGGAGCAGTAACATCTTTGGGGATATTATTGTCATGAGGCAGTTGCAAACTTTTTATAGACTTTATGCAAACACTCTCTCTTCTAGCTAGCTTCTCTCTTCCTAAAGTACGCCACTGTGAGTAAGAGATACAATGCTGCTGCCCAGCAGTGCTGGTAATAATAAGGAACCAAACCCAGCAATGCTGCTTCCTGTACAATGGAGGCCAGCAGTCTCCACCACAACTACCGGGAGGAAACTTCTAATAAGCCTTCTGCATTACATATGAAGTCTGGCCAGGTTATCCTGCTTTGGTAATAGACCATACTGTCAGCAACTCAATGCCAAGTGTCAGGCAGTGGTTAACTAACCTGACAACCCTGAAGACTAATGGTATTGAGTGGCAAAGTCCACAGGGAAGGGTAATGGTCCCCAAATGGATTGAATCCCACTTGAATCCATCTTGATGGAAGCCAGCACGTCCATCAATACTGGCCTGGGACTGAGGAGGACTTTTTCTGTCAAAAGGGTTCAGGACCAGAAAGTGACTCGTGGAACTGGATCAATGACACGGGAGTCATTCCGTGATGCGGAAAGCAGATGAAAGGCCACTGCATTATATTCTCAGTACAGTCTTCATGCTGATTGCCATGAGGATTGCCAATATTTGGATTCAGATATGGCAGAATAAATGAATGTCACATTTTATACAAAAATCAGATTTTTAAAAAGTAAAGCAAGGAAGAGATGTTCAATTCAACATATTAATAACTTTTTTAAAATTCTGGTCATAATTCTATTGGTGATTTACACATTTGTAACTTAAAGATATAACTCCTTGCAGTAAAATTGCTATTCACTAATAAGGCAGCAGTGATATTGCCAATTGGGCATGTACCTTACTATTTAGTGTCCTTCCACACTTTAACTCATGCTTGCATGAATCTTGCCCATGTTGTATCTCATAAGATAGATAGACAGTCCTAACAAGTGGGTTTTTTTTAATTCCTTCAGTAAGGATAGCTCTGTTCAACCCTTACAAAGGGTAGCATTGTAATTGTGATGGAAATTGCTATGTACTGTATCTAGTATACCAGCCGCCAATGATCTTCAAACTGAATGGTACTCAGACCTTTGCATACTCAGCAGCATTCATTGGTGAACTTAATGCAAGAGGAAGTAAATAAAACTTTGAATCTTTGCCTGTTTCCTTCCTTAGGTATGAGTCTCCACTAAAGGCACAGCTCTTTCTGCTTTCAAGCTGCTGTGCTGGAACTAGCCTAAAATTTCATTAGTAGAAGTAGCCTTCTTCAGTCTGTGGTTGGATTGAATCAATTTCCCCATTTAAAAAGTAGTGGAAAAGATGGACATTAAAGGTGGAACAATAATAATCAATTGATTATATCAGTCTCATTTGTACATGAGCAGCACTTCACCAGCTGTCAGACTTGTGACATAATTGCTGAAAATTTAGCAGATATCTGAGCACACAAAGTTCTTTCCTTTGCTGTGGCATATTTTCCCTTTTAAAAAGAGATAATGTATTGAACATTTCTCATTTTATTTGAAAGTGTGTTTTCCATCTCCTTGTTGACTAAATGTAAAGATTTTTAGTAAGAACATACTCTTAATAATTTTTTAAACAACCACTTGGAGTTCACATTTATTCCATTCTGCTGTATGGAAACTAACTAACTTTCTCTCTCTCTCTCTCTCTCTCTCACACACACACACACACACACACCAAATTTCTGAATGGAGGAGACAGCTAAAAGCAATATGCTAAATCAGATGTTATTAAGCCAGATAAATTGCTCTTCGGTGATACATGAGATCTCTAACTATTTAATTTTGTACTCCTTTGATACAGCAATTCAGTGTAAAGACCATATTACAAAACTGTAAATGAGTGCACACAAGATTGGATGCTTTTCCATAACCTACCACTGTAATAATTCCTACACATAAACACCTAGCATATCAGAGGAAAAGCTAGCTAAAAATGAACATTTGACCAAAGTACCGGTACATACAGGATACAAATTTACAGGACTTGGGAAAAGTCCTAGTCAAAAATGTCATTGTTTGTGGGGAATAATTGGAGTATTTTCCTTGCTTAAATCAAAGTTAAAATATTTATACAACAGTATTGGGTGTATGGTTAGCAAAGTTATTAGTTCAGTTGCATGGTTGAGTCTGACCCTTCACAACCCCATAGGCCACAGAACACCAGGCTCTTCTGTCATCTGCCATCTTACAGAGTCTGTCCAGGTCTACACCCACCACATCGACAATACTATCTAACCATCACACCCTCTGTCGCCTGCCTTTAAATTTCCTAGCATTAGGGCCCTCTCCAGTAAATCCTTTCTTCTCATTTGATGGCCAAAATGTTTAAGCTTTGGTTTCAGTATCTGTCTTTCCAAGGAGCTGTCAGGGTTGATTTTCCTTAGAATTGACTGTTCTGATCTCTCAAAGGTCTTCTTGGGTGTATGGTTAGCAATACTATTGCTTATAGAATTTTCTTAGCCCCAGTAGGATCTAGAGGTCATCTTCAAGAGTTGTTTCTGAGATTAGCACATATCCGAGAGCTGTGCTACTTTTGTATTTTTTTGGCTGCTGTGGAGATAAATCTGTCCTCTGCGTATGTTGTTTAATGTAAATCAGAAGTTGTCAACTCATTCTTCCCTGAACCTTGGAGAGGGCTGTGTATATTACTTTGCTCAGCCACCCAAAATATTTTTTCTTCAAAAATTAATGAAACATTATTCCAATGGCAATAAATAAATAATTTCAAAATTAAAAAAATTGGGTTAGGGGCCATGGCGCAGAGGGAAGCAAAGCACGGCAGATTTGCCTCCTATTCCATTTGAAGAGCACACAAAATTCCATCTCTTTTTAATTGGTTTGGGGAGAGTTGCAGGAACATATTTGGATTCCTGAAGGGTGGCATGAGGACTACAGAATACATTTTCCTCAGACCCAATTTGAATACATATTTCCCTACCTACAAGCGATTCTGACCTAAGAATATCCCATTATAAACCCTGTTCTTGCCCCATTTTTTTACTATCAGAATGTTCTTCAGAAGGAAGAAGTTTCACACCAAGAGGAAATGACACACGAGGTATGTTTTCTCTTTCTGGACTTTTACAAACTTTATTTTGCTATAAATGGAATCTTCAAACATTTCTTGACAGGAGACACGTTAAAATGAATGTTTGCATAGTACATTTGGTGCACTCCACTGTCTAGTCATGCTTACCACATGAACACATAAATGTCTGCAGATGCAGACAGCACTGGCTCTTTGGCTATAAATAGGGATGAGCACCTTGCCCTAGAGTCGGATATGACTGGCTTTCGAGCAAGGGCGACCATTACTTTTACAGTGGAGGGACAAAAAGGATGTATGGCTCACCATTCCTTCCCATTTAATTCTTTCTGATCAACTGCAATGCCAATCTTATTGCTGACCTTGTCACTGGAATTATTAGTATCTAACTTCTACTACTGTTTTGGTGCAGTGATGCACACTGTGTTTAATTACCAAATTTTGGAAGGACTTGGCTTCTTGATCATTCAAGAGCCTTCAGATTGGTTGCAGCTCCACAAATGCCTCTTTCATTATTGTGGAGATAGCTGGAGGTATATCCTGAAGCTTCCCATCTTTCAGAACTCCCAAGGAGTTGGCAAGCTTCCTCATTTTAGAATTATGTTTGCCCTAAGCCCAAAAACTCTACCACTACCACCCATCTCCAGAGATATGAGCCTTGAACAGAGAAAAGTGTGGGCAAAGGACCCAAATGGATTGACTCAAGTGATCAGCCCAAGGCAAGGAATTATTAGATTCAAGGATCAAAGACCCAAATGCTCATTTGTGCAGAAATGGCACCCTGAGAGACAGCTGAGTCAAGGGTAAGCCCTAAGGCATAAATTACAGAGATTCCAAAACAAAAGGAGGACTCACATCATACTCTCTAACAAAAATCTACTTCAGCCTTTTCCCTGAGCTAACTCATGGGGCTAGGCATGTGATAGTATGGCTAAGAGAAAAGAGTGAGTAGAAAACATTTAAGTTTATTTAAAAGATCCAACAGGGTTAATGGAAATCCAACTGCAAATTTACAGGAATAAATTTCAAACCTGAAACTTAGTTATTTTGTTTCCTCTATTCTATTCTACAACACTCATACACTGTCAAAGAAAATCTGAAATTTAAGGTGTGGTATAGGAAATTCTAGCTACAAAAGTAGAATTTGATCAGTAATAATTCTTTGAACAAAATAGACTTCTGTACACTTTGGACCTTTCTGTTCTCTTATGCAGGGAATGTTTATATTTGCTATTTCTTCAAACTGGATTTTTTTTTAATTCAGCAAAATCAAAATAGCCTAAAACAAAACCATGATATAGTCACTGGGGCACAAAAGATTGGTTAATCAGTCTGGTCGTCATTCTGCACTAAAATTCAGCCTAAGTTGGTACTATTCAGACCTCCAAGATAAAGTCAGAAAAAGACAGAAAAACAGGTGTCTCCTATCTATTGAGTATTTTAGAGCAACCCTAACATGCAATGTGTTATTAATATTGATTCTATCCCTGATTAACCAATAGGAATGTCTTTTGTCTTCCTGTCTCTAGGGTCACCTAACATGGTTTTTATGTAATAAGCCTTGGTGTTCAGATCTTTTCATTCTCCCTTCTCCCCTCATTACTCTCATTCTTCTTGTTATTTTTGCCTTACAAGCAAAAGCATGTAAGTTTAAGAACACCAAAGAGCCTCCTCAAAGATTGTGGTATTTTTGAACCACAATCGGGCATACCCTAGTAACAAAAACCTTGTGGTGCTGGCTAATCTTTCTCACACTAGGTCAGGCAAAAGGAACTGCAGAATGAACTCACCAAAATGTGCCTTCAGTTTGGCAATTTCATGTCTGGCCCAGATACAGAAGAAGAAGACCACTTTGTTTGTTGTTGTTGTTCAATCACACAATTGATTCCAACCCTTTGTGACCTCATGGACCATTGCCCACCAGGCACCTCTGTCCTCCACCGTCTTTCTTAACCCACCCAGCTCTGTGCCCATTGTATCTACAATACCATCTATCAATCTCATTTTCTGCCACCCCCTTCTTCTTTTGCCCTCCACCTTTCCCAGCATCAAGCATTATGTTTGAGCACATGGAAACTTTTATGAAGAGAACTTTTACAAAGTACAGCACATGTTTAGTTCTCTGAATCAATTGTAAGTAAACTAAACATCTTGGGGAGTGTTTAATTGCTGGGCTAGAGTTGGGGTGGGTGGGTAAAGGGCTTTGAGAACATGCAACGCAAACTAAAGCTAATTGTAAATCTGCCCTGCTTTAGTGCTGCATAAAAACTTAACACCAGTGGTGGGCATCAGCAGGTTCGCCAGAACCGGTAGCAGAAATTGTGGCTGGCCCCGCCCATCCAAGTTTTGAAATAATGTGGGCCTAATTCATGTGCAACTCAGAGCTTTCCCCTGGCCATGCCCACCATACCATGCCCTCAGTGTGGTAGTAAAAGAAATTTGAGTCCACCACTGCTTAACACTATTCACAATGAATCATTATAAGAAAACGAGTACAGTATATCAGGGTGGGGAAAGTCTTTCTTAATCTGACATTTTAAAGCTACATTGCAATACTATATTTATTTCACATCCCTTGATGTTGAACAAGAACATCCAGAAGCCACATTCCTTAAATAAAATGGTTGTCCACACATTAAAGGTAAAGGTCACCCTTGCTTGAAATCCAGTCATGTCCAACTCTAGGGTGTGGTGCTCATCTCTGTTTACAGACAGAGCAAGCGCTGTCTGCATCTGCAGATGTTTTTGTGGTGATGTGGCAGGCATGACTAGATGCACATGGAACACTGTTACCTTTCCTGCCAAAGCAGTGCCTATTTATCTACTTGCAATTTATTGATTTCAAACTGCTAGGTTGGCATGACCTGGGACAGACAACATGAGTTCACTCTGTCATGCAACACTCAGGTCTCAAACCACTGACCTGCTGACCTTCATGTCATCAAGCTCAGCGTCTTAACCACCAAGCCACCATGGCTCCATCTACACACACACACACACACACACACAAGGAAATACATGAACAAGACAGCAAGAGATATAGATATGCTGCTTACATAAACACTCAATTATTTCCAATATATCTAGAGAGGAGTGCTTAGGAGTGCGAAAGCTCACCATTGCAGATACCATATTTGCCGGAGTATATGACCCACTGGAGTATAAGACACACCCCATTTTTTATACACATTTTAAAGGGGAAAGATGATTTTCTACATTTTTTCATGAATTTCCAAAATTAACTCCAGGAGCCGAGGAAAGTAGGATTGGGGAGGGGATCTTTTAATCCCGTTTCCCCCCCCCCATCTCACTCTCCTCATTTGGTGGTGGGATGAGGGGGAAAGAAGTATTTTTAAGTCTGTTTTGTTTCCCACCCCACTCTCCGCTTGGTGGTTGGTTGAGGGGAAAAGGATCTTTTAAGCCCATTTATTTATTAAGCCCATCCCACTCTCCTCACTTAGTGGAAGGATTGGTGGGAGGGGAGAAGGATCCTTTGAGGTGGGGTTGGCCAGGATTTAGACTGGGCAAGATTGCTCCTTTAGGAGCCTCTTGCCAAGCCAATCCCAACCACTGCCACTGACCATCAGGAGGTGTGGAAGACAGGATTGCCCAGGCAAGAGATCTCCTTTGGAAGCCACCCTTCCCCTGGCTCCTAGTGGTCAGTGGCAACTAGCCGCCAAACTGCACCAGCGGAAGGGGGCAGGGGGCCGTTATCAGCTTATAAGACGCACTCCATTTTTCTGATGTATTTTGATGGGGGGAAGTGTGTCTTATACACTAGCAAATATGGTATATTGCTATCAATGTGGATAAAATGATGATAGAAAAAGGCAGAGGCTAGGTGTTCCCTTCTGAGAACCAAGCAATCCATTTATTTACTTTGACTCTCCTCATTTAGTCTGGGTTTCTTCATCTAGTCCAACTCTCTTTGCAGTACAAACCAGAGGCCTGTGATTTATAGTAGTTTATAGCCACAGTGGAGGTGGGATATTACAAAATTGTAGAGAGAAGTGTTTTCTGTTCAGACCACAAGCTCCCCTTGCCAAATTGCAGAGTAACTGTCATACAGAAAGATAAGTCCCCAGCAGGGGTACACAGAAAGAGCTTCCTTGAAGATTGTGATATTTTTGAACCACAATCAGGTGTACCCTCGTAACGGCAACCTTGTGTGGCTGGCTAATTTTTCTCACACTAGGTCAGGCGAAAGGAACTTAAGAATACACTCACCAAAAGGTGCCTTCACTTTGGCAGTTTCACGTCTGGCCTAGACATGGAAGAAGTTGCTAGCAGATTACAGTGGACAAAAAGGTAGTAGTTTCCTCCCTAAGAAAAAGAGATACAACATCTGTGTTACTTAAAAGCTGCCATACAACCTCACCCACAATGAACACTATTATTTAACTTATTTTGAATAACCTTATATTGAATCCTCTTCACAGCACCTCACATAATTTTGCCTCCTTGCATAAGGGGAGCATGCAAAATTATCACTCAAAGTAGATTTTCAATTTATGCATCATTTCATTTTAGTGCTTTCCAAAGTTAATGTGTTTAGGACTGAGCAGTAAGACTGCACAGAAAGAAAGAGTGGAGAAGTATGTTCAAAATTAATAATGCATTTACATTTTCAAATCAAGTGACAGTGATAATTCAGCTGTGTATTCATGTTGTGCAAGATATATTTAAGGTACAGTCTTCATGGGGAACATAGAAGGAGCCTCCCTGAAGAATGGAAAGCTTTGCAAGTACACTTAGGCTTCTGGGGGTTGGGGGGGATGATGAACATGATGATAAAAGTGGTGAAGCCATTATAAAACAGGCAGAATCCCTTTCAATGTGCCTTACACATGATCCTAAACTACCTGGTTCATTTAATGGGAGTGGGTAGCAGAGATGCTACAATCCAGATCTAATATTTGTTAGTGGGCCTATAGTTCAACGGTGCATTAAGAATGTAGGTGATCCAGTCCCAAACATTTGGCGCAGATCCATGCTATATCATCAGATCTACTCAAACATCTGGTCTCAATCTGTATCATTCCAATGGAGGTACAATTTTTAAAAACTGAGAAAAGTAATGATCAATTTGTAACCTCCAGTTTGGAATTTTCTCATGCTTCCATACTAGGAATGTATCAGACCAACTACACTTCAGGTTTCACTTCAGAAACACACACACAATGCTTTGATTGTATTTCACACTTTAGTGAGAGGGAACCTTTTAGTGCATGTACAGTAAAAGCTCGAAGAAATTTCATCTCAACTCTAGTGGAAACAAAAAGAACTCACTTGAGACTAAAATAGAGACTGACATGCAAGAAGCAGCCAGAAAATGTGAAGAATGCCGAAAAGACTGAACAACAATCCAAACAAAAGGACATGTAAATATGCCCCCAAATCAAACAGCACACTAGTTATTCCAGACAGGGAAGACCAACCAGTACATAATAGGACAAAAACATTAAAGGCATATTGAAAGCACATCTACTGCCTTCATATTTGTGGAATTAGAGGGTGTCACAACGAAATGTAGGAATGGCAAAACAGCAGAATACAATAATATCTGGTGTGAACAAATTAAATTTTTTGGGCAAAACACAAAGGAATGGCTCCTTCAACTCTTTAATAACTGCTGGACAAGCAAAC
Organism: Furcifer pardalis; assembly: GCA_030440675.1. NCBI lineage: Eukaryota > Metazoa > Chordata > Lepidosauria > Squamata > Chamaeleonidae > Furcifer > Furcifer pardalis. Next base: position 110,487,612 of record CP126891.1, on the reverse strand, counting down.
AAATTCCAAAAAAATATGATGGAAGATGAAAGTAATTGCCATACCAAAACCAGGCAAATGATTGTCAGATGTCAAAATCTACAGGCCAATCTCACTTATACAAAAATTTTGAACAAATGATATTAAATTGTCTATCCCCTAAACCTGAACTTCTTCTGATTCCAGAGCATACAGGCTTTAGACCTGACAAGAGGTATACAGCTCAAATTTAAATCTAAACCAATATATAAAATAACTGGAGCAACCTTAGAGTAGCATATGACACAGTTTACTATCAACCCCTGTTCAAAAATCTCTTCCTCCTTGGTAAAAACTATGGACTAACAATAATGGTTGCCACTCTACTTCAAAACTGAAGATTCTTTGTTGAATTTCAAAGAAGGTATAGTTGCTGAAGTACTGAAAGGAACAGTCCACCACAACGTAGCATCATTACTTTTTAACATTTACATAAACGATCAAGCAACATTACTGTTAGATCCGGAGATCCGGGCGCGGGAGTGAGGACACGGACGCCATTATAGGTGAACCAGGAACACAATAGTTTATTGTGAACACCTTGAGACAACAACAACAAACGGCTGGGTAAGCAGGGGATTAAATACCCTGCTTGACCCAGCCCACTGACCAATAGGGAGCGGCAGTTTTCCCGCCACTGGACATTCAAATATCTAACACCCCTTCCCCCCAGAATGCACTATTTCCCTATTTACATATGTAGTCATCCAGGTGACGGGGGCGTGTCCGCGCTCTGCCGGACCTGCGCAGTTTAGTCGGCGCCGGGGCATCGAGCAGAGCGGACCTGTCACTCTCGCTCTGCCCTGGCTGGACCGGGGCCTGATCCGGGGAACGAGCGACGGGTTCTGCGGCAACCGGGGTTGGACCTGCTTCGCACGGTAAGTCCTCTGGTGACGGGACCGTTCGTGTGGGGAAGTTGTCAGGCTGAACCGGGTCGGTGACCGGTTCAGCCATTGGGAATATGTCTGGCTCTGGGGTGGTCTGTGCTCCGAAGGTTGAGCCGCTTTCCGTGTCGGAACTCGTCCACCTCCTGAGCTGGTCTATATGGCGTTTCCATACTCGACCATCAGTGAGGTGAACCTTGTATGTGTAGGGGCCTAGCATGTCGCTGATGACCCCTTCTTCCCACTGTGGGCCAGGTGCATAGTTCCGTGCAAAAACGGGGGAGTCTATGGGAAGTGTGCGGCCCCGCGACTGTCCTTCCCGGTACTTGTCCGGGGAGTACTGTGGGTGCAGCCGATCCAGTTGGCAGCGGAGTCTCCTGCCCATCAGCAACTCCGCAGGGGCTTTCCCCGTGGCAGCACAGGGGAGGTTATGTTGTGCCAAGAGGAACGTATCAATACGTTCCTGCCAGTCTCCAGGCCCCAACCTTTCCAAGGCTTCTTTCGTGCTGCGCACGAACCTCTCGGCTTGCCCATTACCTTGCGCCCTGAACGGCGAGGTGAGAGCGTGCCTGGTCCCTAAGGACGCCAGGTACTGCTCGAACTCTGTGGCTGTGAACTGTGGGCCGTTATCGGAGACCAGGGTGTCCGGAATGCCATGTGTGGCAAACAGTTGCCTGAGCTCCCGAATAATTGCCCTGGCTTTGGTGCTACTCAGGAGTCGGACCTCCAGCCACTTGGAGTAAGCATCCACTACAATTAGGAATACTTGGCCGTGGAACGGGCCGGCTAGGTCGATGTGGAGCCTCTGCCACGGACCCGCGGGTTGTTCCCACTCCCTGACTGGGGCTGCTGGAGGATTGGGCCGGGATGATTGGCAAGGTGTGCATTTGCCTACCCACGCCTCGATATCCTTGTCAATTCCGGGCCACCACACATAACTCCTGGCCAACCCCTTCATCTTCACTACCCCCGGATGGCTGGTGTGAAGCGTTTCTAGGACTGTTGGGCGAAGTTTCCTGGGAATTACCACCCGGTCTCCCCACAGCAAACAACCCCCTGCACAACACAGTTCGTTTCGCTTATCAAAAAACGTTTTGAACTCCCCTTCCCCCTTGTCCGGCCAACCCCGTTTGACCCAGCTGGAGACAGTTCGGAGTTCGGCGTCCTTCGCCGAGGCCCTAGCAACCTCAGCCGAGGTGATGGGAGCAGAGTCCAGAACGTCCAGGGCGAGCACCGATGCCTCCCCCCTCTCTGCCCCGTTCTGATCCGGAAGGGGGCACCTGCTCAAAGCGTCCGCGTTCCCCATGTGTTTCCCGGGTCGATAGACCATAGTGTAAGAGTACCCGGACAAAAATAGGGCCCAGCGCTGCATCCGGGGGGACAAGGCCAAAGGTGTGGGGCGGTCGCCGGCCAAGAGCCCCAAGAGGGGTTTGTGGTCAGTCACCAGTTCAAAGTCCCGGCCATACAGGTAGTCATGGAATTTCCTTACCCCTGCCACTGCCGCCAGCGCCTCCTTATCGATTTCCCCGTAGTTCCGCTCCGTGGGTGACATAGTTCTGGAGTAGTAGGCGATGGGTGCCTCGAGACCGTTGGGGAGCCGGTGGGCGAGGACCGCGCCGACGCCGTAGGGAGACGCGTCGCAGGCGAGGACCAGTGGCAGGGTGGCATTGTATTGGATCAGGAAACTGTCCTGTGATAGGAGATTTTTTACTGCTTCAAAAGCCGACTCTTGCTCTGGGCCCCACACCCATCCCGACTTGGCCGCTAGCAGTCTGTGCAATGGCTCAGCGGCAGTGGCCTTTCCTTTCAGGAATGCCGCATAGAAGTTTAAGAGCCCCAGGAATGCCTGCAGTTCCTGCTTGTTCTTAGGGGCCGGAGCGTTCCGAATTGCCTCCACCTTGCTCCTGGTTGGGTGGATGCCTTTTGAGTCAATCCGGAACCCCAAAAACTCCACAGAGGGGACCCCAAGCAGGCATTTGTCTCGCTTCACCCTTAGCCCGGCGGCCCTGAACTTGGCGAGGACGGCTGCGACCCTGTCCTTGAGCTGCCCGGGGTCTCCCGCGATAATCAGGACGTCATCGAAATAGGGCACCACCCCCGGAAGGCCGTGGAGGAGTCTCTCCATCGTGCTCTGGAAAAGTCCTGGCGCAATGCTGACCCCAAACTGTAACCGGGTACACTTGAACGCGCCACGGTGGGTGACGATGGTCTGCGCCTCGGCCGTGGCGTCATCCACCGGCAGCTGTTGGTAGGCCTGGGCCAGGTCCAGCTTGGCAAAGATCTTCCCTGGGCCCAGTGAGTGTAGGAGGTGGTCGATCACGGGAACCGGGTATGCGCTCGGCTCTAACGCCTTGTTTATTGTGCATTTGTAATCTGCACAGATGCGCACTGACCCATCCGGTTTTATGGGGGTGACTATGGGGGTCTCCCACCGAGCGTGGTCGACGGGGACAAGGATTCCTTGGGCTACTACCTTGTCTAGTTCCTTCTCGACCCTGGGCTTAAGGGCCAGTGGAACTCTCCGGGCCTTAAGGCGGATCGGGGCAACATTCGGGTTTAAAGAGAAGGAGATGGGTGACCCCACGTACCTGCCCAGTCCTTCCCCAAAAACATCCTGGAACTCTGCCATCAGGTCGTCCCGTAGCGAGGTGTCTCCGTGCTGGTCGATGGAGGAACTGTGGATGCCCGCGATGGACAGCCCCAGGGCTGGGAACCAATTGGTACCCAGGAGTGTCGGAATGTCGCCGCGGACGATGGTCAGCGTCAGGGTCTCTTCTCTCCGTCCGTACTTGACTCGGACCCACTTCTGGCCTGCGACGGGGAGGAATCTGCCCTGGCAGTCCTTGACCCGGATCCGTTGGGCTTTCAGGTCCGATTCCCTGAGGGATGGAAAGGCTCGCTTCATCCACCTCCAGGAAATCAGGGATACGGCAGCACCAGAATCGACCTCCATCGGGCACTCTGCTCCGTCGATCTGGACCGTTGTGTAAAACTTCTCTCCTTTCTCTGTGGTGGCGTTGCTGATCGTAATTGTGTGGGTTTCCGCCTCTTCGAATTTGGCGCCGTGGTTTCCCTGGCACTTATGATTTGATCGGTGGTTGGCGGCCATCTTGCCCGGCGGGAAACTTTGAACGTGCCGGTCAGCCTGATTTCCAGCTTGCTTTGCCCGGCATACCTTTCCGATGTGTCCCCGCTTGTCGCAGTAACGGCAGATTGCTTCTCGGAAACGGCAATGTGCCCTCTGGTGTGGTCCTCCGCAGCTGGCGCAGCGCTGGCCACTTCTCCCTGGGTTCGCCCCGTCGGCCGCACACACCTCCGCCTCTTCGTCATCCTCCTCGTCGGGGCCGATGTCTTGGTGATGTGTGGCGGCCTGATGCTGCGCCGACGGGGCCCGGTTGATAGAGATTGCGGCTGATGTTGAGACTTCGTATGCTCTCGCCTCGTCTATCACTGTGGCCAGGGTCAAATCTCTTCTAGCCAGGAGCCGCTTCCGGAGCTTGTTGTCTCGGACCCCTCGGATGATTTGTTCAATCAGGGCGTCCTCGAGAGAAGACCCGAATGCGGCCGGGATAGCTGCTGTCCTCAGGGCGGCCACGAATTCGCTGATGGGCTCTCCGGCCATCTGGTAGCGATCCCTGAAGTGAATGAGAAAAACGAACTTGGAAGGCTCCGGCAAGAAGTGGTCTCTGAGAGCCCTTTGTAGGGTCTCCCACGAGACCTCCATTATAGGCGTTGGGGCCACTAGGGACTGAGCCACCTCGTATACCTTGGGACCACAGTGGGTAAGGAAGAATGCCTTCTTCCGTTCCGTGGAGATTTCTCCCAGCTCCGCAGCTATGAGGGAAAACTCGAACCGGTCCAAGTAGCTTCCCCATTTTTCGTCCTTTGGCTGGAAGGGGGCCGGCGGAGTGTAAGCAGCTATGGCGTGGTGCCATTTTCAGATGGCTCAGGGAGTCTCGTTGGTTCTGGTCCGTTCCTCAATATCCCACCTTCGTCGCCAGTGTTAGATCCGGAGATCCGGGCGCGGGAGGAGTGAGGACACGGACGCCATTATAGGTGAACCAGGAACACAATAGTTTATTGTGAACACCTTGAGACAACAACAACAAACGGCTGGGTAAGCAGGGGATTAAATACCCTGCTTGACCCAGCCCACTGACCAATAGGGAGCGGCGGTTTTCCCGCCGCTGGACATTCAAATATCTAACAATTACCATATTCCAGGATTTAATCTCTTCGGATGATTTTGCCTTGACAGTCCAGTGAGAAACCTTTGAATACATTGAGTACTAGCTAAACTCTGCCTTAGAACATCTTTCCTTATACAGTATTATAAACACAACCAGCTGAAAACAACCCTTTGAAAACACAGCCCTTTGTTTAAAGAACAGAGAAACAGATAAGAATCTCTGAGTCAGCTGACAAGGATATATTTTGGAATATTGCCTTACCCCCAAAATATTTGGATGTCACTCTGGATTGACCTACAAAAAAACATTGTTTAAACACCAAACAGAAACTTGTCACCAGAAATAATGTATTTAGGAAAACAGCTGTTTCAGTCTGGGGTACATACCCACAAACAATAAGAAGACCAGCTTTGTCCCTGTGCTAATTTCAAACATAAATCAGGAAACGCCAAAACAAGTAGATGTACCTCTTAATGAATTGTGGAGGATTATTACAGGCTGCCTAATGCCTACCCCCACCAGAAAATTCTACTGTTTAGCTGGCATTGTATCTGTAGAATTATGTCAAGAGATCCTAATAAATAATGAACAAAATAAGGTAATACAGCACCAAATCCATCCGTTTCATGGACACCAACCCCCTAGACCAGGGTCAGCAAAATTGGCTGTCTAGGTGTTCTTGGACTTCAATTATCATAAGCCAAAGTCAGTACACCTGCTGATCAGAGTTTCTGGGAATTGAAGTCCAAGAGCATCTGGAGAACCAAGTTTGCTGACCTCTGTCCTAGACAATAATTAAATTCAAGGAAATTTTTGCTGCACTCTTTTCAAAAGCTTAATGTTAAACCAGAAGAGCAGTGATGGGATGCAACAGGTTTGCACCAGTTTGCCAGAACCGGGAGTAACTTTGCCCAGTGTCCAGAAGAACCAGTAGCAGCTTTTGGGGGGAACCACCTTTGGGGCTTACCTTTTCACTGGTTCCCCCACTGTGCATGCATGCCAAGCACTTGGCGTGCATGCACGCCTACAGTGCTTGGTGCATATGCACGGCCTCCTTGCTGTCCTCCCAAGCGGGGAGGTGGAAGAGAAGCTGCTAGCCTGAAGCTCCCTATAGCCTGCTCCCCAGGGTAAGTGACTCACCTTTGGATGTGGTGTGTCTGTGTGTATTTAATACCTTTACCTATATTGACGTACTACCACAGTTCCTAAAAAGGCCTGGCGGCTGGCAGGCCTGGCTTGGGGTTTTTAAGCAAAGTCTTGGAGTTACCTCATCAATAAGCTATACCTGTGCAGTTCCAATTGGAGAACCCTTAAGGAGGTACAGCTGTTTTACATTGACATTAAAGCATATTATTCTAGAGAACTGTTACGATGACCATATCCATCTTGTAACATGGTGCTGCCCAGGCATGTATACTAACAGGTAAGTGGCAGGTTTGTGTTTGGGGTTTTGATTTGTGTTTGGGGTGGCTGTTTGGGTGTATTTTAATGTAATTTTTATTGTATTTATTTATTTAATTAATTTATTTACAGGTTTGTGTTGTGAGTGGGTGGGTTGAGGGGTGTGTGTGTGTGTGCGCTTATTTTTATTTTATTTTTCTCTTTGGCACCGCCCACAAACTCATGATGTCATGATGTTAGCTCCGCCCACTGTGATGATGTCACGGTGGGGTAGTAAAAATTTTGACATTCCACCACTGCAGAAGAGGCTTGACTACACAAACCTTTGGAGAGCAAAAACAACTCAGCTTGTCAAATGGATAAGTGCTGAAGAGTGTCTTCCATGAGAACAAAAATTCTGGCTGGACTATCTGGAAATCAATAGATTTTGAAGTGAAGTAGGAAGATCAAGGATTAATCAAGTAAAACGGGACAGCTTAGATACAGAAAAAATGTTCTGTGAATGTGGAGAAAGTCAATCAATGCAACATTTCTCTGTATTCAGTTTATGCTCTACTATATATACCAAAGAAGATCTAGTAAATGGCTAAGATAACACTGTTGAAGTCACCTGTTTGTGGTAAAAATAGTGTCATTATTTATTTTAATTTGTTTTTTAATTTTAGCTATATTTCATGTGCATCCATAATTTTAAATTAGGCCATGATTTTATGAGAAAGAAAGAAAGGCTTATTAATGTGGGCCTTCATTTTCAGTGATTTGCACCTCTTTACTGCAGCATGCCTGAATCTGAAGGGCCAAAATATTTTCATAAACAATTTTAGGAGCGATATTAACAATAACATAGGCAAAACCCAAGTAAAGTAGATCTGCTGAATAAATGGGACTGATTTTAGTGTTGTTTTGCCATTCACAAATTTGTTCAAGGGCTATTTGTGTCTACCAAATGGATTTAGGCCTTGATTGGCCTCCCCCACCCCCATCTTTCAAAGTTATTTAAATTCAGTTAGGATTGTAAATGGCACAAAAAGAAAACATAGCAACCAAAGCAAGAGAAAGCCCTACTGGAAAAGTGGCACTCAACTTTTGAAGAGCTGAGTGAAATCTTGACTCACTTCAGTTCTGTCATAGTTTGCCTTCTGTGAAGCTGGCTTTCAGGCGTCTGATGGAAATTTCAAAGTCACAAAATCCTTCTGTAGTGTGACATGGAGACATCACATAGTTGATGCTTGTGCCATACACCATATAATTATGAGCAAATGTCATCACACAGTGACATAGCATCACAAACATATCAAGGGAAATAATGCAACATGGAAGGGTGTCATCTTGAGAGTCTCTCACAGCTAATTCCATCTCAAACACAGATTCTAGATATTCCCCTCCGCCTTCCATTTGCCTTGCCTGTCCTCCTTTGCACCCCTTTGAACAAAGTATGCAAGTATGGCCACATAAGCAATAGGCATAGTCTGATCAAGTTACAATTTCTCAGTTTGTGTTTGATTAAAGACTAATGTCAGCACATCCTATCCTACTTATCTCAAAAAAGGCAGTTAGATAGAATAAAGAGACTTATGAACTTTGAGTATTTTGTGCATATTAAAGAAATTCCTGGTATTAAGCAGGCAAACTTGCAGTTACAAGGATAAGAACAAGAGAAGTCTTTAGTACTTATTAATTTTTGGAAATATACAAGACCACAATGGTGACTGATTTCTTTAAAAGCATCTGTGAAAGCTGAATCTTGTAATCTGAAATTTTTCAGCATGGGGACTAGCACTAGTCAAGCAGTGGGTGGGAGGAGCCACTCTCCATGCTCCATGTTTCTGGCATTATTGTTAATTCATTTAACTGAGGAGTAAAACATAGTTCAAGTGAGATCTTGGCCAAACAATTAGATAACTTTTCAGTAAAGGTGGGGACTACCACTGTCAAGACCATAAGCAAAATTTCGTAGCACTTTGACCATCACTATTAGTACTTCAACTTATCAGTCAGACAAATAAAGAAGCTGTTAGAAGAAAAACAACATACTGTAATAGGAATGATGGATTTGACCACTCATCTTACATTTCTGTTCACATGGTGGCTGAGCAGTTTTCCATGGGAAGCCTACAAGTTAGATCTAAGTAGAAGTGCAACCACACTTCCACTAGCAACCAATTAACAGAGGCATGCTGTCTTTTGTACTGCATTTTTCATATATAAAGCAACCTGACCAAAAATTACTGATGTTTTTGAAGTACACTAAAGCAATGTGCTTCAAATATGCTGTTAAACTATTCAGTTTGGCAGCAATCACCATTTCCTAGGTAGAATGAATGTCACAGTTTAACCATGCTCTGTCAGGTGTCAGCAAAATTGGTTCTCCAGGTTTTCTTGGACTTCAATTACCAGAAGCCCAAGTCATTAAACCTGCTGATCAGGGCTTCTGGGATCTGAAGTCCAAGAACATCTGGAAAGCCAAGTTTGTTGACCCCTGCGCTATGGGGGGGGGGGAGAGAGATGGGATATTTTACACCAGTTTTATCCATTGTGGTTGAATTTCAGACTTTAGTATTTTCTAGCTTACCTGTACATGGAACCTTGGTTAACATAATTAATGCATTCTCCAGGATGTTTCTTAGAGCGAAAATTACTTTAACCAAAGCAATTTCCCATAGGAATGCACTGAAAACCAAAATAATTTAACCAAATGCAGTTTCCCATAGGAATGCATTGAAAACCAATTAATCAGTCCTGGAAAAAAAATATGTAAACCAAGCCACTATTTTCTATGGATTTCCTTTTGATATGCAATTTTTATGTTAACCAAGCTGTTTGTTAACTGAGGTTCCACTGTATATCCAAAATATAAGCTGAAGCCAGAAATAGACATTAAAGATAAGTACTTGTAGAACTAAAATAAAATTTTGTGTCAGAAATTACTCTGGGTTGAAAGGATTTTTGTGGAAAAACTCTGCTCAGGGGATGCCCAAATGAGGCTCCTTTGATGTCCCCAAGAGCCATTGTGCAGCACGTGGGTTTTGAAACCTGACCTTCCAGTCTCAAAGCTCAGTGTCTTAACCACTAAGCCACTGCAATGCTGTATAAGTAGAGCTGAAAGAACAGTAATGTTGCAGAAAGATGGCCAAGGCAGTCTGTTTTTTAATTTTATTTTTATTTTTGTGAAAACAGAATTTAAGGGACCCCTGTGCATAAGTCTTCATGGGCAATCACTAAACAAAAAGCACATTACACTCCATACACCTGGAGTTACACAATACTCATACAGTGAGATTCATTTTTTGTTGTTTAGTCGCACAGTTCAGTCTGACCCTTTATGACCCCATGGATCACACCACACCAGACTCCTCCAGAACATTCATTAGTTAAATATTTTCCTCTTCTAGTCATGAGCTATCTCTAACATCTGTTTTTGGTCTGAGACCTTTTGCATTCAAAGTATGCCATCTCCCCTTGACATGCGATCTTTACCTCAGATAATGGAGATGGAATATTTAGTCTTCCAGATGTTTGGGATTTCAGGTTCAGTAGCCTTAGTTGGCTTGGCCAACAGTAATGAACTCTGGTCTGAAATATTTGGAGAGCCAACATTCCCCCACCCTAGGTTCTTGCATCACAGATAGCACAAAGAAGTGAACTGGAGGAAATAAAGTGATGGGCAGGTGGGAACAGGAAGTGGGCCAGTACACTTTCTCTTAGAAAAAGAGACAGATACAGCATATCATAAATTCTGTTTCTTCTACCTTTTATCCTTGTACTGACTGGATGTCTTCTGTAGCAGTAATTAAAATTCTAGACACTTATTACTTAAGAAGAACTGAAATCCAGATCTATCACAAATTTTTTTTAAGTATATATTCAGTAAACAAACAAAGCCTGAACTATCTCTGGAAGCAAAAGTGATGAAGCTGAGGCTGTCCTACTTTGGGCACATCATGAGAAGGCAAGATTCTCTGGGGAAAAAAGAATATTGCAAGGAGAAGTGGAAGGCAGCAGGAAAAGAGGAAGACCAAACACAAGATGGCTTGTCTCCATGAGCAAAGTCACAGGCTTGTGTTTACAAGAACTGAACAGAGCTACTGAGGACAGAGCATTTTGGTGATTGCTCATTCATAGGGTGGCTGTAAATCAATGACAAGTGGACAACACATAGCAACAGCCTTGAAGAATTTAATAGGTCCAGGTTTTAGTTTAAGCATCTTGATCCGTGACAGAAAAGTATTGATCTTGAACTGTCCAGATATGTCCCAAAATTCAGAATGTTCAGTAAAGGAATAATCAAGGGAGTCCATTGCATTAGTCCAGAAAAGCTAGAATAACACATTATATGTACAGTATATGAATATGTACATGTGCAATGTTTGGCCAGACATCCCGCTACGGTAATGGAGTACACAGTACAGCCAGTGACTCAACACTGAGTGTCAGATGGCAGTCAACTAACCTGAGTCCCTAAAGGAGCCAACGGCTATGGGCGGATGAGCCCCTTTAGGTGGGGTGATGGTCCCCCTCAGTGGAGGAAATGCCACTGGAAACCATCATATTGGGCCCAACAACAAAATGGACAGGGGAGAAACTCTGATTTCCAATGGTCAGGGAGGTGGAAGAGGCCATGCCAGATGGACTGGCTGTGAAAGTACACCTTGTCAATATCCTCAAGGCTGTGCCAGTTCATTGCAGTCCCTGTGTTGAATCCTGCACATCTCATTTCATGTGTGCCACAGGGGGTGACTCCAAGATCATAGTGTGTTGGTCACTTCATGGCAAGCTGGGATCCACTTTAAACAAATTCATGTCCATGACATTTTTCCTGCTTCAGGAAAAAAATGCATTCTTGGATATGAATTGCAGTCGATGACGTACATGTGCACACACAGAGATAAAGAGTTATAATAATAATTTCATATCAGAAACTATTCTAGGTTGAAAGGATTTTTGCAGAAGAAACTCCGCTCAGGGAACACCCTAATGTGGCTCCTTTCATGTCCCCAAGAGTTGGGACAGAGACGGACACTCAATCCGTCATGCAGTACCCAGGTCTCGAACTGCTGAGTTGCCAGCTTTCCAGCTAACAAGCTGAGCTTCTTAACCACTGAGCCACCACATCCCCTAATAAAGAGGTGTGGGAGAGAGAGTGGTGTGGTATATAGTGTAGAAATGTGTCATGGTACACAATACAAAAGCATATCAGAAAACAAAAATATAAAAACATGCCATGTATGAGTAAAGTGATATGATCAATATAAATCTTTTATTTTGCATTTTGTAAGGTGTACAATAGAAAAAGCCATACTAACAATAAATGTTATCCACCTGAGGTCTATAGCTTGTTTTGTGGCCAAGTGAGTTACATTTTCTGCTATTATTAATGCACAGCGAGGCCTTTTTCATATCAATTTGAAATTATACATTGGGGAAATCCCTATACAACTGCAGCCAATGTTTTGTTTCCTCTGTGTGGCCCTTTGCAATTACTAGAATGTGCAAATATAATTTAGCTCAGGTAAAATTCAATCAGTCACCCCAAGCACAAAGAAATCTCCATCTCCCAGGAAAAACACATTCGTGCGTGCACACGCGCATGCACACACACAGGAGTGTTTCCCTAGAAATGGCACAAGGGAGCTGTAAGAATTTCTAAAATAAATTTATTAGAATATTTAAATTTTAGCTGTAATGGAAAATTTACATGGATAGGAGAAGTGTATGTTAGAAGAGTTTATAGGTATTGTGTGTGAGAGCTTCCCTGCACCTTGAAATCAAGGCAAAATAAGGAGATTACTTTCAAAGTGCTGCAGTTTTTTCATGGTCAAAAATATATACAAGCGATTTCAATGGAAACTCATACTAAGACATAAAATAGAACCAAGGACATCCTAGCTGTAAATGTTTTTAAAAAAAAAATACAAAAGAAACACATGTTAGGCCAGGTACTATATATTTTTTCATCCCACTTATATATCTGCCCAACATTTATTTCCAGTCTAAGCCTACAGACAGCCTTTCTACCTTTTTCTTCTCATCTTCTTCAACTGTGTTGTACTGTATTTCCTTCTGGCATCCTTCCACTGAAGCATACTTTTGCCAAGTCCCATGTTCATTCCTAGCTTCTCTTCTTCCATTTTTCTCTGGATTGAATCTATCCAAAATGCAAATGCATTCACCCTTTCTTTATCTTTCCTCCTCTAGCTTCCATGACCTCAGGACCACCTGGTTCCTCTTTCCTAGCACTACCTCTATTTTCTTTTCGGGCTTCTCCTTTTCCTGCATGTATCAATAGTTGTGCTGATGGTAGTGGCCTTCCTTCAGACTACTACCAGTCCCTATCCTAGCCCTCTACAACTTTTTGGTCACCTTCTCTATCTCTGAAATAATTTTTCTGTGATATTTTATCTTTTGCACCTCTGTCACTTTTCTTTATTCTGTTGTAATACTTTTATATTCTACCTTTGTACTGCCAAAGTACCACTCAAGATGGCTCACAACAATCTAGAGAAAATAAATGACAAGATAACTCAGTAATTGGATACCAGATTATTGAACTGTGACAAAAGTAAGAAATGGAGAAGTATTCAGACTGAGGTGCAGCCACAAAAAGGTCCTTTTGTATCCTAAACTAGCATCCATGCACATATGAATGCAAAAAGAAGAGCATCTTTTATCAGCTTTTGGTGTGAGCAGAATGATATGGGAGGTAGGCCTTTTGAAACTTAATAGATAACTAATTATTTGAATTGTTTTTCAGAGCACTAAATGGACCAGATATTTTTAGATGAATGTAATACAAGTACATAGTCATAAACACCCTAGCTGTGGCATTTCAGAAAAAAGAGAGCATGCAATCCTAGCTATAATAAAATCATGGCTAATAGCAAGGGAATCAAAGAAGCAATATACTTCTCTTAAAGGTCCAGTCAAGAGTCTACCACAGAGCCTTATACACATACTTAATACAGAAATACACTTTCTTTTGCTTTAAAGGACTAGTCAAGAAACTGTCATGGCAGCGAATTTAGCATTTGCTCGACTGGCACTTTAAGACAAAGTGTTGGGTTTTTTAAAAATTATAACTGATACATTGCATTTTACTGCTCTAAAGGAGGCTTTATTCTGCCTCTCCACCAAGGAAGCTTTTAATTAAGGGATATCCAGTGGTGGGCCGCCAAAAAATTTTTTTACTACCACACTGTGGGCGGAGCCAATATCATGGACAGAGGTGACATCATGATGTCATGGGTGGAGCCAACATCATGGGTGGAGCCAAAGTAAAAAAAACCCATAAAAATAAGTACACATAAAAATACAAATTAAATAGACATAAAAATACATAAAAATGCACATTAAAAACACATAAAATATACGTTAAAGTAAATACACATTAAATACACATTAGACATAAAAACACATAAAAATAAATTAATACACATAAAAACGCACATTAAATACACATAAAACACATAAAAACACACATTAAAATAAATACACATTAAATACACATTAAAATATACCCACCCACCCCACCCCCAAAGGCGAGTCACTTACCCTGGGGAGCAGGCTGTAGGAAGCTTCAGGCTAGCAGCTGCTCTTCCTCCTCCCCCGCTTGTGAGGATAGCAAGGAGGCTGCCAAGGGCCTCAGCAGCAGCCACCAGTTCCTCCATGGCTGTGCGTGGCCACCCGATGCTCTGCACTGCCACACTGTAGGTGTGCGTGCATGCCAAGCACTGTAGGCGTGCCAAGTGCTATAGGCACGAATGCACACCAAGCACTGTAGGCATGCCAAGTACTGTAGGCGTGCATGGATGCCAAGCACTGTAGGCATACCAAGTGCTGTAGGCATGCCAAGCGCTGTAGGCGCACATGCACGCCAAGCACTTTGTGCGCATGCGCAGTGGGGGAGCCAGCAAAAAGGTACGCCCCCGAGGTGGTTCCCCCAAAAGCCACTACTGGTACTCCAGGACACTGGGGAAAGCTACTACCGGTTCTGGCGAACTGGGGCGAACTGACTACTGCCCATCACTGGGGATATCCTCAATGGTTCTATCAAGCTATTCCACAATATTGCCCAATCAAAAAGGAAGATTTTGGGTTCATCCCCAGGGATCATGTGTGCTGGAAATAAGGCAAAACAGAGTAATCCTGTTCACAACAAAAAAGTAGAATCCACTGACTGAGTCAGATATTTGTGTTTAGGACAACTCTGGAAGTGGGCTGGTTTGTTTGAGCAAAGACCATCATCTGGTTGCCATTTCCAGGAGCAAACCAGCCCATCTCTGCAGTGGACAATGCCTGTGTAGCCAGCCTCTTAGGTAAAGGTTTCCCTTTCTTGAAAGTGAGTTGTATACTATACTTACACTGACCATTTCACTATACACAAAATAATATAAGTATAGGTAAAGGTTTCCCTTGCTCAAAAGCTTGTCATATCCAACTCTAGGGTTTAGTGCTCATCTCTGTTTCAGAGCCGAAGAGCCAGCACTGTCTGCTTCTGTAGACGTTTCCATGGTCATGTGGCAGGCATGACTAGACACTGGAGTGCACAGAATACTGTTTACCTTCCCACCAAAGTGGTCCCTATTTATCTACTTGCAATTTCATGCTTTCAAACTACTAGGTTGGCAGGAGCTGGGACAAAGACAGGAGCTCATTCCATCCTGCAGTACTCCTAAATCAAACTGCTGACCTCCCGCTTTCCAGTCAGTATTAGCCACTTGAGTCACTGCAGTCTATTGTTTATTTCTGGGTGTGCACTCTGAGCAGATTCAATGGATTCCTGCTGCTTACATCCAGTAGACCAAGACAAGGATAACAAGTACTTTTTAAAAAAAAACCTTACTTGTTACATAGTGTTTTACATCTCTGTATTATAAATACACAGCAAGGAGTAATCCATGAGTAGACAGTTAGAAGACATGGCTATTTTGTAAAAGAGTTTAAAAGACCCAAAGCTATACAGTATTAGCAACACTATAATATTCTCTGTGACCAGGGCTGTAGCCAGGATTCTAGATTTTGGGGGCAAAAAATTTTCAGGAGGGGCAAAAATGTCACACTCACATATATAACATTGGCATCACAGGGGTTGGGGTTGGGGGAGGCTGTTAGCTCAGGAGGGTTTTTGCACCCCCTGGGCCCCCTGACTATGGCCCTGTCTGTGACTAACTGGAAATTAGAAGGAGAACGAGCATTGACCCTTTGTGACTGTACATTTAATTATTGGAAGAGATCTCCAGTTATTATTGTGCACAAGAAAGACAAAGCCACTTCAGCGTAATGTGAGCTTGGTGAACAAGAGCTTTGTTTTCCTTGTAAGTTCAATGTCGTAGGGTTTTTTGTTTACCTGTTCAGATCCTCAACTCCAAGCCCTTCAACAGGGCACTATTTAGTCAGCGGAAAGCGAGGAGAAATGAAAGAAGAGTCCAGTTGATGACTGGACAGAGTTCAATTCTGAAAAATTCAGAACAAATCTCATGTCTTAGATGCTAAAGGGAAAAAAAGTGTTTGTACTGGATACAGGGGCACCAGAGATGAAAATTCTGGCTGTCATTACTCCCCTTTACAAATTCATAGTCCCTTAAACAGGTTTGGTTGACTCTTCTAGAGTAATTTATATTTTGGCAACAATTTGAAACTGGAGATTTAAAGTAACAAAAACACATTGTTGTTTGCCACACTCAGTAAATTAGGAAATTATCCCCAAACCATAAAAACGTAGCAATTTGGTTCTGTTGATGTCCTTTTTGAGATGACAAGTCCTTGAAAACATTCTGTGTAGAATGGGTTTTAGCATAAAGAAATATCTATCCACATATCCACATTGTGCTCAGTCAAATTACAGAACGTTCTGTTTTGTGTTTGAATATGAAGTTGTAATGGAACATATAGTGCATTCTGGTCCTGATTTTCTTGTACCAGCAGCGAGGGAGGGGGACCCACATGATAAAACCACATAAGATGGTGCAATGGAGATTGGACTGCTCATAATTCAATAATTCAGTTCTCCAACCACAACATGAATACAAACTTAGAGGGAAGGGACTATCAGTATTGTAGAACCCATTGGGACACAATCTAATGGCTTTCTCTCATTTGCAGGAAAATACCAGTTGCAGTACAAAAGTTTTGCTTGAACCCAAGGCCCCCTTGTATGGGTTTTACTGAACATATGAACTCATCTGTATTGAAAACAAGACATGAAAATGCTACAGTCACAGCTAAGTCATGTTGAGGATTTTAAACAGTTTCATTCAGAATTTCTCAAACTTTATGAAAACAGGCCTCCTCTCCACATCTCACTAATGTTTTCTTTATGCTTCCACAGCCATGGACTTCACTAAGCATATTTACATATGTACCTGCCAGGGTGAATTTTACAATCCCAAAACCAATCCCCCTCTTGAGTTTTTGTGTATTCCCTCTGTTCATGTCCATTAATGTCCTGCCCCACTGAGGAAAATTTTCCCCACATTAATCAGGAATGTGTGACATATAATCTGTTCTTGTTGGAAGTCAAGGACAATACTTTGGGACTTGCTTCTTAACTGGCTATTTTTAGACTTATTGCCAAGCATAGTTTTGAATTGATGTATTGGAGAAGGTTGTTGTTGTTACATGTGGAAGTTTTTGTGCATCTGTTCTGCTATCTGCAGCCTTTAGTCCTATAATCCAGCAATAAATAATCACACATGTACTGTATATGCTGACGTATAAGACTACTTTTCCCCCCTGAAAAACATGCCTCCAAGGGGGGGGGGGTGTCGTCTTATACGCCGGGTGCACTTCAGTTGGGATAGACATAGCTGCCCATAGTGGCCTCCCGATGTTCGCCCTGTGCCCATAGTGGCCTCCCGATGCCTGCCTGGTGCCCATAGTGGCCTCCTGATGCCCACCCATCTCATTCTACATACCCTCCAGTATTGTGCAGTATCCAGTGTGGCTGCGGCGAGCATCAGCAGCGAGACAGGGGTGCCAGCCTTTTCGGCGTGACCGGCCTGTTCTGCTCAGCGGGAAGCAGCGGTGCTCCACCCTGCCCCTTGTCTACGCAGAGCTCGCACATGCACACTAGTGCCGGCCACAGGGAGATGTTGAAATCAAATATGATGTTCTTTTATGTTTTATTTGGTGTGTGGAAGGTGTGCGGAAGAGGGGGTAGTCTTATACGGCGAGTATATAACAAACTCTATATTTTGAGTGGAAATGTTGGGGGGGTCGTCTTATACGCCCAGTTGTCTTATACGCCGGCATATATGGTATTTAATAATTTGTTTTGCTTCTTAACTTGATTATTGATAATGCTTAAAATCTTGCAGAACTCATAGTTTGACTTTGGGAAGAAGAAAGGCAGGAAGTTAAAATGCTATTTTAGTCCTTTGTTACATTTATATTCCATCTTTACCTTCAGCGAGGTAAATAAAGGCATTCCTTTTAATGGATGCCACACATGGTTCTCCTTTTCTCAACTTTATCCACATAACAGGCCTATAGTTTAAGTCAGGCTGTGAGTATGTGTCTGGCCCAAGGCCATTCAGTTGATTTCACAGAGGAGAGGTGATCTGAATCCAGGAGTCCTGAGCCCTAGGCCAACAGCAGACCCATTGTGCTATATTGGTTCTCAGAGTCCTGCTATGGAGACAGAAAGTCGTCTAAATGAGTTGTGGATCTTTATCATAGAAACTTTCCCCCCACTCTTAAGCATTTTGATACTTGAATTAAACAGAAAGTTGATAGACACAAGGCTGGGTATTGCCTAAATGTAAAGTGGAAGGGAAAACATTCAAGTGACCCCCTTACTCTGCCAGTCTCCCCATTACTCAACCAATGTAATGACCAAGTCACACAGGCAATGCAAAAATAGGGAGCTTGCAGGAGGAGGTAAGGGCTTATGTATGTTCCTTTCCACTCTATGCTTGGGCAACAGGATAATAGCCATAAACTACAATCCTTGGAAGAGAACACAATCCTAAAGGTGCTGGAGGAGACTCTTGAGAGTCCCCTGGACTGCAAGGAGATCAATTCAGTCAATCCTGAAGGAAATAAACATTGACTGTTCAATGGAAGGATAAATACTGAAGATGAAGCTCAAGTACTTTGGACACCAAATGAGAAGAGATGACTCACTTGAGAAGGCCTTGATGCTGGGAAAGATCAAAGGCAAAAGGAGAAGGGGCAGGCAGAGGATGAGGTGGATGGATGGAATAGTTGATGTGAGGGGTGTAGATCTGGCCGGGCTGCAGAGAATGGCAGAGGGCAGAGGAGCATGGCATGCAGTGGTCATGGGGTTGCAAAGGGTCGGACTTGATTGTGCAACTGAACAACAACAAAAGAGGTTTTAACTTGTCCAAAATTATGTGCAGTTCTTGCTGATAAAATTGAAATGTTGGTGCAGCTAATTTGGAGCTCTTTTTCCAGTCTGGGGAAGTTTGATTTTGATGTTTACTAGGATGGGGACGCCATGCAAGCAGTGAGAAGGAATTAGATTAGACACTGTCTGAGGCATGTTTAAATTTCTCTTTGTGACATTGGCATGACTGGAGGCTGAAAAGACATTTGGTTCCAACTGGTATAAATATGCTTCCTTTCTTTACACTGCACGTACTGGTTCAGACCTTTCTCAAAGGTCTGGATTTTGTGGGGAAGGGGCGATCTCCAGTGGTGGGTTGTCAAAAATTTTACTACCCCACTGTGACAGCGTCACAATGTGGGTGGAGCTAATGTTATGACATCATGATGTTGTGGGCGGGGCCAAAGAAAAAATTAAAAATAAAAGAACACCCACCCACCCACCCACAAGCCCGTAAATTAAATAAATAAATAAATAAATAAATACAATAAAAATTACATTAAAATACAGACACACACCCAAACACCCACCCTAAACACAAATCAACCCACCCACCCCAAACACAACCCTGTCACTTACCTGTTCGTATAAGTGCCTGGGCAGCACCATGTTGCAAGATGGATATGGTCATCATACCAGTTCTCTAAGATAATATGCTTTAATGTAAATGTAAAACAGCTGTACTTCCTTAAGGGTTCTCCAATTGGAACAGCAATTGGAACAGCACAGGTGTAGCTTGTTGATGAGGTAACTCCAAGATTTTGCTTAAAAACCCCAAGCCAGGCCGTCAGGCCTGCCGGCCACCAGGCCTTTTTAGGAACTGTGGTAATAGGTCAATATAGGTAAAGGTATTAAATACACATTAAAATACACACACACACCACATCCAAAGGTGAGTCACTTACCCTGGGGAGCAAGCTATAGGGAGCTTCAGGCTAGCAGCTTCTTTTCCTCCTCCCCGCTTGGAAAAACAGCAAGGAGGCCATGCATACGCGCCAAGCACCGTAGGCGTGCATGCACGCCAAGTGCTTGGCACGCATGCACAGTGAAATGGTAAGCCCCGAAGGTGGTTCCCCCAAAAGCTGCTACCGGTTCTCCGGGACACTGGGCAAAGTTACTAGCGGTTCTAGCAAACTGGTGCAAACATGTTGCATCCAATCACTGGCTATCTCAGAACCTTCTGTGAGGCTTGAAGTGAGGACTCTATCAAGATCAGTTTCAACAATCACCAAGGAAGGAAAGTTCTGATCCTTCCTGGGATCCACTCTTTAAGACCATAGGAATCTATTCTCAAGCAACATCGACTAGTGATACCTGGATTTTGATTTCTCCCAGGCCTTAGGACTATCTCCCTAAAAAGATCTCACTAGCAATACCTGAACTGGGTTTTGATTTTCAACCTCTGTGTGATAATGTCACCCTCACCTGCATTGTGCATCAAGTAAATGACAACATGCTTATGGTGCAGTTGTTCAGTATCGTTAGTTACAAGTGACAAATAAAGCAAATATAAAAGGCCACGTCTGTTCACATACATCTCAAAAATTATGTGCCATCTGAATGTTAAAAGAGAATGCCCTCATTTAATTCTTCTAGGAACAGAAGAGGACTCATTACCTAGCTGTGCACTTTCTTTGAATTGCTTATGCGACTGCTCTTAGCCATTGGCATCTCTAAAGAGCTCGCTTCTGTATATGTCTTTCTTTATTGGAAATAAGCTTGTACATTGTCAGGAAACTGCATATAGTCAAAAGCTTTCAAAAATAGCCTTTTGGACTGACAACTGCTTCCATCATGTCCACGTCCAAGCTCTCCTACATATATTTCCTTTTATTACTCTTTGACCTTTGACATTGATTCTCAGTCGGTGACTGTTCTAGTAATGTTGGATGTCCAATGTATCACGAATTTCATTTCTTCCTTCTTTTATAATCATACTCACACATCCTGTTTTAATGTTGCACCTTAAACACCTCTTTTTGTCTCTAACTTACAACTGACATCAGGATTATAACAGCTCCTTTGCAGCTGAAGTGATGGCATTTTCTAAACAGATTGCTAACACTTCTCTTTATTTATGTGGTGTGTGCATGGAAATTGCAGCATATGTTCAGGTGCTAAATGTTATGATCCTGAAAGCACTTACAAGAATTCAACAGCAAGATGTCTCCCTCCCCCTTTCCCCCTTCCTCTACATGTGTGTGTGAGAGAGAAAGAGAGAAGGGGGACAAAGAGAAAGGGAAAGTGCAAATATTCTAGTTTAGTCATTTTAAAATTTGGCTGTCAGAGTATGTAGTAACACTTTACAAAGTATGACAGACTTTTTTCATATAAGGAGGATATTTTCCTCCTTCTTGGCTGCATATCTCAACATGATGAAGGGCTTTGAGTGTGTCAGTGATACTGAAAGCAATACTATACCATCAGAAGGTCTGATTCCATTATGAGCCTGGACTTCTAGCAGGATCACCCAAGATGGACTGGTCACAGCTGAGACATCAAATTAAGATGCATCCCACCTCTTCAAGGCAGTTACTGGACAGATGAAGGTGACACTGGCAGAGAAAGCAAAAATGCCAGTAACATTCAAGCTAATCTTTGTTAGGACTGTACAGAAGAAATGTCGTATAAAAGTGTTTGTTTGTTTGTTTGTTTGTTTGTTTGTTTGTTTGTTTGGTTGGTTGGTTGGTTGGTTGGTTGGTTGGTTGACTCTACTTATGCAAGGATTTGTGTGTGCCTCAACCGAGAGTAATCTCTGACACAAAATTATTATTACCATCAATATGAGTGCTTGCACATATTAGTACAATGCCATGCCTTTAGGAACTGTTCCACTTCTACTGATCATTAGAGGCAGTGCACATGTCAGAAGTTAAGGCACACAGATCTAGAACCTGCTGCAAACACAAAGCAAAACAATGTTCAGTAATGGTCTTTTAGCATACAGTTCCAGCAATAACATTTGCTACCACCACCACTTAGAACCTTGGTCCAATTCCCCTGTCTTGGCAGAACTACACTATATCTATTTTTTTAAACCTTCATCATGACTCTAGATGAAAAGACAGGTTTTGCCCAAATCATGAATCAGCAACAAAAGGCAGGAATATGCTCAGATTCTGCAGGTGCTTCCTAAATTTTTGGAAGCAGGAAGACACTTTCCAGATTCTTGCCTTGACTTTAAGTTCTGTTGTTGGATACAATGATGATAAAATCATACAACAAACCAAATAATAAGCAAGTCTAATGTATTAATGAGTAAGGTTCCCATCTTAGCAATAAAAACAGCAATTACACTTCTATATCTTCCCATAGTGCTTGGTGCACTCTCAGGGCAGTTCATGAGGTAATTAGCAATTTGCCCCTAATATGCTGGGTACTCATTTTACTGAACTTGACAGGATAGAAGGTTGAGTCAACTTTTGTCCCCATCAGGATCTAACTCACAATGTATCTAAAACACAAAGTATTGGCTGCAGTACAGCAGTTTAACCAGGGCGCAGAAAGAACATTTCTTCTGATTATTCTTTTAAATGCCTCATCAATACTGCAACAAGTTTACCAATAGAGGATAAAAGAAGGCACCTTTTAAAGAAAAAGAAATGGATTTTCCCCTTTAACATGCACACCTAATATACAGACATGTATTACACTAGTACCCCGAATAACGTTATGACTTGGTTCCACAAGTCCCGTCGTTATTCGGTTTTTAACGTTGTGCGATACATTGAACACACAATGTTAAAAAAAGCCCTGTTTCCCTGGAGGCTGCAGGAAGCGAGAACATCGGGATTTGAATCCTGACATTTTGGCTTGCTGCTGCCTCCAGGGAGGTGGGAGAACTTTGGAAACAGCTTGGAGCGGGTTTCCCCACCTCCCTGGACCCGGCGGGGGGGTCAGAGACCTCAAAATTGGTAAAAAAAAAACGTCCATTTTTTTTTACCAATTTTGGGGTTTCTGACCCCCCCGCCGGGTCCAGGGAGGTGGGCAGACCCGATCCAAGGTGTTTCTGGGCTTCCCCGACGTCCTGAGCCAGTGCAGCAAGCCAGAATGTCAGAGTTCGAATCCCGATGTTCTGGCTTCCTGCACTGGCTCAGGACGTCGGGGAAGCCCAGAAACACCTTGGATCGGGTCCCCACACCTCCCTGGACCCAGCGGGGGGGTCAGAAACCCCAAAATTGGTAAAAAAAACCGAACTTTTTTTTACCAATTTTGGGGGCTCTGACCCCCCCGCCGGGTCCAGGGAGGTGTGGGGACCCGATCCAAGGTGTTTCTGGGCTTCCCCGACGTCCTGAGCCAGTGCAGCAAGCCAGAATGTCAGGGTTCGAATCCCGACGTTCTCGCTTCCTGCAGCATAAAAGAGGGTGGGGGAAGTTCAAAATTAGCGCACATCAGCTCTAGGGAGGTCGGGAGACCCGATGCGCGCTAATTTTGAACTTCCCCCACCCTCTTTTATGCTGCAGGAAGCCAGAATGTCGGGATTCGAATCCTGACATTCTGGGTTGCTGCACTGGCTCAGGACATCGGGGAAGCCCAGAAAAAGCTTGGATCGTGTCTGCCCACCTCCCTGGACCCGGCGGGGGGGTCAGAGACCCCAAAATTGGTAAAAAAAAAACGTCCGTTTTTTTTTACCAATTTTGGGGTTTCTGACCCCCCCGCTGGGTCCTGGGAGGTGTGGGGACCCGATCCAAGGTGTTTCTGGGCTTCCCCGACGTCCTGAGCCAGTGCAGCAACCCAGAACGTCGGGATTCGAACTCTGACATCCTGGCTTGCTACACTGGCTCAGGACGTCGGGGAAGCTCAGAAAAAGCTTGGATCGTGTCTGCCCACCTCCCTGGACCCGGCGGGGGGGTCAGAAACCCCCAAATTGGTAAAAAAAACATCCTTTTTTTACCAATTTTGGGGGGTCTGACCCCCCCCGCCGGGTCCAGGGAGGTGTGGGGACCCGATCCAAGGTGTTTCTGGGCTTCCCCGACGTCCTGAGCCAGTGCAGGAAGCCAGAACGTCGGGATTCGAACTCTGACATTCTGGCTTGCTGCACCGGCTCTGGACGTCGCGGAAACCCAGAAACACCTCCAGAGAGATCAGAGGACCCGATCTACAGCTGCAGGGTGGCTGGGGAAGCTGACGGGGACTCCCTGTCGGCTTCCCTAGCCACCCGCCCATGCCTCCGCAGCTGTGGGGTGGCTGGGTAAGCCGATGGGGGAGCCCCCCGTCAGCTTTCCAGCCTCCCCACCCCTGCCTCCGTAGCTGCAGGGTGGCTGGGAAGCTGAACGGAGAACCCCGTTCAGCTTTCCACCCACCCTGCTGCTAAGAACGACTGTATCGTGTAACGTTAAAATCGCGTTACTCGATACAAGATGTTTCCGAAAATCTTGTAACGTTATGCGGTTTTAACGATATACGGTACTCGCGTTATACGGGGTATTACTGTATTTCTGTTTATTCATTCTTTACTTAAAGTATTTCCCCCATCAAAAAAGAATGGAGAGCTTCATATGGAAAATTCCCAGCTGGAATTAATCCATAAATGGTTTAATCAATTACTTTAAAAAAAAAACATGCTTCTAATTTCAAAGACAACATGGAAAAGAAAAGGAAAGAAGGAGAGAGCAATCTTCTTTCTTAAAAAGCAACAAACTGAATGTTCAGTTCTCAAAGTTACAGTTGTTCCAATGACCGGATGGGATAAAACCAGTTCTTGAAGCTTCACAAAATGGCGCCTTCTAGTTCGGTGAAAAAGTGGCACAGAGATCTTAGCCTTAGCCCAGCTTCCTTCCCTGGCTTCAGCTTGCAACAGCCTCCTCCACAGGTAGTTGGATGCTGAAATAATGTTATATAAACGTGTAGAAAAGCAAGTAATTAGACTGGAATCATAGCTGATCCTCAGGAACAATCATATACACTATGCCAGATGTGACTGTGTTGAAAACTGAGGCAACAACCTCAGCACTTCATGTTTACAACTGGACGTGTTGTTCTTTTCTCAGTCCCCATTGATTTCCACAGTTAAAAGGATGTACTGAGACAGATTAACTGTTCTCCCAAACAAAGATGAAATAGGAATATGTTTGCCTCCAAACCATTTTTTAACTGAAGTATTTGTAGGAGTGAGGGATAGTATGGTAGAGCAGTACAGCACTTAGGAAATTTTGGTTCTGGCTTGGCCATGGAAACTCAATGGTGGGCCCTACCTCAATGACTATATCACAGCCATCATAAGTAGAAAACAACTTGATGTCACACAATAACAACAAGTTATGATCATTAAGAAATCATCTGAGAATATATATACAAGTAAGTAGTGTTCAAATGGGGGGGCAGGGGGACAGTATCAGGGAAAAAGCTTAAGGTGAAAATAAAATTGGATTAGTTCAATGCATTAAAACAACTTTTCTGCTTGTTAGCCTTTAGCTTCAGTTGCTTTCCTAAAAATGCCCAGTATATTATGAGGAGCGCCTTCCTCGCCTAGCACTTTTCCATGCTTGTTTTGAGAGGTCTATTGATAACGCTGAGGGAAAAACATGTCAGTTGCTAATATTTTCATGTTTGAGGCTCTTAGGCACAGAATAGAATTAAATTTTGTTGACAAAGTGAGCCACTATACAACCCAGCCTCTATTTTCATAATCAAATATAACATTCAAAAGCAAACAGTTTGAAAACTGGCAGCGAGTTCTTTGTTTCATCAAGAAAAGAGAATGTCTATGCACACACACTGAAGTTTGTGCCCTTTTTATTCAAGAGATATTGCATGTTACTCAAAGAAAAGATTGTATTGTGAGTATATTGTTTATTGTCCATTTGGTACTGAATATTGATTATGGACTGTATCCTGATTGTATTGTGGTTATATTTATTTTGTTTTGTTACACTGTATTTTATATTGTATCATTATTGAACTGTTATATTGTATTTAATTGTATGTTGTGAGCCGCCCTGAGTTGGTTTTCATCAAGTAGGGCGGCATATAAGTCGAAATAATAATAATAATAATAATAATAATAATAATAATAATAATAATAATAATAATAATAATAATAATAATAATAATAATAATAATAATAATAATAATAATAATAATAATAATACAGAATTTATAGTATACAATATTAATCGGAGCGCACTGAAAAAGTCTTCTCATGAAAACAGAGAGATGGCAAATTATAGTTCAGAGCTTAATTTAATAACAAAATATACAGATACTAAAATCATTTTCCCCTCACTGTCCCAACTCTCATTTTTATATAAGCAACGTGAACAAATAACTTAGAGTCTGAATCAGTGGAAGGGAAGGTGAAAAGTTATGGTTAGAAAAATTGAAGAATTACCCAGACAAATATCAGTTATGTGGCCATAGCTTCAAAAAACATGTTCTTGCCTCCCAGTGACCTTATTGCCTATAAAAGAACATTTCACATGGTCAATGGTTCAAATTTATGGCGACCCTTAAGGGTAGGTTTTTCCAGTGCAGTGAATGAGAGGACCACACATTCACTTCCCAATACTGTTAATGGGGGTTGTGTGTCTACTTCTTATTTAGCCCAGTGTGCTAAAAATATGTCCTTTGTTGTAAAAAGCTAAATATCTGTCAACCAATTCTCTCTCCCCCCCTTCCCATTGCAGCAATAAAAAAGCAGTGAGTGGAGGGGGGAGATTGCCATATAAACTCCTCCTTCCTTTTCTGTCATAAATCTGTGAAGAAAAGTGCAACCCACAGAAAATTTAGCATGCTGAAATCCCAAAGAAATCTACTATACACTTATGGCTAATTGATCTTAATGGGTTTTAAGCATCTGTTTTCTTTGCTGCTTTGCACCCAGTCATTCTGATAAAATGCTTTTGTTCACTCGGATGTTCACAAGCTTTAGTATGACATTTGCTACTTCCAGAAAAATGAGTTGCCTTGTTTGAAGTGAACGGAGAATTGTCCATGCTGGATGAGGGATTCTGAGGGTGAGTAGCCTATCCATGTAAGTATTTCCAACTTCTGCTAATGGATGAAGAAAAGATAATGTGCACTTGAAGATTTCTTGTCCTCTTAAGAAGATGTGAGTCCAGTAAGAGTGCATCTAGCCTAGCTGTCACAGGATGTTGACAATAAGAGTCAATGGCTGTAAGTTCCATACACCACAATCCTTATAATATCATGAGGGTATATCCTTATAACGTCATGGTGGTAGCTGCCTTACAATAATAAGAATAAGAATAATTGTGTGTCAATTCTGACTTATGAAGACCTTTTCCAGGGTTTTCTTCTTGAAGTAGAATATTGTTCCCTTCTTCTGGGAATCCCCAAAAGATTGTTCTGCCCACAGTGTTCCTTGAGAGTAAAAGCAAAGACTTCAGCTTCCAGAAGATGGTAAAGTTAATAGGTAGAACTAGAAGAAGAAGAACTACACCAACAATAGGATGCTGCCACCAATGCTGATGTAGCGCCAATAAGAAACATTGTTAAATTCAGGTTTATTACAACTTAAGCAGATGCAGACCCCAATCTCTCTGTTCAGAGGAACTGTGTAAGATATAAACTTCTAATCTGATCTTTCAAACTAATTTGATAAGTATTAACTGATTATTGTGATAATTTTAATATTTTATTTATTTATTCGTATTTCTCCACCACCCTTCTCACCAAAGTGACTCTGGGTGGTTTACAAGTAATTTTTAAAAAATGACAATAAAACACAAATATTACCTATAAACCTTAAAACTGTTAAAATGAAATTTAAAATTAAAATCTAAAAAGATGAAAAGCACAACAAATGCTACATCTTACTAATTTAAAAAGTAGAGAGGGGGGGGTGCAGATCATCCAGTGAGCTGGGGTCATTATACCTCCTGCACCCCATACCTGCCATTTTAGTTTGTTTTTAGCAATTTTTAAAAACTCATTAACATGCAATGTTCCATGTTTGTTTTAAGTGCAAAGATAATCTTAAAATGTAGTAAATTAATAAATATTACCGGGGCAAACCAAACATTTTTGGAGGGAACCAAAATTCTTAAAAGCACGAGCCGTGGCCACACTAGTTAGGACATAATGGGAATTGTAGCCCCAAAAGTTAACTTTCCAACTGTGCTGCCATATGGCAAAGGAAGAGAATACCACCTCATCGGCCTTCTATGAAGATTTCTATGTAATTTTGTTGGGTTTTATATGAATGACTATTTTGTCCAATATGGCATTTGGTTAATTCATTATATTAGTGTAAAAGGCATGGCTAAGTATCTCCTTTTGCTGGGTGAGGTACATTTCTGTAGGACTAAATATCACAGCCCAGGACTGGTGGACAAATTAAAACTGGAACTCACTGTATTGTAGAAAAACAGATGCCTTTAAAAAATATATTCATACCATAGTTATCTTTCCAGTAAAAAGACAGCCTAAGAAGTTAAGGATCAAACCACAAATGGGATGCCTACAGGCAGGATATGAATACAATGGCACCCTTCCACTCATGTGCCAGCTGCTGGTGTTCAGAGGCACATTCATTGCCCCTGGCATTGAAGTTAAGATACAACTCTAATGACTCGCTGCCATTGTTGGCCTTATCCCATCCATGAAATTTTTTGCTCTCCATTAAAGAGTTAGTGACTCACAATCCTGGGCAGATCAGAGCATGAACCACTGAAAGACAGTGGTGATAACACCAGTGTTTTAGAAATCAGCCTTTTGCTTTATTTCCCATCTAGGAATGTCAACCTTTAACACTGCAGAGTTTCTTCCAGAATTGTCTTGAACACACCCATGAATTTCATTTGTAACTGGGCCAAATTCCTGGAAGTAGCAGATTGTTTTGCTCTTGGCTGGCTGCCAGGATCAATCTATATACTTTTTGTTTTGTTTCTCTGGAACAAGAAGATAATTTCTCATAACAGGAAGTACCTTGCTTTCCATATATTACAAGTGAATCATTACTTTCAGAATTTTAATGGGAACTTGTTTCACTCACTTCAACAACACTACAGCTGACCTCCTGTCCATTTTTATAGATGTTTCTAGTGGAGAAACACAACATTTATATTTCAATGTTTTGTCCTTACTAAAGATGTTGGTTGAAACTTCATCTCAGGCTACCAAAAGTTATAGTTAGTTATAGCAACTAACAAGTGTTTCAAAATCAGGGGATTGACAGGTGTTGTTGGGGATGGAGCAATCAAATAGCCATAAAGGTGTGGGAAAGCACAATGATCTTATAAAACTATTTCAGCATGAATCTTTTTGGGTGTGCCACACTGGACAAACATCTGCTTCTTCTGTAAGGGGAGCTAGAAGATCATTCTAGTAAAGCAGCATCACTCTATAATTATTATTATTATTCGTATGTGATGTCAAGTCAGCGCTGGCTTATGGTATTTTCCAGTTATGTGAGGTATTTATGGAGTGATTTACCATTGCCACTATTTCCCTAAACAGTGCATTTCTAAGTCTGGGTATTGATTTGAATTCAGGTTTCCTGAGTATAAATAAATAAAATTATAAATGTCTACATATCCAATCTGAATCAAATAAGAGGAAAACACTTCATTCCAGGTCACTTACCATCTTGACTAATGCTTTTTCCACATGGCAATTCTCTCTGGTATTAGTAGCACAACTTGAAGAGAAAGGATACAAAGATATATATTGTTGGAAACTGAGAATTCAGTGTAAAATATTCCATTTGTGCACAACACCAGTGTAGATTGTGTGCCCCCCCTATATGTACACTATATTGTTGGACTATACTTCCAATCATCTTTCACTATGATGACTAAGCCAATTAGAATTTCAGGCAAACATCTGGAAAGCAATGTAGATAAACACATTTAAGAGTGGCAGGCCTAGCCCACACACTCCAGCACACTCTCTTCCTTGGACACGTGGAGGACCCTCGGTTCGTTGGAGCTCTTCCACCCTTTGGCTGGTATTTCAAACAAAACGAGGCAATTTGCAACACCTCCAGGTCATCAAAGACCAAAACAGCACATGTAATCAGCAACTTGAGCTTCACTGCAGGAAAACAAACTTTAGCTGAAGGATGTACATTCCTTCTTCTGGCCTTGAGGAAAAAAACTTCATGGAACTGCTTCTGAGCGAAAATAGGCCACTCTGCTTAGGATTTGACTGCAGAGCAGCTGAAACTTGACTCCAATTCAACACAAAAGAGTCTTATTTGGGGCTTGCAGGAACTTTGGCTGGGTTGGAGGGGTTCAGAAATCATCTGGATCAGCTTCACCCCCATGGGCCTTTCTGCCCCCACCTCCATCTGGCTAAACTTCATTTGGGGGTCTTCTGCCTCACATCTCCCTTTCTGCTTCTGTTCCCCCATCCCAAAACTCCAGGTAGCATCTGGGTGGAACAACTTCTTGGGGTCTAAGCTGGGGAGCTGCAGGGGCATTGGCTTACCTGCCATTCTGCAGGACTGGAACAGGTCTCCTTCCCTCTGGAACACCAGCACTGGAAACGGCCCTCTGTCTTGGAAGTTTGAGAATCCTCCAACTCAGGACTCAAATCGGCAATCTGAGAAGCAAACAGCTGCGATCTTCTCCCTCTCAGGACACAGCCAAAACAAACAAAGCTTCCTCCTTCTTGCCGGGCAGAGATTTAGCATGCACACACACAAAAAACAGCTTCAGGAGGCGCTATGTGCCACAGCAGCCACCATGTCAGAAATCAGCCATCTCATCATAAGGGCTCCTCCCCCTAAGTTCCTGAGACACCTTGTCCCATTCCTGGAACTCTCACCCTTACCTTTCACCTTTGAGAGAGCCGAGCTGCATAGAAAGGAACTCTTACTATGCTCAGGCAATAGAGCAAAACAAGAGAGGAATCTGGTAGCATAGCTTGTGTGTGTGTGCCAATAAAAGAACAACAATCTTCAGAGAGAAACAGCTGCTTTATTCTTCAGGTTCATGTAGTAAAGTCCATGGAAAAACATAGATTAAAAGGTCAAGACAAAGAATCAGTCCAGTACACAGTCCAGGTTCATTAGGTAATCATTTTGAAAGAAAATAATAATCCCACACCATAGCCAGGATTTTATGCCATTTAGATCCAGAATCGAACTAACTGATCTCCAAAATGGAGATTCTGCAGTCAGGTGGGTAACCCTTGCCCAATCAAGGAACAGAAGAAAACTTTCTCAAAACAATATTTGTTTACACATGTGCACAGTCAGTGAAGTCAAAACATGAAGCTAGAGAGATAGCAGCACAGGAACACTGGCTGACAACAAACTGTCTCATGACATGAGTCTACGAAACAGAGAGGGTACAAAGGATTTCAATGAGGCCTAGCTAAAAACTACAACCTCAAGCCTTGGGAAACATGAGGAAATATGTCATTTCCTGACACCAAAAGACTCTTCATTGTCACTACGACTATCTAATATGACTGTCCAATAGCACTCAGCAATTACTTTGCAGTCTCAGCACTTCATACATTCAACTGATCAAGACTTGAGTGATCAGTGATGCATATGTGACATATTGGTCTCCCACCCCAATTACACACAAAGTGATACTAGGAATATGTATGAATATATTTCCCCTCTAACAGGAATGGCCACTTTATTTATTGAAGTCACTACTTTTAAATACAGAAAGATCAAGTGATGGCCATGCTTATGTGAATTTATATTTATGCAGCACAATCCTAAATATGTTTAACCAGAAGTCTCTGAGAATTCAGTGGGATTTCCAAAAAAAAAAAAAAAAAAATTCTTAGCAATTGCACCTTGGCTGATATATTTAAGCAGCCGGATTAGTTAGAGAAGCAAGATGACAAGAGACACCTGCATGTAGCAACATGTGTGTACAGAAGTTTGTTACTCAGTTTACAAGTTAATTATGTCAATACACATCTTTTCAAAAGAGAATATACTCTCGTAGACAACTTGCAATGTAGAATTGCTTCCCTTTTGCTGCATTTCAAGCTGCTTACAATGCTAACCTAT
The DNA here is from genome assembly GCA_030440675.1 of Furcifer pardalis. Lineage (NCBI taxonomy): Eukaryota > Metazoa > Chordata > Lepidosauria > Squamata > Chamaeleonidae > Furcifer > Furcifer pardalis. The sequence continues at coordinate 110,455,836 of CP126891.1, read as the reverse complement.
TGTAAGCTTGAAGAGCTTCATATATACCCATCTTCTGATGAGCACTGCATTCAGCAGACTTTGGTTGACAAAAAGATTCATTAAAATTGCTCAACTATTTAAGTAATGATAGCTATTCTAAATTTTCTCAAGTCAAAGCTTCTCAAAGAAGCAATATCCTTCCTTGCTTGTTAATATTACTTATGTATCACTTTTCTCCCCATAAGTTGGCTTAAAATTGAAATCATGCAATTATAGCAAGTTAAAGTATTGTGCAAGAGTTGGTGCTGCTACACCCAGAATATTGTAAATCATAGAATGAAGGAATGGCTCTTCTGTTTTGTACAATTCAGTTCTCACCCTTCTGGGAGAACAACATCATTCAGTATTGTTCCAAAAGTGAAACACAGATTATAAACACAATGATTCCTGACAATTCCATATTGTTTTCATTCCCCATTCTTGTTCTGCAGATAATGCACCTACCCTAGCTATGGCTGTAGTTCTGGTCCTTTAGTACTAACAATTCACCCCTGGGATAAGAGACTTCCTATGGTCCCTTAGATATCTGCCTTGGTTTGGGGCCAGAGGGATATAGTCATAATAAAAAGTTAACTAGTTACAGCCAACAGTAAAAATAATATTCTAGGGTGGTGGTGTTTTTGTGTTTGTACGTATTCAAATGATGGAGCTGGCTGGATAGTTCAGTGGTTTAGGTACCTAGCTGGAGAGACAGAACTGGGAGTTCAATTCTCTATTGTACCTCTTGGGAGAAGAGCCAGCCTGTGTAGTCATAGGCATGCTGCAAAGTCCCAGGGATATATCCAGAAGGGAGTCAAAATCCTTTCATGTATTCTCTACCTAGGAATCACTGGAAAGGGCTGTTGGCACAAAACATACAAAATATAAGGTATTTCCTTAATAAGTTGATCTGATCATAGAGGGGCAAGGACTTCCCTCTTCTCCGCCTCTTTCTGACCTTAACCCACAATTCAGTTGGCCATTCTTATATTTCCATTTGAGGCTAGCAGTTCTTTTTTTTGATCTACTCTCTACTATCCCATTATGGATTTCAAATGTTGATACCATGTGCTAAACATTCTGTCATCTGTCTGTCTTCTGTATATCTGCCTATCTACCCACCTTGATGCACAACACAAGCACAAATTGACTGATGGGCTCAAATGAACTTATTGGAAATGTTTTTCATAGCAGTGTATTGATATCTTTCCCATATTAGTTTTGTACCAGAAAACTGTATTCCTAGAAATAGGAGTAGCAAAGTGTATTTGTGTGTGTGCGCGCAAAGCTTATTGTATGTATATGAGACAAAATGAGAGACAGAGAGAGACAGGGTGCGCACACCAGGAATTATCTATGCATAAAGAAATTAAAAGAGTTTTTTTCAGAGCAATTGAAGCCCATCTCTTGAACAATGACGACAGCTCCTCATTTTCGACAACAATAGAGGGCACGTAGGAGTCAGCTCATTAGAATATCTGTGGCTTTTTTCTGTTCTCTCTGCATTAAGCCCCCATAATGTCAGTTGTCACTTATTAATGACAATTAACTAGTAATCAGTAGTGAGACTCTTCGAGGTGGTCCTCGCCTGACAGGTGAAGAAAGAGAACATTGCGTAGTGCTATGCAGTGACATGGAACCTTCAAAGGGAGCACGGCATTTCCATAAATTATTTCAGAAAGAAAAATTCTTTTATATATTGCCTTTAAAGCTCTAGGATCTTTAACCCTACAAGGACTATGTGGATTTCTGCTGGCCTCACAATCATTCTCTCCTGACTGTTGCTATTGCAATGAAATCTGAAGACAAGCAGACATGATCCTCAAATCAGGATGTGGTTCAAGACCTAGACTAACCATGAATCCACCCAGTGGCCTTATGAATTCTACCACCTTATGTAGGAAACACAAGTTCCCACTTTAGGACCCTAGAAGATCATAAAAAAATATAATAAAATGTTGCAATTTTTTCTTTATGTGTGTATTTATTGTATTCATACACTTTTGAGCTAGATGAAATTCATGTTGCTGAAATGACTACATGACATTTATTTATTTATTTGGATCACGTGAGTGGACATTACACAGCTTCCTTAGATCAGCAGCTATCTTCAGAGTTAAGCCAGGGCTTGGAGGGTTTTTTGTGGCCCACAGTATGTTCTGGATTTCTTTCTTCTGATGTGGAGAGGTCCAACCTTTGAGGAGGAGCTATCATGTCATTAAACAAAAACAAAGCTACCACAACAACAACAAGAGAAAGAAGCATAGCCATGGGAATCACTATGGACATTCTCTTTTTGATGTTGGTAGAGGCAAAGGGGGAAGACATCATGGAATTGGGTGAAATGTATGTCACTTGTGGAGCACAATACATTGTTTGGTTCAACTGCAAGCAAAGAGAAGTAAGTGATACAAATGAAGAAGGGCATCTACCCTTCCAATTTGAGTCCAGCTTTTGGTTACTCCACCTTTGAATCTTCCTGTACATGCGTGAGTGGGATCGCTCTAACCTGAATCATAGCAACAATTTACATAATTTATTATCATGTGTATTTTTTTAAAAAAAATGTGCTGGAGGGGCATAAAAATACATACAATGCCCCCCCCCCCATATCTTTTCCAATCCATGAGTTATTTTCATTTCACAGTCTTGTAAAGGGGTGCAGGCAGTTTCCTAGAGATGTGTATCTCCTGGCTGTTTTCTTGCACGTGCTTATCTTGACAGAGCTGAAAGTCACCCAGGCTTATATGATGTCATCTGCAATTTTAAAATGTTATTCCACCATATGAAGCTTTCTGGGTAGTTCAAATCACATAAATATCAAAATACATATACAAATCAAAAACATATCAACATTGTTTGCATGTGTGCGTGTGAGAGAAAATCAGATGTTCCTGACCTTTTTGCTCTTTGGGCCAGACCATGTCCCTCGGACAGCTGAGAGGGCCTCCTGCTGTAAATGCTGCCATAAAACGCATCTACAGTTGTCATAAATGTTGCGGGTGCATTTACAGCAGCGTTTACGTTTGGATGGCACATTTTATGGCTGTCATAAATGGGTCTGCTTCCATTTTCGGTATTGGTGAGTGCAGCAGCAGGCCACACTAAATGGTGCCATGGGGCAGGTGCGGCCCAAGGGCCATATGTTGGCCACCCCTGAAGTAAATGCAGCATTAAATCAATACCAAATTAAGATCAGGTTCAAGAAAAATGCAAGAACACACTGACAGTAAAAGTTGGCAAACCTAACATGATTAAAAACCACAGCATAATTGAAAAGATGTGGGAAATTTAAAAGGTATTTGGCCACTGTGAAAAGTTATACAGGTAGGTACCAGATGGGCTTCTTTGGGAAAAGAATTCCACATTGATGCACATTTACTGAGAACAATCCACTTGTAACCACCCAGGACATTCCCATTGTCATGGCAAATTAGACAAGAGTATTGGATGAAGATTGCAGATATCAGGTTGATATGTGTGAGAAGAGACAAAACATGAGGTACAGATGAAAAGCTTCTGTCATTTTCTACTCTCCAGGGAGGCAATGCTAAGTATCGGAGACATTGTGGAGCATGGAAGTTTCCTTTACGTACAAGAACTGAAATGTCAAATGCCTTTTCCCTACCTTCATTTAGACTCATGGTTCCCAACATGGAACATAAAATCAGAGTGTAGGTGGGACATGGCCAAAAAATTTTTGGGAACCACTGATTTAGACAAAAGAGCTATGCTAGACAGGGAGAGCCAAGAACACGTTTGTGTTCTTGGCTCTCCCTGTCTTCTTAATCCTTCATGCTTGACACTTAAAGACTTCCAATTCACACCACAGCATTCCTGTGAAGAAAAGCTATGGGACTAAGGATACTGTGTTTTAAGTATGAAACAAGTACAATCATTTTAATGTGTGGTTCAGATAGTGAGAAACCTGCCCTGTTCTGCTAACTTGGTGTAAACTCATCTAAGGCTCAATCCAGATGTTAAGGGGAATGCATATTTCTGCTGATCAGTTGGTTTTCTCTTCCTCAAGAGACTTTCTCTACATATACGTGCCTCAGGAATCAGACTTACAAATTTAAGCCTGTATTTACCTTTAAAAGTGCACTCATAAAAGAAAGCATGCTAAATGCCAGATGTGCAGCTGAGGATGTGATGACAAACAGAAGCCTTTCAACACTTGAAGGGACACCTCTTCTGAAAACATGCTAAGTAATTCACTTAATTTGACATGGCCTAGCGCAATGATGGCGAACCTTTTAGAGACTGAGTGCCCCAACTCAACATGCTGCCTTCCGTGCCGCAGAGGAAACGGGGGAACTCTGTGCTGGGGCGAGGAAGGAAGCACCTCTATTGGGCTGCTGGACAGAGGGGCGGGGTGAATTCTGTGCTGTGGGGAGAGAGGAAGTGCTCCCATTGGGCTGCTGGACAGAGAGGCAGAGCAAACTCTGTGCTGGGGTGACTGTGCATGTGCCCATAGAGTGCTCTGAGTGCCCCCTCAGGCACATGTGCCATAGTTTCGCCATCACTTGCCTAGCTTCTTGATGACTAGAAGATCAGCAGGTCAAGACCTGAGTGCTGCATGATGGAGTGAGCATCCATTTTCTATCCCAGCTCCTGCCAACCTAGCAGATTGAAAGCAAGAAATTGCAAGAAGATAAATAGGTACCACTTTAGTGGCAAAGGTAACAGTGTTCCATGCACTCTGGCATCTAGTCATGCCTGCCCCATGACCATGAAAATGTCTGCAGACAGAGCTGGCTCTTTGGCTGTAACCAGAGATGACCATCACCCCCTAAAGTCAGACATGACTGGCTTTCAAGCAAGGGAGACCTTTGCCTATACCTTAAGGGAAACATATGGTGTTGTAGCATTAAGAAAGTTATGCATCACCAACAACAGCCTCCTTGTGCTAAATACCCACACCATTGATAAAACATACCATGTCATTTGCCAAAGATTATTATTTTATGAAAGAAAACATAATACTAAATAACAGGAAAATTAATCAAGAAAAAATATATAGTTCTTGTAGTTTTGCAGCAGTGGCTTTCTCTTTATTTATTCTTTCATTCATTTAATTAAGGGATTCAAGGCAGCTCACAAAATATTGAAAAGCCTAACATTAAGAGAGTTTTTTAAAATACAAAAAAAGGAATAGTATAAAACAATTAAATGTATTCTACCATGGCGAGTTTGGTTTACTTCTATTGAAAATGATCATTGCTGAAGTGAAGAAAGCCACCTGAAACTTTAAGACCTTTTTAAATGGCCTATTTTTGTCTCTCTACCTACAATTTTTCTCAAAATTTGCAGAAGGATGGTGAGTTGCTGATTTGTTCTGCCAATTCTCATTGTTTTTTTGGAGGATAGCTTTGTGTGTGTGTGTGAGACACTGAACTTGTAACTGTGCTTCCATGACAACAAATAAGATGTTATACATTGGAACCTCGCGGGTGACAAATGAAGTCTAACCAGGGCTTAAAGAAAAATGTTCATGTTACATTTAACAGAACAATCAGGGGAAAAGAATGACAGCAGAAAATGTGGACAAGCGTGTATGCCTGTCTGTTGCCTAAGTGTCCGTGCCAGTTTTAAATTGGAAACCCAAAGGACGAGCCCTTTGGTGCGGGCTTCTGCCGTGGCCAACTTTTTTCAGGTTTTAAAGTCACGGGATTCAGTTAGACACTGAGAAGGCAAGGGGAGAAGATTGTTGAAAAAGACAAGAGTTTTCTGTGTGCACATCTGAGTCAGGAACTCACTCCCTTGAGTAATAATGTATTCCTTTCAGAAACACAAGATTTCTTCTGATTTCACAGTAGCCTGGAATTTAAAAACGAACCTAGAAATTTTAGTACTAAAGCACAATTTAAAAATAAAATAAAAATAAAATTGATTTACCATTGATAATGTACTATATTTTTCCTGAACTGATTTAATACATTCTCAGCACTGAAGTGAACAGCTTACAAGTACAGAAACCAAATAAATGAAATAAAATACCCAGAGTACAATTTGGCCATGGCATCCATGGACATATGGCAATTCCCTTTTTGAAATGGAAGTAAAGGAATGCATCGATTCCTGGCATCAAAACTAGGCAGAAGTTGAGTTTCAGTATTTCACCCATGTAAGGCTTTAAAGGAAATAACCAGCACCTTGAATTGCACTCGGAGGCATATTGGAAGCCAGTGCAGCCCTCGAAGCAGTGGTGAGGCACAAGCATAACGCCCGCACCCCATCACAACCTGAGCAGCTGCATTCTGGACGAGCTGCAGCCTCCAAATGGCCACCAAGGGCCATAGTAAAAGAGACCAGACTTTGCAGTACACCAAACAGCAGGATGAATGTTTGTCTGATTTAGCCCTATGTCTTCTAGTACCCATTATTTGCATCAGTTTACATGAAATGTGAAACCATGGCAAGCATCAGAAAGGGGGAAGAAGCAACTGGATGGAGAGGAGAAGCATTTATTCACAACCCTGTGTTACAAATTGGCGATCATGCTTCATCAGAAACCAACATGTAGCCCTCAAAATCCTGTCTGACTACAATGTCCACCACTTCTAGCCTGCATAGCCAATATTAAGAGATGAGAGTTCCAGTCTGATAAAATCTATAGCAATGTTTCCCAAACCTTGTTTTTGGATTTCAATTCCCAGAAGCCTAAGTCAATTCTCCAAAGCACTGATTGGTCAATGACTGACTTAGGCTTCTGGGAATGGAAGTCCACCAGTGTTCCACGGAACATAGTTTGGAAAACATTGATCTATAGCAGGGATCCTCAACCTACAGCCCAAGGGTCTGATCTAGCCCACAGCACCAAATCATCCACCCCATACCCTCACTCCAACTGCCGCTTCTGCCACCTCAATCCTTATCTTCTCAGCTTGGCTTTGTGTGTCCCTAACGGTGCTCCATAGCAGGGAAGATGTTGTAAGGCTTACAACATCCACCCTACTACAAAACACTGTTAGGGACACACAAAGCCAAGTGGAGGAGACAAGCAGTGGAAGTATTTCCAGCAGCTGTGGAAGTGTTTCTGACAGCCGTGGTTATTTCACCCACACAATGCAGCTCCTCCAGGCCAGTAAGCAGCGGAGTGGTGGTGGTGCTTTTGGGGTATATGGTGGGCTCAGGGTGGTTGCTGCCGCTGCCTTTGGAGGCAGAGGTGGGGGGGGACAACCAATCTGGCCCCTCAAAAGTCTGAGGGAGTGTGACCCGACCCCCGGCTTAAAAAGGTTGAGGACTCTGATCTAGAGGATGAGAGGACTGCAGGCCCTGCAGGCCCATTATCAGTATTATGGTGATACAATATGACAAATAATACAATACTGGTTCAGTAAGAATTCAATTAACAGAAGGGAGATATTACTTTTAATTAAAGAGTTCATTTCCCCAATTTTGGGTTGTGCTTGACTGTCTCATTGCTTGAAAGCTGTATACTTTCCCAAAGTTAAAAAAAAGAAACAAGAAACCCTTTAATTAGTAGCCATTTGCTACTGCCAGTGATATCACCCCTGCTATGCTAGATTTCCATCACTGGAAACAGGTCACTCTAGCAACTGGAACACTCCTAAATAAATGCAAAATTAGGTTCCTTCAAAATTATCATTGACATATAAGGCCATTTCTGAAGTATATTGTCCTCAAGTTCATAACAAAATACAATGACTGCCTTTTGACTCACTTGTTCAAATCAGTGGCTGGCAAAATGTAAAAACTGAAAAACAACTTATTGAAAATAAAAGTTAGCTTGCACTGTTATTGAAAAGGAAAAGGCACACGAAATGCTGAATGTTTTAACAGAACACAGAGAAAGGCTTGCAGTATATACACCAGCCTTCAGGCACTTCTAGTTTCTTTCTTCATGAGTGACTTGAAAAGGTTATGCGGGTCACTGTCTTACAGAAACTGCTGTTAACAACAATAATAAAAATACCTTACCTTCCTGAAGATATTTTGGAATAAAAGCACAGATACATAGATGCATTTGTGCATACCTACATACATTTATGAAAACAGATGTGCAATTTAATCCTCATTTAAATGAAACATCACCCTTCCCTCATCAGTTATTATAAATTCAGTTTGTCGTACCTTAATAAGTACAAGTGGCAATGTCACAAGTTTCAACTGTGCTACATCATCTCTTTGTGTTATGCAGTTGAATAACAAAACACACAAAGAGCCTGAAGAGAATTCATACTTTAACATACCTTGCCATTTCTATACTTCACAAAATACTGGTTCCCCAGAGATATAATTCCTGACTTAATTAAGTGGGACTCTGTTTGAATGAAGAAATGAAGAATTGCCCAGTCATACTGTTCAGGATTAAAATAAACTCTAGCAGTTTTCAAAACTCATCAGAATTTGAAAATCCGTGAAGTACCTTTAAGGGTCACCCATTGTTGAACATACAGAGGTAAGGCATGGGGTGTAATAACTTTGTTGGACAGCTTCTGAAATTGCAAACAATGCTAGTTTTCAGCCTGTACCATTCTTCATCAGGCTGAGCACCTTTTAGCATGGATGGTTCAGAAAAATATCAAAGTCCAACAAGAGGATGCAGCAGCTTGCATTCTGCAGAGCTCCCTCAACCCCATCTTATCTTTATTTTATTTTACTTTTGTTTTATTTTGTCTGCAAGCTCTTGTCCTTATGTTCCTGGCCTTGATTGAAGTAGCCAAGACCTACCAAAGTAATTAAGTGACATTCATCATGAAATAACGACCTATTCGGAGGTGAAGGTGGAATTTAGACAATGAAAGTCCAATTTTGGCAAGATTTTCACATGCCAAATTTCTTGTCTAGTTTAGTCATGCCTGCCACATGTCCAAGGAAATGTCTGCAGACAGCACTGGTTCTTTGGCTATAAATGGAGATGAGCACTGAACCCTAGAATCGGATATAACTGGCTTTTCAGCAACTGTGAATTTTACACCGCCCAGGGTGGGAAACTATCTAGATCAAGGGTTTCCAACATGGGGCGCATGCCTCACAGGCGGTCTTCAATTCTCAGATGCTTAAGTCAGTACATTGGTTGATCAGTGTTTTGGAGAATTGGCTTAGGCTTCTGGGAACTGAAGTCCAAAGAACCAAAGGTTGTGAAACACTGCTCTAGAAATTCTAAATAAGGAGCACTCAGCCATCCAGCATTTTCCCCCTCCCACACAGCGCCATTTTGAAGGCAAGTTTTTTTCCTGTCTGGAGTTTGGGATTATACAATAAAATGGCACCCTCCTTGTTATTATGGGTATTGTGAAGCTAAGCACAAGAAAATTTCCCTTTAAAGAACGGTTGGTGGCCACCAGCTTAATGGGTAGGATTCGGGGTGGGTGGGGTGGGGATGCCTTTTTGTAACATCTTTTTTTCTTTGTAAGATTGTGTAATGTTCCTATGTTTTTTGTAATATTTTTGTAACTTTATGACGTATATTGGGGTTTTATCTTACTGTACTGTATTTTATGATTTTTTTTGTTTGAATTATTGATGTATGATATTTTACTATATTTTGACATTGTGTTGTTCTATTGAATTTTTACATTGTATTCGTTTGTTTGTTGTGAGCCGCCCCGAGTTGGTTTTCACCGAGTAGGGCGGCATATAAATTGAAGAAGAAGAAGATCTTTAATTTTTAGAAAACAAAATAACTTGGAATTAGAGGGAAATAGTGGTATTATTATTTACAAGTACTTACACCATGTATTATTGTTAACTAGTATCATTTTGCCTTTAGATCGTTACTTTAAAAGCACAGATCACAATCTACCTCCCATTTACTGGAAAGGACATGTATAAAGCCATTGGTCTTAGAAAAAGGAAGTTTATATAAATTGAAGAAAATCTACATATCCAGGTGAATATCCACTCACGTTTTGATTCTTGTATGGTAATGTTTCTCAAACAATTCATGTTTGGCTATATCAAATACTATTACTAACAATGTTTGTACCCATATCTTTATCCTTATATTATGGCTTCAGAAATTGTGTTTTATATTTAAAAAAATCTCCTGGTTCAGAGTTTGGCCTATTTCAAAAGAAATGACTGTCACAAATAATTCATTTACAAATTAAAAAGCAGCTCATCCATTTGAAGTCTAGTTGTATCCATCCATCCAAGTCATATTAGCAGTATCTGAAAAGTAAAACCTCTCAGAGGTGCTCCTAGTGAATACCCTTTCAAAAGGTGTAATGGATAGTAGGTGTCTAGCTTTCAGATGCATTAATTGTCACAACATTCATAGCATAGAGCGCTGAAGGCCCTGACAGCTCTATTTTACATTGTAAGTGACATCTGCATTGAATGGAACAGAAGTAAAGATTAAGGGAAACACCTGATGTGATAGCACTCAGCTTTACTTCAAAATGTAATATTTAAAGAGTACAGGTCCGTCTTCTTGTATTCTAAGTAAGAACTAATGTTAAATCCTCAGAGGGCTACTACAGCTGAAAGAATGGGGGGGGGAGCAGTACATTATACTCTCTCCCCTGCTTTGGCTTAGTATCTCCAGTATGTCCAGATACTAAGTCAGGGGTTGCCAACCTTTTGAAGTTGGGTCCGGATCATGCTCCATCAGTCAGGTTGTGGGCCAGACTGGTGGTTCAGCTGCCACCACTGGAATAGAGTGTGGACTCATTTATGGCTGATGTACACGTGTTTACAACAACTGTAAATGAGTCCATGGCTGATTCCACCAGCGGACCCCTGACCAGCGTCCTCTGGCCAGGAGGAATGGACTGCAGCTGCGGGAGGCAGCAGCTGATAAAATCCATGCTGCCACCATCACCGGACCCCTGACCGGCGTCCTCTGGCCGGGAGGTATGGACTGCAGCTACAGGTGGTTGTTTTTGCAATGTAATGTTTCTACGATGCATATTAATCTATTGTATGGTATTTATTGTATTTTATTGTTCTATTGTACTGTATCCCATTGTATTTTTGTTGCACTGTAATATTTTATTTTGGTGGGTTCTGTGAGCCGCCCTGAGTCAGTTTCTCCGAGGAGGGTGGCATACAAGTTCAATAAATAAAATGAATTAATGAGAGCATGGGCCAATTGATTTGGTGCTGTGGGCCGTATCCAGCCCACAGGCCATAGGTTGCCTGCTCCTGTACAAAGTTGAGATAGTTGCTGCTAGCTGGACCATATAAGAAATGTAAACAGAACAGTAACCAATTTATGAAATTGGAAATACCAGATTTATATTGGTGAGTCATTACCTTATTTTTTCCCAATGTGAATCATTATTTTTCTTGGGGAAGAACTCAGTTGTGCAGTCTTCTACCTGCCTTCTAAGTCACATTACTCAGTATCATTTCATCCGCTGAATACCTGGGTTGTTATGCTGCCTTTTCTAAACACTGTCCCGTCTCTCTCAGTATTTTTCAGGCAGCTTTTTGAAAGGTAATATTTTTAAAAAGACAGAAAATGGATGCAGAGATATGTCTGTAATCACAGGGATGCCAAAATTAGCACTGTGATGCATGAAAGAATGTATTTCTATCAAAAACATTTCTTTCCTACTGCAAATAACAAGATGTGGCTATACACCTGTGTGTATGTATGCATTTCTTGTGAGAAAGCTATCCATTTGTGTGTAGATTTTCAGCTGGGAAATAGCAGAGGTAAAGAATTAAATCATCCTTCTACTGTCAAGGTCTCCCTTGCTCATAAGCCAGTCGTGTCCAATTCTAGGGGTCAGTGCTCATCTCTATTTATAGCCAAAGAGCCAATACTGTGTGTGTCTGCAGATGTTTCCTTGGTCATGTGGCAGGCATTATTAGACACCAGAATAATGTTATGCATGGAATAATGTTATCTTTTGCATCAAAGCGGTACCTATTCATCATCTAGCAGTTTCCTGCTTTTGAACAGCTAAGTTGGCAGAAGCTGGGACAGACGACAGGCGCTCACCCTGTCAGGCATTATTCGGGTCTCAAACTGTTGACTTGCCAACCTTCCAGTTGTCAAGCTCAGCATCTTTGCCACTAAGCCCTTCTACTGTGCTATTTTGGGAATTCCCAAAGATTGGGAAACACTGCTTTAACCCCTCAGCAACACATGATAATGAGACACAATGGCATTCTTTCCCAAATGGAGCCAATAAAATAAAACAGCTGGTCAACTAGTACAAAATAACATACAGCAAGGCAAAGCAAAATTAAGAATGTCTTACATTTCTCTGATGAACAGAATGTTCAGTCCTAACAGGCAAAGTTACATAATTGTGTATCCATCATCTTCTGCAAACCATTGAATTAACACCCTGAGATATCACTAATGCACAAATGACAGAATGGAGAATTTTAGACTATGCCAATAGCACCAGAGATATTGCAGCTGAAACTACTTTCTGCTGAAATGAAGATCTCAAAGGCAATGTAATGACGACATCACAATACACATAAATCAAGAACTGCATGTGGGTTTATTTTACATTTGAGAAAACAGTGGATTTAATTGTGTGAACCAAAAATGTACTGTACAATATTAATGATAAAACATTAAAATGTATAATTCATAGTGCACTGCTTGCTTTATTTTTATTTATTTATTTTTGTCAGATAGTTCCTTTGAGTACATGCATCTGAGAAGATGCAGGTGCCAGTAAAATTTCTCTATTTAACTCAAACTGCAGGAACTAAATTTTATTCAAAAAAGTGTGGTTTTACATTATATACACAGAAATTGAATATAAAATGACAATATAAAAAGTTAAAAGAGAAAGCATACAGCCAGAAGATATAAAGGAAGTTGAACAGTTTAAAATGGTACGATAATTAACATGTATTTTTTTTTCCAATAAACTGATGCTGGCAATTTACAAGGAACTTAATCCAACACTTGCCCCATTTTTTTGTTTCATTTTCATGTACCAGTGCAGCACACTATAGAAAGATCAGCTTGTACCAAAGCTTATATTTGTAAATAACTATAAACTGCAGTATTTTACAGAAAAAAGAAATAGCATTTTTACATTGTTAAATAACTTGCATACTTTTTTTTTTGCCAAATATCAGGCAAGTCCAAAGGGTTTGGGCATAGTGGTGACTTAGTCCATTATTTTTATGAATATGATTGTAGTTTTCTAACCCCTTGAGTACTTGATAGATTTTCAGTGATTATTAAGGAGCTGCCATCTTCTTCACAAATCAGCTTGCATTTCAAAGGCTTTTTTTTTTACATTTAAAATTTATTAAACTTAAGTTTTGTTTTTAACTCAGCAGTGTTAGGAAATGCCGTTTTAAAAAGAATAACACTCACTTGTTTTGGAAAAGGCACAGAAATGCTACTACGGTCCTCAGGGGGTTAAGAAACTGACACTATAGGGTTCTGTGACCTTTATTGTCATGGCAACTTTGTAATTTTAGGATGTCTTTATGTTATTGTTCTCTGTGTGTTTCTTTACGGCTAAATTAACATCTCTCAATAGTGTCTCCCACTATATTCTACAAAAGATAGCTTAACATCAAGGACAGATGTCGAAAATAAAGGTCAGACTTTGACTCACAGAAAAAAAAGGGAAGAAAAGAAAAAAGATTTTTTTAAAAACATGCACAGATCAGACAAAGAGCATATAAATATAACTACAAAATTTATGTAAGAAAAACCATGGTCCAGATAGGCAGTTCAGCAACAAAAGTAAGACTGATTTCAGAGGCTCAGGTCAGGCCTAGTGCAGTACTATGAAGAAGTTTAGTGCAATGTTCCTGTGGTCACTTGCATACCTAGCTGCTTACCTGGACGCTAATGTTTTTCTAACTCAGTTACATAGATCAGATGGTCCTCAGGGGACTTGCCGTGTGTTTTACTAAGGTGCAGTTTTACTGCATGCTTGCTCGCAAAAGTTCGGTTACAGAGCTTACACTGGAATGTGGAGCCTGAGTCCTCCTCGGCAATTCCAAGTGAACCTAAAGTCTTATTTGAGAGTACTTTTGACACATTCTGCTGTTCTTGAATCTGATTTAGTGGTAATTTGGACAGGTCCTTTAAACTGAACCCTAAATGTGTCTCCAGGTGATTTATATACGTTGATGCAGTCCTGAATTGAGAGGCACAATCATTGCAAAAGAAAACAGGATGACCTGTGTCCAAATTCTTTAAAAACTTAGTTCCACCTGTCCTCCTTAATTGATACTTCACATTGGCCAGCCAGTGGCTAATTGTGGTCATGGAAAGACCAGTAAACTTAGAGATATGTACCCGCTCCTGGGGTCCTAAGTCCGACATTATATACTTGCCTTCAGGTGTCTCCCTCAAGCTGGAAGCAAACTGGGCTTGAAGGATCAAAAGATGTTGAGGGTTCCAGTTGGACTGCCTGCCCTTCCTTTTGTGTACTGGGGACAGTTCATCCAGAGCCTCCTCAAAACTACTCCCATCTGCATCAGATTTTTCTGACACAGAAGATGGAGTTGAAGACTTGGGAGTCAAGCGCCCAGTGAGGTTCTTCACCATGTCAGAAATATCCATTAGGGCGCTTTCCCTTAGAGGGGAGGAGACAGAATCAGTCACACCAGAAACAAGAGGTTTGGCTTTGGATTTTGTTAAATCAATAGGTTGATCACTGTTCTCATAATAGTACCGGTCTATGGCATCTGCTTGCTTGGCTGGAGTTGCTGGGTAAACGGGCTTGTCCAACATACTGTTGCTAATTTTATACAACATGGCCAACGGGTCCAACGAAGGGCTTGCAGGATTGGATACTTTGCCTAAATGTGTGTTCATGATGGACTGTAAAGCACTCAGAGGGTTAATGAATGATGGTTCAGGGGAGTGATCTGTGATGATGCCCAAACTACTACAGCCATTTGTGACTTTTGCTTTAGGTAATTCGGTGCCATTAAGTGCATGAGAATCTGCTGGAGTTTCCTTTTTGACCTTTTGACCTTCTGTTTCGGGACTCTTTTTTTGTGGTGGCTGTTGTGGTGCCTGCTGTGGTAGCAGCTGCTTGTTGGCTTCCTCAGAGTTGGGATAGTCTTTGTTTTCCTTCGCAGCAGGTGACAGTGGCTTGGCTGGAGAACATTTCTCTTTCTCTGTGGTCTTTTCTTCTTTTTTAACATTGATTTTGCCAGTGACCTTCTCCACTAGTTCTTCCATCGCAGAGACATTGCTTTTGTGGGGTGGGGGTGTCAGACTGCCTGGCGAATGGATCAGCGCACTGTGTTCTGAAGACAACGATTTTACACTGCCGGCGTATGACGGCTGCATCTGAACGCTCTGTACAGTTGGCTGAATGGGCTTGACAGCCCCTGGAAGCTGATAAGCTGCATGGATACTGGGGTAGCCTCCCCATGAAGGGGCGCCATTCTGAGCCTTACTTATTGCTGATGTCACTGTATTTTCCAGGGATTTTAATATATCAATCCCACCTTTTGGACTTTCATCCAGATCCTCCTCTCTTAGGTACTGGTAGACCGCTGTTGGCTCAAATTTTTCTGCAGAATCCTCACTCTCTTCTTTAATTTTTTTGTCATTTTCAGGAGCAATCACCTTTTCCTTCTCTGGGTCCTTCTTTTCTTCTGATGTAGTAGAGCCAGCAGGAGAATCTGGCTGCTTTTTAACATTTGCAGCAGGTAGTCTCGTGTGAGTGGTGGGTGGCAAAGGTATGGATTGTATCTTCTCCTCCACCACAGGATCCAGAACTAGCTGCTTTCCCTTTTTGGAGGCAGAATTAGTTACTTTCAGAAAATGCCCTGTGATCATCATGTGAGCGGTAAGCTGCTGCAAAGTGTCATGTGAACTGCCACATTCCATGCATTTCAGTATCTGGGCTTTTCGGGCCTCAAACTGCCACGTATAGCTAGCACCATTTTGATAGCCATAGCGGTTGTTTGGCGTCACATAAGGGTTGGCTGCCTTCTGATCTTTTCCCGCTTCACTAAGCGTCGTCTCTGATCCAACTCCTGTTGGCTCAGGTGAGCAAGGTGAAGCTAAGTCCTGAAGTGCTCGCTTTTTGGTAGAAGGCACCAGTTTGGTGATGGCTGGTACTGGTTCCTTCAGAGGCACTTTCTGGTAATGCTTTGTTTTTATCATATGGACACTCAAATCCTGCAAAGATTCAAATGAATGGCCACAATACATGCACTTGAGCACTTTCTGAGCATCCTCTTTGCCTTCCATTTCCATAAGTGATCGCTTCCTGGGTTTTGACCACCTTCTGGTCTTTTCAGCTTCTTTATCTCGGTTGTCATCCCGGTAATGTCCAGTTTCATTCATATGTACTGTTAGTTCCACCAGTGTGTCATATGACGCAGTACAGTCTTTGCACCGAAACTTACTGGCACCGGTAAACACAGAACCATACAGTTTATTGTTTTGCCGATAAAGCTGCACTGTACTGAACAGACTAGGTTCTGGGAGAAGTCCATACGCTGAGGTCTGCTGCAGAGTTTTGGCCAACGCCGCTTGATGCCAGTCATAACCTGAGCCACCATTGTTGCTGTTACTGTTGCTAGTACTACTGACACTTGTGGTGGTACTAGTATGGGTGCTGGTACTGGTACTGACACTTGGGGTATTGGTATTAGAGCTGCTGCTGTTCGTGGTATTTTCCTGCTGGATGTTTTCATTACTCTTTGATTTTTTCAAACCCAAAGCCAAAGTGGACCAGCAAGACTCTGAGAGTAAATTTGCATACACAGCTTTTATTTGTGCCAAGCTGTCCTGTGGATAGGAAGCATTGTCCGAGCCCTGGTGATCCTCCCTCTCTTCTTTGGAGGAAATGCTTTTGAAAAGTGCCAGCTGGTCGCTATTTTCACTAAATGGTGAACCGTAACCTGCATCCTGATTTGTTGCGGTGCTGACAGGGGAGTTCTGGTAACTTTGAGGCTCTTTGATCTCTGTTTCATCATTGCACATGTACTCAGTTTCCTGGATGTCCAGAGGGAGTCTATCATCTTCAACACCATCTTCATCAATTTCTGCTGCTTTCAGTTCATCCTCTGGAACATAAGCTGGAAAATAAAAGAATAAGGTAAAAATACAGAAGTGCCCTTTTTTTATTTCATTGTCATCACTATTTCTATAGGAGTTAAGAAAGAGGCTTACATTTAGAAGTGTATTCCCACATTTTTTGGGGGAGGGGAGGGGGCGTTTATCATGTTATATACAAACATGTCGATTCTGGCTTGGCATTCTGTTTGCAGCTAAACATCTACCATACAATATCAATAGGATTAATGTTTGACCAACATAACAACCTGGCTAGAAAGATGTTGGAAATATATTCTTTAGCTATTTCTTTTTTGCACTGTATCACTGTAACTAATTTGGATGTTCTTGAATAAGTGGTGAGAAGGTTATGGCTTTAATTAATTACATTCCTAAATTGACAGATGAGATCACATTGTATTATCACAACATCCTTCCAGTTACAGGTTGCTTATTGGTGTATTTTTAATTGTATCTTTAATTCATTTTTTATGTTTTATCTATGAAACTATTTTTATATCTGCTTTTATTTTTGTTACATTAAAGCCAATTTTGCCGTTAAATAAACATAAATATTCAATAAATAAATAAACAGTTCAAAGATGTTTATAATCTGAATGCAAATCTTCCTGATTCATGTCCAACACATTGTCTAAAATCCTATTCTGAAATGTCACACACATAAGGGGAGTCATACCTGCAGTTTTCAGAGTGTGCAACACAAGCATGAGCAACAAACAGCTGGCAAGATCTCACACAAAGATTACACAATTGAGTGTTTACACTGTACAAGCCCTGCAAAATGCTGGCCAATGTAATTCCTACCGTTGTTAAGTATTGAACATCAACATAGAATAATTATGATCAGATTCAGTATAGTATTTTTGCCTAACTCTGGTTAAGCTTAACTATCCCTTGTTTCAAATAAGCCTACATTGAAGCCACAGAATATGTTACCAGCAAGACATAATTAATATTAGCATAATATAGTCAACATTAACCATAACATATGGCACTAAACTCTAGCTAACAGGAAAAAAAATGGAAGCAACATCTTTTTTGCTATTTGCAGATGTGTTGGGAGCACAGGAAGGAGGAGGCATGCAAGCCTGAATGTGGCTCATTTTTGTCATGATAAACTGTGGTGTTTTATGACCTCTAGAGCTGGCCTACTATAAACATCTGATAGGTGCCTAACAGCTTTCACAAGTTTTCATCGCAACTGAAGAGAATAAGAAACCAGGAATACATCTGTAGTGGTGTGTGTGTGTGTGTGTGTGTGTGTGTGTGTGTGTGTGTGTGTGTGTGTGTGTGTGTGTGTGTGTGTGTGTGTGTGTGTGTGTGTGTGTGTGTGTGTGTGTGTGAGAGAGAGAGAGAGAGAGAGAGAGAGAGAGAGAGAGAGAGAGAGAATAATTATCAAAGGGATTTTGTTGTTGGCCTACCTTGGATTCATTCCACAGCTCTTGATTTTAAACATACCCTATTTGCTGGTGTATAAGACCCACTCCCCCCCTTTAAAATATATTGGAAAAATGGACTGCATCTTGTATTGTATATAATGGACTATTTTGGTAATAAAGGGGTGTGTCTTATACTTCAATGCATCTCATATGCCAGCAAATATGGTAATATATCTCTGTTTTAAACATAATATACGTAAAGGTAAAGGTTTATCTCTATTTAAAAGAAAGAAGTAAAAGCACTAAGATACATTTAAATTACATGGATATGACCAAAACAAATATGGCATGTTGCTATGGTATGCTGTTTCCTTTTGGCTCATACAACAGTGTGCTTCTCCGTAAAACTATGACGCGGACATCACGTAACACTTTTGGCAAGAGTACTTGGCAGTTAAAAATAAAATAAAATGAGAGATGAATATTTAAAAGTGACATGCATAAAGAATGAAATGGCATATCCAGCTTGATTACTGGCTTACAGCAAACATGAAACTTTGCTATTGTGATGCCACCTGGTGAAACAACATAATCTTACCAAATTATGTGTTCATTGGAATCAAACTATTTTTTTAAACTAACAAATGAGATATTCATGAGCAGATGGCCACTATATCAAAATACATTTATTCTTACTACTCAATTCACAGAAGTGCACCTAAGTGATAAATGTAAATTTTTGCACTGTAGTTAAAATCATTTTTGCACAGGGGTTTAAAAAAAAACCTGAACTTTTTTTCATTTTTTAAAAAAACCTTATTGCTTGTGTTAACTAGTGACTCAGCATATATATCAAGGGACCAGAGAATGCAGGAAATGTTTTATTTGTTTCCTTTATATACAGTACTACCCATTAGAATACATACTACTCTGGGCAGTTTACATATGAACTTTACTAAATGTGAAAATGGTTTGCGTACAAAATGTACTTGTTTATTTTACATGCAACAGCTCTGACCCTGTCAAGCCCACAAACAGCAATGGGGGCAGTATGTTTACAACCCCTTTCAATTATCCACCAAAGACTAACAAATGAGGAACAGAAGGGGCTGAATAGCAGCTCCTACTCACCTTTCTGAAAGCCACTTTTGTATACAATACCCCTTAGATGAAAAATAAGACGTACTCAAGCATCAACTAAGAAAACACATCATTTTCCACACACATATTGCCCATAGCTAGATCAAGGTGTTTATTAGCAATGCAAATCCTCATTCAGGTTTTTAAAAATGGACAACTGTTATACTATGTAATGAAATACAGCAGCAGCAACAAAACTCCATAACCTTCCTTTTATAGCTCTGTTGTTTTTTCCAAAGGAAATGCTAATTGCTTGCTTTCAAAAGCATTTCTGACATTGTAACGGCATACAATAAAGAGGAAGCCCTATTAAATTCTGTGGGCTTCAATCTCACAAACTGGTAGATGGGAGAAAGTCCCAATGGATTTAGCAAGGTTACTTCGGATTCAACTTGTACAGGATTGCAGAATTAGTCTTTTCAACAAAATCTTTTTTAAAACATTTATTTTTAGAAACGTATGCTAGGATGCTAATTTATTCCCTTCTGTCTCATAAATCAACACCACTCAACATTTCTGAAATCAGCTGGCCAAAAATAGGCTGTTTGCTGATCCCCTTTCACCTAACACTATAGCACAGTACACAAATTTTCTCCCTCTTCCTTTCCCCTCAGATCTTTCTTCTACCCTTAATCTCTTTTTATTTTATTAAAAGCAACAAGTTAAAAAGAATGGAATTCCTAATAAACTGTTGATAATGAAAAATCCTTGAAACAATACAATCTTGAATGATTTCAAGCCAGAGGAGATGAAGATTTCAAAAAGCAAATAAAACACAGGGGGGGGGGGGGACCAGAAATGAGTATCTTCACAAATGGGCATGGATAGACTGATGCTGGCATTGTTTAAATGTAGTACAGTAAAACACCGGATAACGCTAAAACTTGGTGTCTTGGTGTTATCCGATTTTTAGTGTTATCCGATCCATGTTAAAATCCTATGGGATGGATCGGATAACGTTAAAGCTCCATAGAGATACATTGTAACCGCACAGGCTTTAGCGGTTGTTATCCGATCCATCCCATAGGACCTTAATGTTATTCGATCTAATTCTCCTCCCCAAATTACTTAACGTTATGCGATTTTAGCATTATCTGATCCAACCGTTATCCGGTATTTTACTGTATATCGTCGTTGGCTACAACTCATTTTTGAGTATACATTTTTTCTTGAAGCAGGAAAAATAACACTGGTGTGAATTTGTTTAAGGTGGATCCCAGCTTGGCATGAAGTGACCCACCCACTATGATCACAGAGCCATCTCTTGTGTGGCATATATGAAATGAGACATGCAGGATTTAACACTGGGCCTGAAATGGACTTCCACAGCCTTGAAGAAATTATCAAGGTACGCCTTCACAGCCAATCAATCTGGCATGGCCTTTTCCACCTCCATGACCACTGGGAATCAGAGTTCTTCCTCTGCTCCTTTTGCTGTTGGACCAATATGATTGGAATTTCCTCCACTGAGGGGACCATCACCCCATCTAAACAGAGCATCCTGCTACAGTAATGGAGTAGAATATACAACCAGTGACTCAACACCAAATGTTTGGCAGCGGTAAATAACCTGACTCCTTAAAGTGGCCAACGGCTATGGGTGGAATATATGCTTGAGTATAAGTCTAGTTTTTTTAGCACCCAAAATGAGGTCCAAAAAGGGGATTTGACCTATACTCGGGTAAGCAACCCTGAGGGACCCAAAACCACACTGGTGCAAATTCAAACATAAAGTAAAAAAACAACTAACACTACCATAAAAACTAAAAAATTATACCCACACAAATGCCTAAATTAATAAATTTACCATATTTTCATGTATTTTAATTATTGAAACTCACTAGCAGCTGCTGAATTTTCCACCTTGGGTTAATCTATTTTCCAAATTAGGTACCTCGACTTATATTTGGGACGACTTACAGTCGAGTATATACAGTATGTATGCATGTACAGTAATACCTCGGATAATGTTTACCTTGGGTAATGCTAAAATCGCATAACGTTAAGTAATCTGGGGAGGAGAATTGGATCGAATAACGTTAAGGTCCTATGGGATGGATCGGATAACAACTGCTAAAGCCTGTGCGGTTACAATGTATCTCTATGGAGCTTTAACGTTATCCGATCCATCCCATAGGATTTTAACATGCATCGGATAACACTAAAAATCGGATAACACCAAGACTTGTGGAACCAAGTCTTAGCGTTATCTGAGGTATTACTGTACATACACATGTGTGGACTTTTTATTTGTTTTATAATTGTTTTGTATCACTTGAAAGGGTAAAATGAGTGAGACTTTATCCAATCAGTCATTCTGTAGTACATTATTCATGTTTTCAGCTTTTGAATTCTGCATTGTAATAGTTTCCACAGCACTCTGTAGAAGAGAGAACCGAGAGAATCCTGTCATATTTCCTTCTGAATGTAGAAGCTGTCCTCTTGTCCTGGAATTAGAGACTTGGGAGATCACAGAAGCGTAGAAGCACTGAGCTGGAGGGGGGCCAAAAGGTTATCTAGCCCAACACCTGGCAATGCAGAACAAGTGTAAGGGTGCAAAGATTTACAAGGAACTAATATAGACAACTGATCCCCCTTTAAAATCCCATGGTGTCAGCAACTGTGTTTGAATAAGGAGAAGATCAGATTATTGTACTGAGAAAGTTCTCTGCCTCTCAAAACTGCCTACTCGAAGTGAACAGGACAGCTGGCACTATGAGACATATACATGCTGCCTGTCAGTGCTTAAGTTACATGCAGAACTTTGGAGCAGGACATTTGAGCGTTATCATGAACTATTGTTATATACCACCAAGCTGCTTTTGATTTTCACCTATGCTATAAATTAATAACCTCCAGAAAATCTTGAGCTCTGCTCAAATCTTGAAAATTAAAAGATGTGGCTTTTACTGAGTAAGTCCATCTAATGTTAGATTTTCATCTCTCTTTTTTTAGCTGCCTTCAACTTTTCCTTCTATTAATGTTGAAATACGTTAACTTTAAATTTCTGAATTATTTCTTTCACATTTTTATGCTGCAAAAAGTGCATTTCACTTGTTAAAAATGTGCATTTAACAAAGCATTCTGAAACACCATACACAACAAAGCATGCTGCAGTCTTTTAAACAAGTAAACTCCAACCTCACTTGTAAACTTTAGATGAATTAACCACAACAGAAAAACTACTGTAATCTGAACAGCAATCATTGCAGATAGTGGGACTAACTTAATCTTAAGGGTACGTTTTGTTCACTGTAAATTGCTACACAACAGAAAGGTATGATACTTAAAGAACATTAATTACAAAACAAAATCTGCAGCTCATAACATGTACCAAAGAAAGAATCCACATTACTTTATTGATCTTGGTAAGACTTTGTATTTATTCCACCATGTTCATAATTTGTCCATGGCACTTATTTCTTTGCTTATTCCTGCTTCCATCTATGAGTACTACTATTGGTTCAAGAAAAACATTTTTGCCTTACATAATGATTTCCATCTACCATGTACGTGTATTTAATGTAACACAACTACAAAATACTTTATAAAACTGGAGGGGGAGATTCCCTATAAACAAGGAAAAGAGGTCTTGAAACTGTGTGTATTTTAGTTTGGTTTGCAAGATCCTTATTAGGAGAAGAACATATATTTTGTTCCAGTTACTGGACTTGGTCTCTGAAAACTTATTGTATACACTAGTACCCCGGATAACATTATGACTTGGTTCCACAAGTCCCGTCGTTATCCAGTTTTTAACGTTGTGCGATACATTGATCACACAATGTTTTAAAAAGCCCTGTTTCCCTGGAGGCTGCAGCAAGCCAGAACGTCGGGATTTCAATCCTGACATTTTGGCTTGCTGCAGCCTCCAGGGAGGTGGGGGAACTTTGGAAACAGCTTGGATCGGGTCTCCCCACCTCCCTGGACCCGGCGGGGGGGGTGGGTGGGTGTGGGGTCAGAGACCTCAAAATTGGTTAAAAAAAGTCCTTTTTTTTAAAACCAATTTTGGGGTCTCTGACCCCCCTGCTGGGTCTAGGGAGGTGGGGAGACCCGATCCAAGCTGTTTCTGGGCTTCCCCGACGTCCTCAGCCAGTGCAGCAAGCCAGAATGTCAGGGTTCGAATCCCGACATCCTGGCTTGCTGCAGACTCAAAGAGGGTGGGGGAACTTCAAAATTAGCGCGCATCGGGTCTCCCGACCTCCCTAGAGCCGATGCGCGCTATTTTTGAAGTTCCCCCATCCTCTTTGAGACTGCAGCAAGCCAGAATGTCGGGATTCGAACCCTGACATTCTGGCTTGCTGTACTGGCTGAGGACGTTGGGGAAGCCCAGAAACAGCTTGGATCGTGTCCCCTGCCTGCTCCAGAGAGATCAGAAGACCTGATCTACAGCTGCAGGGTGGCTGGGGAAGCTGACGGGGACTCCCTGTCGGCTTCCCTAGCCACCTGCCCTTGCCTCCGCAGCTGTGGGGTGGCTGGGGAAGCCGACGGGGGAGCCCCCCGTCAGCTTTCCAGCCTCCCCACCCCTGCCTCCGTAGCTGCAGGGTAGCTGGGAAGCTGAACGGAGAACCCCGTTCAGCTTTCCAGCCACCCTGCTGCTAAGAACGACTGTATCGGATAACATTAAAAATCGCGTTATTCGATACAAGATTTTTCCGAAAATCTTGTAACGTTATGCAGTTTTCACGCTATACGGTACTCACGTTATCCGGGGTATTACTGTATTGCTCTTTATGCAAGGCAGAAATAATAAATACAGAAAACTTCTGTATTATCTGCTACTACAGAGCAAAATTAATATGCATTGACTTATGCAATATAGTGCATACTAGACTGCAATATAGTTCACAAAACAGTGTAAAATACTTTCAGCCTTGATTGGCATTATTTGAAAAATGATCCATTTATTGTTTGTACTGTAAAAACATCCCACACAAACAAATATACATTCACTAACATGATCATTTTTCATAGTTTAAACTACAGAACTGCCTTGGGGGAAAATTCACTGAAATGCTGCTACTCCTATGAGATAAATGTATTACTTGGGATTCACGATTTATATAAAGAATGCTAACACAAAATACATCGCATTTCCTTAAGCCAATGTTTTTTTAAGCTTAGAAAGTCACTGGAACAGAAGATATAAGAATGTATTCTTAATGTACGCTTTTCAAAGCTATTTGTTAAAAATAATGCTGTGCAATTACAATTTCAGCCTGCAGTTGCCTGCAATCAGATGATACAACACCATATTTTATACAAAATAGAGGTTGCATTTAATTGTTACTATAAAAAACTGCCAAGGAGGTCAACTAGTTATGAAGCATATCAAATTGAATTTTAGAAATGCAAAAAGATTTTGGAAAAGTGCCCTAGTCCAAAGTATTTGGGCATTACTCTGGATCGAACCTTGACCTACAAAACCATTATCTAAACATCAAACAGACAGCAGCTGCCAGAAATAACATACCTAGGAAACTGGCAGGGACAGTCTGGAGTGCACACTCACAAACAATCAGAATAGTTCTGGCCCTGTGTTACTCTACAACAGACTATGCAAGTACCATATGATATCAATTAGCCATGCCAAACAATTGGATATAGCTCTTAATGAATCAGACAGTATTCTTACTAGTTGGTTGAAACCTACCCCCGTACACACACACAGACAGACAGACAGACAGACAGTCTATTATTTGGTTGCTAATGCCCATCTAGAAGTACACTGAGAGGTACAGTACTAACAGATAATTATCAAAATAAGGTAATATAACAGCAAATCCATAGGCTTCATGATCACCAACCCACTAAACTAGTGTTTCCCAACTTTTAGTTTTTGGACTTCAATTCCCAGAAGTCAATTCCCCAAAGCACTGATCAGCCAGTGTACTTACCTAAGCTTCTGGGAATTGAAGCCCCCCTGTGGGGCGTCTGCCCCATGTTGGGAACCACTGCCAATAGTTTTCTGCACATTTCTCAAGCCATAAACTATAAGAGGAAATATTAAATTTTTGGACAGAAAAAGTAACACACTTTGCTGAACAGATAAATGCCGAAGAGTGTCCCCACCAGGACAAGTTTCTGGTTGGAACATCTGTAAGTCACGGAATAGACTTCAAAATGAAGTACAGTAAAACTTTGCACAAAGCGCCTCACTTAGAGAATAACTTGCTTAAAGAGCAGAATTTTCTCTGAATGGTCGCCTCGCTTAACAAATAAAACCAACCAAAAACTCACTTAACAAATAAATTGGTTTCACAATCCCCCCCTTCCCGAAGTCACAATAGGTCACTTACAATTTTTTTTTTGTTTTTTTGCTTAAAGAGCAAACTCGCTTAAAGAACAATCCTGTGGAATCCATTATTCTCTTTAAGCGAGGTACCACTGTAGAAATTATTATTATTATTATTATTTATTGAATTTATTTTTTAAACCAAATAAAATGGGGCTGCTTGGATATAGAACAAATTTTCTGTGGATGTGGAAAATTCATTCAATTCACCTTTATGTCTATGCAATATATGACCTACCTTGTGTTCAAAAGAAAATCTAGTAAATGGCTCAGATTGTGCTATAAGAAGCCGACTTCTGGTCAAAAATAGGCTGCTTGTTTTAATTTGTTCTGGATTTCACCTATACTTCATGTAAGTTCATAATTTTAAATTTTGCAATGCTCTAAAATGAAGACAGAATGAATGAAAAGAACTGAATTTCTTCCTTCAACTCCTTTGTTTGTATAGACTTTTTTTAGAATGATGAACATTATCTACATGGGTTGTAATAATAGAAACAAATATTTAAAACAAGCTCTATGTTCTTATTTTAAGATACCTAACAAAATACTCAAAACAATTTGCATTACAAATTGTCTCTGTCTTCTTCTCTCTCTATATCTCTCTACAATTTTGCAGGATGGCATTCCTACAAATTACTGTTATTGAAAGAAAATAACTAGAGACTGAGTGTATCTGTTTTTCTTTTTCCATTATTATATCCTGTTAAAAATCTGTTCCCATATGATATGCCTTCTGGATGCCAATGTCTCCCCAAAGATGTGCTGTCATCTTTGAACAGCATTAAAATTTGTGCATTCTAATCTAAGTAGACATGAGGCGCTATATATTGTATGTGTTAGTGGTATAGCACATTGTGTTTGCTTCAGTGAGAAGGTGTAACTGTAAATAACTCAGACCATTGTCTGAAAAGGCAAAAGCAAACTCGATAGAGAATGACAATACAACGTGAGTGCCTGTTTGTGTATATGTACATCACACACATGAAAACTGGTTTGTAGTATTATATATAAAATGTACTTCCACTGCTTCTTAGTCAGAGCTTCATGCATTTCCCACATTTATTTCAAGATGGGCAGGATTGCCATTATACAGGTACAGAAAAGAAGGAAAGCTCCAATTGTACTAGAGCTGAATACTGAAGTAGGCAGGTGGATTTTGACTCATGTTTAGGAAATACATAAATTAATGAAACATACAGATCTCATCTATGTTTTGCTGAATCAGGACAAATAGTCATACTTTATAAATATATATACTGTACTGTACACCATACAGTAAACATTTCCCCATTCTATCACATATAGTTTTTTAGGGGGGAAACTCTATATCAACCATGATATGTTTCTTCTATTATTCTAAAATATAAATGAAGCGATTTAAGAATATGCTAATCCGGTCCTCGGAGCTCATTAATATGGCCCACGGTGGCCACTCCAACACCTCCAGAAGCTCCCCCACCACCAGAAGTCCCACCGTCACTTACCACATTGGTGGTGGCAATCGCACCAATTTTGCGGCTTCTTGCACAGCCTCTGCCACTTCCCAGGGCAGTGGGAGGCATTTTGGCACATTTTCACTCCATTTGGGGGGGGGGGGATGCCACTTCTCTGCTGCGTTTTGGCAGCTAAACTGTGGTGGTTGGGAACTTTCAGTGCCAAGCTGAGCTTATGTCAGTGACTGGGCTCACACCACTGAAACAGGACATGCCCAACTGCCACAGTTTAGCTGCCAAAACGCAACAGAGAAACAGCAAAAAAATAAATAAATAAATCCCAAAACAGAGCAAAAATGCTTGGAAAAGCCTCTTGCTACCCTGGGAAGTGGCGGAGGCTGTGCAAGAAGGCACAAAAATGGCACAATTGCCACCACCGCCAAAAATGTAAGAAGTGGGAGCAACCATGCCTCTGGCTCCCACAGCTGAGTGTCACAGGTGGGTATGGCCCATGGCAGGAAAACACTGGAAATCCCTGCTGTATAGCATAAGCCAGATCATAACTCTCTATTTGTTCCTCCTTGGTATGTAAAGTGCTATTGCCATAATTTTAATGAATGCATGCATGCATGCCCCAATCCAGCATGCATGACCTTAAGAATCATGGCATCTGCATTTTATTTACAATGGAGGAATGGATGGGACGTTATGCCTTGATTTATGCTGTAAACAGAATTTCAAGCAATATATATGTACACATGGATACATTTTAGTAAAACTATTAAACCCATTCAATATAAAATCCAGATCAAATAAAATCAATCTTATCCCTTTTAATTATAGTGATCTCAAGATTAATAAATTGGCTTAAGTCCAAGTATTTCAGTGTCAAGTGATTCCTGGTATAGATCTAATTCAGATTATATACTGATGATTTTTGTTGGTTCAGGATGTACTTAAATACAAACTTAAATCACTTTTAATGATAATTTCTATAAAGTAAACAAAATGAAACAAAAAATGAAGCAGAAAGTTGTAAGTAAACAAGCTGGTGACTTGATGTACATAAATATTGCTAAGCATACTAAAACTTGTATGAAATCTAGATATACAGTATTTGTGTATGCTTCTATTATATGTAATTGAATATATATAATTACCTAATTTATTTCTACACACTTACACCTAATTTTTCTATTTGAGACAGTCAGTCATACTTAGTGTAGACCCACTAGAACCAGTCACATAATTACAACTTATTTCAGTGGACTCAGATTTCCTGACCAAGAAAATTCTGATTCTTAGCACGAGACACAACATTCTAACCCTCTCTGTCTATAAATTATCTCTCTCCCATGTAAAAATCACTGCAAAACCAAAAGGAACCAAAATAAAGACTACAATATAGTAAATAATTAATGTCTTCTAGAAGTAAAAAATGTAGGTAACTCTATTATATTGTCAAAGTGCACACAAGGGCCTATAGAAATAACAGCATATCCTCTCCATATTGTGGTAAGTGTTACTACAAGAGTGAAAATTCAATCTTTATTATTCTAAATGTTGCCAGGCTGCAATCTTCCTTATCCCTGACCATCTCCATAATAAACAGGCCTCTTAGAGGTTGAAGTTCAACAATATTGCAAGGACTATAGGTTCTCATCGGTTCCTTATCACAGTTCAAAATTTCGCATCTCTTCTTACATCCACTCCCATCCTCTATTGATGATGCTAGTCAATACTGCATGCTGATCAGCTATCTAGACATGGACATTCATCAAGTGGTGAAAGGCATCTGTAGGTCACAGGGCAAGATTATTCTCAGATTTTTGTAACTGGTCATTGGAAGGTCATTGGAAGCTTAATTTGACTGTCTGCTGAAGCATATAACTCCGAGTATATTTCACTATAGGGACTACGGTGGATTAGTGGTTAAGATGCTGAACTTGACGACTGGAAGTTCGGCAGGTCAGCAGTTCGAGGCCCGATGGAGGGAGATCCCAGCTCTGTCCCAGCTCCTGCCAACCTAGCAGTTTGAAAACAAGAAATTGCAAGTAGATCTATAGGTACCACTTCGGTGGGAAGGTAAACAGTGTTCTGTGCACTCCAGTGTTTACGTATGCCTGCCACATGTCCGTGGAAATGTCTGCAGACAGAGATAGCACTGGCTCTTTGGCTATAAACAGAGATGAGCATTGAACCCTAGAGTCGGATATGACTGGCTTTCGAGCAAGGGTGACATTTACCTTTATCTCACTATGAAATACAAAATGAGTTAAGTATGGGCAATACATATTCACTTTAACATTTAGTTTTGCCCTCTATCCTGAAGAGACAATGTTGTTAGGTTGAAAGACAAGCAGCTTATATACAGCTGTATTTTCACAGGGATTCTAATAGGAGAGATGTGCAGGTGTATTCATTCAATAATTTCTCCCTGTGTCCTGATTGCCAAAGAGAGCTACAGATGAATCAGTCCATCTAGTAACCTGCTCTGTCCAGAATATTTCACTGAAATGTTCATTTTTATCCCAGCTGGCAATATTAGAATGGGAGTACTTAACCTGTTCCCATTACTTACGCAAATTACCTTTATAGGATAGGACAGATGTTAGCATCATGCCACACACAACTGACTTCTATACATTCTTTATATAGAAAATAAGAAAAGGGGAAGCTGTTAGAGCATTTTATCCAGTATCCATAATAGTCTCTCAGCTACCTAATTCATTAACTTCTCCCATCAACATTTCACTTTCTTTCTGTGTTCTGTTTCATCTCAAGCTTATTTCATTTGGAAGAAAATAGTCTTTTTTCAGGAATAATTTTTTTGATCAGGAGCTCTGAGGTTAAAGAAAATAAAAAGAAAAGAGAAAGGGAAAAGAAAATCCAACATCTTGTCAAAAATGTTACTTTTTAAAACAGGAATGATGAAAGAAAAGTCAGTGAAGATGCTGGTACTCAAAGACAGCTGTCACTTCAGATAGAAGATGGCACAACTCATCTAGACAGGTGACACTTTGGTAGAGCAAAGGGTTGCTGCATTATTGAGAGTGCCAGAGATCAGGATGACAAAGACTCCAGGCCCTGAATGCCTAAGGCTCCTGAAGGAGTGAAACTGGCAGGCACATGGATTTCTGATTCCATTTTCATCATCTCCATCTTAAAATGGATCTCAGGTAGGAAGACTGAAAAAGACTCCTACCTACGACGTTAAGACAGTCACTACTAATCAAAGCAGACAGCACTGGACCAATGTCCTGATTTAGTATTGGTCAACTAATGGTGAAGTATGCAATTGAAATTAAAATTATTGAGCAAGCATAGTGATTTCTTTTCAAGAGGAAAAACGAAAGTCCTTCCTTTTGCTATTATGAAACCAACTCTGTTCCTGCTGGGTAAGAAAGTTAACATGCAAAGCCTCAAACTCCAAAAAGGATAATTGAGAATTATGCATTGTAATTCTTTGGAAACCCACATAGGGAGTCTGACTCTCACTGCTTCCCACTGAACCTCACATATTTTTGATCAATATTGTTCAGACTATAAGCATCCTCAGACATCTTATTTCATGGTGGACATTTCTGTGTTGGATACGATGGAGTTTAAAGACAGCAGCACTACGGATG